>OZ030012.1:58808655-59408655 GCA_964023405.1 Apodemus agrarius | reverse complement strand
GAAAGGACTTGGGGAAGGGGAAGAATATGATTAAAAATATATTCAATTGTTTATTTTTATTTTATTTTACATGCATTAGTGTTTAGCCTGCATGTATGTCTGTGTGAGGACATCAGATGCCCTAGAACTGGAGTCACAGATTGTCGTAAGCTGACATGTCAGTGCTGGGACTTGAACCCAAGCCCATTGGAAGAACAGCTCTTAAACACCAAGCCATCTCTCCAGCCCTCTGATGAAAATATATTTAAATTAAAAAAGTTTTAAATAATAAAAAATATAATAAAATAAGAAATAAAATCAAAATGCAATCCCAGGCAGCAGGATTGCTCAGTGGTTAAAAAACGTTACCACGCCTGATAATCAGAGTTTGATCCTTGAAACACACATGGTAAAGGAGAGAACTGACTCCTGAAAACTGTCCTCTGACCTCTAGCTGAACACTAGCTCATGTGTTTGTGCGCGTGTGTGTGTGTGTGTGTGTGTGTGTGTGTGTGTGGTGTGTGTATGCACACACACACACACAATTAATGTAACTAAAAAATATCCTCTTTTAAAAAACCTGTAACCCTGATTCCCACCCCTGAAGAATAAAATATATCAAATATCTTATGTTCAGAAAATAACCCAATAATTAGGAAGCTAAGTGCCATAAGGTTTTAGGCTCAATTTATATAACCACTTAGGATGTAGATTTCCTCTAAACTCTTATAACTGGTACATTGATTTCAAGTGGTAGCATATTTAAATATTGTTCAGGCTTTCAAATTACAAGGTTATCAGATACAAGTTATTTCTGATCTTCCTTACAATCTCTTAATTATAACATCTATCTTTTTTCCTGTAACACATTTCAGTTGCAATCAACTCTAAAGCTCTGGAGAGCCAATGCCACTCGGAACTATTACACGTGCATTACTAAGTAAGGTCAGAAAGCTGTAAAAGTTGACTGAGATCCCATGTGCCAGCCATGCTTCGGTCTTTCTTCCATTAACTTCCACAGCATTCTAGCACTATTGAGGTAAAGTGGGTTCTAAGTGTTGGGAGATGTGTTCTGCTTGGAAGACAAAGAAACTGTATAAAAAGACAGTGGTAGGTTACAGCTGAGTAATTCTGGAGCAGTAGCTATGATTTGTCTTTATTAGAAACATAAAGTACTAGACAACAAACAGGAATATAGCTAAGAGTTCATATACTAGCTGGAACACAGTCTCTTTTCTCTTTAGGAGCTGAGTTTGAAAAAACAAAACCCAAATCAAATTAATAAACAATGTAAGTATAGTGGAGGAAAAAAGCTCTCACAATCATTACACTAAACGTACTGCTCTACAAAACCATGTCCCACATATAGACTTACTTGATTTGAATTTCATAGTTTGTGTATGTGTGTGTGTGTGTGTTTGTGTGTCTGTGTGTGGCATGTGCATGTTTGTACAGGAGCATGCACAGGTATGTGTAGGCCAGAGTCAGCAGAGAAGTCTTCTCTACTTTATTTACTGAGACAGGGCCTGGCCTCACTGACCTGGCTAGGCGGGCTGGTGAGTTCTAGGGAGCCAGCCTCCCGCCTGTCCTGCAGTGCTGAGTTAGGGTGTGCATTACTGTGCCTGTGTTTACGTGGGTGTTGGCGATCCAAGCACAGGTTCTCATGCTTGTGTAGCAACCATGTTAGAACTGAGACAACTTTCCAGCCCAAATTTAATTTAATTTGTGTTTTTTTTTTTTTTTTTTGAAACATGGTCTCTCTGCTTAGCTCTGACTGTTCTACTGTTCTAGAGCTCGCAATATAGATTAGACTGGCCTCACATTAACTGAATTTCAAATCTTTTAACTCAAGTATCCTATTGGATGATAGTCAACTATTAACAAGTTGTATATTATCACTGCTATAGAAAATGATCATCAATCATTTTTCTAATGTTTTGCCAACAGGGTGGGCATTTTCATTTTTTTATTAAAGTTTTTATACTGATTGTGTATCTGGGTGTGGACATGCACACAAGACCCAGTACATACACGGAAGTCAGAGGACAACTTGTGGGAGTCGGTCCTTTGCTTCTATCCCGAGAGTTCTGGGAATTGATCTCTGGTCATCAGACATCATGACAAATGCCTTAAACCTCTGAGGCATCATACCAGACTAGAATTCTAAGTTTTGATGACAAGGATGTAATTATACTAGTTGTTCCCTAATCTTTCACCTTGGAATAGCAATAGCCAGCTAGAGGCCAGCCTTCCAGGGCAAGGTGTAAACAGAGAGCACTTGCATCAGTGTGGTTTTATTACAGGGCAGGGCGGCCTCAGAGGCTGAGCAGAAAGATCACATGTCCAAGGCTAGCTTGAACACTTTAGTGAGATGCTGTCTCAAAATTAAAGGCTGATAGTATGTTTTGCAGTAAAGCACTTAGCTAGTATGTGTGAAGAATTAGATACAACTCCCTGTGCTAAAAATTAATTAGTTAAAAATTGAATGTCAATTTCTGTTGAAATAAGTAAACATTAAACTGTCTTTTTAAAAAAATATATATTTTATGTATGTGAGTACACTGTCACTCTCTTCAGACATGTCAATCACAAGAGGGCACCGGATCCCATTACAGATAGTTGTGAGCCACCATGCAGTCGCTAGGAATTGAACTCAGGACCTCTGGAAGAACGGTCAGTACTCTTAACCTCTGAGCCATCTCTCTAGCCCCTTTTATGTTTGAGACAAGGTATCTATCCCTGGCTGTCCTGGAATTCATCCAGTGGGACCAGGCTGGCCTTGAACTCAGAGATCCACCAAAATCTTGAACTCTGCCCCCAAGCACTGGAAATAAAGGTTTGTGCCACCATGCCTGGCTAAACTGTTTATAGAAAGAAAACAACTCTATTGATGTGGACATAGTTATAGGAAGACTATAAAACACATCTATTCTTTGTCAATGATGGTGCCGTTAGATAAAGTTGTTAAAATAAATATGAGAAGACGTGTAATTAGTAAAGACTGAAAGCTAGAAAGGAATAATTGACCCAACTCTTTCTTTGCATAATCAATAAATCTATACTCTATCCTCAGTATCGTGTGTTGCTAGAGATTTTAATTAAACACCAGGGAGAAGAAATCTGTAAATGAGACTTATGTAAGTAGTTTTTTCTCATTTTTTTGCTAGTAAATAAACAAACACCAGTTGACACTGCATTTCTGACAAAATAAATCTGCTCCCCCTTTTAGAAATGGTCACAAAATGTACTCTATCACATTGCTTACACTGCCAACCCACTTAAGAAGGCTTTAAAAATATGGCCTAGTGCTTTCTACTTAGGTCCCTATTCCCTCTGCAGTCTAAATGTACCATATTTGCATAATACTACAGTATTAAAGACATAACTTCCCCAGCTCCTGAGTCAATATTTTACACCTTAAAAATCCAAAGAAAGAGCCTGCAGTAGCAGAGGACTATGAGTTCAGAAACTCATTTAGTCATACCCGGCAGCAGATATTTATGAACTCAAGGTCTTCCAATTTTTCTTACCTGAGAATAGTTATGAATCTTGTAAATTTGAAAATATCAATAAATACATGAAGTTTTTTAAAAAAGTATTTCATTCACAGAGAAGAATAATTTTGTTAAAGGTAGGATGAAGAATATTAAAGTTAGAAGTGTGAGCTTTTTTTCTAGCCATCAAAATTGTTAATCTTGTTATCTGCCCCCTCCCCCACCAGAGCCCTAACCCTGCTCAAAGCCACAGAAATACTGACCATGTTTATCTCTTTACACAAAGCTTCTAAGAATCGTACTAGACTCTAGGAATAGATATGAATATCCTATTTAGTGTACACTAACACGTATGATAAATATAAGCATATAATAAAAAAGAAACATTTCCCCTTGAAATGAACTTTACTTCATTAAAAATTGGCTGTAGGTTTAAGAGAGATGGCTCAGTGCTTAAGAGCACTTGTTGTCTTGCAGAGGACTCAGATTTCATCCACAGCCCCCATTTGATGGTTCACAACTATCTGTATCTGTAGTTTCAAGGGATCTAATGCCCTCTTCTCACCTCCCACGGCACCATTGGTGCACTTTCAGATAGGAATGCAAAATACACAAAAATAAAACTAATAAATCTGAAACAACAACAACAACAACAACATTATTCTGGTAGTAAACTGCCCCACCCCCTACCAAGGGTTTTAAGAAATGCTAGTAGCCATAAAGCTATTTCAAACTGTTATAATTTCTTATGACATGTACAATTAGGTATTCTGTTTTACTGAAACCAGTTTTAAAAATAGTAATTTAATTAAAAACTAGGTCTAACGGTTCTCAAAGGAAGAAATACAAATGGTCATTAAATATTTGAAAGTGTTCAACAACTTTAGCCACCAGGGAATTGAAAGTTAAAGCCTTGAGATTCTATCTCACCCCAGTCTGGGGTATCATCAAGAAAACAATAACAAATGCTGCTGAGCACGTGGAGGAAGGAACACTTCTATACTTCTGGGGATATAATCTGGTCCAGCCACTATGGAAATCAGTATGGAGCTCCCCCAAGCTCCAGTCCCAACTCCAAACAACCAAAAATAGAACTGCCATGCGATCTGGCTCTATCATTCTCTGTACATGCTCAGAGAATTCTAAGTCAGCACACCAGAGGCACATGCACACCGTGTTTACTTCTGCACTGTTCAAAAAAAGCTAAGATAAGGAACCAGCCTAGATGGTCGGTGGGTAAGGAAAATGTGGGGCATATACATAGTAGAATTTTATTCATCTGTTAAGAAGAAGGAAATCATGGTATTTGCAGATCAATGGAGGTTATTAAGCAAGTTAAGTCACACTCAGAAATACTGCATATGTCCTCTGATAAGAAGAATCTAGACTGAAAATTATAAACACCTGCATGCACAAGAGAGAAGGGGATTAGGAGAGAGGAAAGGAGAGGAGAGGAGGGGAAGGGAGGAGGAGGGGATGGAAGGGGAGGGGACAGAAGGGGAGAGGAGGAAAGGAAATGAGAGGAGAGGAGGGAGGAGAGACAGAGACAGAGAGACAGAGAGGAGAGACAGAATACATGTGACAGGAAAGCAGATAAGGAACTTATTTTGGGGAAAGAAAGGGTACCAACAAATTGAGAAGAGTGTGGGGGGATGTTAGGTGGGAGGTGTGTATGTGAACAATAATGATACAATACATGAAAATGGCAATGGTCTTCATTACTTTGTATGTTAAAAATTAATAAAAATGATAAAATAATCTCTAATATAAAAAGAATGAAAACCCAAGGTGTCTAAGAAAATGCAGACTACTTTTAAATATATGAAGACATTAGCACTGTGCAATGTGGCCACTCTCTACCATGTCCTTAAAGTGGCAGCATCGTGGCATACTTATAATGATCCTGACATAAACAATACTGTCAGTGTTAGCAGACAAATATCCTAGATCATCTTTCCTTTCTGGGGCTGTTATGTTTTCTAAAGAACTGCATTCTAGATAAAGAAGACAAATTTGTGAGCCAACACTGCCACTGAGACTTCAACTCTGCCCTTAGTTTTTAAGAGCTCCATTCTAAGAAATGTGAGCAAGTATATATTCCTTTGTGGAGCTTAAACAAAACCTGCTCATACTGCCAGTTTAGCTCAGTACTGGTAAGACTAGCTGATCATCACAAACTGTCTCCAGACATCACAATGATTACCTATTGCCTCTTTCAGGGAACACCGCTGAGAAGGATTGAACCAGAGGAAATAATCTCTTTATGATCAGGGCACAGGACACAACTATAAAGTGCTCCCCAAAGTGCAGTTTAATGTGCCGAGATCATTTTCTTGTTTACCATATGTTTTCTAACACATAATTTATACCAGATCATGAGTAAGATGCCAGGAATTCAATAGTAACAGGCAGTCCCTGCCTTCATGAAAAATTTCACCTTTAGGTGCAAGATACTGAATGCACATGCCAATAAACAATTTTAAAATTGTGAAAATCCTATTCAGAAAAAGAACAGGAAGCTACAGAGTAACAGCAGAAGACATCATTTAGATAAAACCCATCTGAGGAAGTAACACCTCACTGAGAGTCAAATGCTGAACGAGGTAGGTATTTCTCCACACTGAGGAACAAACTTATTAGACCTAATATTACACACACACACACACACACACACACACACACAAATATGAAGTGGGGGGAATTTGGTGCTCTGGAGAAAAATAAGCAGGAGGGGTAAGTAGCAAAAACAGATAGGTACCAACACACACACACACACACACACACACACACACAGCTATGATAAAGATCTGTATTGGTTCTCTTCTTCCACTATGTTGGTTCTGGGGATCAATCTCAAGATGTCAGCTTGGTGGCAGGCACCTCTACCCCAAGCAACCTCAAGGGACTCATGATAGTTATGCTTTTAAAAGGATCACTCTAATTTCTGTGTAAGTAATGGGTAAGAATGAATGTAGACAGACCACCAGGTAGCTGCTGCAGTAGCTACCACAGCACGATAGTGGCTTAGACCATGACAATGAAGACGGGCAGAGGGTGGATCTGTTGCAGAAGCAACAGAATGCTGCAGCAGTCTGGATAGGGTGTGTGTGTGTGTGTGTGTGTGTGTGTGTGTGTAAATATGTGCTTGAGAAGACTCAGCAATGGAACCAAGATTTCTTTCCTTTTTCTTTTTTTAAATTGCATTTGGGGCTGGAGAGATCGGCCATTGGTTAAGAGCACTGGCTGCTTTCCTAGACAACCTGGGATAGCAATTCACAGCTGTTTGTAACTCTGGTCCCAGAGGATGCAGTGTTCTCTTCTGGCTTCCGTGAGTATCAGCCACCTAACTGGTAAAAACACACACACACACACACACACACACACACACACACACACCACAGGCAAAACGCCCATACACATAAAAGAAAACAAAAATCAAAATAAAAATCAAATTAGATTGTGTGTATGTATGTATGTATGTATGTATGTATATATGTATGTATGTGTACTTTGTGACAGCTTGAGGAAGTTGGTTCTCCTTCCACAATTTGAACTCAGGTTATCATGCTTGGCAGCAAATACCTTACCCTGATACTCAATTCTGATGCCCAAATTTCTGAGAAATTAGATGTTTGAGCTGTTAGAATTAGAAGGGAAAAATCAGTTTAAGATTTGACATATTCATTTTAAGATGACTTTGAGACCAAAGTCAAATTGGAGGCCATATATAAGAGCTCAGAAGAAATGTTTGAGATAAAGATAGTTTAGGTATTTTCAGTAAGTGTGACAGGTAAAACTTTAAATGATTTTGAGGCGTGACCTAAGATAGGTAGATATTAAGAAGAGGGTGAGTATGTTTTAAGGAACTTGTGAGTTAAATAAGGAGGAGCTCACAAAGGTGACTGATCCAGATGACATGAACAGAGGTAGGTAGATGAACAGCAAATGGTGTTGCACAATTTCAGTGGTGAAAAACAAAGAGCCACCCACGTGTTTTGGATTAATGAAGGAGACTGTGCAAGATGCCTGTGTTGGTGGACAGCACAGAAGTTCCTGGAACTCTAAGAGTAGAAACACACCACCTAACTTGTTCTACAGTTGGAAATACGTAGCAAAAGAATCTTTAAAGCCACTGGAACAGTGAGAGGTTTAAGTAAGTATAAATGTAGACAATTGACCTCATAGGCATTAATCTAATGGTTTTTTCATGAAGTAGACACAATATCAACTATAGCCACATCAGGAATGTTACACATCAGAGAATGTTACAAGGCAGAAATTCCCCAGCTTACCTGTGCATTATTCTTGCACAGGCAAATCTTACGACACCTTACACTATAGATTTGTTTTGCTTGCTTTTGCACTGAATTCACACAGTATGCAGTTATTTTTTGTCTGGGTTCTTTTGTTGGTCATCTATTTTATTATAGAAGGCATCTGCTAACCCATTGTACCTTGACGGGCCTTTAGGCTCCTGCCATGAACATTCCTGTCCATTCCTGTGTTTTGGTGAATGATTAGTATAGGTTTCTGTTGACTACTACACTGAGAAATAGTGAGGCTAGAGGATAGCGCCAAGTCTTAGAGCATATAGCCAGACTGATTTCCATAATAGTTGGAACAGTTCATGGACCTACCCAGACGCATGAGTTGCATTTGATCTATATCATTAGTTATTGATATTGCCAGTCTCATTTGTGTTGGTGATTTTGTATTTTTGAGACAAAGTTTTACTATATAGCCATAACATGCCTAAAATTCACTATGCAGACCAGGCTATTCTAAAATTGGAAGGCTCCCCCTGACCCAGCCTCCACAGCAGCAGGATTACAGGTATGTACCGTCACCCTGAGCCATTGCCACTCTTTTTAATTTCACCCATTTTAATGGGTGTGCAGTGGTTTCTCACTGTGGCTTACATCTGCATTTATCTTATAAGCCTTTCAATCGTTTCTTTTGTGGAGTGCTTACTTGAATATTTTATCTATTTTAAAATTTGATTGTCATTTCATATCTACTTGTGAGAGTCTTACAAGTCCTTTGTTAGTCCAACTATCAAGTAATATACAAACAGACTGGCTTTAAAAACATATTTAATCTTTAAAAATACCTTTAATCTCAGCATTTGGGAGGCAGATATGTATGGATCTCTGAGTTTGAGGCCAGCCTGGTCTACAAAGTGATTTGCATGACAACCAGGGCTACACAGAGAAACCCTATCTTGAACCCCTGTTCCCCCCCACACACACACACACAAAGAAAACCAAACACAAAACCCCCCAGTAAAACCAACATTGTGCAGTTTTGGCATCAAGGCTTGTAAATTCAATAAAACAAGTTATATTTCACAGAAGAGTAAAGCTAAGGTCATTTCTCGTTAAAACACTTTTTGTTTGCTTTTTGAGACAAATTCTTAGTATACAGCACTTGCTGGCCTCAAACACACAAGAGTTCTGCACGCCCCTGCCCTCCAAAGTGCTGGGATTCAAGGCATGTGCTGCCATGGGTGACCTAAACAGTTTTTAAGAATTCACTGATAAAGTCATCTAGGCTGTAGTTTCTTCAGAAAGATTTTATTTTTTTTAAAAGATTTTACTGGTTTTATGTACACGAGTACACTTGTTGCTGTCTTCAGACACACCAGAAGAGGGTATCAGATCCCATTACAGATGATTGTGAGCCATGTGGTTACTGAGAAGTAAACTCAGGACCTCAGGAAGAGTCAATGCTCTTATCCACTGAGCCATTTCTCTAGCCCAAAGAAGATTTTTTTTTATTGGATAAATTCTCTATTTACATTTCATTTTCCTTTTTCTGGTTCCCTGCCCCCCAAAGGTCCCCCATGCCCTTTTCCCTCCCGTGTTCCCCCCATTCATCCTTTTCCACTTCCCTGTTCTGGTATTCCTTTACACTGATGCTTTGAGCCTTTCCAGAACCAGGGTCCACTCCTTCCTTCTTTTTGGACATCATGTGGTATGTGGATTGTGTCTTTGGTGTCCCAGGATTCTAGGCTAATATCCACTTATCAGTGAGTGCATACCATGGGTGTTCTCTTGAGACTGTGTTACCTCACTTAGTATGATGTTCTCCAGCTCCATCCATTTCTCTAAGAATTTCATGAATTCATTGTTTCTAAAGGCAGAGTAGTACTCCATTGTGTATATATACCACATTTTTTTTTTATCCATTCTTCTGTTGAGGGACATCTGGGTTCTTTCCAGCTTCTGACTATTATAAATAGTGCTGCTATGAACATAGTGGAGCATGCATCCTTATTGCATGCTGAGGAATCTTCTGGGTATATGCCCACGAGTGGTATGGCTGGGTCCTCTGGAAGTATCGTGTCCAGTTTTCTGAGGAACTGCCAGACTGATTTCCAGAGTGGTTGTACCACTTGCAGTCCCACCAGCAGTGGAGGAATGTTCCTCTTTCCCCACATCTTTGCCAACACCTGCTGTCTCCTGAGTTTTTAATCTTAGCCATTCTGACTGGTGTGAGGTGAAATCTCAGGGTTGTTTTGATTTGCATTTCTCTAATGACTAATCATCAGATCCTACTTCAAAAGCCTATACTCAACACAACTGGAGAATCTAGAGGAAATGGACAATTTCCTAGACAGATATCAAATACCAAAATTAAATCAGGATCAAATAGATTGTCTAAACAGTCCCATAATCCCCAAAGAAATAGAAAGGGTCATAGAAAGTCTTCCAACCAAAAAAAAAAAAAAAGCACAGGACCAGATGGTTTTAGTGCAGAATTCTATCAGACCTTCAAAGAAGACCTAATACCAATACTCTTCAAATTATTCCACAAAATAGAAACAGAAGGGAACACTACCCAACTCATTCTACAAGGCCACAATTACCCTGATACCAAAACCACACAAATTTCCAACAAAGAAAGAGAACTTCAGACCAATCTACCTTATGAACATCAACACAAAAATACTCAATAAAATTCTTGCCAACCAAATCCAAGATTACATCAAAACGATCATTCATCAAGTTGGCTTCATCCCAGGGATGCAGGGATGGTTCAATATATGGAAATCCATCAAGGTAATCTACTACATAAACAAACTCAAAGAAAAAAACCACATGGTTATCTCATTGGATGCTGAAAAAGCATTTGACAAAATTCAGCATCTTTTCATGCTAAAAGTATTGTAAAGAACAGGAATTCAAGGCCCATACCTAAACATAGTAAAAGCAATTTACAGCAGACCGGTAGCCAACATCAAAGTAAACGGAGAGAAACTTGAAGCAATCCCACTGAAATCAGGGACTAGACAAGGCTGCCCCCTCTCACCATATCTTTTCAATATAGTACTTGAGGTACTAGCTAGAGCAATTAGACAACATAAGGAAATCAAAGGGATACAAACTGGAAAAGAAGATGTCAAACTATCACTATTCCCAGATGATATGATAGTATATTTAAGTGACCCAAAAAAATTCCACCAGAGAACTACTACAGCTGATAAACAACTTCAGCAAAGTGGCTGGTTATAAAATCAACTCAAGCAAATCAGTAGTCTTCCTATACTCAAAGGATAAGCAGGCTGAGAAAGAAATTAGGGAAATGACACCCTTCACAATAGCCACAAACAATATAAAGTATCTTGGTGTGACTCTAACCAAACAAGTGAAAGATTTGTATGGCATTTCCTTCTTCAGGTCTCTGAAGAAGGAAATGGAAGAAGACCTCAGAAAATGGAAAAATCTTCCATGCTCGGGTTAGCAGGATAAATATAGTTAAAATGGCAATCTTGCCAAAAGCAATATATAGATTCAACGCAATCCCCATCAAAATCCCAACTCAGTTCTTCATAGAGTTAGAAAGAGCAATTCTCAAATTCATCTGGGATAATAAAAAACCCAGGATAGCTAAAACTATCATCAACAGTAAAGATCTTCTGGGGGAATCAATATCCCGGACCTCAAGCAATACTACAGAGCAGTAGTGTTAAAAACTGCATGGTATTGGTACAGTGACAGAGAGGTGGATCAATGGAATAGGACTGAAGACCCAGAATTGAATCCACACATCTATGGCCAATTGATCTTTGACAAAGGAGCTGAAAACATCCAGTGGAAAAAAGATAGCCTTTTTCTTTCTTTCTTTCTTTCTTTCTTTCTTTCTTTCCTTCCTTCCTTCCTTCCTTCCTTCCTTCCTTCCTTCCTTCCTTCTTTCTTTTCTTTTCTTTTCTTTTATTTATTTATTTTTTTGGTTTTTCGAGACAGGGTTTCTCTGTGTAGTCCTGGAACTCACTCTGTAGACCAGGCTGGCCTCGAACTCAGAAATCCGCCTGACTCTGCCTCCCAAGTTCTGGGATTACAGGCGTGCACCGCCACAACCTCCCAGCTAAGATAGCCTTTTCAACAAATGGTGCTGGCTCAACTAGAGGTTAACATGCAGAAGAATGAGAATCGATCCACTCTTATCTCCTTGTACTAAGCTCAACTCCAAGTGGATCAAGGACTTCCACATTAAATCAGACACACTAAAATTAATAGAAAAGAAACTGGGGAAGACCCTTGAGGACACTGGCTCAGGGGGAAAGTTCCTGAACAGAACACCAATAGCTTATGCTCTAAGATCAAGAATAGACAAATGGTGCTAGGCGTGGTGGCTCACGCCTGTAATCCCAGCACTTGGGAGGCAGAGGCAGGCGGATTTCTGAGTTCGAGGCCAGCCTGGTCTACAGAGTGAGTTCCAGGATAGCCAGGACTACACAGAGAAACCCTGGCTCAAAAAAACAAAAACAAACAAACAAACAAACAAAAATAGACAAATGGGACCTTATAAAATTACAAAGTTTCTGCAAGGCAAAAGACACTGTCAAAAGGTCAAATCGGCAACCAACAAATTGGGAAAAGATCTTCACCAACCCTACATCTGACAGAGGGCTAATATCCAATGTATACAAAGAACTTAAGAAGTTAGACCCCAGAAAACCAAATAACCCTATCAAAAAACGGGGTACAGAGCTAAACAAAGACTTTTCAGCTGAAGAAATCTGGAAGATTTAAAATGGACTAAATTTAATTAATAGATTAAAAGCGAGTATTCAGATTTTCTAATTTTGGTGACTTGTGTTTAACAAGTTGTACATTACACCTAAAATCTATTCATATGAGGTTGTTGCTATCTCTTTACCTTTGAAACATGTAGTATATGTAAAAGCCATCCTCTTTATAGTCACATGTGGTGGTTCATGGCCCCTTTCTATAATTCTGAGTATCATGTTTAGATACTTGTCTCAACAACTGAAAACAAAGATATGTTTCCTTTTTCATTCCCGATAATGGAAATTTCAGCACCCCTAGCCCCACCTTGATTGGTATTGCTAGAGGCCTATACATTTTCTGAAAGCTTTCAAAGAACAAAATTTGGCTTGTTTGCCTTCTATTTACTTCTACTTTTTACTATTTCCGTTCTTCAACTTGTTTGGGTTTGGTTTGCTACTTTTCCCCAATGACATAATTAAGCACCATTTTTGACGTTTTTCTTCTCTAATACAGTACTCAAGGCTGTCAATTCCTACTAATAGCTCTACCTAGCGTACATGCAGCTTGAGGTGTTGTCTTCATTAGCATTGTTACAAGTGTGCTTCTAATTTTCTCTTTGCTCCACTTAGACTTTCCATCGTTTCCCCTATGCCTCTGCAATAGTTTTGTATTGCTGCTTTAACAAATCATTAAGACTATTAGCTAAATGTAACATAAATTTATTTTCTTATACTTCTGGACCCTGTGCAGTAAAATGCTCTGAATTAAAAAATAAGTTTAGAATACTGGCTTCTTATGCTTCTCTGTGGGAGTTCAACTGCTTAAGTCTTTGCTTTTGTAGATTCCTTTCCCAAAGCCTAGTATTTCTTTATCTATGATGGTTAATACTGAAAGCTTACCCGCTCTAGAATCTCCTGGGACAAATCTCTAGCATGCCCCCGAAGGAATGAATTTCTGGATTAGGTTAATTGAGCTGGAAAGACCTAATCTAATGCTGGAGGCAAAATTCCACTGAGTGGTCCCAGAATAACTAAAAGGTTTGGTCTCTCTGTTGGCTTCCGGATGTGGATGCAATCTGAGGGTAGCCTTGCTCAAGATCTTGCTGCCAGGCCTTCCCTGAAATGTTGGACCACATCCTAGAGCTGTGAGCTCCAAAGCTTCCCTTCCTTAAACTGCTTTGGTCAGGAGTTTTGATGCAACAAGAAAAATAATTAACATACTGTGTCCACAGGACCCAGGGAAGCCATGCTTCTACAGAGGCCCTCTGCTAATCCCACAGATTGTTTAATCAAGGCATTTAAGCATTCTTTCCATTTTTCTCTTATGAAAGGTGAGAAATAAGCCTCACAAGTTTCTCGTGAGAACATGAAAAATTTAAATGTAAGATGTCTGATAGCAAAACCATCGAGGGCTTATGATGAGTAGACATTTCAGATTAATTTAGTAAATAGTATCACCTCTTTAATTTTCTTAATTTTTTTTCTTTCTCTCTCCCCCTCCCCCTCTCCCTCTCTCCCTTTTTGTTATACATTTGTGTAGTGGTAAGAGAACAATTTTCAGGAGTCAGTTCTCACTGTCCACCAGCTGAGTCCTGGGAATCATCCTGGTCACCAGGCTTAGTCATAAATACCTTACACTGGGCCAGCGCCCCACTCCCGCCTCTTTCTTTTGTAAGACCACATACTAGTAAGTGACATACAGCTAGGATGTGACTCTAGAGCAGTACTTCTCAGTAACAATGCATTCTGTAATATTGTTTCAATACTGTCCCTGACACCAGTCATCAACCAGGAACTAATTATAATATGAAAATATAACTTTTAGAAATATATGCTAATCCCAGTTTTTCTATTTTGTTTTCCTCTATATTTAATTTTCACCTTTTGTAAAAATGAGAAATTACTAATACCTTTGATGTATTTCAAAAGAAATCACTGGGGAAAATAAGAAGATATATAACATTTACTTAACCACTTGCTGGATACTTAAGTGTTTTTACTTTTTAAATTTATTTGCTGGTATTTCTCTGTGTATGTAGGGAGGGGTACACATGTACATGTGTACACACATGGAGGGCGGCCAAAGTTGATAATAGTTTTCCTCAATTTCTTTCCACATAGTTTTTTGAGACAGGGTCTTTCTTACAAGCCAAAGCTTATCCATTCAATTAAGACTGGTTGGTCAAGATGTCCCAGGATTCCTCCCATCTGTCTCCCTGGGCGGGAATCTGGGATTGCAGGGGTGCACGGCCACACCCAGCCTTTATGTAGGTGTCAAAGTTCTACTTTACTGACTGTTTCCTTCCTAGCCTCTCAATTTTTTTTTTCCAGACAAAATATCAGGGCTAATTTGATGTCTTCCATCTTTTGTTTCAATATTTTTCAGAATTAAAGTATAAATGGAATTATTGGCTTAATAGTATGGATATTTTATTAATGCTGATACTTCAATTACACTGATTCCCCCCAAAAGCTGTAGTAGTTGTGATGTTACCAAAAACAACAATTAAAGGTTTAATTAAGAGAACTGAAATTAAAACTATAAAGTATAAATAAAAGTAAAGGACATGGAGATGAGAAAGCAGTAGGAGAAATGAATCTTGAGGTTGAGAAAGACAAGTGAGAAGTAGTTGGATATTTTTTGTGTGTGTGAAGCAGAATATTTCAATTCAAGAAGAGATACAAGAAGAGGCCTAGTTTTATTGAAAATTAAATGTTTAAATACAAACACAAATACATACCATTGTCATCAAGGAACATGTTTCAAAAATAGTTTCAAAGATCTCAGTTCCCTATTCCCCAACAATAAAATCTTGGACACAAATATTTACGTGCAGGTAACATAAACCTATCTGGTATATCAGGGTTCAACTTAATTTTCAGTCACCAGTTGTCATCCTAACCTATTGCCAAACATTTGGTAATGTGTTTTGTGGACCTTTATTACTGTTTTAAGGTATACAGAGAAAAGATCTTTTGAACACTGCAGGTGGTGGTGGCAGCAAGACGGTTTAGTGGGTAAGGACATTTGTCACCAAGGCTGATGACCTGAGCTAGAACTCTAGAAGCCACATTGTAGGAGAGAACTGACTCTTACAAGCCTATTATCAAGAAAGCAAAAACAAAAAGCAAACAAGCAAAGACAACTTGGCATGGTAGCGGTCGGTTTAATCCCAGCACTTAGAAGCCAGAGACAGGTAGATTGTAGGAGTTTGAGGCCTGGTCTACATAGAGAGCCCTAGGCCAGCCAGGGCTACATAATGAGATCCTGGCTCAAAACCCACAATACAACAAACCGACCAACCACCACCCCCAAAAAAGAACTACCACATGATTCAACTATACTACTATCTATCTACATTAAATATTACTTATCAGTAAGGAAGAACAGAAGTCATTTTCACTTAACATCATTATGTTAAGCAAAATAAACCAGACTCAGAAAGGCAAGTATCACATATTTTTCTCATATGTGGATTTTAGGTGAAGAGAATACATGTTTCCCTCTCACGAGTGAGAGGGGGACTGTATCTATTGGGAAAGAGGAAGGGGAGCAGGAGGAGGGGATACAGAAGGTAATGGGGTAAACATGCTTCATGCATGTAAAATGCTTATAAAATCTTCTTAGTTTCTATGTTTGGACTGAAGGGAAATCTCTCCCAATACAATATGTGCTGACCTTCCCACCCCTTACTTAGATAAGTGAGTCTACATGTAAGGTACAAACTGTTTTTTTTTCTAACACTGCCTGCACAGATCGGTTCTCATAGTTATGGTCATACATCAGGTATTTAATATATAACAGTAATACCATGGAATGCTTATAAATGGGAGCATAATGATTAAACCACACATATTACAGATGCATGAGTACCTACTATGTACTGGCCATAGTCCTTCATGCTGAGCATAAATAGTAGATACAAGCTATATATGAATTTCATTACAACCCTAATCAATTAAACTATAAATATTAAGTCTATGCCTATGAGTGACATGGATGAGAGCAAACCCAGAGATGAACAGGATATAGTTTATGCAGCCTTTTCCAGGAGGACATTTTCTCTACATAGCAATAACAACAAAAATTAACAACAGGAGCCTGAAGATTAATAAATTGCATTAATAAATGCAACAATAAAGGTACAGAATATTCTAGAGGATCAATAGACAGCACATATTTCTTGACGGTGGTACTAAGAGAGGACATGAGGGTAAAACGTTGATAAATGGGAATTTCCAGGAAGAGTGAAAGTATGTCAGAGGACAACAGGCGCAAAGTGAGACAGGCAAGGTAGAGGAGCTTCCCCTCAGCCATCATCCAGCCTCAAATGGACAGATAGACGGTGAACGACATGCTCACAGTGTGAGAGGCCTTAGTAGTTAGCAAAATGAGTTGAAGGTCTTCCTAAAACAATTTACTTTGGTGACTCTTTAATTTTTTCCTTGGAAACTTTTCTATGAAGTATAATTTATAAAACAACTGATATTAGTGATTTTTTTTCTTTCAAACAAACAAAATTCTGACTACTTAGTGAGCATGTTGACAGAAGACAGAAGGCAAGATGTCAATGAACCTAGTACTGTATTCTTTGTGTGGCTTAAAAGAGGTAAACGGGAAGATCCCAACAGTCTGAACAGCAGAGGCAAGCCTGGGGTTAAATGACAGCATTCATTAAGCTCCAGGTCCCAGGACTTCATCAAGTGATTCCCATGGAATTCCCCCTTTCACCAAGAAGTCACATTCAGACCAGGGAAACTGACCAGGGAAACATTCAGACCAGAGGCGCATGGAAGCTAACCACTCAAACTGATGAAGCCAATGAAACACAAAGATTAGCTTAGAGTCTGGGCCTGTCTAAGCTCCAGTTTTCCCTACAGCGCACGCGCGCGCGCGTGCGCGCGCGCGCACACGCACACACACACACACACGGCACGCTAAGCAGTAAAACTGTGAAGCATGTAACAACAAAGGAAATATTCAAAACAAGTTTTAGAATGGCTTAGAAATCAAGAGATATCAAATTTAGCCATGCATTTAGTCCAGCTTGAACACTGATGACAGCATCTCATTCACAAACACCAAGTAAGCAAAAGTCTAGCTTTGATCTATCAACTAGGAAGTAAGCCGCGAGAGAATAAGGGTATTTGTATTTCCTATATTGAAGCAAGATCATGACTGATACATAGCAGTATTCAGTGTTTGTTGAAATAATGAAAAACCACGTAAGCTAAATTTTCACTGGAATACATATGAAAGTACAGAAATAAAAGACAGCAAAGAAATAAGTAAAACCATTTAAGCTGCTAGACTGCTCCTTTTAGCCTTCAACTACAGAGGAGAAACCAAAACCGCCACCATGGAGGTACAAGCTGCAGGTCACAACACACTAGTGTCAGCTTCTCGGACAGGGTAAACAAAAGGATGCAGAGAGGCCTTTATGTCACGTAGCATCTGTGCAGATAATCAAACTCCAGTAAGATGGGCTCCTGTTCTGGCCTACTGTTTTAATGTTTCACCCTGCTCTGAGCAGTGTATGCCATGCCTGCTTTAAGGAAAAGAAAAGTTACTTAAACCAAATACACTAATCAACAACTTCTCTATCATAGATGGCAAGGAGTGAAATGAAAATCTGAAATGTATTAACCTGAAGAAGTAACAGTATGCTTGCAAATGGTTTTTCTTTTCCTAATTTTGACACTAGGGATATATTAAAAAAAGCAACAAAGGGGCATTAAGGGGGAAATCCCTGGGGAGGAGATAAGCCTTTCCACAGAAACTCTGTTTAAAGAGGAGGAAGAATAGGCCACACAGGCCTCCTTTCTCTATTTTTCAGCAGCATACCTAATAATTCTTCTTTGATGGGACCAATGAATAACTGTCACTTATCAGGAAACATCTTCCTGATACCTACTTTCTATATTGCTTTCTTCTCCATAGACAGTTCTTCAAGCTGTACAAGCCTTGCCACAGCAATTTGTCTTATTTCTATTACATTGCATGCCTTCTACAGAATATCTTCAAGACCAATTTAATAAACTCCTTTGCTTTCCAAAACTGTTCCCAAAAGGCAGTACTACTGTACCTCAACCAACATTGAGCTGTTATTTTCCTGCTTGCTCCCTTAGTCCTATTGTCCTTCCGTGTTTCAATTCCTAGCACTAGAGTTAATTGTTCAGGGTGATTCCATATAGATGTTATATTAATGGAGAAGACACTGCATACTTTCTTCCTTGTCAATTTATATCCACTTGGTGCAGTGTACATGTCCCTAACCTCTATTAATAACCACAGACAATATACTACTGTAGCAATTTTGTAGTTTTTCAGATACTGATTTTAGCATCTCAGAAATGTTGGTGGTGGTGCTGGAGCTGAAATGGAAGCCCCTTCATAGGAGGCAGGTGGTGCTCTAGCACTCAGCTCCATTCTAAGCCCATCAGACTGATGTGTTATTTATTTTTGAGATATGGTCTCACTGTGCTCCTCTCGCTAGCCTGGAACTTGCTATGTAAACTAGGTTAGCCTGGACCTCACTGAGGTCTGCCTGAATCTGCCTCCTGAGTGCTGGGATTAAAGGCATGCACCACCATAATTAGCCAGGCTGTTTTTTGTTTTTGTTTTTTTCCTGTCAGTACTGGTGATCAAACCCCAAATCCATAGGCTTATATTACATACAGCAGGCAAGTGCTCTACCACTTAGCTATACTCCCAGCCTAAGAATATTTTTTTCCTGTTATGGAAATTAGATTTTTTTCATACACCATATTTTGATTAGTTTCCCACCCCCTGACTCTTCCCAGTTCCTCCTCTCCCATCTGAACTCACCCCCTTTCTGTATTTATTAAAAAACAAACAAGCATCTAAGGAAGAATACAATAAAATACAATATCAGAATAGGACAAAACAAACATGAAAAAGAGCCAAAGAAAAAGCACACAAAACTCATACAGATGCAGAGACACACACCCTAAACCCCAAATTGGAAGCTATAACATTTACACGAAGAACATAAGGTTAAAAAAAAATACATTGACCCTCCAAGGATTTGCTGAGTTCGTTTTGTGATGGCTATGTACTGACGGACATGGGGCCTACCCTTAAGGGAGTTTCTTCGCTGAGACTACTTTGAAGAAAAAGAAATTTTCATCTGTAAGTGACTATAAATGGAGATAGCTTCTGGGTTAGGGATGGGCGCATGTGGCTACTTCTCTTTTCTGCTCTCAGAGCCCATGTAGTGCAGACCTGTGCAGGCCCTATGCATGCTGCTACAGTCTCTGTGAGCGAGCATGTGTGCCAGTCCTGGTGTTTCTAGAATGACCAAGAACATTTTTTTTAATGTTCATATTAAGGTTAAAACAGTTTTATTTTCACATTTAGTTTAAAATATTTTCTATTGTAAGTGCAAACTATGAAATTAAAAATACATGCGCCTTAATATTGAAGACAATGCAATTTTAGGTTCACCCGATAGCCCAAGTTTTAAAAAATAAAACCGTTCCAAATAGGCTGATTCTGCCAACAAACATATGTTTGTATACTTTGTTGCTGGACAAGAGAAGCCAAGGAATCAAAATAGTTGCTTATTACTCCAGATACAGTGTCTTGTTTCTTTGTTTTTAAAGCAGACTGGAGAAAACCAGAAAGTTCTGTCTTACTCATCTTTCTTCCTGAGACATTTTCCTCTTCCTCAGTATGTGAGTGGAACTTGCCATCCTTATGCCATGTTTTAAAACCATAAATAGGCCTCATTTTAAAATCAGTAACAAATTCAAATTACAAGCGGGGGTGGGGGGGTGGGGATGGGGATGGGGACTCCATAAAATGTGTCTTTCGTAAACACCACAAAAAAGCTACTGAAACCAATATTAAAGTGGATGATGTTGTTCTCCAGCATGGGGCGAATCCTTCAGTCCTAAGGTAACAGTTCTAAGTATGTAACATATTAATGACCTCTATTAAGGTAACATCAAATCAGAGTACTGCAGTATGATACTGTCTCCCTTTGCAAACATGGAAGTGCCCTGTAATTGATGTGAACTATTCCGTCCTCTTATACACTACTTCCTTAAAAGAGTGGGTAGGGGGTTCGTGTTCCATGCCTAGGTAGAGACTACACTACTTCACTCAGCTAAGGACAAGCTGAGTGGGTGAGAGGGTCGGCAATTCACAAGCCACATAACGAAGCATGTACTCTTGTAGAGGATTTTAACAAGGTGTTTAAAATTCTTTGGAGATAGCATTAAGACAATCTTGCTGGGAAGAAAATTTCCAATTTACACACAGAAACAAAATACATAAAGTCTGATCATGGCCTGGTGATTATCAT
Source organism: Apodemus agrarius (assembly GCA_964023405.1). NCBI lineage: Eukaryota > Metazoa > Chordata > Mammalia > Rodentia > Muridae > Apodemus > Apodemus agrarius. Next base: position 59,387,839 of record OZ030012.1, on the reverse strand, counting down.
AATTTGGGGAAATAACCGAACTTGTGACTTGAAAATACAACCCCAAGGCTATAGGAACTCTCTCTGAGAATGGCACAAACCAACACCTTTTCTGCCTCTCATCAACACGGGAAGTGGCTTGGACACCCCCCAAATACCATCCTACCCCCACAGGAAGTGAGTTATAGTTCCCCCTCCCCTATGACAGCATGTCTCCCTTCCCCCAACCGGAAGTGAGGCGCCCCCATTCAGTGGGCCTTAAACCAAGGCAAACCAATAACAGCAGCAGCAAAAGAGGGATGATCTTCAAAGGGGAAGGACATCTCGACTGTGGCCACCCCCATGCTCGTCTTGCTTACTAACCTGCTGACGGTATGGGCAGGCAGGGGCCTGGGAAGTAATGAAAGTCCCTTGCACAGAGGACAATTCCCTCAGCCCCTCGCAATCGCCTTCACTCTTCACTCCGTCGTCTCACAGCTTGACAGAAATTCCTCCGCAGTACTTTATTTTGGTGTCTTTTCTTACTCTTTACCTAATCACTTAGTCACCTCCAGATAGGTAACTTCTTTTATCGTGGTAATACTGAGAATTGTTCCGGTGAGGAGAGACGTGAAATGTTATACCCGATACTTTCAGAGAAATGAAGGGATTATTTTGCCCAATGCGGCGAAGGACTACGTGACTACGCAAGGTGAGACTCACTTTCGCGAAGGTTCTTGGGAAATGTAGTTTTTGTTTTCATTGCTCAGGCTCTCAAAAAATAGTGGGACTTAAATTGGTAATTATTGTATACTGGACTCTTAGAGAATAGTTATTCTTTACTAGACGAATGGCTGACTTAAGGTGATTCGGCCCCGAAAAATTCCAAATCTGCGTTGTTGGTTTCCACTGGCATTTAATTGATCCCAAATTCCCCGTCACATGTACTCAAGGTCCCGGTCGCTCCGCCCCTTGGCTTTGGCTCCACCCCCTAGCCAATCAAACTTTTTCTAGGTCTTATTCTCCGGATATTGGCACTCAGAGAGGCGTGGCCTCTTGTCAACTCCTCCTCCCATGGGGCTGAGAGGAGAGCTCCGAGACAGCCGAGGTTTGGTGCGGGCGCGCGCGAGCGCGCGGTCTCAAGAAGTGAGGCGGCAAGGGTGCGCGCGGCGGGGCGGCGTGCAGGGTTGGGAGGAGCAAGCAGACTGGTGGGCTGGGCGGACGGAGAGCGGCCGGGAGCGCGCTGTGGACTCCGCGGCCGCGAGTAGTTAGTTAGTTGTGTCAGTTGCTCGGTGGAGGCGGCCGCGATTACCAGAAAGGGGACGGGACAGGAGGCAATGCTGAATATCGCAACGGCGTGCGCTCTCTTCAGGTAACGGGGGCTGGGTTGCCCACGTACCCTCCGGTCCCATTCCCACACGCGCTGGCTTATGGGGCCAGGGTCGCCGAGAGGTGAGGACGCCGACCTGGGGGAATCGGGACTGGGTGGCGCCGCAGGGGCTCGGCAGCCGGAGCGTCCTGCGGGGCGCGGGCTGCAGCGCCCCGGCCACCCACGCGTCCCGCGGGCGCCGCGAGCCCTCTCATGCCCCCCGCCGGCCCAGGCCTCGTTACCCTGGCTGCGATGGTCCCGGTAGCGCGGCGCCCCCCAGAGGAGGGAAAGTTGGAACCTGGCGGCTAGGGACTTCCCGGGGCTGGGCTGCGAGGCTCCAGGGGAAAGTGAAGCCTTAGAGGAGCTGGGGGCGCGGAGGAGGCTGGGGCAAGAAGGGCTTCTGTCTAGTTTGTATGGTCGCCTCATTTCCAGACTTGGGGAAGATCAGGCTCAGCCTTGCAGCAGCAGTCAGGACAGAACCAGTGGCTCTGTGCCTGCTCACTTCACGCTCTGGCCAGTGAGCCCCTAATGCGCGCAGGCTTCCTAGATTGCTTAGGGCTTTGGGATTTTGAGAGGCTGGGTTAGACATTTGTTTTTCTTTGCCCTTTGACTTATGGGTTCTTGCGAATTTCCTTTCCTCCTTTGAAGAGGACTGACTACCCATCTGAACTGGGTCCCCTTCTCGTTGTCCCTCATCTTATGTTCCATTTGTTCGAGAGCTTGATTTTGTTCTTGGACTACATTAACGACCTCTGAGAGCAATATCAAAGAATAGTCTGCCCTCCGGTCCCCCTCCCCCAGATCTCATGTTTGCAGTCAGATTTTGAAGGACCCAAATTTAGGAATCAGAGCTGTGGAATGGAGTTATTGGATGGCTGGCGTTGAAGGATAGAGATGAGTTAGAGGAAAACTATGATTTCATCTTTATTGGCCTTACTATAGAAAAGCCAGTACATTTTTCTTTGCCTCTGTTGAATGTGGTAAGAGTACACTCTCAATTAAATACTTGGTGACTTACATAAAAGACTATTTTTAGGTCATTGGATGATGTACACGAACAGCTTTTTCACCTGAATTGGAATTGCTTTGAGTATTCTGTTTGACGGTCTATCTGTTGATTTGATTTTTTTCTTCTTTCTTTTTCTTTTTTTCAGCCACACTATTCTCCATTCATCTACCTTGGCAAGTTAAGTATGTAGTCAAGAGAACACATATTGCTCTCTGCAAAGTAGGGAAGAAAAAAAAAAAAACCCAGAAAGCCCAAACTTGAATTACCCACAAGGGTAAAACTTTCCATGAGCAGTCTTGGATACTCACTTCATGATGGCTTCTTTTGTAATCTCAGAGCATATTAGATCTTTCAATTCACTGACTACCCTAATTACTTTCCAAAGTGCCTGGCACTTTCCTTGGTGACTTTTTCAGGAAACTAAAATTGTAGGTGAGGTACATTTTCTTGGCTTCCAAGTTAGGAGTTAATGGTCTTATCACAGAGATTAACAGTTAACAATGGAAGCAGAGTTCATACCATTGCAAGTGAGTTTTGGCAACGGTCAGCTCACAAACTATGTGAAAAAACAAAGATCCCCTTCCCATAGATGTCAGAGGGGAAGAAGAGAAAATATGTATCATGTCTCTATTTGGGAGAGAGTAGTATGTCTGTGTTATGTGGGGGAAATGGCAAATTATTTTCTTTAAAGCTTTTATATTCGTGGTCCTCCTTCTTCCCACCCTCTTTTACGGACTGACATTTATGTTTGGCTAGTTTCCAGTGTTGTAAGAAGTGTTTTGGTGAGAGGAAAAGATAAGCTTGTTTGAGTCGTTAGGATATTGCCTATTCATTTTGTCTAGTAATAGTGCAGAAAACTTCCACAGTAGTGTTTATACCCCATTAACATTCTGTCAGAATTTATTTTTAAGAGTCTGTCCTGAGGCCCATAAAGAAATAATGCCACTTCATAGCTGTTTTCTGACGGTCACATTAAAAAGTGCGTCCCTGAAATGCATTATATGTGAATGCATATAAACATTTATCTTTGTACATTTATGGTAATGTAAATATTTAAGTCAGAGAGCTTAAAAACTTTTATTTGCTTATTTGCATACATGCCTTTTAACAGCCAGCAGTGCCAACCATATTTGCCAAAGAAGTATCAGCCATAAATTCAGGCTTTGGCACATTTCATATAATAACTCTTCTAAATTGCTCCATGGTGAAGCATCATGAGATTAGCATTTGCTTCATGAGAGAGATTTGTTGTTGTTTTTAACCGTAATGATGTGCTATTTAAGGGGAACAGGTGCTGGGCTCTAGCTGTTTGTGTTGTAACCTGCCAAATCCTACTCTTTTGTTGGATGGGTTGTTAAAGCAATTTAGGAAACACACTGTGGCCCCTGGCATGCCAAGTGTGAGTTTGAGGCTCCATATCACCTTTGCTAATCCCCATTTTTCCCTCAGTAAGAGGCAAGAGTGGATGTGAACTTTATTTTCTTTGTTGTCTTTTACTGTGATTCCGATGCCCCAGTCTAGAACTTCTGGTACAGGCTGCTTCCCTGCTGCCTGGTTTTCCTTGGAGAATTCAAATATTCTAGTAACTTTCAGGCCAGGTTCACATTTGTCTGACAAAAGACAAGTGTTTGAATGTCTTCTAAAGTATTAGGCCTGGTGGTAGGACCTGAATATATGTAGAATAATACTGTTTTTGCCAGGAGCTTATACTTTAGGAGGAGAGCTAGCTGGTAAGTGGTAATTATAATATGGTGTGATATATGACAGGTGTGTGCACAGGTGCCTGTGAGTGAAAGTACAGAGGAAGGCTTGTTGACTCAGACCTGGATTCTTGGCTGTGGGGGAAGTTCTGGAATCTTAGTGAGTTATTCAAGCTAATCTTGAATAATATATGAATCAACTAAGTTCAGAAAGAGGAAATATATTTATTCTCATGCTAGTGTATTTAAAAAAAAAAAAGGAAACATAAGCCATGTATATAACTTGAAATTTCTAGTAGGTGTGTTTTAACAAATAAAAATTTAAATCAATATAAAGCAGTATACTAAGAGATTTACTGTTTTCCTTTTCATACAAACTGTTAAGAATTTGGTGGTATTTTTACACTTTAGCACATTTCAACAGTCAGATACTCCCTTCTATACATACATAGTACAGCTTTAGAACAGAGGCAAATGAAGTAAAAACACTAACTATAAACTAGTTTTAGGAATTGTAGCTTCCACCTTGAAGGCTGTGAAGTTTTAGTTGAAAAGTGAAAACAGGGCCAGAGAGACGGCTTTTCCAGAGGACCTGGGTTCAATTCTGGGCACCTGCATGGTGGTTCACAAGCATCTGTGGTTCTAGTTCCAGGGGATCTGACACCCTCTTCTGGTGTCAGAAGGCACAGCAGGAAAGACACTATATGCATAAAATAAACAACAAAACCAACCACCCCACCACCCTGCCCTCTCCCCCTCTCCCCCCCCCAAGCCACCTTGCAGTTTAATCAGCTGACTTAGACCTAACATTTTAACAGAGAAATGAAAGCTGGATTAGAAAGGAGCACAACTATAAGCAAGACCAGAGAAAAAGCCAATCCTGGTAAGAAGTGACATGGAGTGGAGAAGAGGAGTGGTTGTAGGAGACATTTACGAAGTGTTATCAGTAATTTGGGGGAAATAGGTTATAGGCTAGAAAAGATTGAGTCTGGTGAGATGGCTTAGTGGTAAAGGTACTTGCTGTCAATCCTGGCATCACATTTTCATTCGTGGGATGCACAAGGTGGGACAGAACCCACTCCTCCGAATCATCATCTAGCCTCCAAATGCACACCATAACACATGCTTCCCTCCACAATGGCTGGCTGGCTGGATGGATGGATGGAGAAAGACTGAAGATTTAGGATAATTCCTGTGTTTGTGTTGGGAACTGCTAGGTAGATAGGGCCAATAGCTAAGGGAAAGAGTCGGCTATCTATGCCAGATAGACCAAGGATGGAAAAATCAAACCAAACCAAACCAACCAAGCAAACAAACAAAAACAAAACAAAACAAAAAACCCAGAAAGACTGGGAGGGTTTATTTGGACGATAAGAGAGAATATTTCGAGGACTAGGAGCTATCTACCTGTGTGTACCATGAAAGGGCAAGTAAGATAAAGTGTGAAAGAATTCTGAGACTTGGAGATTGAGTTGCCTGAAATAATTTAGAGCAGTTAGCTACATTGTAATACCTAGAGGAGGCGCAGAGAGGTCAGTGCATCTAGGAGTTCAGCTAATTGAGAAGGATACAGTGTTTTTGTTTTGGGTTTTTTTTTCTCTGGGATCTCTTGGAGCCCAGGCTGGCCTTTTAAAACTAGCTGTTGCCAAAGCTGACCTTGAACTGCTGATCTTCCTGCCTCTATCTCCTAGTGTGTTATCACCATGTCCATGCAAGAGTAGTGCTTTTAACCAAGGACTCAGAAACCAAGTCCAAGGAAGCCACATGCTGAAGATTTCGAGAACTTTGCTGAACAAAGCTTTTATAAATTAAGACTGTCTTGGGCATGCTTATGTGGAACTGGAAAGTTTCAAAGGAGAGAGAAAAGAGGGGGGGGGAGGGAGGAGGGGAGAGCACAGAGGAAGAATGGGGGGAAGGTGTGAGGGGGGAGAGGGGAAGGAAGGATATGCACATGAGGTACAGAATTTGGCCCTGGGTGTCTTGGTTAAGATTTCTATCACTGTGATGAATACCATGACCAAAAGCAACTCAGGAGGAAAGAGTTTCACCGTGTTCCTCATTTGAGGAAGTCAGGACAGGAACTCACACAGGGCAGGACCTGGAGGCTGGAAGCTGACACAGACGCCACAGAGGATTGCTGTTTCCTGGCTTTCTCCTCATGGCTTGTACAGCCTGTTTGGGTTTTAGCTAACTCCAGATGTAGTCAAATTGACAACTAAGAATAACCATCAAATACTTCCAACAAATTTGAAGTATTATCTTTTCAGTGAGTAGAAGAGGAGGTAAAGACTGAAGCTGACAGGGAGAGAGAAGGGAAAGACTTGGTAGCATGTTTGGTGACTCTGATTAGCCACTAAGAATGAAAGGGGTAGAACAGAGCTTGAAAAGAGTATGTGAGTTTGAAATTACTTACAGGAGAGACTGGAGAGCAGAGAGGCAGATAGACAGTAGCCAGGAAACTGAAGACTATTGAGGGCCGTTTTGAGGTTGTAGACCTTGGATTTATTGACCATAGCTGTTTGGTTTTTCTCAGTTGTATTCAGTCTGATTGTATCCGGAGAATCTATTCAGTATCCATGAGACCTTTTCCTTACTATTATATCCCCTGTTTATAAGATGAATAGTGAGAGTTCAAATCTTACTGGTAAATTTCAGAGACCAGGTCTCTACCAACTGCTTTCTAGATAATCAGTTTAATGGAGATACCTAAAGATAGGGAATTAAGGATACTCAGAATTGTGACTTGTATGAAGAATTGTGGAGTCCATGATGGATCATGAGCAGATAACCTGGAGGGATTACCTAATTGGAAGGCATGAGAGGATATGGCTACCATTATAAGTCCAACCTCAGCAAGCATGAGCGTAAAGCTGCAAAGCTAGTGATGGAGCGAAGTAAGAGTGCCTGCGGTCTGCTGAACATTTTAGTACTACATTCTGATCCTAAGCCTGAAGTACACAGCGAGTGATGATCCTTATATGCTTGCCTCTGGCATCCCCTTGGACGAGGAAACTGAGAATTTGAGAGGTTAAATAAGTAGTGAACCAGTATGCAAAGTCGCCTCATTCTCCAAACCATATATCACAGGGAGTAGAAGAAAAACAATGTGGTGTTTAATTTGGAACTTCCGAGGTATATGAATATCATTAGAAAATGTTTGTGAAGCATTGAGTGTGTGTGTGCGCCAGGTATTGTTTTAGAGACAGAGGTCATAATAATGAATTAAACAAAAATTGTTATATTAGAAGATGGTTGTGCTAGAGAGAATAAAGCAAGAAAGGCCTTTAGGGATGCCAAAGAGAGCAGACTTGTACTTTTTTTTTTCTTGAGAAAGGTATTGATAGGTCTTGAGAAAGGTATCGTCAACTGTCTTTGAACTCATGGTAATTCTTCTGCCTCAACCTCCTGGCTGCTGGGACTAAAGGCATGCAACTACCATGCCTGGGCACATTTTAAATCTTCGAATTAATTAGCTAATTAGTTGTGCTTGTATGCGTGGGTAGTGGTATACATATGAGAGTTGGTTCTATCCAGCCATGTGGATCTAAAGGACTGAACTTGGGTTGTCAGTCGTGGTGACAAAGCACCTTTGTGCACTGAGCCATCTCACCTGCCTGAGAGTAGGTTTTGCTTTGGGGGCTAGAGAGTTCTGAGCAGAAGGTTGATGTGACCAGACTTACTGTGTTTGTAAATGTTTTTTGTTTTTCTTCTTTTAGACAACTAGAGTGGTTGTTATCTAGAAAGAAAAAAACAGAAACCAGACCAGCTAGGAGACTTCCTTAAAAATTGTGCTTATTGAACTGGTTATGGTGGCACAAACCTTTAATTTCAGTATACTCCTAAGACAGAGGCAGGGGGATCTCTGTGAGTTTCAGGTCAGCCTGGTGAGTTCCAGGCCATCAGGGTTACATAGTGAGAGCCTGTCTCTGAAACTCACAAATAAAAATTTTAGTTAAACTGGGGCTTGGGGTATTATAGCTCGGTAGTAGTGTGCTTGCTTAGCATATTCAAGGCCCTAGGTATGATCTCTAGCACTGCTATAAAAAGAATCTAATTAAGAGATTGTGGTGTCTTGCAGCAACCAGGGAATAATGAAAAGTGATTAGAACTGAACATTTTTTTTTTTTTTTAAAGCTTTTCATTTTGAGAAAATTTTAGAATCATTCAGGAATTGCCCAAATCTCAGCGTTCCTTTATTTCAGTGTTTGCTAGCCTTAGCACTACTGATGTTTTGGACTGGATAATTCTTTGTTGTGGGTGTTGTCCTGGATACTCTAGGAGTTAAGCAGCATCTTGGCATTCTTTCCACTAAATGGAAATCTCTCCAACTTGTGACAATCAGAAATATGTCCAGACAGTGGGCAAAATTGTTCCCATTATGAACCATTGACAAATGGGTATCACGGTGTTTCCTCTGAAGCTTAACCATTCCTCTTAACCATTCAGAATAGCTTATCAAGCCAAGAGATTAATGCTTGTATAATGCCCCAACTTGTGTTTTCCTTTTTGCATTCTGTTTTCTATACCACGTAGTTGTCAGTTCTTTATCTCATCTATTGTGTGGCAGTTTCTTGGTCTTTTATAGCCTTGGTACTTTTAAAGAATACTAGTCAGGGGATTGGGGAGCTGGCACAGTTGATGAAATGTTTGTTGTGCAGGTGTGAGGACCTGAGTTTGGATCTCCAGAACCCACATAAAATACAAGGCAGGCATACATATCCAGTGTGCATGTGGCTCAGCAACCTAGCAAAGAAGAAGGTAGGGCCGAGGCGGACAGGCATCTGGGGCTCACTGGTCAGCCAGACTCTCTCGACCTATGAACTCCAGGTTCAGTGAGAGATCTTGTCTCAAAAAACAAGATGTCATCTTCAATGAATTGTCTAAGCAGATTATTTTGCCCATTTTCAGTTGGATTGCTTCTTTTCTAGTTGAAGTTGAAGTTTTTCTACTTGTCTACCCTCAGAAGATATGTCTCATTAGTGTTTCCCCCCAGATATTTCTTATCTTGTTATCTTGATAATGGATTTAACATAGCAGTAGATTTAGTTTCAGTGATGTTTGACTCCTCCGTTACTCCTTTCATTGGCTCTGTTTTGACTGTCTTTTGTATGAAATCATACATTTATATTATTTAAAAGAATAAGTGGAGAAGCAATGGAGGAAGACAACCTGATGTTGAATTCTGGTTTCCACATATACATGTGCACCTGTATATACACATATTCACAGGGAATATTGGTCAGGCAATTTAATAGATTTTTTACAATTGAGAATTGCTTTGTGTTTTTTCTTTTTACATTTTTATTACTTAATTTGTTTGTTTTAATTTATTTTGTGTGTGTATGCAATGGCACATTCCGCAACATACATGTGGAGGTCAAAGGACAACTTTTATTTTTCTTTTCTAGATTTTTATTTTATACATGTGTTTTGCCTACATAAATGTATGTATACTCTGGATGTGTCTGGTGCCTACGAAGGCTGGAAGAAGGCATTGGGAATTGAAGTTGTGGATGGTTGTGAGCCACCATGTGGGTACTGGGAATTGAGCATGGGTTCTCTGTGAGAGCAACAAGTGCTCTAAATCACTGAGCTATCTTATCTCTCCAGCCCTAGAGGACAACTTTTGAGAGTTGGTTCCCTCCTTCCACCAGGTGGGATCCTGGCATTAAACTGAGGTTATAAAGCTTGGCCCCAAGAGCTTTTACCTGATGAAAGCTCTAAATTATGATACCTCTACCTACTTAGAATGGTAATTAATTAATTAGTTAATTAATTTATGACAGGGACTCACTATCACTCCATGGGTGGCCTGGAACTCATTGTGTAGACCAAGCTAGACTCAAACTCATAGAGCTCTGCTTCTGCCTCCCAGTTGTGGGGGTTAAAGGTATGTACTATCCAGCTTCAAGATTAGGCTGGAAACTTTGCCACTATCTTATTTCTGCTCACCGATTGTAACATTCATCAGTTTATCTTGCTTGGGATAGTTATTGTTGTGTTTTGAAGATATTTTGGTATTTCTTTGATTTTCTTCTACAGTTTTTTATTACTTGTAAGTAACTTTATTTATTTTATGTGTATGTATGTCTGTGTATCATGTGTATGCCTGGTGCCTGCAGAGGCCAGAAGAGGGTACTGGATCCCTGGGACTAGAGTACAGAGCTGCCATGTGGATGCAGGGAATTAAGCCTGGGTCCTCTGGAAGAGCAGCCAATGAGTGCTCTTAACTGCTGAGCCATCATTCTGTAACGATTGTCCCATCTGTCTCTAATCATGTATATCATCTTAAACTCATGAGTATTTTATACTTACAGCTATAATTCAGTACCATCATTATTCAAATTACCCTGGCTTTGGCCATTTAGGTTGACCTCTGTATCCTTTATGCTCCCGTCCTTTGTGAATGTATGTGTACCCACTCTGTTTTTCCTTCTCTAGCCTCAGACTCAGTCATTTGTTCAATGAGCCTGGTTCTTTTTATTGGAGAATGGTATTCAGAAGTCAAGCTCTGAATGGAGGTGTGCTCATCACTACTGTTCTGTCACTGCTTCTAGGCTTTCTCAGAAATACACATGAAATCTCACGTGTCTGTTTTTATCTGTCTGTAGAAACCTGCGTGTGTCCATCTGACTCACAGTAGGTGTATTTTGATGAAAAGTTTGGCTGATGATTTTGGATAGAGTATGAAAAGATAGAGATAACTAAGGAATTTTTCTTAAGCATCTAGAAGGTTGGAGTGGGAAATAGTGCAGACCAGAGCAGAGGGAGTTTTTGTGTAGAACCCAGGAATTCTGTTACAGATTAGCTAAAGGTTTTGTTGTTTTGTTTTTTTTTTTGTTTTTGTTTTTTGTTTGTTTGTTTGTTTTTTCTTTGTTGAGACAAGGTCTTGTTATGTATCCTGGGCTGCCTGGAACTTCTCTGTAGACCAGGCTGACTTCCTGCTCCTAAAGATCTGCCTTCCCGGTACTGGGATAAAAGGCATGCATCACCACACACTGGTTAAGTGTTTGGAATGCTTAATAGACATCATATTAGAGATGGAGAACTTAACTTATCAAGCTAGATTCACAATAGACTGTTCCAGGCCAGGTATACTTGGGAGTTCTCAGTGCAGATTAGATCTCCTGAGATATATGTAGCTAAAAAAGAGCAGAAATTCAAAGGCGAACCAATGATTTGTTTCAGTCAGAGAAGAGGACAAGCCATTTGGCTGCATGTTTCAAACAAGATGAATGCCATATCTAAATATTTATTCAGTACTTAATATCTTAAAAATACTGAAGTATGTTTGGGGTTAACATTGCTTCCTTCCTCCATAATGTACAATCTAGGAAAAGATAGCTATAGATTTATAAAGAATAGCAGTAGGAAGACATACTAGATAGTGGCGTAGACATTAAATACTGCTGGAGCTTCGTAGAGAAAAATACATAATAAACAATGAACTCCCATAATACTAGCACTCAGGAGATGGATACAGGTGGGTATCTGTGAGTTTGAGGCCATACTGGTTTACATAATGAGTTCTAGGCTAGCCAGGGCTACATAGTGAGACCTTGTATCAGGTTGTGGGGGGAAGAGAAGAGGGAAAAAGAAAGGATGAACTCAAACAAACTACATTTGAACATTGGTGTAAATTTAAGGGTTTCATGTATGCACTAGTAATTATCATCCAGCAAAGAGTTCATTGTGTTTTGATTTTGCCTTCCCAGGGCCTTCTCTCATCTCTCTGTTTCTTTTATAAGGCCTTTGGCGTGATAACCGTACCTATATTCAGAGGCTTTCAATCAAGCAGCTCATTGCACTGTTGGTTTCGGCTGCATTTGACTTTCATTTTATTTATAGTTTTATGTGTATGAGCATCTTACTTGCATTTATCTTTGTGCACCTCATGTGCTTGGTGCTGGAGGAGGCTAGAGGTGGATGTCAGGTTCTCTGGAGCAGATAGTTGTGGGCTGCCATGTGGGCTCTGGGGCTCGGACCTGAGTTCCCTGGAAGAGCAAGCAGCAGGTGCTCTTGACTTTTGAGCCATCTCTCTGGCCCTGCACTTGACTTTAACTTTTGGATCTCTGCCACTTTTTCACAATCAATATGATTTGACGTAAGTGGATAAAATCAAATTCCACGTAAATATCAACCATTTTCTGGGTATGCTTATTTATTAAATATTATATGTGGATATGCTTTGATATTAATCATTAAATATCCATCAATTACTAATATAACTAAATGCTTAATAATACCTCATCTGGATGTTCTTATTTATTAAAATTGTCAACTTTTTTCACAGATGGTCTTAGATATTCACATTTGTCATCAGATTATTAAAGTCAATGTAAAATACAATGTAAAAGTAGTTCAAACATGAAGACTGTAAACTGAGGTTTTAGTAAAATGTCTTTTCAGTTCCTTTCTAGTAAAAATGGATAGGCATTCATTGATAGCTGTTAAAAGGAGGCACCGCCTGAAGCAGGGCAATAGGACCTATCCAGTAATTATTTAGGTGCCTGTCACTCTTCAGGAACTATAAGAAAATGAGAGATTTAAGTACTTTGTAGGATGGGGCAGGTAGTCACAGGGCTGCATTCTCTGCCACTGAATGCTGGCAAAGCTGTTTGTCATTTTTATGTCCTACTTTGTTGGATTTATTAGTTGTGAGAAACCTAAGCATCCTGTGCTGACTGGAATGGAGTCTCTCTGTGAAGGGCAGTTAGCTCAGTCCCTGACACTTAGTAGATAAAGGCTTGTTGGATGAAGGGATCTCAGAGGTGCTTGACCTTTATGCGCTAAGACCTGAAACTTTAATTAGCGTGTTTGAGACAATATTAGATACTAAAAAGTTTAGTTGTCCAAGTCAGACGTTGGTCAAAATAAAATAAAGTCTGTGTGGTAACTCCCTCATTTTAGGTTCTGCAAACACACAATTATTATCTTTCATAGCACATAATTCTACCCTTCAGGAGTAGTAAAGGATTCAGCCCGACTTATTAGCTATTTGCTAACTCTATAACTTTAACTTAGTTTCCTAACAATGCTTCAGTCTCCTCATTTGTTTATTTTATGTGAGTACACTGTAGCTGTCTTCAGACACTCCAGAAGAGGGAGTCAGATCTCATTACAGATGGCTGTGAGCCACCATGTGGTTGCTGGGATTTGAACTCAGGACCTTCGGAAGAGCAGTAGGTGCTCTTAACCACTGAGCCATCTCTCCAGACCCAGTCTCCTCATTTGTAAGATGGTGGTAGTGTTCATATTATACCCTTATAGGGGTTGAGGTGAAATTAGCATATAAGTCATACACAGAAACAAATACTTGAAATATAAGTTACTTAAATTGTTACTCTAAAATACTGAGACTAGTATCTTAAAGGTTTTTAGAACTGTAAAATCACCTATGCTGAGTGTTAAAGGAACAGAGAGAGTGCACTAGAAGAAAGCACTGACAGGAGTTTCCCGGCACACTTACAGTGCTGTGCTAGACTTATGGGGCTAGCTGTGTTACCTTGTGAGCTTGCCATTTCCCCCATCTCATGCACTTAGCAGATTGTTACCAAGTGTCTCCCTGGGCCTTGGTGAATGTCCTGCTTTCTGAGTCCTCTGGGAGCATAGCATGGTGCCTACAAGCTGGGTGAATACAGGGCCCAGCTTGCCTTTAGTTGATTCTCACATCTGCCATTTGTAAGCTGTGTCCTTGGGAAAATGATTTTCTCAGTTTTCTTCTCTCTCCTGATCCTTCTGCCACAGCTCCTCATGGGCCAAGACGGTTTTTAATGAGCTAACATTGGAAGTGTAGTTACTATCATATGTTTGTTAATGGTACAAGTATTATACTTAGAAATAAACGATACTTTGTAGTTTTCCAGTATACATTTACACAGCTCTTGGCTGTAACACTTTTTCATTGTTTAAAGTTAGGGCTTCCACTTTAATTTTCAAAGTAGATTTTGGTTACCTTATAACACCGGAAGAGGATGATGATTCAACTCTTACTTGATGCAATAACAGACATCTGAAAGGATGCAAACCTGCCTCCCTCACAGGTGTGGGGCGGTACTTGGACTTTATTGGGTAGGCAGTAGGTGGAATGGTGGGAGTTTGTGTGAAAAGGAAGACTTAAGGTATCGGTGAAGCAGTAGAAAGCATTTTGCTAATGCCACCCATTAATAATCTCTGCCTTTTGTTGCCAGTGGTAGCCACAGTGGTAAACTTTACAGCCAAATATTTCAAGAAAACCCCTGGATTATAAATGAACTCTTCATCTCGAAGTTAAAAGAGCTTATTGGTTTCCATATTTCACAAGGAAGTTAGTGCAATGAGCGATGAGAGGGGGCGGAGAGTCCCGCCATTTGATAACCTTTTCTGATCCACGCTGTGTAAGAGCATATTTAAATCACTTCTTTCCTGCTCCTTTCCATACACACGAAGCTTGAGGGATGGTGGCATCTGACTCTGTAAACCACACCACCAGCAGCACAGACATAGTCTATAAATACAGTAATTTCTAATTTAGGGAGTTGAACTTTTGAATTCTTTCATTTTATTTTATGTATTTTTTAATGAAACACAAGTAAGAGGAATCTGACTCCTATTATAAGGCAGGCTGCAGTTCTCCCTCCAGTTCTGTGTTCCATATGTCTAGCAAAGAATCTTGTCTTGGGGGAAATACCATGTTTTATATTCTTCTGCAAAAGGCAACTGCAGGGCTTTACAAAGGACTGAATGCTAATTCTCTCTTATCTCCTCTGGGTCTGCGTGGTCTGTTTTTTTATGGGCTTGCTATCTGGCTAGGCTAGACAAGTCCTTCTGTACATAAAAATTTCTCTCTAATCTTCTGTATCCTTTTTAGTTGAAGATCTGAAGTGTAGTTTGATATTATGTATTATACCACACATTAAAATTATACCTTTTATTATTATTGTTGTTGTTGTTGTTGTTGTTGTTGTTGTTGTTGTTATTATTATTTCTAGGTGTTTTGTTTTGTTTTGTTTTTTGGCACAATTTCTTTTGAAACCCTGTATCCCTGGCTGTCCTGGAACTGGAACTGGCCTTGAAGGCAGAGATCCCACTTACCTTCGCCTCCTGAGTGCTGGGATTAAAGGAGTGTGCCAGCACCACCATCCTGCATATCAATAGCTTTTGAAAAGCCAGAAGTGCTCTCAGCACTCAAGAGTCTGAGGCAGGTAGATTTCCAAGAGTTTGAGGCCTGACTAGTGTGCACAGTGAATAAGGAGATGGAATGTGCACTTGGATTCTTTTACCTACTGAGGTCCGAGGAGGGTGTCAGATCCCCAGAGCTGGAGTTACAGGGGGCTGTGAACCTCATAGTGTCATTGCTGCGAACTGAGCCTTCTGCAAGAGCAATGTACGCTCTTAACTGCTGAGCCGTCTCTTCAGCAACCCCTACCCCAATTAATAGCATTTAAGATAGGAAAAGTTATTGCTGTAGGGAAAAATAACAGACTAAATGGAGCATAGAGTAAAAAGAAAATCTCTCCTTCCATTTAGGGATAACTAATGCTCAGAATTTGGTGCCTTCATCTACCTAGAGTTTTGTTTTGTTTTGTTTCATTTTGTTTTTGCTTTGTTTTGTTTGTTTTTAGTGTATCTATACAATGCAATATATCTAATTGATATTATATTCTATAAAGTACAAATATGGTTTATGTGTCAATTATAGTCAGGAGAAAGAGCCAGCCATTGCCAGCCACAGATATGTGGGAGCTGGAGAGGGTTAGGAGACACAAATTCATGCTTAGTTAAGGGAGTTCTTTTCATTTAGAAAATTTGGCATTTTCCTCTTTATTCTTTTATACTACTAAACTATACTTTAGCAGTATTCAATAAACTATACTTTAGCAATATTCTAATGAATATTTGAAGTAGCCTTTTTAATAACCTTATAAATCTTTTTCCTGATAATGTGTCATTTAAAAAAAATCCCACCTCTCCAATGTTAAGACCTTTAATAACCTTTTTAATAACCTTATAAATCTTTTTCCTGATAATGTGTCATTTAAAAAATCCCACTGCTCTGATGTTAAGAACTGACAATCATATAGGATATGTTAGTCGTATAGATAGTTTCAAAATATATGTCTCAACTCTCTAACCAGTGCTGTCTGGTAGAATTGATATCAGCCAGTAGGTAATTTTTTGTTTCTTGGGCTCACATTTTAAATAGCACAAGTAGATGAAACAAATCTTTAAAATGTATCTTAATTGAATAAAAGCTTTTCCATATTTTGATTTTAATTTTTTGTTTTATTTTCAAAATCTGATGTATGCTTTTCAAATACAGCCCATCTCAGTTCTGGCTAGCTGCGTTTCAGGTGCTCAGCCACATTTGGGTACTGTTAGCACAGTTCTAGAACGAATAATTTCCTCTATAATATGCAGTAAGCCATCACTTCACAGGTACTCTGGAGGATTATATGAGAATAAAACAGCAAAGCCAAGCCTCCCTGTGGATGCTGAATGCTCGGTTTTGTGCCTCCTGAGAGGCTTTGTCTCAATAAAATTTTATATTTGCATATTCGTAGACCTTCATGTCACACATCTGTGTTAAAGTTGCAGTTGTCTAAAAGCCAGTTGGAAATTCTACTTAAAATTCTCAGAATATTCTCTAAGAAGAATTCTATATTCTAGGAATTCATGTAACTACGAGTTTGCAAGTACACCTGTAGCTTGATACCTGAGGACAATAAACTGCTATGGCTCTTTCCTTGGAGGGAAAGCCTTCATGGAGAAAGTAGTAAATGCATAATACATATATTATACATGCTTTATAGTTCTGTGTGCACATACATCGTAATCTTATTAATCCAAAGAATAACAACTAGGGTTGGAATGTAGGTCAGATGGGGGAGTCCCTGCCGAGTACGAGCTCCTGCAGTGCACATGCACTCTCAGCACTCACCTGGAGGCCAGGCTCAGGGCCTGGCTCTGCTACATTGAGACCATGTCTCAAAAAGCAAATACTAAAGTAATTCTTTTAAAAAATGAACCGGACAGGGCTGGGCAGATGGCTCAGTAGTTAAGAGCATTGGCCATTCTTCCAGAGGACCCAGGTTCAATTTCCACCCACATAGTGGTCCATAACCACATGTAATTCTATTTTCAGGGCATCCAACCCTGTCTTCTGGCCTGTGAAGCTATCAGGCATGTCGACAATGCCCAGACATGCATGTCGGCAAAATACCCATACACCTAAACAACAACAGTAACAAAAAAATCCCCCAAAGTGAAAAATAAAATATATCTGAAAACATTTAAAGAGATATATTGGCAGTTATAAGCATTTTTTGTCTGTTTTATAATGGAAAAGTAGGCTTTCTTTCTTTCTTTTCTTAATTTGTTTTTTTACATTCCATATTTTATTTCCTGGCAGTCACAATTAATCTGGAAAAATAGGCTTTTTAAAAATCTGTTTTCTTACCTTAGTTACAGTCTTGCCGTATAGCCCAGGCTGCCCTTGAGTTTTTGCAGACTGTCCTTAGTTTTCCAAGTGTTGGAATTACAGGCATGCATCACAATGCCCAGCAACAGAGAAATATTTAAAAAAAAATTGCTTTTAATTTAATTTCTGTTTTGTGGCATGAAAAAAATCCTATAGCATTGATAAACTGCATTTTCTTTTATTAGAGACAACCCTGTCTTTTTTAATTATCAGGAAGTACTTCACTGAAATAAGGATATCAGATCCACATTGCATTCAGAAGCTGAGCATTGCTAGGTCTGGTGTCACCTGTAATTCCAAGTTACGTGAAAGCCCGAGAAAGGCAGGAGGATTGTGGGTTCAGGGCCTGGGCTGTGAAGTGAGTTTTCTTTGACAGTACTTTTCAGGGCCAGGAAATGGCTTAGTTTGTAAAAGCACATGCTTTGGAAGCATGAGCACCATGTAAAAGCCAAGCAGCCATGCACGGCCCTAGTGCTGGAGTTAGGGGGAGGGAGTGAAGACTGGAGAACTGCTGGGGCTTGTCAGCCAACCATTCTAGCCGAAAACAGCAAGCTCCAGGTCCAGTGAGTGACTCCATCTCAGAGTGAAAGAGCAGGGCACCTGGCATCCTTCTCTGGCCTCTGCACTCATACACACATGTGCACACCCCACCTACATTATGTTTATTTAAAGTATAGCTAGTGTGTAAGCATCTCCGCCCCGCTGCTGAAAAATTATTTAAAGTCTGTTTTGGAATTAGGTAATAAACTTGACTGCTTTCTTATCAATCTAAAGATAGATCAACAGTATTTAAGAGGCACATATAAATTCATTGGATACCAAAATGGTGGCATTGGAGTAGCATTTTTTTTTTTTTTTTTTTTTTTTGGCTTTTTTTCAAGACAGGGTTTCTCTATGTAGCCCTGGCTGTCCTGGAACTCACTCTGTAGACCAGGCTGGCCTCGAACTCAGAAATCCGCCTGCCTCTGCTTCCCAAGTGCTGGGATTAAAGGCGTGTGCCACCAACGCCCGGCGTGGAGTAGCAATTTTTTAAGTACTTAGAATACAGTTCTCATCTTCGGAAAAGGCCACCTACAAACTGGCTTCCTTTTTTTTTTCCTATGATGCATACCTTCACTGTGAGGTGAAGCTTCAGAAATGCTTCAAAGTCAAACAACAGCACAATGCAGAGTGAATAATAATCCGCACCCAGACCATCACTTGACAGTGTTCATGAAAACATTAGCTTTTTCTAGCATCAGCTATGGGTTTATAACTGCCTACTCACTGACTCATCTGCAGCAATTGAAAATTCGGATATTTCTCATTTGTTAGGTTTTTTCTTTTAATAAAGTAGCTTGCTTTTATCTGTCTTAAATGAAGTAAGCCTCATAAAATAGTGTGTCATCGTGTCTAATTCAGAAAACAGAGACAGAGAGATGAATGCTGGGTTTAGCTTGTTTTCTTTTTATTCAGTCTAGCCCCCCCCCCCGAATTTAGCATGAATCTTCCTACTCCAGTTATTCCAATCTAGAGACTCTACATGCATGACCAGAGAGACCTGTCTGCTTGATATACAGAACTGCTAGAATGTCTGTCTGTCTGTCTATCACTTATTAGAGTAGATTACAGGCTGTGGCAATTCTGTTCCAACATTGTCTGTCTCTCAAATCCAAGAATCCAGTAGTTCCTCAGGGCACAGTCTGGATGTCTCAGCTGATCTTAAGTATATGTCAGAATTCCGAAAAAATATTTAATGCCGGTGAGGGAATGAACTTGCCAGTGACAGTGAGGGCAAGCAGGAAAATAGCAAGAACTTCTTTTATATAGGCTGCCTCTGGAAGGTGGGACAGAAGGGTCTCAGGACATAGCTCTGCTATATGGAATTTGCTATGTAGACCAGGCTGGCCTCAGATTCAGAGATCCATTCATCTGTACTTCTGGAGGAAAGGTCTGTCCTACCATATCCAGTCCTAGCAAACATTTTGATCTTATCCCTACAGAGGTAATAATAATAATAATAATAACAACAACAACAACAACAACAACAACAATAATAATTTACTTATTTATTTATTGGTTATAGTATCTTGGAAGAAATTGCTGGAATTTACCTATCATGTCTCAGGGAAAGCTGAGAGGCAGTCGTTGGCCTGTTTAAGAGTTTTGGGTCTGCAGTGAAACCTCCTTGTTGGAATCTTGGCACTGCCATTTCCTTGTGTGTGGTCTTGAGCAAGTTGCTTGTTTGTGTCTTAGCTACCTGATGTATAAAATAGAACAAACACAGAACCTAATTAATAGAATCATTTTTGGACTAGTATAGGCAAAGAGCTTAGAACATATATGATACAATTGCTCAGTTAATATTAAGATTTACTGGATATACAGAGAAAGTTCCTAATTTTCTTTGTTGTGATGCTGGAGATTGAACCCAGGGCCTTGCACATATTAGGTATGTGCTCTCACATTAAGCTCATACTTTCATTTTCATTCTGATTTGCTGCCCCAAGCAGGCTGAATAGGCTTAGGGCATGGTTGATGGGCTGGGAATCCTACCTAGACCTGCCTGTGTCCCTGGTAAGTTGTGTATACAGTGGTGCATGGCGTTGGCTCCTCATGCTCTCACCCATCACCATATTTAGGTGGAAAACGGGTGGATAACCCTAGTTACCCCCAGAGCAGGTCATGCTAAATTTGATGGTGTCATACTTTTTACTATTTGAAAGTTCTAGAACTTTCTACTGACTATGAGGATGACCTTTTTTCTCTTGCCCCTTTCCTGCTTTTGCTTGTATAGTTGATGCTCTGCTTCCCACACAGATACCAAAATAGCTCTGACTGTGGAGATATTAGGTATCTTACTGTCAGCACATAACTTGTTGCTGTGTCCTTCCATATTAGACAATTTTTATAATTATATGGGTTTGAATCCTACCTTTGCTAAACTTCAGGTTTTATTTAGGGGGCGAGAATTCCCTTTTTTATTCCCAAATGGAATAAAAGCATAAACTTCATAGGGTTATTGCAAGGATTAGTAATGAGTATAAAACTGTCAGCATCTAATAAGTTGCAGGCATTGGGAAGGTAATACACCTATCATCACCATGAATTTAGCTTAGGTTTCAAATCAGTGATGAAATCGTACATGAACCAGGAGTGGTGGGACACACCCTCAGTTCCAGCTAGAGGCTGAGCCAGGAGGATTGTCATGTATGAATTTAAGCCAGCCTGAGCTACATAATGCGTTCTAGGCTAGCCTGAGCTACAGTGTGAGAGCCCTATTTCAACACCTCCATTCTACTTCCCTACTGCCCCCCCCCAAAAAAACCAAAACAAAAAAACAGACAAAATTAATTTATTTTCTCATGGGGCTGTGAGTCTACACAGAATGCAATAATTACTTGGTTGGAATATATCATAGCCTTTCTTTTGTGGTTTTTCGAGACAGGGTTTCTCTGTGTAGCCCTGGAACTCACTTTGTAGACCAAGCTGGCCTCAAGCTCAGAGATCCGCCTGCCTCTGCCTCCCAAGTGCTGGAATTACAGGTGTGCGCCACCACCGCCCTAGCCTTTCTTTTATAGTCAAGATTGTGTATGTGTGCCACAGGTACATATATGCTAGTGAACACAGGAGTCATAGGCCAGAGGTCTATGTTGGTTCCTCCCACCTTACTTCTGAGACAGTCATTCGTTGAACCTGGAGATCAGTGACTCAGCTAAAACAGCTGGCTAGCGGGCTCCAGGGTCTTCTTCCCTTCTGCCTCCCAGCGCTGACATTAAAGACCTGTGCTGCTGCCCTCAGCTTTGATGTTGGTTCTGAGAATCTGAATTTGGATCCTCATGCTTATGTGCCATGAGCTTGACTGACAGCCATCTCCAAGCCTTCTGTCTTCTGCAGCATACAAGGATGCTCTAATACAGTACCATCTAAGATGTGACTTTCCTACCCAGTCTCTGCCCAGATAGGGTAGGTCAAAATTTCATATCTATTCCTCTTTAATCCTCCTAAGATAAAACTGGAAAAATGTGCCTTACTGTGCTCTTTAATTGAAGGCAGAGTTGGAATTTTGTTTTTGAGGCAGAAGACTCACTATGTCACCCTTGCCAGCCTGGAACGCACAGTGCTGCATCTGCCTCTGTCTCCCAATCCTGGAATTAAGAATCATCTCACTCAGCTTAATAATTACAAAAAAAAAAAAAAAAAAAAAAAAAAAGTAGAAAATATTTAAACGAAAAAGCTTATTATGTAATCATTAGTTATAAATACTGTTTACCAGTTCCCTAGAGTTCTTATTTTTCTTTCCTTTTAATCTGAAAGGGGCAACAGAGTTCACGAAAGGATCGTATTATGTCCTATTTACAAATGAAGGAACTGGGACTCAGATGGTTAAGTAATTTACCTGAATTTGCCTGTATATTTAGTGACATCACAGGGATTCACTCAGTATGATGAGATGTCTCCATAAGTAAAGTGCTTGCTGCCAAGGTTAATGACCTGAATTAATTCCTGTGATTTACATGGAGGAAGGAGAGAACCAACTCCTAAAAATTGTTCACTAACCCCCACAAATGTACATATATACATACACACACACACACACACACACACACACGGTGTGGTTTAGTGGAAGAGCCCTTGTCTAGCATGTATAAGGCCCTGGTTTGATCCTGTGCTCTACAAAATAACAAAAATTTGAATTGCAAAATTAGGTTAAATTTTTCTGTAGAAAATACCATATATGGTATGTCTAAAATAGATAGGTAAAAGAAGTCACATAAGTAGAAAGAAGTTGTGAAAAAGGGTAAATAGGTTAATTTGGACCATCTATCAATGAATGGGCCTTTGGAGCTTGAGAGATGACTCAGTGCTTAAGAGCACCTTGCTGAGGACCTGGGCCCTGTTCCTAGAGCTAACATGAGAGCATGCACCTATTAGAACTATAATTCTAGGTGATTTGATGCCCTCTTCTGGTTTCTATGGGCACTGCACACTTAACATAGTACAGGCATAACACTAACACGCATAAAAAAAATAAATCTTTAAAAAAATAATTGAAACAGCAGAAAATATCATTCAGGTATCTTGGGTATTGAAATAATCCAGAATAGAGTTAACTAGTCTGATGCATGGTGGTTAGTTTTTAGTAGCATGTGGTGTTTGACTTGGTGTGCTAGTTATTTCACTGCTGTGACAAAATACCCAGCAAAAGCAACTTAAGAAGGGTTTGTTTGGTTCACAGTGTATCATTTGGGGGAGTCATGGCAACAGGAATGTGAGACATACATTGTGTCCACAGTGAGGGAGCGGAGAGGGATGCTGAGGCTCAGCTGGCTGTCTCCTTTTTCCTCAATCTTCAGCCCCAGTCTGGTTCTAGCCTTTGGGGTGGTGCCATTCACATTCAGGGTGGATCTTCCTTCCTTCCGTGAATATTTCTAGACTGGGCCAGTCACGATGGCATGGGCCTTTAATCCTAGCACTTTGGAGGCAGAGGCAGGAGGATCATCTTTGAGTTTGAGGTCAGCCTGATCTACACAGGAGTGCCAAGCCAACCAGAGCTACATAGTGACACTATCTGAAAAACAACCTCAGCTAACACCCCACCCCCAAACAAAACCAACAAAAACCAAAGAAGAAACAACAAAAACCCTCAAACTTTTCTCAGAGTAGCCTCATAGAGACATCCAGAAGCATATCCTAGGTAATTGTAAATCGAGCCAGGTGACAATAAGATCACGCTTGCTAGCTCAGAAAATTCATACTGCAATTATGTCTAGAAGATAGGAGAAAGGATATCAACCCCGGGAGAAGTATGCAGATAGAACTGTCGTGATGTTTCATAGAAAACAGTGCTGCAGATGAGGTGTTAGAGGTGTAGGTGCTAAGCGCTGCTTTGTGTAGATGCAGAGAGAGAAGGTCAACTTTGAGTGCTCTTTGATGCAGGAAGAACAATTTCTGGAGTTGTTGCCATAGTAAATTATGCCTTTCTAGAAATAGGCCCCAGTGTGAAGCTTCCAACTTTGAATTGAAATGTGTAAAGGGTGTAGCACGGAGGAAGACGCAGCAACCATCTGAGGTGTCTTTAGTATACATTTCCTTAGCTGTATACCGGTATGCCATCTGCATCATCCTGAGGCTTTAGGTTTGTTTCTAACAAATTACCTGGTGTTTTAACATTTTATGTGTGAGCCCCCTACAAGAGGCTGAGATTATGCACCTTTGTTTTACTTAGGATTTAGTTTATACTTAGTACATATTAACCATTCCCATGTGTAAATCCGTCTGAGTTGGATTTCCACCTTTCCTCCTGTTTCCTCCTTTCCTGTTCGGCTAGCTCTCCTCTGACTTACTGGCTTGTCAAGAAAGCTGCCATCCACACAGTTGTCTTCTCTCCAAAGTGCTGAGGCTGTTTGACTGAGTGATTCTCTCCTATTTATAGCTTGCCAAGTCTGGTAGTTCTTCAGAATAATTGTTCCTTTCTCTCAAGAACTACTAATCTATTTTTATTTATTCTTGCTACAGAGAAAAAGATAATTGTTTGCTTTGGGGAAGAATTCTCATAAGTCTCCAGGGTTTTTGTTTGTTTGTTTGTTTTTTTCATATATGTATTTGTATGGTGGATATGAGTTTGTGTGGGTATGTGTGTGGGGGTAGGGGCAGACCACAGCCCAATATTGGCTGGATGGGTTCCTCAGACACTCTCCAGCTTTTTATTTTTGAGAGAGGCTCTCACTGAGTTCACCGATCAGGCTGGCTGAAGAGAGCTCCATGGGTCTGCCTGTCTCCACCTCCCTAGCCCCGGAGTGCTGGGGAGCAGATCAAAACTCGATCCCCGTGCCGGCATGGCACGCCCTTCACTAGCTGAGCATCTCCTCAACCCTTTCTTTCATGTCTACTTAGTTTAGTTATTTAATTTAATTGTGCTGGTAGGTCTGCATAGCACCAGCAAAGTCAGTTCTATTGTAACCGTGGTACAGTTCTGTTCTGTTCCTTTTGTTTTTTTCCTAGACAGGATTTCATGTAGCCCGGCCTAACCTGGAACTTGCAGTATAACCCAGGATGGCTCTAAATTCCTGATCCCAAATGGATTACAGGTATAAACTACCACACCTGGCACCATAGTTCATTTCTAAGAAATTGTGCACATTAAGCAAGGTTGGCAGAAGAAGAGTCAAAAACATTAGCTGTTAAACAGAGATAAAATCACTTTCCATATGCGATCATTTTGAATTTGAACAATAAACCCATCTGTTTTGCCTTAAACAAAAGGTATATTTGAATACAAATATTTGTAACCTAATGTAAGGAATTCCTATTCCTTTAGAATAGAGTTTAGGAGCACACTAATCCTGTTTTATACAAAGGTAGTAAGTCAGCATTTTGAAAGTATTGTTTATTGATTTTTTTTCCCCCAAGGAAGAGAACATTTTATAATTTACTAATATTACTTGAAGGGACAGGCCAGGTATTTTTGTAGAAAAAGATCATCAGAAATATAATAAGTCTCTGCAGGCAGTTTTTTGTTTGTTTGTTTTGTTTTGTCTTTTGTGTTTTGTAGAATATATAGGAAGAGGGAATTAATTTCTCAGATTTTTTGGGGGGTTTTATTTTTTTTTTTATTTATTTTTTTTTGGTGTTTTAAAGACAAGGTTTCTCTGTGTAGCCCTGGCTGTCCTGGAACTTACTTTGTAGACCAGGCTGGCCTTGAACTCAGAAATCCGCCTGCCTCTGCCTCCCAAGTGCTGGGACTAAAGGCGTGCGCCACCACTGCCTGGCCCCAGAATTATTTTTATATTGAAATTCCAGAAGGGGTTGGAGAGATTGCTCAGTGATTAACAATACTTGCTCTCACAGAGGACCTAGATTTGATTCCTAGCACCCACATAACAGCTTACAACCTTGTGTAACTACTGCATTTCCAGGATTCCAATTTCTTCCGAAGTCATAGACCTCCATGCAGGCAGAACATCCATAAGCATAAAATAATGATGCCAATAAAGTTTCAAAGCACAGAGACAGTTGAAGAACATTGCATATATGTAAATATGTAAATATTATATGTGTATATTTTTTGTTTTTGTTTTTTAAGACAGGGGTTTTGGGGGGGGGGAGGTTCTGGCTGTCCTGGAACAGTAGACCATGCTGAGCTTGAACTTGGAGATCTGCCTCTCTCTTCCTCCTGAGTGCTGGGACTAAAGACATGCTCTACCACTGCATATTAGTAATATTTACAGATTCATTGTCTGCATTTTTTCAGAGTTAACACATTCACTAGTATTCAAATAGATCCTTTAAAAATTTGTGGTAAGCCGGGCATGGTGATGTTTGCCTGTAATTCCAACACTTGAGAGGCTGAGGCAAGAAAATTGCTAAGAGTCGTAGGTTTGCCTGGACTAGATAGTTCAAGGCCAGCTCAGGTTACACAGTGAGACCTTGTCTCAAAAAACTCAAACTCCTACCCAAGCAAAACTTTTGTAGAGCTCCCTTCCCATTAGCTCCTTTCCTGTGTGTTTCTATTTTACATTGTATTTTAATCGAGATGTGACTTTCATGAGGTACTGAGCTTACCGTTGAGAGGAGTCTTCCAGAATCAGGGGTGGTGGAATGTCTTCTTTCACCTGGTGTGTTGGCTGGCTTGTTTCCTCCATAGAATAAGAGAGTTTGACCAGAGGCTCTTTTGGTTTAGAGGCTCAGGGTTATGATGCCACCAAAGGTGTTTGTTATTTTCTTGGGTAAAAGATGTTTTTGTTCCATAAGATTTTACTTCCCTTATTCAGTTCCACCTCTGATGGGTGGGAGTAAAGTCAGGCTAAATGTTCTTTTTCTTTCTTTCTTTCTTTCTTTCTTTCTTTCTTTCTTTCTTTCTTTCTTTTATTTCTTTAAGTATAGAATAGAGTTTATTCGGGGCATGGGGAGAGGGGTTAGGAGGGCAGTAGAGGCAGAGAAAGGCAGAGAGAAGGAGAGAGAGAGTAGAAGAGGCGGGCCCTGACCAAGTGGAGAGGGGGAAGGGAAGAGCCAAGAGGGCAAGAGAGAAGCAGCAGGAAGCAGGAGGAAGAGAGCCAGGCTAAATGTTCTGGAACTTGGACTATTTTTTTCTTCTATGATTGAAATTAAGTGTCCTAAATAGATATTGGATTTAAAACCATAATTGCATTAGCCTTTTGCAGTCATTAGCATTTTTTGAACTGAAAAAACTATTGGAATCATGTTGATGAAGAAGAGTTTAAAACGCTTTGTGTTACATGGAGCCATTCTTAGGAGCACCTGGGATGCTCGTTCTGATATACAATGTGGTAGTTAAGAGCTACATGCTGGCTCCTTATTACCTGCGTCCACATTGTCATGTTAGGCAAGTTTGAAGGATAGTTCCCACCTGACAGTGAAGTCTGAGGACTATATTCCTGGCCTGTAGTCCTGTTATAGTTAGCTGACATTTAACATTGTGAGGGCCAGACGCACCCTATGATGTGTGCCTTAATCGCCATGGTCTGTGAACATAACTCCATCATAATCCTCATTGAAGAGACCGAGGCTCAGAGAGGTAAATTAATTGGCACAAGATCACACAGAAAATGAGTGCTGGAATTATGGTTCAAAATAGATGTTTCTGGCCTACTCCAGAGCCTCTTCCATTTGTGCTACTCTAAGCCTGCTCCTTTGGAAATCTGACATGCTATTAATCCAAGGCAGTTAGTGTGAGCCATCTCAAGTCCCAGATAACATCTAAGTAAACATCTCTACCACTGTCAGGGTAAAGTGACCTGATCAGCCACCACCCTTTCATAGATGAGCCTTTTAGGCTTCAGGCTTTTCTAAGGATTATATTTATGCCATGTGACTTCTTTTTTGTCCGTTTCCTCCACAAAACAAAACAGCCTTGGCATCCAGTTCAAATGTAGTTTTTCTTGTGACATTGGCCTTGCGAAGTGTTGGGCTAGGCTGCGGTAACAGCAGTGGTGAGTTTGAAGAGGAATGTTTAACAGATCTTCTCTTCTCAACTTTAGAGTGTAAAAAGTTAACAAAATAATTGCTATGCTCCATTTAATTGGTTGGATGCTTATTGACTAGGTATATTGACATTTTAATTTGGAACTTAGTCCTTTGATTTGCTGCTTGAGAATAAAAGCCAATTGTTTTCTATTATAAACTTTAAAGTCTATTTGTTATAATTACCTGCAGCTATTTTCTCTTACTTGAAAATCCAGTAGTCCCAACAATGGCACACAGAGAGGCTTCTGTCATCATCCAGCCTCGTCTGACAGTGCCGTGCTGAGTCACAGTAAGTCACACATGGCTGCATTTTAAGCCCCACAGTTTACTCCACCTGAGTTGTTGAGTCAACTCTGCTTTGTTTAGCAACTCACAAAATATCTATATTGGTTCAAATATTGTAAATATTTAGAAGTTTGATTGGATACAACAGTCTGTAAGGAATTCTGTCATTTTCATTTACAGATGAATAGGTAAGGAAATTTTATCCAATTTATTTTGAAAAGTCCCAGAGTTGGCAGACACTGGGTAAAGAGCCCGGTGATGTGCTATGATTACCCAACTGCTGATGTAGACCAAGTGCGGCCATAGGCAGGGTCCTAGTTAGGGTTGCTATTGATGTCATGAGACACCGAGCAAAAGCAGCTTGGGGAGGAAAGGATTTATTTTGCTTACTCTTCCAATTCACACTTCATCATCAAAGGCAGTCAGGGCAGGAACCTTTGGAAGCAGGAACTGATACAGAGGTCATTGAGGAGTGTTGCTTACTGCCTTGCTCCTCATGGTTTCCTCTACATGATTTCTTAATAGAAACTAGGACAGCCAACCCAGGAGTGTCTGCATGCACAGTGGGCTAGGCCTGCCCATCAATAACAAAGTAAGACCATGCCCTACACGCTTGCTTGCAGCAGCCCAATCTTAGGGAGGCATTTTCTCAATTGAAGTCCCCTCCTCTCAGAAGACTCTAGCTTTTCCTAGCTGACATGGGCAGTTTATATCATGGTTCCCACATCTGTGGGACAGTAATTCCATGAGGAGTCCCAGACCCTATACATACTGGATTTTCCTTATTAGAGATATTTCTTTTCCTTTTTTCATCTAAAGGAGGTATCAAATACTTCCCTGAAGCATATCCACATTTCCAGCATCATCCCTTTCTGCTTTAAGGCCAGCATGAAAGTGAAGGAAGAGTTACTGGAATACAAGTACTGAGCACTGCCAGGACTGTGGTTACCTGACTACTGAGTGAGTAGCGTATACTGTGAGGATGCTGTGGCAAAGAGCGGGGGTGAGAAGATATGAGATCTCAATCTCAGAGCATGCAGTATTTAAGACTCATATATTATTCATTTGGGAACTATTACCTGCTTGGCTCCATATATAGATTTTTTTAGTCTTCTTTGTGTGTTTTTAAATAATAAATTGAAAATCCGGTACCATTCAAGGAAGGTATACTCAATACTTCAGTAGGTATTCACCAATAAAATTTGGATTTCTGCTTTTAACTGACATCGTCCTGACTTAAGTCTGCCCTTGGAAGAAGAATAGAATTGTTCCTGGTTCCTCTGCACGAGAGCATCTAGAGCTGATGGCTGTCAGCAGACAAGGGAAGAGAAAAGACAAAACACGGTATTTTGTGATGTGCAGTTTCTGCACTAAAACTTGAGTCTTGTTAGGTTTTGTTCATTCGGATCAATACTAATTCAAGTAGTATTGAGTTCACCAATATATTTTTATTATTAAGGTAAATAATTTTGTTGTGATTTTAGCTGATCAAGCCGATGACTTTTATTTTTATTTGCAATCTATATGATATAAAGTTGAATTGTTTTGTTAAAAAAGCTTTTTTTTTTTTTTTTTTTTTTTTACATTTTATGTAAAATGTAAAAATGTGGTGGTGGTGGTGGTGGTGGTGGTGGTGGTGGTGGTGGTGGTGTGTGTCCCTGGCTGGCCTTATAGTCACTAATACAGTCTATACTGGTTTTTAATTTTTGATTCTCCTGCCTCAGCCTGTTTCTAGTGCTGAGATTCTAGGCTTGCACCTTTACACCTTGTTAGAGTTTTAGTTTTTTATTCTAAGTATGTTCTTAGGATTGGTTGATTTTAGAGATTGAGCCAGTAAAGGTATACAAAGTACCTTTAGAAAATGCTTTTAAATAGTGGGTTTGCAATCATCCAGTCTTTGAGCTTAAGAAACAGTTCAAATGTTGAGAATCTTAAACCACAGTTCTGTGTTTATTAAAACCAACTCCTTGGACCATGCATGGAAACTATATTGCATATGGCATATTCGTTTATTGGTATTCTGATAAAATACCCACTGAAAGCAACGGAAGGGGTGCCATTTAGCTCAGCACAGGGTTCAACTTATCACACAAGCAGTGAAGTGCTGGCAGCAGGAGCTCCAGGCACCTTGACAGCTTGACCCTGTTAGCAGACTGGAAGCAGAGAGAGATGAGCACTGCTGCCAGCCGGCCTCCTCCTCTCTAGTCAGTTCAAGATCTCAGTTCATAAAATGGGGCTGCCCAGTTAAAGTGAGTCTTTCACTTAACCTAGATAACCCCTAACAGGTGTGTCTAGAGGCTTTTTTTTTTTTTTTAAAGATGATTCTAGATCTGTCAAGTTGACATCCAAGAGTGACATTACAGTGGGAATTGCAGTGGCTTTGAGGCTGTAGCTGTAGTATTTTTTTTTATTGGTTATTTCTTTACATTTCAAATGTTGTCCCCTTTCTGGTCTCCCCTCTGTAAACCCCCCATCTCATCCTTCCTCATCCCTGCTTCTAAGAGGGTGCTCCCCCACCCACCCACTCCCACCTCACAGCTTTATGCTAGGGCATCAAGCTTCCACAGGGCCAAGGGCCTCCTTCCCATTGATGCCAGATAAGGCCATCCTCTGCTGCATATGTATCTGGAGCCATGGGTACCCACTGTGTACTCTTTGGTTGGTGGTTTAGTCCCTGGGAGCTCTTGGGGATCCAGTTAGTTGATATTGTTGTTCTCCCTATGAGGTTGCAATCCCCTTCGGCTCCTTCAGTCCTTCCCCTAGCTCTTCCATAGTTCTACTGTGTACCTGCAGTCTTTAGATGTTATTTTTCTTGAACATTCCTTTTGCTTTTCACACTAATTTCACACTAACTGTATAACTCCCCATCCACTCTGTAGTCAATTACCAGATTGCGATGCACCCTTTAACAGTTGACCTACTTAAGAAGATTCTCCACAACAAAAAAAGCCATCAGTATTCCCACTATGGACTCACTGAGTGGCCTAGGCTTCCCTGGAGCTTGCAGTGACCCTTGTGCTGTCCCCGTCTCCAGGGCTGCCGTTAAGTGTGCACTACCACATCTGCCTGTAAACTCACTTTATAGTTCAGCATTTTGATCATTTAGAAGATAATGCATGAGTACACTTTCAAAATGGATACATGAACATAAAGTTCTTAAAGACTTGTTTTAACAGTAGTATGAATATTAATAAAATTTCATTTGGGGGATTGGGTGAGCCCTTTGATTCTTACATGGAAAGTCTTCTGTGCAGTTATTTAATCCCCATTGGATTTTCTCTTAAGCTCTGGCCATATTCCAGGTGTGCTTAAGACTTTCTAGTGAGTAGGAAAAATAGATGAAATAGAGGATGAAGAAAGCAGCAGCGCTGCCAAGCAGAGGACAGTGCGAGATCTAAGTCATGTTGGTGCCTAGAAGATGGCAAGCACTCCAGCGAACTGACACCACCGAAGAGGTTTTCATTGGGTTGGGGAGCAAGAGTGCCTCGTGAATATGTGGAGGTCAGAGGTCAGTTCCCTCCTTTCTTGGTGGGTTCAAGGGATTAGGCTTAGTTTATCAGGCCTGCATAGCCACCTTGGTAGCTCACCTTCTGAGAAATTTGGTAGAGGTAAAGGAGGAAAAGTCATTTTACTTGTGTGATTAGAGGGGGTTATGCTTCAGGGTCCAGATTTCTTGGAGGTGAGTTTAATTTATCACATAAGCAAGGAAAAACTGCTTTATGAAGAAAGGTGTAAGGAGCTAAGGATCCGAGGTATGAGCGAGAGTGGTAAAAACTGAGTGTCTTTGCACATTGGAGCTGGCAGACAAGGGAGTAGAGAGTGACCACAAAAGGATCGGGGTGTCATTAGCACTCAGGTGATGACAGTCCTGAGTGCTAATGCTGTAGAGTCCCCCCTGCATGATGGCAGGGCTGCTTTTCAGACTCTGATTTATTAGGTGTGTCTGTTAGCCACTTTGTCCTCTACTTAGTAAAATTAAGTAAATAAAAAGCAGGCGAATGGAGCTCTGTTTGTTTTTGTTTTTTTGTTTTTTTTTTCTGTTTGTTTTATCTTTCATTATTTAAGATTTCTTTTTTTCTTTTTCTTTCCATTAGTGTGTGAGGCTTATTTCCAAGGTAGAGAATATATGAAGATTATCCTGAAAGATCTAACATTAGGCCTAGAACTGTAACTCAGTTGGTAGGGAACTTGTCTAATGCATGAAGCCTAGATGTAATCCTTAGCACTGCACAAGCACAAGGCCAGCGGGATCACAAGACCCAGTCTCAAACAGTCAAACACACAAAACTCCCCTGACCTTAGGAATTCAGCTCTCTTAGGTTCTTATTCTAGTTTCATTAATTTTGGCAGGAGTGTATAATCTCTTTTAGTCTCACTTCCAGGTCAGAGGGAATTAGATCTTTTGATTGTGTTCTGCCCTGACTCTGTTTGAGAAGGTAGGGGTAGGTGGGTGAAGACAGGGTATAGGTAAGTGCACCCAGAGATGAGGAGGCAAGCTAATTGCCATCAGAGCAGCAGTAAAGACTAAATGAGTGCCTTTAATTTGCTCTTAAGGTATTTGGGGAGAAAATGGCAGGAGAATTAGTGTAATTGAAAAAGATAATTTTCCTGGTGATTGAATTTGAGACACTCAGTAACCTGGATGAAAGAAGTTGATCTATGCTTCACAAGTGAACTCTTAAGGTTCCCTTACTTCCATCAGACAAATTAGAAAAGTAATTACTGTACTTGTATCTACCTGTTTCCAGGATAAACTGAATTGGTAATAAAAATGGGGAGTTTATTGGAAAGATCAGATTCCGCTCTTCTTTACTGTTCTTAAGGCCACTCCCCTGGTCTCCTTGGATCTGCCGTCCATTGCTTTTCTTGCTTCTGTTGTTTCCACCTATGGTCCTTGATGATTTTATGTAGTTTTGATCTTTTTGAAATGGTTTGTTTTTTTTCATGTTTTTGCTCTGTGTGTGTGTGTGTGTGTGTGTGTGTGTATGTGTGTATGCCTGCCTGAGTTTGTGTGCATCACATGCATGCAGGCACCTGCAGAGGTCAGAAGTGGGGCATTGGGTCCCAGAACTGCAGTTCCGTGAGTTGTCATGTAGGTCCTCTGTCAGAGCAATGAGCTCTCTTAACCCCTGAGACATCTCCAGCTCCAAATGTTATTAATCTTAAAGCATGTTTTTCACTGTGACTTACTTCCTTAAAAATCCACAGTAGCATTCTTCTGTCTTTCAGAGAACTTCTGTGATGGTCTCAGAAAAGGGAGAGAGCTGGAGGCTCAGAATGTGCTTGGTAATCGAGCCTGACTTTTGGGCCAGTGAGATGGCTCAGGATGTAAAGACACTTATCTCCAAGTCTGACTACCTTAGATGATCCTTGGGATCCACATAGTGAAGGAGACAACTCACTCCCACACGTTGTCCCCTGGTCTCTACATATGTACCATGGCACTGCCTCCTTCCCAAAATAAAAATTTACAAAAATTTAAAAATTGTTATTTTTTTAAGAATTCTGAAATGTTTCTTACAATTAAGATACACTATGATTTAATGTTTCTAATTTGGCAACCATTCTAAACTGCGAATACACTCCTTTAGCCCCAGCACTTGGTGGCAGAAGCAGTTTGATCTCTGTGAGTTTGAGGCCAGCCTGGTCTACACAGTGAGTTCCAGGACAGCCAGGGTTATATAGAGAGACCCTGTCTCAAACCAATCAGCCAACCAAAAACAACCATTATACTTTCCTTCAAATGTAGATGATCTTCCATAAATTTCCCTAAGTAAATACGTGATTCTTCTTGCTTGAGACTTTGTCAATGTCATACTTTATTTACATAGTGTATAACACATTGTTTAAAGATTAATGTTGGATTAATGGGACAGAGTTGAAATTAGATAAGCTTCTGTCATTGCTGTTCTTTCCAGCATTGAAAAATAAAATAATCTCTGTGTTTTTAAGTGCTCTGATAAAGGTGCCATGCTATGAAGTGGGCCTGAAATCCAGCTAGGAAGTCGTTGGTTACTCCTATTGCATCAGCGCCACTTATTGCACCTGTGGGCATGCAGCGAGCCAGGTTGGTTATTTATCAGAGGTCACAGAAGTCATACGTGATGATTATGTCTGCCTCTCTAGCATGTCTAGTACTTCACAAGCTATACATGCTAGCTAGTAAGGACGGAGCTTCCAGGCCAGTGCAGCTTGACGTCTCCATGTTCTGTGACTCAAGTATAAGGTGTTTGCAGCCGAAGGGTCTTACCCTCAAGTTCTATGGTGTAAACAAGAGCAGTGGCAATGGCCTATAGTGTGTGGGGGTGTCTGTGCAACCTCACTGGCCAACAGCTCACAAGTAACCAGTTCCTGGCATTGAGCTTTTTGTTAGCATTATGGTGGGAATTATTGTCCTGTTTAAATAGAGGGTAGCTCCACCTATATTCTTTTTAAAATGTGTGTGTGTGTGTGTGTGTGTGTGTGTATGTATGTGTGTGTGTGTGTATATATATATATATATATATATATATATATATTTAGGAACCTTCTGCATAATAGACTTTCATATGACTTTTTCAAAAGGCCCTTAATGGGGCTGAGGAGATGACTCAGTGTTTAAGAATTCTTGTTGTTCTTACTGAGGACCCAAGTTTGGTTCCCAGCATCTATATCAAATGGTTCATAATTACCTCTAACTCAGTTCCAGGGGATCTTACACCCTCTGGCCTCTGCAGGCATATGAATGCACATGATGCAGAAAAAGTCACATAGGTAGATATATACATTAATTTAAAATAAAACAGGGACAACACTTCAATCTTAGGGACCTCTGAAATTACATACAACATGTCTGAAAGATCACTTCCCTCCTGAAAGGAAAATAGCTTAAAAATGTTGCTGTATTACCATGTTTTAAATTAAAAATTCTTGTTATTGATTTGGTGTGATTGCATACATGTTGATTCCAGCACTCCAGAGGCAGAGGCAAGTGGATCTCTGTGAGTTTGAGGTCAATCTGGTCTACATAATGAGTTCCAGGACAGCCAGGGCTACATGAAGAGATCCTGTCTCAAAAATAAATAAATAAATAAATAAATCAAACAAAACAACAACAACAACTAAAGACCAATACAAACTACATATTTATTCACGTTTCAGTTGCACACTTTTTCCCTTATGGCTTTTTAAGTGATTCTATTGTTTCTTTAGTAATGTCCTAACTTGACTATAATGTAATACATATTTAATCAATGACTTTCAAAGTAATTATCCTATAATATTGAACATTTAATTATTAAATTATAAAGATAACTTAAGTCCTGATTTTATATACTCAGTAAATTCCTGTGATTAGAAAATTCTCTTGTGGTATTCTATTTTATAATTAATATACTAGGTAAAGCTAATTAAAAGTATTTGGTGCCCCTAGCAAAATCTGTAATTAGACATGCTGTTTATAATTAATTGACTCTTCTCATTATTACCTTTTCCTTCTCCTGAATTAATTACTTATGTTCTTCTTTAGTGATACTTGTCTTCTTGACAGAGACACTGATGAGAATTCTGTGATCACTGTGGATGGTTAAAAAAATATTTAAAGTCTGGACAGTGGAGGCCCATGCCCTTAATCCTAGCTCTCAGCAGGCAGAAGCAAGTGGATCTCTGAGTCTGAGGTCAGCCTGATCTGTAGAGCAAGTTCCAGGACAACCAGGGCTACACAGAGAAACCGTTTCTTTAAAAACTTAAAAAGAAAAATAAAACTTTGCTTAAAAACATAAAAAATTAGAGTTATATACTCTATAAGGTAACATATGATTTCTGTCCTTGTTATCAAACTAAGAACCGATTTCACCAGAAGGGAAAGGCAGCATAGAAAATAGGTAGACATGGCCGTTTTCTTCTGTAGTTCTTAAGGATCTATAGTTTTCTTGCAAATTTGGCTAGTGTCTCCATAACTTTGACAGGATTCCAGTGGTCCTTGAGTCATAGGTAGGTCTGATATGTCTTCATCTATCATGGCAAAGAACTAAAAATCTATTATAGTAGACTATGAAAAGAGCAATACCCTTTGCTTTGGATATAAAGCACAAGAATATAATTTAGAGTACTTAGCAGTCAATACAACAGAGGCACCACCTAGCCAAAATGGCCCTAGCACTAGATCATAGTTTTGAAGAAGTCAAAGTTTTCCAATCTTTAGTCTGTTGTCAAGCTTTCCTGTTTGGTTGCTGGGTTGTTGTGGTGGTGATAGATGATGCTTCCAGTGAGTAGCTCAGAGCTGGTGGGACGTGAGGCAGTGACGGGACCAGAGTATGTTACAAAGTATTTAGTACTTTGGGACATCACTTCAAGATGTGCTGTAGTATACTGTTCTAATGCTAGCTTTATCAGGAGGTGTTCAGATACTAGCTACAGAGAGTGGGCCTTCTATTAAGAGACAATCACAACTAGTTTGTGAAGTACTTAATGGATGTCTGTAAAAAGTACATAGGGCAGATGAAGCTTGAAATCTTGTATTAAAATGAGTGGAACTTGATGAAATAAACCTGCTTCAGAAACGCTCATTGCACATTTTTCTCATATAAAGAATCTAGGTTTTTTTTTTATTTAAATTAATTAATTTTTTTTATGAGAGTAGAAAGTTGACTGGGAATGAACAAGGGGGAGAGTGCAGGCAGGGCCAACAAAAGCTAATAAGGGATGTGAACATGAAAACATGGTAGCATACATGTATGAAAATGTTACAGAGAAGGGTTGGTCTATCTGTCTGTCTGTCTGTCTGTCTATTAGATAGGGTCTCGCTGTTTATTCCGTCTGGTCTGGAACTTGCTGTGGAAATCAGGTTGACCTCAAACTTAAAGTGATCCATCTGCCTCTGCCTCCAAATTGCTCGAATTGAGTTTGTAATTTTTGAGAACACTGATAATACTGATAAACAAAAGTTAGATAACTATATAGGGCAAGAATTATGAGAACTTTTTTGAGGGGGTAGTGACCAGTGAGACTTCTGTTAATGAGTAAAATTTTGCCAAATATGTTTGAGGAGATTCTAAATAACTTGGGGTTAAAAGTAGAAAGGTTAAAAAAAAAAAGTAGAAAGGTAAAGTCCTGAGAACATGAAAATGTACAGTGAGTTCAGAGATGTCAGGAACAGTAGAAGATTATCTTAGTTATAGTTGTGTTTTGAAAAGACACCATGAATAAGGCAGTTTATAATAGGAAGCATTTGATTAGGAACATGCTACAATTTCAGAAGCGTAGCTCTTGATCTTCATGGCGGGAAGCATGGCAGCAGGCAGGCAGGCATAGTGCTGGAGCAGTGTGAGACTGTGCGTTCGTCCCACGAGCCCCTGACAGAAAGAGAGGGAGATTCGGAATGGTGTGGGTTTTTGAAGCCTTGGAGCCCACCTCAGTGACACACTTCCTCCCACAAGGCCACACCTTTTAATCCATCTTAAACAGTCCACCAACTGGGAACCAGACATTCAAATACATGAGTCTATGGGGGTCTGTTCTCATTCAGATCATCAGAACACTTTTGTCCCTTTGCTTTTTAAGTTGGATAAATGACACTACATTAGGACTTTTGAAATTGCTTCCTGGGCTGGAGAGATGTCTCAGCAGCTGAGAGCACTGACTGCCCCCTAGAGGTCCTGAGTTCAATTCCCAGCAGCCACATGGTGCCTCACAAGCATCTGTAAGGGATCTGATGCCCTCTTCTGGTGTGCCCGAAGAGACAGTGTATTCACATACATAAAATAAATAAATCTTAAAAAAAAAAAGAAAGAAAAATTGCTTTCTTTTGGTTAGAGAACTACTGGAGTGTTTGATAAAGAAGTTTTTCAACTGTATCCAAATTCTCTTTACCTAGGAAGAGGAGGGACTATAGGGATTTGCTAGCGTTCAGGGCTGTACTAAGCATCGATAGAGCAAGATTGCAATTTAAATCTCTTTGGTTTACCAAGAGACTTCTAATGAGCAAACAGATTGAGGACGCTAGTTTTTTAATGACATCAAACTGTTGCCTGTGAGGCTTTTTGGCTGACATCATGAAGCTAATTTTGCTTAATGGCTGTGGAGGCCTACAAACTCAAATGTGCAGAAAATGCAGTAAATAACTAGCCTGTCAGGTTCTGGTTGCCTGTCATCTTTTCTGTGAATAGAAGCTTTTGTTTCCAGATTGTCAGAAGCAATTATGTGGACCCCTTCAAGATTGTATTTGTATGTGCTGTATAATTTAATTCAAAGCCATCTAAATATAGCAGACAGCAACAGCAAAACACTGTATCATCTTCTACTTTAGGTGTCGGGGAACACATCTCTCTGCACATCTCTTTTATTTCAGAGAACTCTCAGAAAATGTCAGACATCTGTACTTGGGTAGATTCTGGTTTTATTGCTGGAATGTCTCAGGTCCTTGAAATACAGTAAAGCAGTGTATTCACTCAGCCTTCCTCATGCTGTGACCCTTTTATACAGCTTCCCATGTTTGTGATGACTTCAACCATAAAATTATGTTTGTTGCTACTTTATAATTTTAATTTAGCTAGTTTTATGAATTGATAAATATTTGATATGCAGGATATTTGATAAGTGAACCCACATGGAAAGGTTGTTTAACCATCCCCAGTTGGGTCATGACCTACAGGTGGAAAACCACAGCAGCCATGTTATGGCAAACAGAGAAAATGTTGACACCAAGTAGAGTCACTGGAGAGGAGGTATCCTCAACTAAGAGAAGACCTCCATAAGATCAGGCTGTAGGTGAGTCTGTAGGGCAGTGGTTCTCAATCTTCCTAATACTGTGAGCCTTTCATACAATTCCTCATGTTGTGGTGAGCCTTGATTATAAAATTAGTTTCATTGCTTCTTTGTAACTGTAATTTTGCTACAGTTATAAATTGCAATGTCAATATCTATGGGTTTTGATGGTCCTAGGTGACCCCTGTGAAAAGGTCTTTTTCCTCTAAAGGAGTAGTGACCCATAGATTGATAAACCATTGTTTTGGACCTTTTCTTAACTCAGTGAATGATATAGAAGAGCCCACCCCATTATGGGTGGTACCATTCCTGGGTTCTATAAGAAAGCAGACTTAACAATTCATGAGCAGCAAGCTAGTAACAGCACACCTCCATGGCCTCTGCATCAGTTCCTGCCTCCAGGTTGCTGTTCTGTTTGAGTTTCTGTTCTGACTTCCTTCATTGATGAACAGTGATGTAGAAGATTAAGCCAAATAAACCATTTCCTCTGTATGATGCTTTAGTCATTGTGTTTCATCACAGCAATGATAATAACCCTATAGGACATTGACAATTTAGCTTACTGTGTCATCTGAAAGCATCTTTTCTGTGCTAGAATTTGTGTGAAATACAAAGGTGAGTAAGTGATTTATTTCCTTCCTTCCTTCCTTCCTTCCTTCCTTGGTTTGTTTGTTTCATTTTGAGACAGTGTCTCTCTGTGTGGTCCTGGCTGTCCTGTCATACTGACCCGGAACTCTCAGAGGTCTACCTGTCTTTGCCCCTGAGTGTTGAAATTAAAGGCATACACCATCAAGCCCAGTTCCAAGTGATGTTTTCTTTTTTCTTTCTTTTTATTAGATATTTACTTTATTTACATTTCAAATAGTATTCCCTTTCCTTGTTATCCCTCCGAAAACCCCCCATCCCATCCCCATCCCCCTGCTCACCAACCCTTCCACCCACTTTCCTGACTGGCATTCCCCTCCTCTGGGGCATCGAGCCTTCATAGGACCAATGGATTCTCCTCACATTGATGTCTGAAATGGCCATCTTCTGTTACCTATGTAGCTGGAGTCATGGATCCCTCCATGTGTAACCTTTGGTTGGTGGTTCCTGGGAGCTCTGGGGGTACTGGTTGGTTCATATTATTGTTCCTCCTGCAGGGCTGCAAACCTTTTCAGCTCTTTCGGTCCTTTCTCTAGCTGCTCCATTGAGGACCCTATGCTAAGTCCAATGGTTGGCTATGAGCCAAATGCTTTTCTAAGTATCTAATTAGTTTTCTCTTGGAACTATGTAGTAAAAATGGTTGTCATGGTGTGTGTTTATATCTAATGTTAAGGTGACAGTAAAGATTTGAGCTGCTAATGATTTGTTTCAAAGATGATTTTGAATAGGAGTGGTTTTAGGTTTTCTGATAGCTTTATCTTTATTCATCAACATTACTTATCATTTATTTCCCAATAGTCTAATTAGTAAAGACTATTTCCAATGAAATGTGTATCATATCCTAATATTATTGGGTACATATTTAAATAGCATTGAATTAGATTAGATTGAATGGAATATCAGTTGTTACTATTTGTAGAATAAATTTAGTCAGTGAAAAGGAAACCAAAGTATTCAGCATGTGAAAAGTCTTAGCTCTTTTAATGTGCTTAATGTTATAAAAGAGTAGTTCAACCTTAAACACTCAGGATTTGTTTGATTTTGCAGGTGCATTGCATTTTTATGTTAATAAAGGCTCAGAACTCAAGCAGAAGTGATTCAACTACTTTGAGTACTGGTAATTTGCATATTAAATCTAAGGGTTTTGATAACTTTAAAAAAGTATTTATTTTGGACCCTTGCCAACCGCCAAGGCCTAAAGATCTGCAGGTATGCATTCAGGTTCAAGTGCTGTTGCTGGTAGTAATGGGAAACATCAGCAGGCACAGTCAAGTAGATGAGATAGTTGGCATGAGAGTCAGTGTGGATAAGGGGTTAGGAAGAGAACAGAATTCTTAGATGGCCAAGCAGATGCAGATACAGATGTAAGTTCTTGTCATTTTAAAACAAGTTCTGTCAAACTGAAGAAAAGGTATTGGTGGAAGAACTGCAAGATGATGTGATCAGGATCAGTGTCATTGTCATAGTTGGTGGCAGAATCATGGTGATAATGATGATTGATGATGATGATGATGATGATGATGATGATGATGATGAAGTAGCAGTAGCAGTAGAAGTAACAGTAGCAGTAGTAATATGCCTCTTAAGGTAGAACCAGCAAAACCAAAGCCTACTGATGAGGAATGTCTTCAAGACTTTCAACTTAGAACCTGCTATATTATCAAGCTTAGTTAGGGATCCTATTGCTATGAAGAGGCACCATAACCACAACAACTCTTATAAAGAGTTTAGGCCTTGGCGGTTGGCAAGGGTCCAAAATAAATACTTTTTTAAGTTATCAAAACCCTTAGATTTAATATGCAAATTACCAGTACATTTAATAGGGGTTGGCTTACAATTCAGAAGTTGAGCCCATGGTTGTCATGGTAGGAAGCATGGTGACACACATGTTGCTGGAGAGGTAGCTGAGAGTTGTACATCCTTATCAGGCATCAGGGAGAGAGAGAGGGAAGGAGAGAGAGAGGGAGGGAGGGAGAGCAGAAGAGGGAGAGAGAAAGGGGGGGAGAGACAGACAGAGAGAAAGAGAGACAGACAGACAGACAGTTAGTGGATCTGGCTTTCGTGTTTGAAACCTCAAGGCCCACCATCAGTGGCACACTTGACTTGCTCTGTACATGCGATGTTCTGAGTATTACTTGACTTGGGGTATTTTTTTTTCTGACCCTTTTTGGTGTTCTGTTATACTTTATGTAGCTTAAGAGATACCTGCTTCTTTTGTTAAAAATATTTTCTATGCCTTTGGCCTGGTTGTTTTTTTTTTCCTCCTTTCTCTATTCTTATTATTTAGATTTGTTCTTTTCATACTGTCCCAGATTTCCTGGATGTTTTGTACCTGGAGTTTTGCTTTTCAAGACAGGGTTTCTCTGGGTAGTCATGGCTGTCCTGGAACTCTCTCTGTAGATCAGGCTGGC
The DNA here is from genome assembly GCA_964023405.1 of Apodemus agrarius. Lineage (NCBI taxonomy): Eukaryota > Metazoa > Chordata > Mammalia > Rodentia > Muridae > Apodemus > Apodemus agrarius. Next base: position 59,346,294 of record OZ030012.1, on the reverse strand, counting down.
CTTGAACTTGGAGAGATCCACTTGACTCTTCCTGAGTGACAGTAGTATAGACATTCATCACCATCACCCATCTTGAGTTCTTAGCTTTAACATTTTTTTTTTTTTTTTGATTGAAGCATCCATTTCTTTTACTCTGTCGTCAGTACTTGAGATTCTCTCTTCCATGTTTGCACTCTGTTGGGGACGCTGCCTCACAGGTTTCTTTTTGACTTTGAAATTTTCATTTTCACTTTTATTTCAGTTTGGGTTTTTTCTTTTTTCTTTTTTCTTTTTTCTTTTTTCTTTTTCTTTTCTTTTCTTTCTTCCTTTTTTTTTTTTTTTTTTTTTTTTTTTTTTGGTTTTTCGAGACAGGGTTTCTCTGTGTAGCCCTGGCTGTCCTGGAATTCACTCTGTAGACCAGGCTGGCCTCAAACTCAGAAATCCGCCTGTCTCTGCTTCCCAAGTGCTGGGATTACAGGCGTGCACCACCACGTCCGGCAGTTTGGGTTTTTTCTTAATGATTCAGTTTCTACTTTCATGTTTTCAACTGTTTTCATTGTTTTGTTCCATTGTTTCTTTGTGTTTCCACAAATCTCAGTGAGTGATTTATGTGTATCCTCTTGAACATAGTCATAATTGGTATTGGGAAGTTCTTGTCTTGCTCTTTAGCTATATTGTATGCTTTAGAGCCCACCGTAGTGGAGTTACTGGGTCATGGTGGAAGCATATTGTCTTGGCTGGTGCTGGAGTCATGATGATTGAATGTTTGTAGGTGTTGATAACAGGTCTTGCCTTTATTGGGTGGGTGTTCCAGTCCTTGGTTTCTATTACTAGAATGTCCAGAAATTTGGTTTGTGTGCAAAAACAGCAATAGTCAAAATGTCACAGAATCTGGTTCTGGGTTTTGTTGTTGTTGTTGTTTTTGTTTTTTTTAATCTTGTCCCCTGATATCAGTGAAACAATAGAATCCTTAGAGACTTTCCTTGTAATCTGCCCCCTTGAGGGAAAATAACTTCATCCCAGGGCCTCTGTCCTGGTCTGATTCCACAATCCTGGTGTTCTCTCCTTGATATTCAGTCCCATGTTACTTATTTGCTCCTGTGTTAACTAACTCATAAATAAACTTGCTTGTGTGTACATTTAGCTGGGAACTTGCCTACTTACATGTTTATTTACATGAAAATTTATTTTTTCTATATGTGGGTGTTTTGCTTGCTTGTATGTATTTGTACCACATACATGCAGTACAGAGAGAGAGAGACGGAGAGAGAGGGAGGGAGGGAGAGAGACAGACAGACAGACAGACAGACAGACAGATTCCCCTGGGACTGGAGTTACAAATGGTTGTGACCTGCTGTGACAGTTCTGGGGATTGAACCCAGGTCCTCTGAAAAAGCAGCCAGTGTTCTTAATTGCTTTGTCATCTCTCTGTTTTTATCTCTCCTGTTTTATCTCTTTGTGAAATACTTAGTTCAGAAGGCAACAAATTCTTTTGGTAAAGGATCAGATGTAATTTGAAACTTCGTGGGCACAAAATGTCTATATTATATATTCTTTTTCTTTTGTTTTTAATGTATCTTTTACATATATGTATGTATGTGTGGAACTGTAATGGCCCAGGATCACAGAGGAAGGGTAATGGAGAGCTTCAACCTTGGATATCTCAGATGAGGACGGCAGGAGTTGACTCCTTTCCCGCCTCCCAACCTGGCACTATGAAGCCAGCTCCCCCACCATCAACCCTAGTAAGAATTTATTATCCTGACAGGTATTAGGCTTCACTCCTTGTTTGACCATATAAAGTTCACACACACACAGAGTCTACAGCCCCTGAGTATGTAAGTGAAGCATCTTCCAATACCCCTGTTCTGGCCAGGGGTGAACACTTGCTGTTCTTCCAGAGGGTCAGAGTTTGATTCCTAGAACCCACACAATAGGTCTTGTGCAGTTAACCATAATCGTGTGAGTTCATGGGCTCAATAACTGTGCTAAATCTAGCACCAACCCCACCCCACCCTGACCTTTATCTCCTCTGTTCTTTCTGCTCCCACTTCTGGGACCTCTAAGCCTATATAGATGTCCTGTTTAGCGTTGACCATTATTCAACAGTCACCTTGAGTCTTTGTATTTACTACTGCCCAATGCAAACAGTTTTTCTGGCCAAGGCTGAGCTCAGCACTAACCTGTGTGTATAAACATAAAAATTTAGAGGGCAGCTTGATAAATGTTACTTAGCCAAACATGTGTAGTTAATTCCTTGTAGGACCATGACCTTTCCATCTATGGGCTTTTGACCACATATTTACAGTGCCAGATATGATTTCCTCCCGATAGAGTAGGCCTCAGATCCAATCAGGAAGTTGATGACAGTCATACCTCTTGTACCAGTGGATACATCTTGTCTGACAGGTTAGTATTGTAGTACGCAAAGTTCACGGCTGGGTAAGACTTGATGACTTTTCTGCCCCAGCAGCCCACTAGTATGTGAAAGCTAGCCAGCAGGGAGCAGGCTTCCAGTTCAGTTCCAGCCTAATTTCTCTGCCTTGTAAAAGTAGTGTGTGGTGTCTTGATGTCTTCATCACTAGGGCCTTATCATCTATTTCCGGTGCGGAAGCAAGAGCAAAGGTAACCAAGAGCCTATATTGTTTTGGGACCCTCATGAACCTCCCTGACCAACAGCCCAGGAAAGTTCCCACACCCAGCACTGGGATTTCTGTCTATTACCTACAGCTTCTGGAAACCACATTATCTGTCCATGTGGGATACTTCCATTTTCTTTTTAATTATATTTTTAAATTAGCTTGTGAAGTGGTAGGTCACCATAGGATTTTTTTTATACATCCTCATTATTGATTAATTCTTCACCTTACTCATTCCTTCCCCCATCTCCCACCCTACTGCTTATTTAAAAGCTGGAAGAGAAGCTACTGCTCTAAAGGCTTTGAATTTGGAGTGTTCGTGTGTTGTCTGTATATATACTGAATGCATATGAGTTTGCAGGTGTATGTGCCAATGCACATGCATGGGGAGGCCAGAGCAGGAGATGGGCGCCCCCCTCTGTTGCTGTTGGCCTCATTACCCTGAGGCAGTGAGCTCTGAATTTGCCTGTTTCTGCCATATACACTGGGGTCATGGGCACATGGAGCCAGGTCAGTCTTCTGTGGGTGCTGGGGATTCTAACTTGGGGCCTCATGCCTGCACAGCAGGTGCAGAGCTAGTGGGTAAGGACGCAATGGCTAGCTTCCCAGCCCCAAGTCTTGAACTTTTTAAGGTTCTTGTTGACTATTACAAATTGCTTTTCAGAAAGATTTTTATTACTTTACATGATCAAGAACAGTACACAAATATAGCCATTATGTGTATTATTCTACTATATATTATGGTATATTACATTGTTTAATTTCATAGCAGTTAGAACAGCCTATATTATGCTGTAGTAACAAGCAATCTCCTCAAATCTTTGTGGCTTATTACAACAAATTTTATTGTTTATTTTCTTGTACCTGCTGTTTATATCAACAGGAGAGACTACTTTTTTTGAGTCATTTAGGTCACCGTCATCACCACAGATTTCATGTATATTGTCAGTTGCTTCTATAATCCCTGTGGAAATGTGTTGCTTTCTAGTTGTGTCGTGGCTTAAAGTTTATACCTAGAGATGCCTCACGTCTGTACCATTTAGTAGTAACACAGACATACCGAACTTGAAAGAAGGTCCTGAGGTGCAGTCTTACTGTGAGCTAACAAAAAGGGTATTTATTTATGGTAGGGAGCTCAAGCATGCCAATGTGGACATGTGTAGTCAAGGACAACTTATGGGAGTCAGTTCTCCTTCCTCTGTGGAGGTCCCAGGGACTGAAACGGGTATCAGGCTTGGCAGCATGTATCTTGAGCCATCAAGTCATCTTGCCTTGAATTTTAAGATGTTCTGGAGCTACATAATGGCCAACATTTTAAAAACAACTCTAACTTCATTGACAAAAGATGATGCTAGTTCATTTTATTTTGATTTTTTCCAGTATAAAATAGAATGATGTTTTATATTTATAGGACGTTTATGTTCTTTTTTTAATTTAAATTTTATAAATAATATGCTATTGGCTTACTTTTACACTTCATAGTTTTCAGATTGTTTTTGTTATTTGTTTGTTTGCTTTTGTAGAGATGATGGCCACAATAGTTCTAGTACAGAGGCAATTGCTGACTATTCTTTTGAGGATTGAGCTAATACAGTTTTATCATAGCAGTAGAAACACTAAGACACAGCACTTGCTGCACTAAAACAACAACCCAAGCTTAGATCCCTGCATCCACAGAAAAGAGCAGATCACGGCCACAAACCTACCTGTAACCCCAGCATACAGGCAGAGAGAGACAGCTGCATCCCAGTAGCTCACTGGTCAGCGACCTGTGAGTCCCAAGTTCTGTGAGAGACCCTCTCATAAGGGACAAAAGCAGAGTGCTGGTAAGGGCACGCAACATACTTCTTAAACCATACCAGCATGAGCATGCATGTGCACTCACACGGCTTTAATGCCGAGGATTATCATTAATATCAAATAAACAAGGTAGGGAATGTAGCTCAGTGGTAGAGTGCTGGCTTCTGCATGTGCGAGGTCCTCTTTTCCATTCCCAGTACAAAACAACCAAAACATACCATTAAATAATCAAAGGCAATAGAAAGTCTGGCATTTCTTTCTTGTTTTATTTTGAGAGAGGATCTTAAGCTTATATCTTATAAATTCATCACTGAGAGAATCCAGGACAGGAACCTGGAGGCAAGAGCCAGAGCAGAAGTCATGGAAGAAGAGTGACCTACTAACGCCCCATAACTTGCTCGAGCCTGCTTTCTTATGGCTCCAGGATCACCAGCTAGTGTCACGCCACTCACAGTCAGCTGGGCCCTCTCACATCACTTATCCATGATGAAAATGCACCATAGGCTTGCCCAGAGACGAATCTGGTGGGGCATTTTCTCAATCAGAAGTCCCCTCTTCCCAAATGACTACGGACTGTGTTAAGTGGACATAAAACTAGCTGTCACAAGCTCTGACTTGCCTCACCAGACCCACAAGCTCTGGATTTTGGACTTGGTTCAGTCTTCTAGAGAACATTGTGATCACAAAAGAATTTGGGAGTGAATAATCAAGTTAAAGTTTCCTTATGTGAGAAAGTAAGAAGCCAGCTCAGACTTAGTTTTATTAACCATGTCCTTTTTCCCCTCTTCATTTCAGGTGTCTGTCCAACTCAGGACTTATGCTCTAGATGGTTCTTGGTGGTTCGTGTAGAAAACTTAAGGTGAGATATTTATGAATGTATCTGGCACTTTATATGTAGTTTCTAATGAGAATAAGTTGTTTCTGAAAATTAAATATGATGATATATTTTTAAGTGTTTCAATAGGAGGCAAAACTTTTTTTTTGTAATTCTATGTAGCTGTCTGAATACTTATAGTTTGTGGGTTAGTTTGAGAAATCAACTGACTTCACTGCTAAGATACTTTGGAGTAGAATTTCATTGCTTTTCTCTACTTGAAAATGGAGTTAAGTGTATGTTGCTGATCTGACATACTTATGGAAAATTTTAGCATTATAATCTAATGGTTTTAATTTATATTTATATTAAATATTGATTTATAGACAGTTTCACTATGTGTCTCTGGTTGGTCTGGAACTTTCTTTGTAGGCCAATATGGCCTGAGTTCACACAGGTCTATCAACCTGCTTCTTGCTTCTGTAGTGCTGGAATTGAAAGTGTACACTGTCACACCCTAATCTGACTTGTTAAAGACAAACTCTTAGTTAAGTCAGATTAAGACAGTTGCTATTTTAAAAGGCCAGTTAGTAAAGGGTAAGGACAGCTCTAGTCCTTAGACTCGATTACTTTCTGTAATTCCCTCTATTGGCCTTATATAATAAGGTGTATCCATTAGTGTGCTAACTGGTTTTGATACACAGTTTCCCTTTTACAGAAAGCTTCTATAGATAACATTCTACTCTGAAAGTAATACTAAAGTTCTTGTCTGTTTTCTTATCTGTCTTGGCTCTGGTCCTCTTTATTTCCAAATTTTCTATTTTAAAAAAAATGGTTGGGGGCTGGCTGGAGATGGCAGGCCTAGCTGGCAGAGTACTTACTGAATGCTCACACAGCCCTAGGGGGCTTCCCAGCACATGAACCTGGCATGGCAGTGCACGCCTGTAATGCCAGAACCTGGGAGTAGGAGACAGGAAGACTAGAAGTTCCAGGTCCTCTACCTTAAGGGCTTGAGACTAGACAGATTAATGCTTGAAACCTGGTCTCCAAAATTTTTTTTCACCTTCATTTAAAAACTTTGAAGTAGACCATTAAATCTCTAGTCTTTCTACTTGGAAATGAATGGCTGCTCTACACCATTCATGTCACTGTCAACATGATATATTTTTTCCTAAAATATTAATGTCAACATGCCTGATTTTCAGAATCCTTCAGTGTCTTTGGATTACAAAATATTTTAGACTGTTTCATAGAACATTGTAATCTAGTCTTTCTCCATGTTTTCCCCCAACTCACTACCATCCTAAGCATGATTGTTTAGTTCATAACACATCTTTACCAAAACATAATTTACATATTATGAAACTGACTCAATTAAAGTGTACAGTTCAATACTTTTTGTTCTATTTACAGAGATGTCCAACCATCACCACAATCTAATTTTGAAATATTTTAATGCTCCATAAAATACTAAACCACAGTCAGTAGTCATTCCTGTCGGCTGCTGATGTGCCTGCTGCCTTCTAATTCATTCTGGACGTTTCTTGCACATTCTGTAATGTTTCAAGGTTCACTCATGCTATAGCATGCATCAGTACCCCATTACCTCTTGTCACAGAATGATATTCTATTGTTTGTATTAGACCCTGGACTAGAGAAAGAATTTCTGAATAGTCAGCTTTTTAAAAAGGGTTAAAATAAATTCTTTAACCTTTTGGCTGAATAAGGATAAACAAGAGACTGAACCTATCAAAGTATTAGCTCCTGCTGTCAGGCAGCTCAGCACAGAGGCGGTGGCCTTTGGGAAGTTTTATGGATTCAGGGCAGGCTAAATGAGGTAAGAGTGGAAACAGACTGAGGGAGACTTCAGAACCAAGTCTTTCATATTCCCTAGCCTCCGGGGAGTGGATGTCAAAGGGTCTAAAGGCCTCAACTGAGGGCCACAGAGAGACTTCTGAATGATGGCGCCTGATCTAGGAATGCAGCTAGGCTTCAGAGCGTGGTCACTGTGGGACATGTGCTGGGTGGGGCATCTCCCCTGCAATTCCCTTCAGATGTTGCAGCCTATTGACTGTGGTCAAGTCTGGTGGGAAGAGCAAGTATCCTGTAGCCATGGCTGTCAGCAGCCCCTTTACCATGCCCCAGTACCTGCCGTTCACCTCCTAGAGTCCTAGAGGTTCATATAAGTAGACCCAGGGCATTCTGGGATTCCAGGGAGGTGGAGAGGAGTCTCTGGGTGTGAGACTCAGTAACACTTCCTTTTGGTGCTCAGTACTGCTCACTACTTAGGAAGAGATGTGGCCATTGAAGTCCAAGTCCTGTTGCTGTCATCTAAAGGAAGTAGTGGGCTGAGAATCTTCCAGTAGGCCCGCCATGCTTCATTGTTCTGAGCTTTTTCTCTGTCTGTCTTTGTTGTATGTCCAGAAAGGCTTCCTTAAGTTGGTGTGATTTTCATACTTGTGTCCAGAACCTTTCAGTGTGTCATCTTTCTGGGCGATTACGTTTGCATCGCCTGTGGAGCATCTCTTGTGACCACTGCTCGCCTTTTCCTCCCACCAAGTCTAGCTTTTGCGGGTAGGTACTCTCTTTCACCTGTCCAACTTTACACACAAATACCAAGAAGCTCTCTGTTTCTTAGTGACATTTAAACACATCTGATAAAATGTGACTTAAGTGCTATACTATTCAATTGGCTGGCCTCCAGATTTTCTTTTAATCAATTTCCCAGCTGCCTAATAATGCCATTTTTATAAAATAATTATTGTGTGAAAGTAAATCATCTTGACTAAGTACGGGAACTGATTGACCTATTTGCAGAAGAATTAGCTTAAATTCTGAGTATGAAATAATAGAAGGGCAATTTAAAGAACTGATTAAGGAACTTTGAGTATATGAAAAGTAGGGCCATTACTGCTGGAAACGGTAAACTTTTTGATTATGATAAAATACCCAGCAACTCAGCACCCAGTTATAAGATTGAAATCTGTGAATAAACACAATAACAATGATTGTCTACCTTGTCCCAGTAAAGGTTCGATTTGGAAAATGTTCTTTAAAAATTTGTCTTTAAAAAATTATTCTTTTTTGGGGTGTGTGTGTGTGTGTGTGTGTGTGTGTGTGTTTGTTTCTTTCTTTCTTTCTTTCTTTCTTTCTTTCTTTCTTTCTTTCTTTCTTTCTCTATATTCATTGTTTACATACCAAATGACTTTCCCTTTCCCGGTTCCCCTCTCCCCCTACATCCCATAAGTCCTCTTCCCTGTGCCAGTTCCCCAATCAACCCCCTCCCACTCCTCTGTCCTGGTAATCCCCTACAATGCTGCATCAAGTCTTTCCAGGACCCAGGCCCTCTCCTTCCTTCTTCTTGGGAATGATTTGATATGTGGGTTGTGTTTTGGGTATTCTGAGCTTCTGGGCTAATATCCACTTATCAGTGACTGCATTCCATATGTGTTCTTTTGTGAATGAGTTACCTCACTTAGTATGATATTTTCCAGTTCCAACCATTTGCCTAAGAATTTCATGAATCATTGTTTTTAATTGCTGAGTAGTATTCCATTGTGTAAATATACCACATTTTTTTGTAATCATTCTTCCATTGAGGGACATCTGGGTTCTTTCCAGCTTCTGGCTATTATAAATAAGGCTGCTATGAACATAGTGGAGCATGTGTCCTTATTGCATGCCAGGGAATCCTCTGGGTATATGCCCAAGAGTGGTATAGCAGGGTCCTCTGGAAGTGTCGTGCCCAGTTTTGTGAGGAACCGCCAAACTGATTTCCCGAGTGTTTGAACCAGCTTGTAATCCTACCAGCAGAGGAGGAGTGTTCCTCTTTCTCCACATCCTCACCAACACCTGCTGTCTCCTGAGTTTTTGTGTGTGTGTTTCAAGAGAGGGTCTTCTGTATAACCCTGGCTGTCTTTAAACTCACCCTGTAGACCAGATCTGTCTGCCTCTGCTTCCAGAGTGCTGGGATTAAAGGCATACGCCACCACCACCGAGCTTGGTAATTTATTCTTTTTTGTTTTTGTTTTGTTTTGTTTTGTTTTGTTTTTGAGACAGGGTTTCTCTGTGTAGCCCTGGCTGTCCTGAAACTCACTCTCTAGACCAGGCTGGCCTGGAACTCAGAAATCCACCTGCCTCTGCCTCCCAAGTGCTGGGATTAAAGACATGCGCCACCATTGCCCGGCTGTAATTTATTCTTATAATGAACATTTTTGTATCAAGAAGCTGATTCTGCTAAACACAGCCTGGGACTGTATCCTGGCATGTGATGCCATTATTGATTGAATAAACAACTGCTTGCTGAAGCATATTTCTTTGTGTACTCAGCTATGTGTAAGAAAGGCTTTCAGTCACTGGTTCAGGAGGTAGGAGGCTGTGTCATAGGTCTTAGTCATGATTCCAGTCCGGCAAGTTGACATTGGTGACTTCCTGTCCTCCTGAGTCAGTCGTATTGTGAAGACCAGCTTGTGTGTACATGAGAAAGTGCTGTCTAACTGTGACTCCTGAGTCAGAGCTGAAGCAGGCTGTTAGCTCCTTCTCTGCCAGCCTTTTAACTCTAGGCAGGCCTAGCATCGTTAACATTATGTTCAGTGCTTATCACTTAGAACATAGGATTATTTGTCCTTTTGTCTTCTGCTTACCATCATTTCTCTTGCTGTTGCACATGATTATCAGATAGTCAGCCCAGGTTCCATTAATGTTCACCTATTTTCTTTCATTTAATAATTGCATTGAGTCTAATGTGGTCAGCGGCGGCGGTGCCTCATTTTCCTATTGACGGAAATGTGACAGAGATTACCGAGCTACCACATGCTAGAGCCATGAAGCCAGTCATTTTCATTCTTATAAACACGTGGCTTAGGTGAAGACCTGTTGCCATGTGCCTCAGTTAAGGCGAACTTTGATCTCCATTTCCCCTCTTTGCTTATTCTCAGTTATGGTTAGTGTTTAAACAAAATGGTATTATAGAAAAATGGAAATCTTAACATTATAACACCATTAAAATGTCTTGTTAGTATTATATAACAGAGTATATGTTTGGAAATTCCTTAGTGCTGTAAAAAAAATTGCCTTTCAAGTACAATGAGCTCCTCCTTTGCTTTTAAATTTTTATTGAGTTTTAAAATCAGCATAACAAAGTAATAGGTTGTACCCTGGCATTTCATACATATATGTCATTGTTCTTTGTTCTAATTAATCCCCAAGCTAATGTTTTTAATAGGTATAATTGATTTTTAAGGCATAGAGCTGTTTATTATGTATACTTATAAGCCAAATATGCTTGCTTTACCACAGTGGATCTCAATCTGTGTGTCACAACCCCTTTGTGTGTGTGTGTCTGTGTGTGTGTGTGTGTCTGTGTGTGTATTTGTATGTTCAAATGATCTTTCACAATGGTCACTTATCAGATATCCTCCATATCAGATGCTTATATTATGAGTAATAACTGTAGCAAAATTACAATTATAAAGTACCAAGGAAAATAATTTTATGGTTGGATTTCACTTCAAGATGAGGAAATGTTTTAAATGGTTGCAGCATTAGGAAGGTTGAGAACCTAGTCTATCAGAAAAATAGGTGATTAGTGTTCTTAATTTGTCCAGATGCGATGGCTCGTGCCTATAATCCTACATTCTGAGGGCTGAGGCAAGAGAAACCTGAATCGCAGGCAAGCTTGTCTGAAAGAAATATTTCAATTTACTTCATAATTTAGGAAAGGTGTTAAACAAGGAAAACTTTTCTACATTATCCAAACATTTATGTTAGTGTGTTTTTATAGATGTCTGGTTTACATTAAATAAGAAAAACCTCTACAGTACCTGAGAGGTAGTTGTCAAGAAGAATTAAGACAGAGCAGACAGGAGCGTTTGCACTTGAAATTCCCTTGTCCAGGCCCAGGCTCTAGACACAGATCTTACTTAGAACATTGTTCCTTTTAGCGTATTCAGTACCAACTGAACAGGACCCTTATGCCGATCTTCCCTGACCCACACACCTCTGCCTTAGGATCTCTGTTTAACTCGTGGTTCTCTCCTTTTTTTTTTGTTTGTTTGTTTGTTTGTTTTGTTTTGTTTTGTTTTGTTAAAAATTCCCCAGTGGTCATTACTGTGTAAAATTCTGTATCAGGAGCTCATTCCTCATAGTTTTAATTCCCCTCACCCCCTAAATGATGACTTTGAGATGATTGTGGTACTTTGAGTCTTAGTTGCTACTGTTCTGAAAAACACCAGCATTCACAGGCCTTGAACATTGCTGGCTTTCTTTTCTATCCTGTGAATATAGATAGTTTCTTCCAGCTTTAGAGTCATCTGCTATCTAACCCTTATAGGAAATAGGTTTTCCTCAGCCTGCTGATTTGCTAGATCTGTCCCATTGTTTAATGTCTGTTCTTCAACAGATTCCTTGTCAGCTCACAAGAAATTAGTGCACCCAACCTGGTTTGTTTCATGACTTGTATTTTCTTAGCACCTAATCACTGATTGTCATTTATTTTGCATTTATATTTCATGGGCACAAGAGACAGTGTGCCTTACTGCTGTATTCCTAGGATCTGAAACAGTATCTACCATAATAGTGAACCTAGTATAGGATTTTAAGTAGCCAAAGAATGAATGCATTTTCTATTTGTTCTGTATGGATGCTTTCTTCCTCTTATCATTTCTGTGTGTCTTTGTTCCTTTCTTTCTTTCCAGGAAAGTAAAATTAGTTTTCTTCAACTAATGTTTCTGTATCTTTGACTTTTTTCTCTGTTTGTTATTCTGTCCCTAGTAGGGTTATTTTGGAGGAAGGGAAAACTTATAGCTCTCAAACTCTTGAGAAATGACTGCTTCAGTCTATCCACTGATTTCTGGGTGGTGTCAGAGCTGGTGCAGAGTAGTAGAAAAGCACTGAACAGGCAAGAGAATTGACTGCTCACATCTGCTTCCATGCTGCTTGAGTTGGCCTTTCCCCCAAGGGCTCATCCCTGTCAGTTCAGCCAAATGAAATTGTCTTCTCACAAACACCTTTCTTCAGGCCTGTGGGACGGAAGTGATTCCAGGTTTGTAAAGTAAGCTAAAATGTACCACGGAACAAAGAAGAACAGGTTCCTGCTGCTCCAGCTTGCTTTCCAAGTCAAGACAGCAGCATGTATTCTCATGGGAGATGCCATTGAAACTTTGTTATGTCAAAAGCTTAGATTTCACATATTTATCAGTATTGATAAGGAAATCGGCAACTGTATAAAATAGAATTGTGGTTCTTTGAGCTTCTGTTTATGTCATAGTCCTTCTGTTTCTTAGGATAACTTTATGGAAAAGAAAAGGTATTTCTTTTTTTTTTTTTTCTGTCCCACCCATTGGGAATGGGAGTCTTAAGAGATGATATTTCCCCTAGTCCTGTGAAGGCTCCATGCACCACTGTAGGGGAATGCTAGGACAGAGAAGCAGGAGTGGGTGGGTGGGTAGGGGAGCACCCTCATAGATGCAGGGGTTGAGGGGATGTAGGTTTTCAAAGGGGAAACCAGGAAAGGGAATAACATTTGAAATGTAAATAAAGAAAATATCTTTTTCAGATCTAACCATTTGCCTACAACAAATGGTTGGATCTGGAAAATATCATCCTAAGTGAGTTAACCCAATCACAAAAGAATACACATGAAATGCAATCACTGATAAGTGGATATTAATGAGCCCAAAAGCTCTGAATACTCAAGGCACAATTAGCAAATCAGAAGATTCCCAAGAAGAAGGTAGGAAAGGACCCTGGTCCTGAAAAGACTGGATCCAGTTTTGTAGGAGAGTATCAGAACAGAGAAATGGGGGGGGGGGGAGGGGAGTGCCTGGGGATTGGGTGGCGAGAGTCCTTTGATTTCTGTGCTATTTCGTTCTTCCTGCTGTTATTCATTCAGTCAAGTTCTCCCTCTTTCCCGCCCCTCTCTCTCCCCCTCCATCCCGTATGTGTGTTCCATACATGTAAGTGTATATGTGCTTAATAAGTGTCCATGAGCTCTCACATGGAGACCAGAACAGGATGTTGGGTGTCATTTCTGTCATTTTTACTGTATCACCTTAAGACAGGTCTTATTGAATTTTTGTTGGGCTAATTGGCCAGCAAGTTCTCTGGATCCTTCTGTCTTTGCTCCCTAATATGCTAGGTGTACAGGTGTGCATAGCTATGCCCAACTTTTTACATGCGTGCTTGGGATTTGAGCTCCGGTTCTCAGGTTTGCAGAGCAAGCACTCTTTCCTACTGAACCGTCTTCCCAGTCTCATGGTTTTCTTTAAGACATCATGTCTCAATCATGATTTGTGCCACTATCAGTGTATACATGTGGGCTTTTAATATGTACTCAAATAGATACTGCAGTACAAGTATATCAGTTCTGGCATGCCTCAGTGATGTCGAATGTGCTGGTTTGCTTTGATCCATTTTAATAGATTTTACTTGACATGATTCTCAAGTTGTGAAATATGCTTCTTTTAAAAGTAGTTATCCATTCAATATCCTCTTTTAAAAATCCTTTCTTGAAGCTCAAATTTATGTCATTAAAGTCTACTTTAATTTTTTTGTTCTAAGAATTAAGAGGAGCTCCCTACAAAATGAGGGCACTAAATAACTTTTCCTTTGTGTGAGATGCATGGTAAGAAGCTGTCCAGTTGCCTAATGAATGACCAAAGTCACATAATCATCTCTGTTAATCGAAAAAAATCTGTCAAAATTTAATACTCTTTTGTGATAAAAAGTTACTATCACACTAAAAATAGAAAATGATTTCACCTAATAAAGTCCATTTATGAAGTGCTCATAGTCAACCTTATGCTGGAAGCTTTTCCTTTAATATCATGGACAAAGCAAGGACATTGTATTATGAATCCTAACCAGGGGGATCACAAAAAGTAAATAAAATTGATCCAAACTGGAAAGGAAAAAGTAAAATTTCAGAGGACTGAACATTATTATAGTAGAAAATTCTAAGATTATGCAAAAAATGGTTAGAACTCATGAATTCAGCAGTTTGTTGGGTACCATATTAGCCTATAGAATGATGTATTCCTATACATTAGCAATGCGACAATTCAAGAAATAAAAAATAATTAGTAAATTTTTACTATCATAAAAATTTTAAACACTGAAAATTACCAAGTACTGTCAAAAGAAATTAAAGATATCATTTATGTCTTCTGTTTATGTAATAAAGACATATTACCTATTCATGATTCTGAAGGCATTGATACTATACAAAAAAATCATTTAAAGATCCAGTATAATACCTATCAAAAGCCCTATGAACATTTTTCCTGAAACAAAAATTCATCTTAGAGCATGGAATCTTAAGGATTTTGAAATATAATATCACGAAAACAACTAAGGATAAGTCTCAATACTTTCCAATTATTTCAAAACTTAAGACTAGATGAGCAGGATGCCTAAGTGGGCACCGTGCTTCCTATGCAAGCCTGAAAACCTGCGTTCTGTGCCCTATGCTTGACGAATTTTATGTCAGCTTGGCACAAACTAGAGTCATCAGAGAAAAGGGAGCCTCACTTGAGAGAAGGTTTTCAAAAGACTGGGCTGTAGGCAAGACCATAGTGCATTTTCCTAATCAGTGATTAATGGAGGATAGTCCAGCCCATTTTGGGTGGGGCCACCCTTGCCTGGTGCTCCTGGGCTCTATAAGAAACCAAGCTGAGCAAACCATGAGGAGCCAGCCAGGAGGCAGCACTCCTCCATGGCCTCTGCATCAGCTCCTGCTCCAGGTTCCTGTGCTCTTTGAGTTCCTGCCCCAACTACCTCTGATGATGATTGGCGATGTGGAAACATAAGCAAACCAAACCCTTTCCTCCCCAAGCTGCTTTGGTCATGGTGTTTTACTACAGCAGTAGTGACGCTATCTAAGACATCCTTAAAACCCATTTTCAAAAGCTAGATGCTGTGGTA
The DNA here is from genome assembly GCA_964023405.1 of Apodemus agrarius. Taxonomy (NCBI): domain Eukaryota; kingdom Metazoa; phylum Chordata; class Mammalia; order Rodentia; family Muridae; genus Apodemus; species Apodemus agrarius. The sequence goes on along the minus strand of OZ030012.1, from coordinate 59,331,141 downwards.
CATATCTTTTGTTGTTGTTGTTATTTTAAATTCATATATTTTATGTATGGGAGTACACTGTCACTGTCTTCACTGAGACATGAGAAGAGGATATCAGATCCTGTTACAGATGGTTGTGAGCCACCAGGTGGTTGCTGGGAATTGAACTCAGGACCTTTGGAAGAGCAGTCAGTGTGCTCTTCACCGCTGAGCCATCTCTCCAGGCTGTGGGACATATCTTTACTCCCAGCTCTCCTGTAGGGAGATGGGAGGTGGACATAGACTTGCCTGGAAGCTAACAGGCCAAACAGCCTAGAATATGCATGGTAGCAGAAACAAGAGATACCCTTCATCAACAAAGTAGGAGAGAACTGACTCCTAAGAGTGGTCTGCCCTCTGACTTCCATATGTACACATGACACACACATACATAGCTGCATTCACACACCGTTCCTCACATATGTACAGTATTTTTTTTAAATGGCAACAAAGCTATAAAAATCCAAATTGTGTGGTGCTGGCATAAAGACAAATGTATGGAGAGATGGAATAGAACAAAAACCCAGAAATAAACCTTTTTATATGTCAAGTGACTTTTGTATAGCAAGAACTTTCCCAGGGAAAGTCAGGTTTATTTGTCCGTGTTTTCAACAAATGATGTTGAAATACTGGACATAAAAATTGAAGTTGGAACTTTAGCTTATATTGTATATAAAAAATAGCCCAACACAGCTTCAAGACCAGGATGTAAGAGCTAGCAGGAAAGTTTTAGAGGAAACTGCAAATGAAAAGCCTCATGTCATCAGGTTTGCCAGGTATTTCATAATCCCAAAACACAGAGAGTAAAAGAAATAAGGGTAAGTTGTACTTCATTAAAATTAAAAACCTTTACCTCAAATGAATTGAACAACAGAGTAAAAAGGCATGCTAAAAAGTAGGAGGAATGTTTGCAAATCATAGAATCAATATCTAGAATGCTTAAAGAATCTAAAATATGTTCAGAATACTGTTTACAGTTGGGCAAAATCATATAACATGTGATTACATATAACTTATAACAGTGCTGACTCTCTCACATGTGCAGATGGGTGCTCATTTGTGATAGGAAAACGTTAATGAGAGGATAGCGAGGGACCCATTGTAAACCCCTGGCTGGGGGTGGCTGTGGCTACCGCTGCTGCCCAGTGTGAGAGGCGGTTATGCCAAGGTGGCTATAGAACGTGTATCATTATTACACAAGTGTAAAATTTAAAAAACTTATCTGTCTGTAACACACAATGATCTTTGCAGATAGTTTGCTTTTTAAAACAGCATTAGTTTTGAGAGTTAGAGGGTTTTCAAAGCATAAATTGCATGTTTTAATGTAGTTTAATTTATAATGAGTGTTAATATTTTTTTAAAATGATTTTATTGTTTTTATTTTATGTATATTGGTGTTTTGCCTGTGTGTATGTCCATGTGAAGGTGTGAACTGGAGTTACAGACAGCTGCAAGCTGCCGTGTGGTTGCTGGGAATTGAACTCAGGTCCTCTGGAAGAGCAGCCGGTGCTCTTAACCGCTGGGCCGTCTCTCCAGCCCCATGTGTCAATTTTCTTAAGAGATAAATTTTTTATGTTTTTCTCTGGAATCTACTATGATTTATTTATGACCTAAATTTTTTATTAAGTCCTTTTTACATCCATCTATTCAGTGTATGTGTTATCTGTGTACATGTTGAAATGAGGACAACTTGGGAGTTGTCTTTCCTTCCACTGTGGGTTCCAGGAATGAACTCAGGTCATTACCAGATTTGGTAGCAAGCATCTTTACCTACTGAACCATCTCACTAGCACCTACATTTTCTTTTTTCTTTCTTTCTTTTTTGTTTTGTTTTTTGTTTTTGTTTTTTGCAACAAGGTTTCTCTGTGTAGCCCTGGATGTCCTGGAACTTACTCTGTAGACCAGGCTGGCCTCGAACTAAAAAATCCACCTGCCTCTGCCTCCCAAGTGCTGGGATCAAAGGCGTGCGCCACCACTGCCCAGCCTTACATTTTCTTTACAGAATTTTACACATTAATTGAGTTGCTTCTTTATTTGTGATAGTGTTTCACTATGTAGCTCTGGCTGGCTGGAACTCACAGAGATCTACCTGCTTCTGCCTCCTGAGTGCTGGGGTTAAAGTGTACTCTTCCATGCCTGACTATTACAGGATTTTTTTTTTTTTTTAAAAAGGGGTCTTGTTAAATTGATTCCACCAATAATTTTAATTTTTGGAGTTGTGTACATGGAGTTGTGTGTGTGTATAAATATTTTTTGTATTCACAGTTGATATTACATTATTGAGTATGTTATGTTCTTAAAAGCTACACCTTTTAAAATTAATCAGTGGAAAATATATCACATATATCACTTGTTGGAGAGCCTTCCTTTCATTGATTTCTTTATAACTGGTACTTTTAAGTTATAATGATTCTTTTTCCATATCCTCAACTATTGAGAGAGCAGAAGTTGGCATCAGGTGTCTTCCTGGATTGTTCGTCATCCTATTTTTTTTTTTTTTTGAGGTAAATTGGTGGAGACTTGAACGTGTACATAGAGCACAACAAAAGCAGAATGTACAGAAATTAAAGTTTGAGATGGGGTGGGGAAATCATGGTGCCATACATCTTTAATTCTAGCATTCAGGAGGCAGAACTCTCCTTGCTGGGCTAGCCAGGGACTCCATAGGGAGGCCTTGGCTGGCATCTCTCCCGCCACCCACTCATTCAGCTGGGGAGCTGGAGAGACACTCAGTGTTGAAGAGCACTGGCTCTCTTTTCAGAGGATCCAGGTTCAATTTCTAGCACCCGTGTGGCAACTTAAACTGTCACTCCAATTCCCAGGGCTCTTGACAAGCTCTCTGAGATTCACAGGCACCAGACATGCATTTGGTGCACAGGTACGCATGCAGTGAAATACTCATATACATAAAATGATAAATTTTTAAAATTTGAGTTGTTATAGAATCTATTCCAGACTGTATTTGACTCTCATTTGATGGTTTATATTTGGATCTTTAGGTGCCAGGATGATTCTAACAGGCTTGATTACCTAAATAAATAAATAAAAAGCAATCCCATTCTCACTTTGGTCATGCTATTTCCATTATTGATTATAAGTTTCAGTGGTCATTCTCTTCATATTCATATGGCTTTTCACTAACTCTTTTTACTTGTCTTTCAGTGACATCCTCTTCATTTTAGTGTTGCCTCATTTTGACTCCTTTCAAAATAAATATAATATTAATTTTTCTTGCTGCTTTCATGACTCCATTTTCTTAGTTTAGTTTAAGTGGACTTCTACTTTTTGTTTCTCAGATTTTAGGGCTAACCAGGACTTTAGTGGTATTTCAGACTTTAGGTTGCCTTGTACTGCAGGCGCCTAATCTTCTTTTGTCGTCCTTCCTCTCACTCATTCCCTTATCTTTGCCTTCCTCCCCTAAGCATCAGTTCTAATCTAGTTAATGTGTTTGGATATTCACTCAACATTGGAAAATGGGTAGTGCTTCCTATATGTGTGCTTCTAGTTTCCATAGCGGCCCTTGCCTGTACATTCTGTTTTATGTGTGAGGAGTGGTGGGATCGGGGAGCACAGACAACTTCTTCCTGCTGCTGCTGCCTGTAGCTGCCCAAGTTCTCTCGGTGAAGCTGAATCCTCCACTACACTGAGGAGAAGTTGGAGAAGTGAAACTGGAGTTACTAAGGAACAGCTTTAAGTAGATTTAAGCATGAGAGTTAGTAAAAACAAAGGTGTTCAGGGAAGAATAGAACACATCTAAATGTGGTGGGAGCTTTTCAATATTCATATGCATGATTTTGTGGATTTTAAAATTATGTCTTTGAAAGGGTTCCTAAGGGACCCTGTCCCTTTTCCCCTTTTTCTGTAAGTGAGATTGTAGAGTGGTTCCTGAGGTGTGCTGGGTGGGAGGGACCACAGGCTGGTGGGGCAGAACAATAGGTCCCCAACTTTGTACAAGGAAGTCAGATATGTTTTATTGTAAGTGAGTTTATTGTCTTGTTTATGAGATTTCCTGAAACTTGTAAATTTACAACCAGGAAAGGAACAAGGCCATACTCAAGGTTCTATGTACTTAGACCTTACCCACGTTTTGTTACTGCTTTGACATTCTTATTTGAAATGTCTCTGCAGAAAAAGATTATTATCTCTTTGTAGACAGCCATAAAAGCAAAAATTGTTAATTATGTTGGCATTTTTCATTCTGAGCTGGCGAGACTTCAGGCAGACTCTGGGGTCTCTTTATCATGCCTCACTATACTTTATCAATACAAAAATGAGTTTCATTTTTTTCTTAAAGAGATATATATTTAAAAGTAAAATTAGAAGGTTTTTGGATGTCTATAATAAAATTCACTAAGAATTATCTGGTTTTCCTTTAGGATAACCATATAGTCTATATTCTTTTGAGCACTGCTAAAGGATTCCTAGACTACAACTCCATTTCTCATGAAATTCAGCCAAAATTGAACCGAGAGTTTGTATTTATAAGCCTGGTGTCATGGACCATACCTGTGATCTCAGCTCTTGGATAGTAGCTGTAGGAGTATACCAAGGAAGGTGAAGATAAGAGAGTATTAATTTTGGGTAAGATGCCTCATTGTTATGAATAAGATAAAGGCAGAGTAGGTCCGGATGAATCCAGAAGAGACTGATAAAATACAAACCTTTGGTCTTTGTGAACTTTCCTAAAGGGCACTTTGTGGTTAGGAACTATGAGGGTAAGCCCTCCTGGACAAATAAGGTCCCACCAGCCATGGGACCATTTGGCTCTGGGGCTGTAAATGACTTGTGTCTGTGTGTTCACTATGGTTCGCAGAATGCAAACATGAATGAAACTGACTCTACCCCGGAAGCTTTGTGGTTGTTGACAAGTGGGTGCAAGACTTGTGCCTCATCTGCTCTTTTGGAATGCCGTTCGTTCTGCAAAGTTGACTCTTTCTGTGTGGTGTTTGATGACAGCCAGCTCGTGTCACTGTTCTTCCTATTTTACTTTCTAAACTTAAGATCTGTATTAACTGAATATTTGGGATCCCATAACCATCATATCTAGTCTAGTGAAAGATTTCCCAGGAACGGCTATGATCTGGTGTAGTGTTTATTTCTTACAGTACGATGATTGGAGTGGGAGGTATAACATGCTGGCAAGTCCCTTTGCATTGGCAAAGTAGACACTGGGAAATACTACCTAGAAGCATAAAGTCATTAAAAGTAATAAGCTATATAATATATAGTGCTAATAATGTAGAAAATAGTATTGGGGAAAATTGAGGAAGTGTGGTTTCCAATCTTCATATAACTAAATTCACATTAAAAGACCAACAAATTACAGCCTGTGTTTTCACCCCTGGTTGTCCCGGAGAGGTAGAAGGTAAGTCCCTATTGCGGAGGATGCCATGCACTTCAGACCCAGGGCCCAGAAGCTCCTGACCTGGAACTGACCTGAAAGCCTCTTCGCTGAGTAGTTTCCATGGTACATGAAGGAGCCAGCTTCCAAAGGAGGAAAGCAAGCCACATTTCTACCCAGTAATGACTCGTGAACACAGTGGCGAGCACAGATGGTACAGTAACCTTCCAGATTCAGGAGAGGCATGCATGCCCTGTCAGTAACCAGTAGCTCTCTAATTGGACTTCCAACCTATTCAACAAGTGGGAAATCAAATGGAGATTGTAGTGTTTTGCTCTGATGCGAACCTCTTCTGATATATTTGAAGACAGTGCTGGCCAAGTTTACTTTGCATTTTGTTTTCAAATCATTTACAGTAGAATTGCAGATTTGTAGTGGCAGTTGTTTTATAAACAGAAACATCATTTCATGGCTTGTTGGATATACTTTTGTATATTAATAAAAAAACTTAATTTGTTTTATGAAGTAGAACAATATCTCATTTTACATTTTTGATTCTGAAGAGCTTAAATGCATGGGCTGTTCTGCAGCTTACTTTTTCTTCATTGTCTTCTCTTTCTGTACCCACTGCGCTGCTTGCTCCTTGCCATGAGTACATACTTTTTAAGTTTGACGTATTTGTCTTTCTTTGACTAGTTGGCAGTTGTCTGGTGATGATGGATGGATGTTTTTGTTGTTTTTACCTGAACATTTAAGTGAAAACAATTCCCGTGTTCCCAGACCAGCTGTCTATAGTATTTACACTTTATCAGTTTCTTCATTACTAGCCACAAATTGGGTGTGGTACAGCAAGGGCCCTATCCCCAGCCCCATGAATGAGTATTTTGCCTGTGTTGTATGTATTTGTACCACATGTGTGACTGGTGCCTGGGGAGGCCTTGGGAGATCTTTGGGAACTGGAGTTGCAGACTGTTGTGACACCGTGTTGGTGCTGGGAATCAAACCAGGTCCTTTGAAAGAGCAGCTAGTGCTCTTTACTACTGAGCCATTTCTTCAGCTCCAGGAAGCAATTTTTGGTACCATGTAGACAGAAAAGGATCTTAGGACAGACACTGAATAACTGCCAGTGCCTTGGTTGTCTTATCAGTAAAACTACCTACTTCTGGACTTTTAGTGTTGTATCTCCAGCATCATGCCTACCTTATAACAGATGCTTGTTCTATTTTTTCATTTGTGTTTTAGTTTGTCTACTTGGGTGACTCGTTTCAGTTTAGGGTAATTTTACAGTGAACCCTCTGAATAGTGAATGAAGATGTTAGCTGAATAGTATTCCATTGTATATATATACACCACATTTTCTGTCTCCATTCCTCCTCTGAGGGACATCTGGGCTCCTTCCAACTTCTGGCTATTATAAACAAGGCTACTATGAACATTGTGGAGCATGTGTCTTTATTGTATACAGGGGAATCCTCTGGGTATATGCCCAGGAGCGGTATGCCAGGGTCCTCTGGAAGTGACATGCCCAATTTTCTGAGGAACCGCCAAACTGATTTCCAAAGCGGTTTTACCATTTTGCAATCCCACCAGCAGTGGAGGAGTGTTCCTCTTTCTCCACATCCTCGCCAGCACCTGTTGTCTCTTGAGTTTTTAATCTTAGCCATTCTGACTGGTGTGAGGTGGAATCTCGGGGTTGTTTTGATTTGCATTTCCCTGATGACTAATGATGTTGAACATCTCTTAAGGTGTTTCTCAGCCATTTGAATTTCTTCTGGTGAAAATTCTTTGTTTAGTTCTGTACCCCATTTTTTGATAGGGTTATTTGGTTCTTTGGGGTCTAATTTCTTGAGTTCTTTGTATATATTGGATATTAGCCCTCTGTCGGATGTGGGGTTGATGAAGATTTTTTTCCCACTTTGTTGGTTACTGTTTTGTCCTTCTGACAGTGTCCTTTGCCTTACAGAAACTTTGTAATTTTAAGAGGTCCCATTTGTCAATTCTTGATATCCCTCAAAGGAGGAATGGATACAGAAAATGTGGTATATTTATACAATGGAATACTACTCAGCAATTAAAAATAATGAATTCATACAATTTGTAGGCAAATGGTTAGATCTGGAAAATATCATCCTAAGCGAGTTAACCCAATCACAAAAGAATACACAAGAAATGCAATAACTGATAAGTGGATATTAATGAGCCCAGAAGTCCTAAATTCTCAAGGCACAATTAGCAAGTCAAATGATTCCCAAGAAGAAGAAAGGAGAGGACCCTGGGCCTGAAAAGATTGGATCCAGTTTTGTAGATCCAGAACAGAGAAATGGTGGTGGTGGTGGTGGGGGTGATTGGGGAATAGTTGGGGGGAAGAGGACTTATGGGACGTATGGTGGGGGGGGGGACTGGGAAAGGGGAAAGCCTTTGGAATGTAAACAAAGAATATAGAAAAAAAAAACCCATTAAAAAAAAATGTTAGCTATAGAATGCCAGACCTCCAGGTGAGCTCCTTTAAAAATGTATCTGTCACCGTCTCCTTTTCTCATTATTTCTTATATAATTATGTCTTATTTTTAAAACTACTTTAAAAATATGTTTATCAAGCCTGGTAGTGGTGGCCTTTATGCCAGTACTTGGAAGGCAGAGATAGGTGGATCTCGAGGATAGTCTCATCTACATACTGAGTTCCAGGACACCCAGGGCTACACAGAAAAACCCTATCCCCAAAACCCAAACCTAAAAGAAAACACAACAACAATGACAAAAACCACAAAAAAGAAACAAACAAAATCCCCAAATTCATCATATAGCTTGATAGTAAAGTATAAAATTGTACCAGAATTCCTGCAATGTCAGTTCAGTCAGTATGGCTAACAGCTTTGTACATGTCTGCATGTGCTCCTCCCCCACCCCAGTGAAAAAGAAATTGGGATCATACCGGGAAAGCTTTTTAAGCATGTGAATGTACTAATGGGCCAATCAGTGGGTTTAAGTCCATGTGGTGAATGTAAAGTGATCTCGAGCCTGTTATTGGAGAATGAAGGTTCCATTATCAGATTAGACTCATCTCCATTGGGACTACTGAGTAGTTAGAGGTCCCGGAGCAGCTGCGAGGGAGCTGAGCTGTTTTTGTGATATCAGAGCATTCTTGAAGGCAATGTGAACTATTGCTGTTTTGGGCTTCTGTGTCCAAGGTGAGTTTCTTTCTTCTTAACATTCCTATCAACTTTCAGACTTCAAAGTATGAGTATGAATACCTTCTTAAAAAACTTTAATCATTTTATCTTTGGATTTTTATAATACTGCCTTTTCTTAAACAATGTTAAATGGCTAATTTTTTTCAACAGAATAATTTAGCATTTGTGTAGATTTTTTTTTCATTTGGTGTAGGATATTACTTCTCAGGGTTTGCATAAAACAATCCAACACCCATCTATAGCTTTTCTGTTAAATGAAAATATTTCATCTTGGTGTTGGTGCACTTTAGTATTTTTTATATGAAGTTCCACTAATATTTAATATTAGTGTCATATATTTATATACATTATAAAAATTAGTTTGCCTCATAATTGCTCCTTATATAAAATAAGTTGATAAAGGAATTCAGACAGATAATTAGAATGTATTAAAATCTTGTTGGCATTGGAACTTAGAATGACTGTCCTGTTCTTTGAGCAGCTGGTTTCAGACTGAATAAGCTCCTGCACTAACAACTGATCTGCCTTAAAACTGGGGATGCAGTGAGCAGTTCAGCCTAACACTTTGTTTTCTATGTTTAAAATCTGGGTTTATTACCATGGAAAACACTGAGGCTCATTAAAAACTGTTTGCATTTTCTTTGAGTACCCTAAGGCTTTCTTTAGACTTAAATGATGCTCAGGTAACGTATTTGGTAAGTAGGTCTGAACATACCTTCTTGTTGAGTATGTTTAGTTGAGACAGTAGGATCAATTTCTGAAGCCTTCCAAATACGGTTCATGAAATAGGCTTTGTCTGCCTATATAGTATGAGTTCATTTGTCACCAGCAAAAATTTTTATGCATTTTGTATGTTAAATCAGTTTCTAAATACAATAGGATTAAGAATACAGCCTGTGTTGGAGGGAGCTGAATGTCAGTTTCAGAGCGCTCTTCAACATCACAGGGCCTTGTCCTTCCAAAGACTCTTGGACCTTGATCCAAAAGGAAGGCTTTTGTGATGAAGGGAATCTCTCCTGCATTCAGAGTTCTGTCGTCAGATGAACAAAGAGGGTCACAGGGCAGCTTTTCATCCCTTCACTTTGCTCATAGCAAGAGGAAATATAGATTGAGTTTTCATTTTTAGGAAGTAAGTCTCATTTTTGAAGTGATTCCTGGGATTTTGGGAGTTTTGGGGGACATTTTAGGTTCACTTGTTCTGATTTCAAGTCTGCGTGTTTACTCTTCTGTTGGAAAGATTAGCAGGATCCAAGGTTTCCCGCAGCTTGTCAACATGAGAGAGCAATTTGCACGCTTGTCCCTGAGTCTCCTTGTCACCTTGGAACTTGTTATGTCACCTTGTAAAGTCTATGGCGGGAGTGAGGGAGACTCGTGGGAAAGTTAAGCACATCAGGACGGCAGACTGAAATGACTTAGGAATGGAGAGATCTAACTGTATTGCCTGTAGTTGTGGGGAGTATTTGAGATCAGATTTCTATTATAATTTAGAATGTTTAGCAAACAAATTGAAGTTTTAAAGCGTTAGATTTCATGCTATTAAAGGCTATTAAAGTGCTACTGTTGTTCTATTGTTTGTACTGAAGGGCCTCATATTTTTGCTCATCCTATTCCATTCTTCAAAACTAATTTATCTTCATATAGCATAAGTAAAATTTAAATTTAATATGTTTCGGGGTGAATACATTGTATCAAACAATCTTAGCAGGAGGGAGAGAGGTATAAAAAAAAGTAATGGGTATGATAGAGTTGGATTATGAGATTCCAGTTGGAAAAAAATATCATTCATCTTATAAGTCGAGATTGATTTGTGTATTATTGTAGGAAAGTACATGAAAAATCTTAGAAACTTCATCTTATCATTAGTGATGAAATTGAAAGGTAGCATTTTTCCCTGGGGACTTTAGCTTGCCAAGAAAATGCAGATGTTAGGAGGAGAGTTACTGCTTCTGGCTTGTCTCCTCTGTATAAAAGCGCTTGCCTGTCCGGCTCCACTTGGAGCTCCACTTGCGTGCTATGGCCACACTAAGTAAAGTGCTCCAGGAGCATGGGTTGTAACTGGCTTTGCCTGCTCTGTTGTCTTCAGATTTCACTATGTATGGGATGCAGGAATTGAATTCAATTTGATACATCATTGCCCTGCACCAAATTGTCTTACAGACACTAGCAGACACATATTTCAGAGATTTTCTACAGAGACTGTGAATACAGTATTAGAAATTATTTTTAGCCACTGTGAAAAACAGTATGAAAAATACACTGTGGATCAATTTGATAATGCATTTATTGAACAAAAATTTATTGCACTCATATTCCATAAGTAGATGCTAGAAGCATGGAGATGAATAAGATTTGATTCCTGCCCCTAAGGATATCATTGTCTACTTTTTAAGCTTTAAAATTTGGTACAGAGAAATAAGAGGCTCAACCAGCTTCTAAATGAGGTGGTTTAACTCCCAGCTATGAAAACCAGTGAACTGCACAGACAGACCATCAGTTGTTGGTGTTGATAGTCTATTTCGTCCTACCTCCCCCTATCCCTCCCAAAACCCTGGGAAATAAAATTGTAGTAAACAGTGGAATTGTTCCTCTAGACGATTTTGTAGTGGTTATTAAACGTTTTTGTGACCATTTCTCTAGGGGCCAACTACATGCAAGCCTCATGTTCAACACTGGGGATTTGAAATGTATGAGACCGTGCATTTTATTCTTTAGGAGGCCAGTAATAAAAAGAACTATATATAAAATAATTGCACTGTGCTGGTAATAGCCATGGATTTTATTGTTGAATTCTGTTCCAACTGATTTCTCTTGCTAGCAGTGACCCTAGGGTGTACATAGAGATTCAAGAGTTTTCTTGGTAGCAGTGATACATACCAAGGGCAAACAAAGAGAAAACTAAAATTAGGAAGCCAGATTCATGGATAATGAGAGAGGGCCGGTCTACCCAATCAGGATCTTTCATGAGCTCTTTTTATGTTAAATTTATGTATTAACAATTTGAGTGGCAAGGGAAAAAGTATGCATATTCTAGAAAGCACAGAAACATTCTGCGGGGCCGAGAGGGTTAGAGCACATGACCCTCTCCAGGGGACCTGATGTCAGTTCCTAGCACCCATGTCAGATGGCTCACAAATGTCTGTAGCTCTAGCTCTAGGCCTCTGACACTTTCATGAAAGTGGCTTTCATGTATACTGTACACAAGTTGTATCACGTGTGTTGCATACACACACAGACACACTAAACACACACAAATAAACATAATCAAATCTTTTAAAATGGATGGAGGTGGTGGTGTGTATTTTGTTAGAAAAAGGTACTTTAGTATTCTTAATAAAACCTGCTTTTTTGTTGACCTTTAATGATAGGTTCCCTTGGAAACAGCTCCATTTGCAAATGAAGAAAGTAAGCAGAACCAACCAACAAACAATAAAGATCATCAATCACAGTGATACAGTAAAGATCATCAGTCACAGTGATAAAGCCAGCAGTAGCAGTCACCTTGCCCTGCTCTGGCTTGAATGCTTCTGTAACTTGGTATAGAGAGGCTTGGTACCTCAAGACAGACAAGACAGTGTGTGGATAGAAGTAACCACTTGAAGGAGGATGGTTTGCACAGAGCTGTAGAAGTCTCTTTATTTTGTATTTTGGCTGGTTGAAGCAGTTGATATTGTCCTTTATTATTCTTTCAAACATCTTAAAAGGTAAAGTACTTCAAAGAACCTTTTATCTCTGTGTTCTGTGTCTCTCAGCTGAAGTATGCTTTCCCGTTGTATCAGAAGGCCGCCTAGAGTTTCCTGTGTACCCATCACGAGTTCCTCGTCTGGCAGATGCAGCCACTTTTAGTTTCCTTTACTTTCTTTTTTTTTTTTTTTCCTTTACTTTCTTTTATTTAGGAACTTTCAAAACGAACAATGAACTGTTTGGTTACTTTAGGACTAATGATTGTGTTGCTAAGTATAATCTTATTTTACCAACTTCTTCAACAACTTTGTCTCTTTTGAGATAGAAATAATTTTAGATCACTAAAAAAAAAAAGTCTTGAGTTTCTCAGACAGTAAGTACATGGTTGTGCTTTATCTTGAAAAATCTATTTGGGGTCAATTATTGCTTACTTTCAATGTACTAGAATTTGATATTGCCCTCCCCCACATTTTTTGTGTAATGTGTGAGGGTGGGGGGGGGACATTTAAGGGTTAATTAACTTTAGAGAGAAAGTGAGAGGAGGCCATTGGGTCAGGAAGTTTGTTGAGTCTTTGAGTGTGTTTAGGGTTAGGAATGTTATCACAACCGAAGGGAATCAAATCCAGAGCCGATTAGTTATTAGTCTTCTGGATTCAAGATCAAGTTTTAGCAAAGCTCCACCCTTTGAATTAAGATCTTCAGAAAGATATTGCCACATTGTTAGGTGCTTTCTAGTCCAGGAATCCAATCCCAGCTCTGGTGAGTAGTAGGTGGCTAGAGGACCTGTTGACAGTAAGAAAACGCCCAGGGAGCATTTTAGGAAGAAGTCACTGCACTCCACATTCAGAAGGGAGGGAATAGATTCTGTATTATGACATAAGTTTGGTATAGTCAGAAAGTAGTCTGGAAAGAAACCACGAGCCATTGTTACCCATATCACACTTCAGAAAACCATGTTTCCTGTTCAGTTTCCTTCCAGTTTACTGCCCAAGACTTCCTTCTACTGGTGAACATCTGTGTTACAAATACTCTCCTCTAGTATCGCTTTCCTTTTCACAAGTTACTATTCTATATTAAACATTTGTAAAATCCGAGTACAAAAAAGTTTCCAAATACAAAAGCAAGGATAAATTATGAGAATTTTTTTCATTATCATGTCTTTCTGAGCTTTTATGATTTTGAGAATTCAACAATATAAAAGTGGTTATATAGTAACCAAGTTGTTACATATATCTTTAGTCATACTGTGGGATTCTGTTCTTTGTTTTGGATCATTGCTAAAGTACCCTCCCCCCCCCCTTAAACCACAGAAGTATTTGCCCAATTCTACATGAACAATGTTTGAAATGTTATAAAAATGGTTAAAGTGGGGTTGGAGGGATGGCTCAGTGGTTAATAGTGGCTACTGCTCTGGTAAAGGTCTGAACTCTGGTTCCTAGTACCCACTTCCAACTAACAGCCTGTATGTAATTCAACTCCACGGAGCCTCTGGCCACCACAACTATGAACTCTGTTATATGATTATTTCTTTGAGTTTTGTTCATAAGTTTTGTTATTATTGAAACAAAAAAGGTCGGAACTTGTTATATAGCTTGTTTTGCACCTTGCTTTTTCCCTAAGATGCGTTTTCATAGGTGTACATGTGGTCTTAATAGAACAATTACTTTACTATGTACTTGTATTCATTTATTGAGCAACCATTCATTAAATGCTTGTTATGTTCAAGATACTGTACTGAGGAACCTGTAATGAATAAGACATAATGCTTACATTTTACTGGGAAGACAAATAGTAATAATGATTAATTTCTCAATGTATTATTTGTGCAAAGGTGATAACTATTAGGGAAAAGATGTGCAGTACCTGTCAAAGGGATGTAGTCTGATCTGAGAACCAAGAAAAATTAAGTCTTTACATATGAATGTGCATATGTGTGGGTATGTGTTCACTTGTGTGCTAGTGCTTGTGGGGGCCTGAGATTAACACTCGATGTTCTTCTTGATTGCTCTCTTCATTGTGGATTTAGGTGGGGGTTTCCTGAACCCAGAACTTCAGTTATGGCTAGTCTGCTGGTCAGCTTCCTCTGACATCCCTCTGTCTGGTGTCTGTTGGGTTTGCAGGTGGACCTCTATGTAAGTTTTTTTATGTAAGTTCTGGGGTTCCGAACTCTGATCCCTCAGGCTTGCATGGTAAGCCCTTTACTAATTGAGCCATATCCTCAACCAGAGGATATTAATTTTTGAGTTGAAATCTAAGCACCTGTATATGTGCATTAGGAAATGTTGATGAAAGGGCTGTGTAGAGATGAAAGATACACATATAGGTGGAAGGTAGCATGTCAAAACACATAATCTTTACTTATGGGACATGACATCACACACATTTATCTATATTAATTCTTGAACACTGAACATGTATTTTGCTAAAATATACAAACGTATTGGATATCTGATTATACATGTCCTTAGAAGAAAATAAGACAGATTATGTAGTCAGGTGTTAATAATGTGTTATCATTACAGCTGAACAGTCAGTTGTCTATTGAACCAACACTAGCTTGCTTACAACTTTCATGCACTGGTTTCTCTTCACTGTGTGAAAAGAGAACTTACATATTTGAAAACAGCCACTGTGCTCTCCTCACTAAGTAGATTTTTCCCATGAAAAATAGATCTAGTTACTCATCTGTCATGGCTTTCATTTTTTAATCATTCTACATACATATATATGCATATATATGATTGTGAAATTTTTAAATTACATTTTTTAAGCATTGTACATGCATAGGTTGTATTTTAAGCATATTGCTCCTCATACTCCTCTATCTTACCTTTTTTTTAACCCCTCCAAAATTGTTTATTAATGATTTGGATTATTACTGTGTCCTCTCCCATTAGTACAAATAATACTGAATTTATATCAAGAACATTAATAGGTTTGAATGGCAAATCAAAAACATACAAGAGCAAATTATCCAAGAAAACCTATTAAATATTATGTTGGCCAATGTCAACTTGGCAGGATGTAGAGCCATCTATTTAGGAGACAAAACTCTGGGCTTGTCTGTGAGAGAATTTCTAACTAGCACTAATTGTGTGGGAAGAGCCTCCCTAAATGGAGGTAACATTGTTCCATTGACTGGGTCTGGACAGAAAGACTGAGTAAAAAGGAGACATTATCTTGACGCCAGTAGTTATTACTTTGCTTCCTGACTGCTGACAATCCATGACCCTCTCCTGCTGCTGTGCCTTTCCCAGCATAACTAGTGTACCCTAAAACTGTGAGCCAGGAGAAACCCTCCCCTCCCGCCATGCCCTCCAGATGCTTCTATCTGATATCTTGTTTCAGCAATGAGAAAAAAATAACTAATACAGATTCTATTTTGCATTTGCTCATGAATCAGAAAAAAATGACTAAGTTTTTTTGGTGACCTAAACAGGATGTGGATTAGGGAATAACTGGGTGACAGAAACTGGTATGTGATGATTTATCTACCATGTGACCACTTCATTTCATTACACTATTAAATTTGCATATCTACTATCATTTTCAATCTGATCATCTACTAATTTTAAAAAAACATTGATTTTTTTGAATTTCACATCATGCACCCCAATTCCACTCATTTCCCTGTCTCTTCATCTCTGCCCTTGCACTTCCTCCCTAAAAGAAGAAAAACAACAACAAAACCCATCTCGCCATGGAAGCTGTGGTGTGTCACAGTGTGTCCCACAGTCTGTCCTTATGTCCACACATCTTTATTTGCAAATGTTCAATGAGTCATTGGTCTGGTTTGAGGCCTCTGACTTCTACTATACTATCAATACTAGATCCTTACTGGAACCCCTCTCAGATATCCTATTGTTGCCTGGTGTGAAAGAGATCCTGCAGCTTGGGATCTGCAGGACTGGTCCTTTCACATGCTCCAGCGGAGCATGGATGGGATATGTTGAGGTAGGCCAACTCAAAGCCCTAGATCTGGGATTAGGAGGTAACTGAGGTGGTCAGCTCTCCTGTGCCTGCACCTCCAGGGTAAGCTCTCCAGCAAGGTCCCAGATAGTTCCCCCAGTGCCACAGGTAGCAAGGGGAGAGACCGGTTCTCCTGTGCCCCCCAGGCAAGGTGCACAGTCTACGTTCCTGAGTGCTGCCACTGGTGAGGGCGGGGCCAGCTGTCCCCCTCTGATGACCTGGGGGCCAGCTCTCCTTCTTGCCTCAAGTAGCAGTTGGCAAGGGAGGAGGGGATTTTCCTTTGACAACACCTCCGCACAGCAGACAAGTGGCAAGGCCAGCTCTACTGTGCTGCTTTGGTGACCGGGACTTTAACATGGTCTCAGGTGGCAGGGCAGGCTACTGACATCAGGTTGTTCCTCTCCACCCCGTGTCTCCAGTGTCATCACTCTTCAAGCCATTCAGCTTTCCTTTCTCTCCCATCTCTCGACACCATGCTTGCATACCTTAGTGGTTCCCACTGCTGGCAGGCCATGCTTCGGGCGGGCCTGTGACTGTGCTCTGCCCACTCACACCACATGGCCGCTGTGGGCATATTTATACGTGCAATATATTTAACATTTTCTGCCCACTACATGTAGATTGTTGAGGTTTTGGAACTGTAGAGGGGGGGGGATCTTACTAGAAAGCATAGTTTCTGTATGAATTATAGTTTATGACATCCTTATAAGCTATTCTTCCTGTCTCTGCCGAAGTAAAGATTTCACATTTGCTTCTTCTGAATTAGGAGAGTCAAAAACAGTGGTGGCAGCTGAACTTTGTATGAACCACAGAGACTTGGGGATAATTGTGAAGGCTTTTCAACCTTTCTCTTTTAACTTTTGTGGTACTCTGGGGTAACCCCCATACTAATACAAGATATAGCCTGTCTTTCTTATGATAATTTTTTGCTATTGTAGTCTTTTGCTAATCCAGTCCTATACTAGTCGAAAGTTAAAATTATAAAGTGATTTGTAAATATTTAGTGTATTTCTGGCAAAAATGAGAAAATGAGATAGCGATGAGGCTCTGCGGTAAGTACCTGCCTAAGGTGTGAGGGCCTAGGTTCTGTCACCACTGTTGCAAAAAGAAACAATAGAGAGACATTCAAAAGAAAATTGAGTGGCTAGGGATATGGTTTTTGATAGTGTGCTTACCACACAAATACGAGGACCTAAGTTGAAATCTTCAGTACTCGCATAAAAGCTGGGTGTGTCAGCATGTGCCTGTAAACCTTCAGCGCAGGACGGCATAGACAAGCAGATCCGGGGAGCTTACTGGGATATGTATGACTTCAGGTTCCATGTGACACTCTGTCTTAAAAAATAAGGTGAAAAGTGATTGTAAAATGAACCTGATGTTAACCTGTGGCCTCCACATGCATGCTTGCATGTGCACCTGTACTCATAAGTACACATACCTGCACAAACACGTGGCTATGTCACATGCACATACATTAAAAAGGAGTCATTTTTTTCTATATCTGAGCTTATAATGCTAAGTATTGGAGTCTTTTTTTTTTATTGGATGTATTCTATATTTACAATTCATTTCCCTTTTTCTGGTTCCCCACCCCCCAAAGGTCCCACATGCCCTTTTCCCTCCCTCTGCTCTCTCATCCACCCCTTCCCACTTCCCTGTTCTTGTATTCCCCTACACTGATGCTTTGATCCTTTCCAGCACTAGTGTCCACTCCTTTCTTCTTGTCAGACATCATTTGGTATGTGAATTGTGTCTTTGGTGTTCCAAGATTCTAGGCTAATATCCACTTATCAGTGACTGCATACCATGGGTATTCTAAAAAGTCATTTTTATCTGATATTTGTGGGTTTGTTTGTGCTAAAGCACAACTATTTAAGTTGGGTTTTCAAAGGAGAGGGTTTTTTTTTCTTTCTTTTTTTTTTTTTTTTTGGTTTGTTTTTTGTTTTTTTGTTTTTTGGGTTTTTTTTGTTTTTTTGGGGGGGGTTGGTTGTTTGTTTGTTTTGTTTTTTAAGACATGGTTTCTCTGTATAGCCCTGGCTGTCCTGGAACTCACTTTGTAGACTAGGCTGGCCTTGAACTTGGAAATCCACCTGAGTTCTTTTTGGTGGATTTTTCCTTTGACCAGTAAGAAGTGTCCTTCTGTGTCCCTTTTGATGACTTTAGGTTGAAAGTCAGTTTTATCTGATATTAGAATGGCTACTCCAGCTTGTTTCCTGAGACCATTTACTTTTAAAATTGTCTTCCTCCCTTTTACTCTGAGGTAGTGTTTGTTTTTGACACTGAGGTGTGTTTCCTGTATGCAGCAAAATGTAGGGTCCTGTTTACATATCCAGTCTGTTAGTCTATGTCTCTTTATTGGGGAATTGAGTCCATTGATGTTAAGAGATATTAAGGAATAGTGATTATTACTTCCTGTTATTTTGGATGTTATTTTTATGTTTGAGTGGTTATCTTCTTTTGGGTTTGATGAAAGAAGGTTACTATCTTGCTTTTTTCTAGGGTGTAGTTTCCCTCCTTGTACTGATGTTTTCTACTTATTATCCTTTGTAGGGCTGGGTTTGTGGAAAGATATTGTATAAATTTGCTTTTATCATGGAATATCTTGGTGTTTCCATCTATGGTGATTGAGAGTTTTGCTGGGTATAGTAGTCTTGGCTGGCATTTGTGTTCTCTTAGAGTCTGCATGAGATCTGCCCAGGATCTTCTAGCTTTCATGGTCTCTGGTGAGAAGTCTGGTGTAATTCTGATAGATTTTCCTTTATACATTACTTGGCCTTTTTCTCTTACTGCCTTTAATTTTCTTTCTTTGTTTAGTACATTTGGGGTTTTGATTATTATGTGACAGGAGGTATTTCTGTTCTGGTCCAGTCTGTTTGGAGTTCTGTAGGCTTCTTGTATGTTCATGGACATCTCTCTTTAGGTTAGGGAAGTTTTCTTCCATAATTTTGTTGAAGATAATGGCCCTTTAAGTTGTAAATCTTCACTCTCATCTATATCTATAATCCTTAGGTTTGGTCTTCTCATTGTGTCCTGGATTTCCTGGATGTTTTGGGTTACAAGCTTTTTGCATTTTGCATTTTCTTTGACTGTTGAATCCATGGTTTCTATGGTATCTTCGGCATCTGAGATTCTTTCTTCTATCTCTTGTTTTCTGTTGATATTTGCATCTGTGACCCCTGATTTCTTCCAGAGGTTTTCTATCTCCAAAGTTGTCTCTCTTTGTGATTTCTTAGTTGTTTCTACTTCTGTTTTTAGATCCTGGATGGCTTTGCTCAGTTCCTTCACTTGTTTGTTTGTGTTTTCCTGTAATTCTTTAAGAGATTTTTGTGTTTCCTCTTTCATGACTTCTGCCTGTTGAACCAAGTTCTCCTCCTCTCTTTAAGTGATTTTTGCATTTTCTCTTACTTGGCTTCTATCTTTTGACCCATATTCTCCTGAATTTCTTTAAATGATTTTTGTGTTTCCCTTGTAACTTTGGATCCATTTTTTCCTGTATTTCTTTAAGAGATTTATTTATGTCCTTCTTGTGTTCCTCTAACAGCATCATGACCAGTGATTTTAAATCCAAATCTTATTTTTCTGGTGTGTTGGGGGTATCCAGGACTTGTTGTTGTTGGAGAATTGGGTTCGGATGTTGCCATATTGCCCTGATTTCTGTTAGTAATGTTCCTACGTTCGCCTTTTGCCATCTGGTTATCTCTAGCGTTAGTTGGTCCTCTTGTCACTGTCTGGTGCTTGAACCTCCTGTGAGCCTGTAAGGCTATTTCTGCTCCTCCTGATGACTGGGTTTCCCCTAGCACAGATTGCTGATGTGCTGCTTTCTTCTTGGGTGCTGTTGGATCCCTGGTGTGCCTTGCCCCAAGCAATGTTATACTCGGGGTTGTCTCTATGTACCTGGAGCTGCCTGTCCTGTCTGACTGGGAATGAAGATGGTGGCAGGGAGCCCCTCCAAGTGCCAGTTACTCTGCAGGGCAAACGACCCATGACAGACTGGCACACAAACGAGCCACAGGTGTTGGGTGCAGGCAGAAGCCTGGTGGTCTGTGTCCCAAGTGATGTTAAACTTGGGATATCTCTGTACCTGGAGTTGCATGTCCTGTCCATCTGGGAGCAAAGATGGCGGCAGGGAGCCCCTCCTAAAGGAGAGTTTTTAATGGGCTTTTTCCGCTTTGGTATTCTAATCTTTTAAAATGTAAAATGTCTCCACAGTATAATCTTGTTGTGTAGGCTTTGAGTGGGAATTTCAGCATTAACAATATCCTCCCCATACTTCAGCCTTCCCTGCATTGCAATATTTGTTGTCAGGTACAGGACTAGAAAAGGTCTAATGTAGCATGGATAAACGTTTAATTTAGGGGTGCTGTCAGTGGTACCAGAACATGTGAAGTGAAACAGGAATACTTGATCAGCCACAAAAACTATTTACTGCTTCATAAACCTTGGTGCTCAATGTCATAAATAGTGTCATTAGAAAAGCAATGAACTATCAAAACTAGTTTTTCCTCTAGCCTCAAAATACTGATGGTTTCTCTCTCTTACCCCTTCCAATGAAGCTGATATTAGAGAGGAATATACATTATTAATTGGAATGTAATCAGGGACTTAAATGCAAGCAAGTCATATGTTGAAAATGAAGCAAAGTGGAAAAGACTCTATCTCTATTAAGTCTGGTTACACCAAGCAGTAATAGGTTGCATAGGGTAGTGGATGATTTCCACATGCTAGTTTTCTCTATAGCAACCCTGTATAGTTGGTTTCAGTTTTACAAATGACGTCATAGAGCCTCAGAGAAATTAAGTCACACTGGTTTAGTTATTATGCTTCTGGTTTTTTATTTTCTGACACTTTCAACCATTTGTCAGCTGAAACCTTATATTAAAATAGCCATTCTAAATGTTAGCATTCTTTGGAAAGTTAAATTATACTGTGCTAATTTTTTCATTTTTAGTATATGTACTGGTTAGTTTTGTGTGTCAACTTGACACAGGCTGGAGTTATCATAGGAAAAGGAGCTTCAGTTGGGGAAGTGCCTCCATGAGATCCAGCTGTGGGGCATTTTCTCAATTAGTGATCAACTGGGGGAGGGCCCCTTGTGGGTGGTACC
The DNA here is from genome assembly GCA_964023405.1 of Apodemus agrarius. Taxonomy (NCBI): domain Eukaryota; kingdom Metazoa; phylum Chordata; class Mammalia; order Rodentia; family Muridae; genus Apodemus; species Apodemus agrarius. Next base: position 59,309,837 of record OZ030012.1, on the reverse strand, counting down.
ATCTCTGGGCTGGTATTCTTGGGTTCTATAAGAGAGCAGGCTGAGCAAGCCAGGGGAAGCAAACCAGTAAGGAACATCTCTCCATGGCCTCTGCATCAGCTCCTGCTTCCTGACCTGCTTGAGTTCCACTCCTGACTTCCTTTGGTAGTGAACAGCTGTGTGGAAGTGTAAGCTGAATAAACCCTTTCCTCCCCAACTTGCTTCTTGGTCATGATATTTGTGCAGGAATACAAACCCTGACTAAGACAGTATACATTTTATGTTTCACATACTAACATTTGTTAGTTAAATATGTATTATAAAGGATATAGTAAAGTCTAAGTGAGAAAGTCTATTAGGGTTTTCCATTAGGGTTTTCAATGAAATGCTCTAGTCTTATGTACACAAAATGTATGAGCCAAATGATAGAGCGCCCACATTGTATTTTGTTGGGGTAGGGAAGTTTGTGTGAAAGCTAAAAGGCACCGTCAGTTCACATCTCCTATGCTCTGACTTATAGGAACAGATACAGACAACAAATTTCATTGTCTCTTCAAATCATATTTTAAATGTTTTATTTTATCTTTTTAAGATTATGTGTATGTGTTTATATCTTTATATTCACACTGAATCGCGTACCTATGAACGTGGAGGTTTCGGATCCCCCTGGAGCTGTGGGTACAGGCAGTTTTGACTTGCCCATTGATCTTTGGTCCTCTGGAAGAGCAGTTCATGCTTTTTTCTGCCAAGCCATCTCTCCAGCCCCGTGAAATGCTTTATGGAGAGTAAATTTCGTGCAACCAAAATATAGAAGACATAGTTACTAATTGACTTCCTCAGATAAAGTGATATTTGGACTGAGGCAAAGGGAAACTGTTTAGTCCAAGGGAATGCTTTTATTATGGTGCTAACCTCTTACTGCCTCACATTCGTGTGCACAGCTTGCTTACTTCCCTTTCCTTCATGACCTACTGCAACTGTAGATCCTTTACTTTGGCAATGTTTTTATAACTATCCTTCATACTTTGTGAAAATATCTATTTTAGAAGCTAAAAAGTTCTGACAGTTGATACGTATTTTAGCCATTTGTTGACTATCCTGTTAGGTTTCAGTTTACAAAGAAGCTAAGGCCCAAGTAAGTCATGAAGTACTTAATGCCTAGACTGAGTATCAGGACTGGGGACTTGGCTTGGCTATTTGTCACGATTCCAGTCCCCCAGCACTAGTTGAAAAAGGCATGAAGGTCAGTGGTAGCCTAATAGTAAAAATAAGATGGAGTGGAGAATTCTTTTGGTGGAGTATGTGGAACCTCTACATCAGAAACTTGTGTAGTCACTTAATTTCTGAAGACACTGGTGTGTATGTCACCTTTAGAGTGTATAATATAGGTGAATGTAGCACATTTAACAAAAAGCCTACACTGTGAGGTTGTAGTGGCCATAGAATTTGTAAGCTTGGATTTATTGACATATTCTTCTTTTAACTGCCTATTAACTGAAGTGCAATAGACAGGTGAAGTTATGGAGAGTTTGAATTGGAAGGCCTTTGGTTGGCTGTAATTACAGTAATGTGTTTCAACCTTGAAACTGAATTCTAGATGTCAGAGGAAAGCAGCTACGATGTAAGAAAATGCCAACGAGGCAGAATGACCTTCATCTAGTCTATGAAGGGATGATAAAGCAGTTCAAAGCACAAATACCAAATTCTATCACACAACCGTTTCCTATGATTTTAAATGGCCACAACTATTCTTTTTCTGGATGTACTTGTATTCCTAATGGCATAGGAAAGTATATGGTGCCTTCTATTCCTCACAGGCTATATAGTCTGTGTGCAGATAAACCAAATGATATATGAAATGAGTGAAAACGTGTCCTTAGAATTCCCATAAAGTCCAACAGAAGTTAAGCTTGAAATACTGAAATCTATTGATTCCATCTTTAAAAAAAAAAAAAAAAAAAAAAAAAACCCTAATGAGACTTTAAGGGAACTCTAAGAATGACCCGCTTAAGGAATTTTGTCATTGATCTTTATGGTCATGGTGTCCCTCTTGTGCATCTGTGGACTGGCCAGGATCTTGTCACAAGTCCAGAGAGCCAGAGCAGGGATCCTTGATGGATGGTCAGAGACCCACCATTCCCTCTCCAGTGCTCCACTAGACCACGGCCCTGCAATGAAGTTATTTTGAAGCTCACTGCAACAGAGCCACCACCTTGCTACAGTCTCGGGCCTGAGAACCTTGCTGGTGAGCTGGGAGGCACCCACATCCCCATCTTTTGACTACTTCACTCACCTGCCTCCTGGATCAAGCCTAGTACTCCCGGAGTTCCGGAATGACTACCATTCTGCTGTCTCTGATTCTGCCTAGACTTAGCTTTCTGCCTTTTTCTGCCCCCCACCCCTCAACCCACATCCTCCCAAATTGCTTCTTGTCCCAAGGACTGAGTTTGAGTCCATAATTGCTGTCCCAACACTAAGTTAAAGGTTGTGCAGGAGGAAAATTTTAGGAGTTAGGGTAGCTGCTGTGGGACGTAGAGCTCAGTGGCTGGAGGAGTGCAAGTCTGGCTTGACCGCTTGCCTGCTCTGCCGTAGCACAGGAGTACTTCTGTACCCATAGATCGGAGCTCGAGCAGCATGGACGCCGAGCCGCCTCCTGACTCTGCCCGTACAGAGAGGACCCCATTGTGCCTCCACAGTGCGTGTACTCATTACGGTTTCACTGAGGGCCTGAGTTGCCTCTGGCTGAGAAGAGGTAGTGGAGATGAGCTCTAGGACAAGGGGGACATTGTGCCAGACTCCCACCATTGGTGACTGAGTGCATTCATTGTTCAGCCTGAAAGTACTGTGCATCCAGGGTGCAGATGCTTTGGCCTTCAGTTCCCTGACGCTGGTGGACTGGAACTCCTGTAGCCCATCCTCACTCTGCTTCGTGTTCTCTGGGAAACCAGAGCTTGATCAGCTGTAACTACTAGGGAGACATAGCCCTGGAAATCGCCTCCTGGGAAAAGAAGGTAGGGTGAAAAAGAGGTGAGGATAAGGGACAGCTATGGAGTGGGGTCTAACAGAGTGCTTAAGTCCACATTTCTTCCTAGCACTCTCTTGGATGGAGGGACATGGCAGACATTTGGCTCTTCCTGGCCAGCCTGGGTCCAAGACGCTAACTAGTTCAGCACCATTCACAGTGGGTAGTTAAGCCTCAAGGGAATGAAGATTCAGTCCTGTGGCAGGCAGGTGAGCAACTTTACTGAGCTCAGTTCCTATAGGGCTTGCAGTTGGGTACTTGGCTTAGGCCAGGATTGTGGGAGTTCCTGGTGGGTTCATCTGGGCAGTTAGGTACCACCCACTGAATCCTCTTCTTTACTGTGTGTGCTTCAGTGAACTCAAGGACAGCCTCCTCCTCCAGACACCAGACACTGTGACAACACTGCCAAATCTCCTGAGAGGACAAGATGGAAATGTGGTCCTGGTGTGTAGCCAGGGGCCTCCTCCAAGACTCTTAATAACACTCACCCTGGGGCATCAGGACTCATGCAGGTCATAGAACCAGAACTTGGCATCACCAAAGATGCCATGATGAGGGTTCCTGATGGGGACAGGTCCATGAGAAAGAGGAGTGGGTGCTGACATGGTGGTGTTGGAGGTGGCAGGGAACAGAATAAGAGGAACTGTCTTAGCAGTTCAGGGTTGGGAGGAGGAATATAGAAGGTGTTTGCGTATGTGGCTGATTCTTGGACAAGTCCCAAGCTGGAGTTGCCCTCACTGGAAAGCCCTTTCCTCTGTAGGAGGAAGTTAAGCAATGGGATCCAGAGTTCTGAAGAAAGAGGTCACATGACCCCCAGCTTGGGTGTCACCTGCCAGTCATTAAAGCCTGCATAGGGCCTTTTACTTTTCCATAGCAGCAGTGGTGTGACCTGAAGCTCATCATTGCTGTGACTGAAATGACGACTTCTATTTGCCCCTCCCCATCCCCTTGTCACTGTTGGTAGGAGTGGAAAAAATATTCCCTTTCAGAGGTGATCTGGCACCATCCATTCACTGGCCTGGCCTGGCCTGGATATCTAGGAACTTACCAGTTCTATTTCAAAGGCTCAACCTTCAGAAAGTCCCATACTCTAAGTCTCATGAAAATGATTGTCTCCTGCTGCATTGAGGCTCTGGAATAAAACCATAGTCCATATTCACTGACCTATGTGAGCCTGTTGCCATATGCACCCATACTAAATGAGAGGCATATTTGAGGAGTGCATCTGCAGTATCAGCCTGGTAGAATGTCCCTCACCTACTGATGGGAAAAAAGGCAAGTTCAAAGCAGCTTTAATTTGAAAAATAAATGCCATTGTTACATTAAAAATAATATAATAGTCTACATACAATGAGGTGGTTAGGTTAAATTATTTATGAGTCTCTGTCTTGTTCTAAAAGTCTTCTCCCTGCAACCTAACCCTTCTCCATTCTACCCTTTCCACATTCAAATTAATTTCCATAAAATTCTGGCAACAATCACTTTGTTCTTGTCAAGAACTTCTGGTGATGCCAAGGTCTGGTCCTGCTTCTAGCTACTGTTAGAAGAATCAAGGGATGATTCTTCCTGTGAGATTTCTGAGACATTATAAACAATATTTTGTAGGAGAGGAATCCACTTTTATTGTCTAAGGATGCATTTTTATTTTTCTAATATAGTAAATGTTTGGTAATTTCCTTCAATAACCACAAGGAACTAATTTGGTCATGAAATTCAAGAAAGGAAACTGGAGAGATAGCTCAGTTGGTAAAGTGCCTGCCCTGTAAGTATGAGGACTGAGACCTCCCAGCACCCATGCAACCCCCCATGGTTGGGAGGTTGTGGCATGCATTTGTGATCTTGGTTCTCAAGGTGCAGAGATGGGCCTAATTTGCAAGCTTCAGATTTCAGTAAGAGACCTTGTCTCCAGGAAAGCAGCCAGTGATGACCTTTGCTTTATGTGTACATAAGCATACATCTGTACAACATATACACAGCTATACCCACATGGATACACCTGTGCGCGCGCGCGCACACACACACACACACACACACACACACACACAGAGAGAGAGAGAGAGAGAGAGAGAGAGAGAGAGAGAGAGAGAGAGAGAGACAGATCAATGGACACAAGGGAAAAAACAAAAAACAAAGATCTGAGAAACTGTCACAACCAAGAGCAACTTAAGGAGTTAAAAATGTACTTATTAAATAAATCAGTACCTGCTGGCTAAGATCCTATACCAGAAAAGAAGGACATCAGGGGAAACCTGAGGAGGTTTAAGTAAAATGTGGACTTTGGTAATAATATATTTATGTTGTTTCATTAATTGTGACCGAGGTATACTAATATAAGTTGTTGGAGGAGAATTTGAGTATGGGACACATAGAATTGCTATTTGTTATTTCACAATTTATTAATATATCTAAAGCTACTCAATATCTGAAAAAAGAGAAAGAAGGAAAAGATATTCTTCTTGGGAGTAAAAGGATCCCCAAATATTATGCCCACAGAATTTCCTTTCCATGACAACTTGTTCTAGGGAAGTCTGCCCATTAATAGTGTCCCTCCCTTCCTTTGAGAGCACCAGCTTTGCTGAAGGTAAATGCTGCGATTGAGAAAATACACTTGTCTGGAAAACCGGAGTGGAGGTGTGTTGGGATGGGGGGTGAATAAGTGCGGAGAAATCTGCTACATTACCATTCTCAACAAAGTAGGTATTTGGCTTTCTTCCTACTGTCCTTCTGGAATAATTCTGAAGGTCATGAATTAGGGTTCAGAGAAGTAAATGTCTGTGCTTAGATATATCAACTATATCAGAGGTTAACAGGGACTCCCAGAAGGGGAGGAGACTCCATTAAAATGGTACTAAAGCCACCTGCTGATCCACACATTGAGCACCTCTTTGAGTATCAAATTAGTAATTACTAGCTATTAGTATTATAGCTCCTTGAATAAAAGTTGAAGTTAACAAATCAGTAGTGATATAATAAATTAATAGGTAAAGAAAGAGGCTAAAAGAATTAGAAAAATCATTTAGAAGCCATTGTAACATTACTAGTTTATATATAAAATAACAGATGCTAAAATTATTGAGTAAAACATTTGATGGCCTTGCATAGTCATATTTTCTCCTCACAAAATATCAGTTAAAAAGGAAAGAATAATCTTTCAAAGAGGGAACCTGAAAGATACTTCCCCAGTCAGGAGCAAAATGCTGTGTGTATTACTTGAAGGGATGCAGTGTAGGAATATAGTCTGATTTCTCTGATATTTCTCCCCAAAAATGCATTGTCAAAATTTAGTCTTGAAGAAAGGTTAGAGAGTTCTAATTGAAGTTACTTAGCCTATAGTCTTCCAACTTAAAATGTTGTGAAAATCGAGAATAATTTTAAGAACTATTCCAGGTGTATGGAGACCACAGAAATGTGACGGATAATTGCAAAGCATAATGATTGACCAGATCTTTTTATTACAGAAGACATTAGTGAAACTTGAGTAGGCATATCAGTCACAGGGTAGGTTAATGTGTTGACTTTGGCTGTAGTATTAATATTGGAGAGATTATCTTTATTGGAAAAATGAGAAACCTAAGCTTTTATGGTGATGTGATGTAATATCAGTATTGTGCTATCAAATAGATCAATCTTCTTCATACTTCATATGAATTCTTGATGCTTTTGAATTTTCATATATTTTTAAATGATTTTTAAAGTTTTCAATAAAAGCCCTTATGAGTTGGAGATGAGAGGAAGAAATCATTAAATACGTGATTTTGTAAAGATCCCCAGACTTTGATGGAAATGGAAGGTTTATAAAGGTTTACTAAGATAATAAAAAATCAATTTAGAAGAGATTGTGACAGATTTGTGTGTGTGTGTGTGTGTGTGTGTGTGTGTATGTGAGAGAGAGAGAGAGAGAGAGAGAGAGAGAGAGAGAGAGAGAGAGAGAAAGGAGAGAGAGAGAGAGAAATTATGCAGATAACCTTTGGAACTTTGTATCTGAGTTTTGGAAGTTACCTTTGGTTTTGGTTTTGTTGGACCACTGCATTGCCATGTTTGGCTGCTCCTTGAGGAATCGGATGCGATGCCCAAGGGATGACGGGTATCAACCAGCACCTTCTTACATCTATTTGTGCTGACAGCGGCCTGAAGATGTTGTTCTCATGGCCTGATGACACCAAGAAACCATGGAGGAGGGAGGATTTGGAGGCATGGAAGGAACTTAAATTTGACTTCATTAATTGAAGATAGTGTGCCCAGTATTGAATAAGATAAATTTATAGAAAAAATTTGTTCTCATTGATGTCTCAATGGATGCAGATTCTAAGGTTTGAATTTAGAGTTGTTCATACAGGTTGGGTAATGAACATAACCTTCCTATTCTCCATTTTCTCACTGTCCTCCCTCCTGTATGTTCTTTACATAAACATATATTTAATGATTGCTTTCTCACATCCCCAACTCATAAGAGCTTTTATTGAAAATAATTTTAAAAATACACAAACGTTCAAAAGCATACAATTTTATCTGCTTTCATTTTATATATACATGCATGATTTTCTGCGACTATATACAACCTAGGAACCACAAATGAGAAGAAATGTAACACTTATTTTAGAAAGGATATTACAGATGCTTCAGATTCCCCTCAGAGCTGGGGTCAGAGGCAGCTGTTAGCCACCTGACATGATGTTGGGAACTGAGCTCAGGTCCTCTGTAAGAGCAGTATATGTTCTTACTTGCTGACCTATCATCTCTATAGACATCTAGAGAAAATATTTTTAAAAGACTATTTTAACCATTATATTTCATCTGGCAGTTAAGAGTCTGGTAAGAGTTGTGATAAAGAACAGTTGCTGGTTCTCTTTGAAGTTGGAATTAAGGATGCTAAACAAAAGATATGACACTTTTCAGAAATAATAAATATGTCAGGAAGACAAGTTAAAGTAAATATTGTTGATGTTTTCATGTTTCTCATAGTAGAAAAACAAATGCTAATGACTGTTCTCTCCTAATCACTACTAAACCAAGAATATATCTTGGCTGTACATTAGCACTGCTTAGCTGGGATTGAGGATACCAAATAGTAGCACTACAAGTGTTTTCCTATTTAAAATGGCTAACTTTTTTTATTAATTTATTTTGTTGGGGCAGGAACTCACTGTATAGCTCAGGGTGGCCCAGAACTTGCTGTGTTTCTAGGCTGGCCTTCACTTTATGATCCTCCAGCTCCATCCTTTCCAGCCTCAGAGTTACAGGGTTGCACCCCAGGGCAGGGTGGCTGAGTTTTTAATATTTAAAATCAGAAAGCCTAAACCATAGTAACAAAAATGATAGTATCTTTGTGAAGTGTTGAATAATCAAAATTGACAGTTTCTCATTAAGAAAGAAGTAAATTTCTTGCCCATATACTCAGTAAAGTGTTTGAATACAGTACAAAACTCAAATTAATCTTGAAATCACATAAAGGGGAAGGAACATAACAATCATTCAATATGAATGATTCATTTTTCTTTGGCCACAGTTTAAGAAAGTGTGGCACACAGCACCATTGCAGTGCTTGCTGCCCATCTTAAGACCCGTTGCCATTTAAAAAGCTGTCCCTGTATGCACTGTGCTTTGAGTATCTGCTTACCAAGTACAAAATGATTGGCATGCTATATTGCCTCATTTATACTTTTTAGTCATAGGAGAAATCTTTGTTTTGTTTTGTTTTTTGAGAAAGGGTTTCTCTATATGGCCCTGGCTGTCCTGGAACTTGCTCTGTAGACTAGACTTGCCTCTAATTCAGATACCCCCCTGCCTCTGTCTCCCTAGTGCTGGAATTAAAGGCATGCCCCACTACATGTGCGATGAAATAATTTTACAATAGAGACAGAGGCAGGCAGACCTGAGTTCAATGCTAACCTGGTCTACATAGTGAGTTTCATGCTACAGTCTACATGCTGAGACTCTATCTTTAAATAAACAAAACAAAACTGCAAGGTTTTTTGAAACACGTGATTCCTCCCTCCCCCCAAAAAGGAATCACATTTCTTTAATAGTCTATATTCATCCTATTTATTTTCTTTTCAAATAATAATTGCATGGAATTTATCACATGCAGAAAGTGAGGACCAAGAGTAACCGCAGTGTGTTGAACATTTGTTTTGTCAGCACACTTGGTCACAGTGAATACCTACTGCTGTTTATTGTCTTGTTACAGTTTACAAACTGTGAAGTCTTAGAATGCTATGAATTTTGTCTTCTGCAAAAGAAAATTTCCACTAGGACTTTTTATGTTAAAAACGTTGTAGAGGAGCTGGAGAGATGGCCTAGCAGTTAGGAGTGCAAACTAAATTGCTTTTGCTGAGGTCCAACCTAGTTGGTTGGAATTACACATGGTTCTGAGCTACCATGTGGGTGCTGAGAACTGAACCCAGGTTCTCTCGAAGAGTATTGAATACTCTCAACTTCTAAACCAACTCTGCAGCCTCCGCTTCTTAGATTTTAATTATAAAGCAAAAAGAATTTTAAAAAAACAATGCCTTTAAGTTTGTATACTTCCCCTTATATCTATAAAATTAAATACTAAAATAACTTTTATACTAGATGTATCAGTATAAATGTTGACACATTCACAAGTAATGTATGTATGTATTGCTTACTCTAGCAATTGTTTTAAGTCGTAGCTGGTAGAGATATAATGGGGATAAATTTATACAGAAAAAAATGGGGAGAAGAATTTCATCCTGTTTTAAAAATAAAAGCCTACGCAGTTGAACCTGGGTGACTCTGGCTATGGGACATGAGCTCACTTGTATTTTTCTGACAGTTTTGACTTACTGAAATATATGTTCATCTTTAAGATACAACTCATCCAGGTTTGGAGTCTTTAAGTTCTGTGACCTCATTCCTTTGTGTGTGTGTGGGGGGTGTGTGTGTGTGTATGTGTGTGCTTGCTTTGGTGTTTCACTTGCCTGTATGCTTGTGTAAAGATGTCAAATCCCCTGGAACTGGAGCTACAGACATTTGTGAGCTACCGGGTGGGTGCTGGGAATTGAACCAGTGTCCTCTAGAAGAACAAACAGTGCCCTTAACCTCCAAACCATCTCTGTGGCCCACTGTTGTAACCTCATGATGCTTTATGAGTGCTGTGTTGGTTTACGGTCAGTGTCAGGACTGTGTTCTGTATTAACATGAGTTCATTTCAACATTAAATAATGCCAGGGTAGCCTACACAGATGAATCAGAAAATATGGTGACTCTTTAATAATAAGTTACAGTTCTTAAGTTTCAGAGGACTGAGAGGACCATGTTTTTCTAGAAAGCATCTGTCTCCAAATCCTGTGAAGCTGGCTCAATTCTCACTGTAGTACTCCAGAGAGAATTTAGTGGTTTCAAGCTGTCTTTTCTTTTTCCCTTTATCATTAACTCTTGTTTATGTTATACACTGTATGCTTATTTTAATTAACATTTTTATTATATTATACAGAGTATGCTTATTTTAATATAACATTCTTTTAGAACAGTTCCCTATTAACCTATTTATTTTGTTTTCATATCCTACTCTAAAATTGTGCTGTGCCTTTATGTGTAACTGCAATAAAACACTGACTTTATTTTTGAAAGCATTTTTTTCTTAATAAAGTATGGATATAAGGTATAGCTGGTTTAGCTTCCGATGGCATGAAAGAATGCAGGCTAAACTCAGGACTCATCCCGCCATGACCTGGTAGTGTCCAGGCTTCCTGTCAGACATTGCTAACATGTAGTCAACGGTCCATGGTGATGTGCTAGATACCGCATACACACAACATAATCACTATAGGATTTTTTCAAGACTTAACAGTCACTGTGTTTATGAATCACATGTTTTATATTTTGCATATGTTTTGTTTATATTGAAATTTTTTATCCTTAGAACTACTTTGAGAAATAAGCATTGTCTTTTACATAAACTCAGAGTCAGCATATATAGACAAAATTTTAAACCTCTTGATACCTTGTTAATTTTCTGTCTGGAACTCTACAGAGAAAGCAATAATCATATTATTCCATGGTGATAGATGGCAAACTACTAGAATAGTAATAATTCCCTATTTATATTATAAAGTGCTAGCAATTTTTAAAACATTCATACGTAAAAGAAAATTTAGAAAGAAGATTCTTTTGTACTTGTTGAAGTTTCTTTTATTAGACTCATCCAGTCAGTAGACCAAGCTGTCTGTGTGGAGGTACTGGATTGGTCACTGAAGCAGAAAAGTAGTTCCCACCATTGAGGAGGTCAGCCATCAAGTCACTATTGACTTTCAGCATACATGAGGGCAGTGAGATAGGACAAATTTGCTGAGCATATTGGAAAATACTTTTTTATTCTGTTAAAAGAATCCTGTGACTGGTCCCATCTGTAATTGTCCCATGTCCTTCATGAGTACAGACTTAATCCCTAGATCTGCAGTGGACTATTCTGAAATAGCAGATTCATACCCATAATGGACAGAGAATGAGCCTTGTACTCAATAGCCATTTTGTTTGTGCTGCATTATACCTGATTGTCAGTTAGCTATCGTGTTTCCCTCTCACCAAACAATTTCTACTTTTTATAAGAAAATTTTAGCATGGACTGCAAGATAGTATAATGAACCCACAACACCCAGCTACAATATTAATCAGTATTTAGTCTTTTGTGTTCATGTACTTTCTTTCCTAGTCATAGCTAAATTTAATGACTCTGTAATGGAAGTTTGTGAAAATACTGAGAAAGCACAGGGAAGAGAGCAACTAAGCTGGTGAGCGGTGGGGCTATTGTGAAAGGCTGCACCAAGGAAATAATATCAGCATAGGCTTTAGGACAAGTAGAAAATGGAAAAAGAACAACAGCAAGAACCTTTGACATTCCCAGTCAGAAGAGCAGCAGGTATACAGTTTCTAAAAGCAGAGGGCGTCTCTGTGCTTGTCATACTTTGTCAGGACAAGCATCAGTAGAAGAGAATACAAATGTGGTTTGGGGTCAAATCCTGAATGGACATATGTCCCATACCAAGAAATCTGAAGCTGCTTTATGGGACAGTGGGTAAGATGGGGGTCTTAGAAAGAAAATACTAACAATATCACAGTGATTTTAGAGTATTAGAGCATGTAGCCAGAGTTATAGCAGTGGTTCAAATGGCCCTGAAACCCTTGGTGATAATTTTAGCATGTCAGAAAGCCTTAGGAGTGATATTTCACAGGAAGAACTTAATAATTTCCAGTTTCACCTCATGTGAACAATTCATGTGACCCAAATCAGGAGTCGACTCTTTGTATAACAGAACACAGAAGAGCTGCGGGTGACACTGGCCGGCAGCATCTGGGTGATCATCCACAGCAAACTTGAGCAGAGCGAGCCATCAGCGTCAAACTGGTCGACTGGCACTTTCTTTTTATGCTTGGCATTTCTTTAGCAAGCTTGATATTATCATTCCCCATTCCCTTACTGAGATTTATTTTATAGTGGTATTTATGTGCAAGAAGATTTCATAATTGAGAACTAGGATGAAAGCATTTATGTTTCAATATCTGTGAGTGCAGTAGCTCAGAAGGATTTTTAACCCGAGTCGTTGATCTTTTCATATGAGGACAGGTGTTTATAAATGCATGATGAGAATTACCCATCCCTTCTGACAAACGGTGTTACACTGTGAGTTTGATACAGATTTGTATCTTTTTTTTTTTTTAACTTCCACACAGCTGAAAAAAATTTGGTATCTGCAGTGTCAAAAGTAAGAAGACAAAAACCCACCTGAGTTTTACACTTTAAAATGATCCTATAGTTATTAGTATTTGTGTTTCTTTAAAATTGTGTTTAAGTTTATTACATTTATTGGAAGCGGGGTCAGCGTCATTGTACCACTTGGAGCTGGTTCTCTCCCCCCACTGTGTGGGTCCCTTAGGTCTAACTCAGTTAATCGGGCTTGGCATGCACCTTTACCTGCTGAGTCATCTCTCTGGCCCGGTATGGTGGCTAGTTTTATGTCAGTCAACTTGGCTTAAGCTAGAGTCATTTGGGAAGAAGCAACTCTCAGTTGAGAAAGTGACCTCTATAAGATCAGCATATAGGCAAACTGGTGGTAGGGTCTTTTTTATATTAGTGATTGATAGGGGAGGGCACAGTCCATTGTGGGTGGTATCACCCCCATCCCACCCTATGCTAGGTTCATAGAATTAAAAATAATGAAGCCATGATGAGCAAGCCAGTAAGCAGCATCCCTCCGGCGTCTCTCCAGCATCCCTCCAGGCTTCTGTATCAGCCTTCAGTGCTTCCTCTAGCTTCCTATCTTGACTTCCTGCTCTGACTGACTACTACAAGCTGTAGGCCGAAATAAACCTTTTCCTCCTCAAGTTGCTTGTGGTCATGGTATTTTTATAACAGCAACAGAAACCTAACCATGCCACCCAGCGTGTTTCTTAATCCCCTTTCTCCCTCATAGAGAAGGTATGAGCTGGGTACCTTATTAAGCTATGTTTAAAATAAAAAATAGAAAGAGATTTCTATTTAAAGCTTTTAGAGATTCTTCAATTTGACATAGGTAAATTTCTTGTCTGACTTTAGGCTATGGTAAGTTGTATCTTTTCACTGCAAGAAGTAGATTTTCTGTGAAAGCATTTATTTCTTCTCCTAATTTTTGATAAATGGCCTTAATCTTTACTTTTTCATTGTAAATATCCCAAAGGTCTATTCTTCTATACTCTGGGAAGGGTAGTTAAAGATTGATATACTTTATTTATACTGCATTCAGAATGTAAACTATTTGTAGTTAAGGCCTACAATAAACCTACAATTCATCTTACCATGTTTTTACTATTTGCTGCTGATTTCAAGTATCTAACTTCATCATATTAAGATTATTAGGGGTGGGTGAACCTGAGAAATGGCTCTGTGGGAAAGGATACTTGCCGTGCAAACATGGTTCGCTGTGACTGACGCACACAGAGCAGGACAATGAAACTGAACATGCAGCACGGACTGGGTGGTTGAGAAGTTTACAAGTTAGGCTTCACAGTCTGACTCCCACCGTGAGTTAGCATGGGCATGGTGGGGGTGAGCCTGGGCTTGTTCTGTGTGTGATTGGTTATCATTGAAGGCTTTGGCTGTGCTGGTGCTTGATACAATAAACCAATTCCCTTAAAGATATTGATTTTCACAGCTGCATGGTACATTCGGGATGAGACAGGCAGATGTTGTGGGTCACTGGTCAGTATGTTTGATAACGCCTTGAATGGTTTGTGATTGCTTAATACTGTGTACTAGATTCTGAGTAAATGTTTCAATTTACCAACATTGTTTTGCATCTGGAAACATTTTATTTTCAGATTTTGTTTCCTAAGTTTGGTAAGTACCACTTTTCAGTTTATGTAATTTCATAAGCACCTAGTATGAACTAGTAGACACTGCCAAATACTTAATTCTTATCCTTTTAGTCTTAAAACAATCCTATAAGCAGGGTGGGGTTTTCTTCTATTTTGTATTTGTATAACATGCAGATAAGAAAGGTTAAATTTGTATAGCTTTTTCACATATTTATATAACTATATAACTGCTTTCTGATAACCATTGATAACCTATATGTTTAGTCTCTCCTTAATTACATACCCACCAAGTCATATTAGAGCCTCTTAATTTGTTCGGTTGTGAAAGGTACTTTGTTCCCAAAGCCCTGCTTTATGCCAAATTCTGGGTGGTCATCCCGTGAGTTAGCATGGGCACAGTGTTTCTGTCTTGAGTGCCACAAGGCTTTCTGTAGTTTGCGTCTTTCTCAATTATTTACTTCATTATTTGATTAGCTATTTGCATTACATGTTTCCAAAATTGCTTAAGGACTCCCAGATTATACAACTTAAATTTTATAAGCTTACCTGGAATTCACTAAAGTGTTTTACAGATGCACAACATGGACAACTAGGATTTCATGACTCAAATAAATGTGAAATTGGGTTTATGTTTGTGCACTTTAGGATATGTGGTTCACAGCTGTCCTTCCTGTCTGGCCCCATCCCTGATTTCTCTTGGTTCCAAAAAATTCAACATTCACTCTTTGTTTCTGTATGTTAAGAAGTTTAGCCTTAGAAGGGTTTTTGTAAAATCTACAATTTATTACCTGCAGCCTCTGGGTACTTAAGTCATCTTTAGCAAAGGTACACTATTCTTTGAATGTACTTTTTAAAGTAAAGAACAATTTTTATTTATATTAAAGAAAAGGATTACTTCTTAGTTACCTAGCCTGTATTATTTAGTTTCTTTTTTTCTTTGTTTTATTAACCAACTAAAATACCTCTTGGCTGTTTTATTGCTTCAAAAACACGACCGACTAGGCATCTTTAATCTCACATCTTTAATCCCAGCATTCAGGAAGCAAAGACAAGCACACCTTTGAGTTTGAGGCCAACCTGGTTTACAAGGCAAGTTCCAGGTTATCCAGGGCTAAATAGTAAAAGCCTGTTTTAAAACAAACAAATGAATAAAGAAAACAAAACCAAGTCCATGATAAATCGCTTGTACAATGTGCACTGAGTTGTTTCTTACCTCCAAAGCCTAAAACCAACCAAAGAGTAACCAACGTCTCTCAAATATAGGAAGCAAATGTTTGATTCTGCCTACAGTAAATTAAAGAAGAATAATTCAACTATCTGTAACATTTATATATATATATGTATATATATACATATATATATATATATATGTATATGTATATTTCTTAGTTCATCTTCCTGTAGGAAAAGAATGTGTGAGGTCTGCTGGTTTAAAAAAGAGTTGGAAGCAAAGAGTTAGAACCACTTAAATAAGTTTTATTTTTCTTTCCATAATGTAGCATTTTTCTTCCAGTCTTGAATCACTTTTTATCAGTTTTCTGCTTTATCCTAACATTAAATCTTCTAATTTTGAGCCTTGCCACAGTAGCATGGAAAGGCCACAGATAAAGAGACATGCCCTTTTCACAGTGTGTGCGGGAGACCTGTGAATAGGAAAGACAGGATGATAAAAAGCTAGATAAGGTCTTCATTTTATGGTGAGAGTTTTGTAAGGTTTGGCAAATTGCTTAAAGTCAGAAGCTCTTAGTCACAATGGGATTCAGACAGATGTGTTGAAGGGGAGTCACGTGTGCCTTCTATTATGTCACAGTGCTCTTCAATTTATTTAACTTTGCTGTTCAGCTACTGATTACTGAAGTTGAGGACCAGGACCAAGATAGAGAGATAGGACATTTTATTTAAGGGAGCTTTCTTTAGAGTTACAAGGAAAGAAAAGCACCCTCTATTTTCTGAAAGTTTAAAAGGCTAGAGAGGCAAACCAATGCTTGCAAGCACTTTATCAGTGCCAGACTCTGCTGTGCCATTTAACATGGCCTAGCATGTTCACATCATACTAGCCAAGTTACATATTTGATATTAGTCTTTATCTTTATGATAGAAAAATGAAGTAAATTATCCTAGATCACATAGTTAATTTGTAATAAAGGCAAAATCAAACCTCTGTCCTGGGAAAGATTAGACAGGGTACATCATGCCTATTTGATTAAGATTTTACGTCACATGAGCCAAGTACCTGGCAGTTGAGTCTGAGCATCTCTGTGTACCCTTTACTATTTGTGACTTTTAAACATTCTTAACTATAAGTAATTGAAGTTAAATAGTAACTAGTGTCACCTGTTAATATTTACATCATAGTATACCTATGATCTTCCTTGTAACAAGTTATAGCTATGGTTTTTGAAGTTTCCTGGTCCCATGGGGAAGAGATTTTGATAGTGAGCATGGATAGCAGCTGTGACAGACATAGCTGTAGGTGATGGAAGGCCAGCGAGACAGGAGGCAGTCTGAGTCTTTTCAGTTCCAGTATCCCTATTCCCTGTGTGCTGTACACATCTGGTTCATTTTTTGTATCATGAGGTTGCTAATCTCATATGCAATTAGCCATTGCTTTTCCTGTTTCAGAAGTGAATAGCAAAGACTTCTTAGAGACGAGATACCTTTAGAGATCTCTTCATTGAATCTTCCCCTACAACAGATAAGGGAACAGTTCACACTTATATAGCACATTAAATAATTCTAAGTTCTCTTATATGTGTTAACTTCTTGCAAGCATCCTCATACTCTGCTGGGTTAAATGTTATCCCTGTCATTGTCCCCATGACCAAGGTGGCTTAGGGTCCCATAGCTGGACCTAGACTGAAGGACTTAGTACCTGTCAATCTCAAGTTTGACATGCTTTCTCGCCTTAAGTGGATAAACTACATTTCCCTGATGACTAAGGATGCTGAACATTTCTTTAGGTGCTTCTGAGCCATTCGAGATTCCTCAGTTGAGAATTCTTTATTTATCTCTGTACCCCATTTTTAAATAGGGCTATTTGTTTCTCTGGAGTCTAACTTCTTGAGTTCTTTGTATATTTGTGTGTGTGTGTGTGTGTGTGTGTGTGAGAGAGAGAGAGAGAGAGAGAGAGAGAGAGAGAGAGAGAGAGCTAGCTAGCTCTTGCCATAGAGAATAGTAAATTGTGTTACTTTGGTAACTCTGTGAGTAATACTGTGTTCAGGAATGTGTCAGCTTTCTATTTGACCAGAAAATTATACACAATTGTTTTATTTTTTAACCTATTGTTATGTGGTACCTGAAACTAGAAAATAAAAAGGCCTCTTCACCTGAGTTGAATTTTTAATTTTTATTGTTTCTAGAAGCTTCAAACACCTGATAGTTTTATTGTATTATTTCTACTCTAACCTGCTTGTGTCTTCCTTTACCAGATGACAGTTTTCAGAACTACTGTTGGGTTTCTCATTAGCCAGGTGTGACTTAGTGGTCATAAAGTAGTTGCGATGATTAGCCGAGGGATTAGTTTTTTAAAAAATGACTGGACTTCTTCCTGTAATATCTGAATTTCTTTGGTTTGCCTTTTGATCTAGGTTAGCTGCATGCTGGCCAGGCTTCCAGATGCTCTTCATTCAAATGAAAGCATTTCTTTAAAAGCTAGCATTCTTAGAAAGTTAGTACTTCCCTGTAATCCCAGCACTCTGGAGGTTGAAACACAAGAGTTCAAGACCAACATGGACAACATAAGTAGTTCCAGGTTAGCTTGAATTATATAGTTAAACCCTATCACAAAATAAACTCCTTTGGTATATATCTATAGTCTTCTAATTAATTAGGAATTATATTTATATAATCATAATAATTATTAATATCATTATTTTTGGTTTGAGACAGTATCTCAATATGTAGCCCTAGCTTGCAGAAAACTTACTATGTAGGCCAAGCTGGCCTTGAACTCAGAGATCCACCTACCTTTGTTTTCTAAGCCATGGAACTGAAGATGTGTGCCGCTATTCTTGGAAGCCTTTTAATTTAGAAGAGATGGTTGTATAAAGGCGTTTGCTTTTTAAAATATTTTTATAAAACCTATTTAAATCCTTTTCTCATCTCATTGATAGATATAATAGCATTAAATAAAGTACTTTACCTGGAAGTTGATTATGCATTAATATAGATTTATATCTCTCTGTGTAATTTGTTTTTTTGTGGCAGGTCACTTTATAAAACAAAAATGATTATAGTTCTTAGTGAACATATGGAAATCTTTAATCCTTATTTTTAAATGTGTGAGCATGTCTGCGTGCATGTGTGTGTGTTCACACACATGTGTACATGTATGTGTGTGCACAAGTTTGTGCATGTATGTGGAAGCTAGAGGTCAACTTTTGGCTTAATTATCATGGTGGGAATGCTGCCCACCATGTTTGATGGGCTCACTGGACGGGAACTCATCAGTTAGGCTGGACTGGATGACCAGGGATCCCCAGAGATTGACCTTTCTGTGCCTTCCCAGTATTGGGATCATAGCACATGCCACCCTGATCCACATTTTTATGTGGGTTCAGAGGAACAAAGTGAGGCTCTTGCAGTAGCAGGGCTTTGCCATCTCAGCCATTCCTCAACCTCATTTAGGTCATTTTTGATGTCACTCATGTTCAGTAAATCTGAGGATGGTAGCAAAGGAATTATAGATGCTGTTTTCTATGCATTTGCATGTAATGTTTTAGTATGATAGATCTAAGCACCCAGTCAACAAAATGTCTGAATTTTAGCTTCCATTCTGAACAGAATATTATAAGTTTAACATGATACTAGAGTGTGAAGAGCAGAGGAAACTTGGAGTGAGTGAGTGTTACAAACATGGGCCTGGCCATTTTACAGACCCTAGGGAAGGTGACAAAATCCCCGCCCCAGGGGTGAGGCTCAGAGGAGTGGCAAAGCCTTCCTCTGGAACATGTGTAAATGGGGATAGTGTGTGTAGATGTCCACAGAGCTTTCTTTCTCCTTCTCATTTACAGCCTGACAACCGTTCTCCCACAGAGATTGCTACTGAGATTGGCCAACCTTGTCTCCTTGTTCAGCTGTATATACTACTCCTGATTCCTTGTGTATCTGTATGCAATAATCCTACTTTCATTCCTCAACTGTATCTAATAAATATACTGAGTGTCCAGGATGTTGTGGCTTCTCCTCAGAGAGCCCAGTCCCCTCTCCGTCTGAGTCGGTTCTACTCCTGAAGCCATGCCAAGGGTATGGCAATGGAAGTTATAATGGAAAGATCTTAATTGGTTTTCCTCTTTCAGATATACTTAACAGTTAAGCCATTCAGTATATTATGCTTACAAGAATTCAGAGGGTTGAGTCCTATTTTCAGAAAAAGAAAGATTGGCAATGAACAAGAATTGCAGGATTTATTGACCTAAATTTTGAAGCTCATTTTATAAATCGTTGCTCCATTACTTGAATTTATCAAAGAAAAAAGTATCAAGTAAGTATAAATATTCAAAATACTAATTCAATATTTGGGTACCATCTATGCCACATTTTTTTTTATTTTTCAATGTGATCTTAGATTATTTTCACAGATACTTAAAGATTATTCTGTTGCATACAATTGAAAGTTATTGAAATAGATAATCATTTGCTCTTGGGCCTTTTAAAAATGAAAAATGTAGCTCCAACTCCAAATATAAACAAACAAAACCCCCAAAGGCCATTAACTGCAGTTTGTTTTACTTGCATATGAATAAATTTGCATTGAATTTATATAAATTATCTTTCCAGCTTTGCTTGTTTTTACACACAGCCATAACATTTTGATTCAAGATTTGATATTCTGAAATGTGGCTGTTCTACAAGAACAATGAAAGACTATTAAAAAGATCAGGGAGTCAACATCCCTAGTTTTATTAGGATTCATTCTTGTCATAAATTCCATTAGCTTGGACAAATATATAATGACACATTATAATGTGTACTTTATTATAATGTCAGATAGAGGACTTTCATGACCTGAGAACTTCAGTGTCCTGTTTAGTCATTCCTCTGTTCTTTCTCATTGTTTTTGTTTTTCTGTTTCCATAGTTACATAGTTATATATTTAGATTCAAACAAGGTGGTCAGTTCAGTTTGACTTGTTTTTACCTATTATAGGTAAAGATACTATGACTTTCTTCTTTAGCAATAGATTCTTTCTGGGCTGTGGAGGTGTACACCTTTAATCCCAGCATTGAGGAGGCAGAGGCAGGTGGATCTCTGAGTTTGAGGCCAGCCAGGGCTATACAGAGAAATACTGTCTTGAAAAACCAAAGTGTTGGGGTGGGGATCGGGGGATAAAACTATTTTTATGTATGTACTTATATGTAATGTAAGTAAACCTTATAAAAGAAATCACAAATTAGGAAGTTACAGACATAATGCATAGAGGCCCATTAACACTATTCCCTTATTTGACTTACACAGTATCAAAGGCAAAAATCTAATAATGGTATAAATGAGTATATAGTTCTGTGGCATTTCATCACACCCAGATTCCAGATTCCTGTAGCCAACATTGCCATCATACTAAAGCCCTATTCCATTGCTATCATGTTATCTTTTTGTGTAGCAGTGCCCCTTACCCTTGTCTGTGGGGGACACTTCATGGGACCCCCAGTGGGTAGCTGAAAGCAAGGCACTTGCCATAGTGTAAATAAACCATCCTCTGTCCATATCGCAAATCTTAGTCACTCAGCATGGAACACGTTTTCTTTGTTAAATTGAGGGCTTTCACTGTTTCACTGGAAGTTCCCTTATGGCTTCTCTTTGGTGTTTCTGAAGTGTTAGCCTCATTATTATTAATGAATTCTCTTTCATCCTTTGCTTCAGTACTGATTTCTGTCTTTTGTTCAATCTGGCCACAGATTTATTAGTGGGATTAATACTTCATTTATTTTTGTCTGGTTTTCGGCTGCCTATTTTATTTATTTCTTTATTTTTTGTTATTATCCACTCACTTTGATTTAATTTGCTTTCCCCCATCCCCATAGACTCTTAGACAATTGCTTTTAGGCTTTTAACCTTCTAATAAAAGTAGAAGAAACTATAAATATGCTAAGAACATCTTTTAAGAAGTATCAAACCAAAAAACCCAGGATAGCTAAAACTATCATCAACAGCAAAAGAACTTCTGGGGGAATCAATATCCCGGACCTCAAGCAATATTACAGAGCAGTGGTATTAAAAACTGCATGGTATTGGTTCAGTGACAGGGAAGCGGATCAATGGAATAAGATCGAAGACCCAGAATTGAACCCACACATCTATGGCCAATTGATCTTCGACAAAGGAGCTGAAAACATCCAGTGGAAAAAAGATAGCCTTTTCAACAGATGGTGCTGGCTCAACTGGAGGTCAACATGCAGAAGAATGAGAATTGATCCACTCTTATCTCCTTGCACTAAACTCAACTCCAAGTGGATCAAGGATCTCCACATAAAACCAGACACACTAAAACTAATAGAAAAGAAACTGGGGAAGACCCTTGAAGACATCGGCTCAGGGGAAAAATTCCTGAACAGAATACCAATTGCTTATACTCTAAGAACAAGAATAGACAAATGGGACCTCATAAAACTACAAAGTTTCTGTAAGGCAAAAGACACTGTCAAAAGGATAAATCGGCAACCAACAAATTGGGGAAAAAATCTTCACCAACCCCACATCCGACAGAGGGCTAATCTCCAATGTATACAAAGAACTCAAGAGGTTAGACCCCAGAAAACCAAATAACCCTATCCAAAAATGGGGTACAGAGCTAAACAGAGACTTTTCACCTGAAGAAATTCGGATGGCTGAGAAACACCTTAAAAAATGTTCAACATCACTAGTCATTAGGGAAATGCAAATTAAAACAACCCTGAGATTTCACCTCACACCAGTCAGAATGGCTAAGATTAATCCACTACATAAACAAACTGAAAGAAAAAACCACATGGTCATCTCATTAGATGCTGAAAAAGCATTCGACAAAATTCAGCATCCTTTCATGCTAAAAGTCTTGGAAAGAGCAGGAATTCAAGGCCCATACCTAAACATAGTAAAAGCAATCTACAGCAAACCAGTAGCCAACATCAAAATAAATGGAGAGAAACTTGAAGCATTCCCACTAAAATCAGGGACTAGACAAGGCTGCCCTCTCTCTCCATATCTTTTCAATATAGTACTTGAAGTTCTAGCAAGAGCAATTAGACAACATAAGGAAGTCAAAGGGATACAAATTGGAAAGGAAGAAGTGAAACTATCATTATTTGCAGACGATATGATAGTTTACCTAAGCAACCCAAAAAACTCCACCAGAGAACTTCTACAGCTGATAAACAACTTCAGCAAAGTGGCAGGTTATAAAATTAAGCAAGTCAGTGGCCTTCTTGTACTCAAAGGACAAGCAGGCTGAGAAGGAAATTAGGGAAATAACACCCTTCACAATAGCCACAAACAACATAAAGTATCTTGGCGTAACTCTAACCAAACAAGCGAAAGATCTGTACAACAGGAACTTCAAGTCCTTGAAGAAAGAAATCGAAGAAGACCTCAGAAGATGGAAAAATATTTCTTGCTCCTGGATTGGCAGGATCAATATAGTAAAAATGGCCATCTTGCCAAAAGCAATATACAGATTCAATGCAATCCCCATCAAAATCCCAACTCAATTCTTCATAGATCTAGAAAGAGCAATTCTCAAATTCATCTGGAGCAACAAAAAACCCAGGATAGCTAAAACTATTCTCAACAATAAAAGGACTTCTGGGGGAATCAATATCCCTGACCTCAAGCAGTACTACAGAGCAATTGTGTTAAAAACTGCATGGTATTGGTATAGCAACAGGCAAGCAGATCAATGGAACAGGATTGAAGACCCAGAAATTAACCCACAGACTTATGGTCACTTGATCTTTGATAAAGGAGCCACAACCATCCGATGGAATAAAGATAGCCTTTTCAACAAATGGTACTGGTTCAACTGGAGGTCAACATGCAGAAGAATGCGAATTGACCCACTCTTATCTCTTTGCACTAAGATCAACTCCAAGTGCATCAAGGACCTCCACATAAAACCAGACACACTGAAACTATTAGAAAAGAAACTTGGGAAGACCCTGGAGGACTTGGGCACAGGGGAAAAGTTCCTGAACAGAACACCAATAGCGTACTCACTAAGATCAAGAATCGACAAATGGAACCTCATAAAATTACAAAGTTTCTGCAAAGCAAAGGACACTGTCAGAAGGACAAAACAGCAACCAACAAAGTGGGAAAAGATCTTCACCAACCCCACATCTGACAGAGGGCTAATATCCAATATATACAAAGAACTCAAGAAGTTAGACCGCAAAGAACCAAATAACCCTATCAAAAAATGGGGCACAGAGCTAAACAAAGAATTTTCACCAGAAGAAATTCGAATGGCCGAGAAACACCTTAAAAGATGTTCAACATCATTAGTCATCAGGGAAATGCAAATCAAAACAACCCTGAGATTCCACCTCACACCAGTCAGAATGGCTAAGATTAAAAACTCAAGAGACAACAAGTACTGGCGAGGATGTGGAGAAATAGGAACACTCCTCCACTGTTGGTGGGATTGCAAAATGGTAAAACCGCTCTGGAAATCAGTTTGGCGGATCCTCAGAAAATTGGGCATGTCACTTCCAGAGGACCCTGGCATACCACTCCTGGGCATATACCCAGAGGATTCCCCTGCATGCAATAAAGGCACATGCTCCACTATGTTTATAGCAGCCTTGTTTATAATAGCCAGAAATTGGAAGGAGCCCAAATATCCCTCAAAGGAGGAATGGATACAGAAAATGTGGTATATTTATACAATGGAATACTACTCAGCAATTAAAAATAATGAATTCATGCAATTTGTAGGTAAATGGTTAGACCTGGAAAATATCATCCTGAGTGAGCTAACCCAATCACAAAAGAATGCACATGAAATGCAATCACTGATAAGTGGATATTAATGAGCCCAGAAGCACTAAATACTCAAGACACAAATAGCAAGTCAAATGATTCCCAAGAAGAAGAAAGGAGAGGACCCTGGGCATGTAAAGATTGCATCCAGTTTAGTAAAGAAACCGAGGGGGGGAGGGGGAATGATTGGGGAATAGTTGGGGGGAGAGGAACTATGGGAACTATGGTGGGTGGGAACTGGGAAAGGGGAAAGCCTTTGGAATGTAAACATAGAATATAGAAAAAAAAAACTCAGAAGACATCAGGTGTTGGCGAGGATGTGGAGAAAGAGGAACACTCCTCCACTGCTGGTGGGAATGCAAGCTGGTACAACCACTCTGGAAATCAGTATGGCGGTTCCTCAGAAAACTGGGCGTGATACTTCCGGAGGACCCAGCCATACCACTCCTGGGAATATACCCAGAAGATTCACCAGCATGCAATAAGGATACATGCTCCACTATGTTCATAGCAGCCTTATATATAATAGCCAGAAGCTGGAAAGAACCCAGATGTCCCTCAACAGAGGAATGGATACAAAAAATGTGGTATATATACACAATGGAGTACTATTCAGCCATTAGAAACAATGAATTCATGAAATTCTTAGAGAAATGGATGGAGCTGGAGAACGTCATACTAAGTGAGGTGACCCAGTCTCAAAAGAATACCCATGGTATACAGTCACTGATAAGTGGATATTAGCCTAGAAGCTTGGAACACCAAAGACACAAATCACATATCAAGTGATGTCTCACAAGAAGAAAGGAGTGGACACTGGTGCTAGAATGGACCAAAACATCATTGTGGGAGAGTACAAGAACAGTAAAGTGGGAGGGGGTGGATGCGGGAGCAGGGGGAGGGAAAAGGACATGTGGGACCTTTGGGGGTGGGGAACCAGAAAAAGGGAAATGAATTGTAAATATAGAATATATACAATTAAAAAAAAAGAAAAAAAAAGAAGTATCTCTTAGATTTTCACTTTTATATGACTCAGATTATTTTATAATTTCCTATGATTTTCTCATTTATTGTATAGATTATTTTAGAAGTATATGGTTTGATTTCTGAATGTATGTGGGTTTGTAGAATCTCTCTCTTGTTGTTTCCGTTCCTTTAGTTTGGTCTGTTCTGAGAAGCGCCTTGGTCATCGTGAGCCCAGTGCTGCCGTGGGTGGTGTTCAGCCAAGCTCAGCTTCGCTCACATCTCCCTGCTGTGCATCTGGAACACTTGGTCCTTTAGTTCATGGGGAACGCGAGTCTTCAGCGGTACTGCAGTCTGTCCATGGTTTCTGACAGCTTTTGCTTCACTCATTTTGTACCTCTGGTGTTATAGACATGCATAATTAGAATTTTCCCACTTTTTAAATAAATTCTCTTATAGACTCTAAAGTGCCCTTCAATCTCTGACAAAAGTGCCTGTCTTCTATTGTACATTATATATAAATGGGGCTGTTCTATATTAGCATCAAAGGGTTTTTGTCTTTCTAATTTAAACTTGTTGCCTTATTTTTATGTGTGGGAGGGGGATAACATATGTTTGGATCTTAAACTTTTTATATATCTCATTTATTTACTTGGGCATCTTTTTTATTGTTTCATTTTGTGACATGGTCTTGCTATGTAGCCCAGGCAAGCCCCAAACTTAAAATTCTACCTCCTGTTCCTCTTACATAGATCACCATGACCCACTTAGACAGAGGGCCTTTTAAATTGAATGTTTAGAGCCAGAAATGGATGTCTGTGGTAGAACACTTGCCTAGCATCTACAAGGCTTTGGATTTAGTCCTTGCTCAATAAAAATTAATGAATGGAAGATAATTTATATTTAATATATTCCTAGGTTTTGTATTGAATCTGCCCCTCACTAGTTTGTTCTCTGTTAATCATCCCTTCAAGGTAATCATGCTTTTAGATTCCGTTTAGTGTCTTCCTTGGTTCATTTGGGCCCCCATCAGTTTATTTTCTGTTTTCTTTACTTGGCTCTTGTTTTAGTTCTTGCTCTGTGAGTATAGTTTATCTCTTTTCTTAGAATGGAGTTACATTGCATCTCATAAGATGTGATTTTTACAAAAGTGTTTTTTTACTATGTCGGTTTTTGGTTTTTCTTTTGAATTTCAGTGTGTGTGTGTGTGTGTGTGTGTGTGTGACAACTTTGTGAAATAACTGTGTGGAGTCCTCTGTCATGTGAGTCTTGGTGGCAGTCCCTCCCTCCCTAAGCCATCTCTCCACCCTCAGAATTTTTTTTATCCCCTCTTGCTCTCTGCACTTCCCCTGGGTAAGTTTTGTTGCTCTGTCTGTAAGTCCACAAGTGTCTCTTTTCTTCAGAATATAAACTATTCTTTGTCCACTCCATGCAATTTCCTCATAAATCTTAATTTTTTATATGTCAGTTTTGTTTTGAAAATCCTCAAATTCACTTACAGTCTCCATATTTCTGTTTTCATTCATATCCTGGACTATACGAAGAACAGAATTAAAGAATCACGTTATATGTTTGTTGCCTGCTAATTGTCTCATTTCTTAGTGTCTCCAGATTGATATTTTCTGGTCCTGAATCACAGTTTTACTGCCTCTTAAAATATCCAGTAGTTTCATTAAATGATAAATAGCTGTGAATTTTATATTCCTAGGCTTTAAATTTTGTTTCTTAAAAGAACATTGAACTTTCCCTAAAAGACAACTTGCTAATTGAATACTAATTTGTTCCTTTCCAGACTTTCTAAGTTCAGATGACTTCCATACATGTCTGGAGTCGTCTTCCCCCCACGCCCAGGCTACTTTTCCTGTCTGTGATGTGGCCCATCTGTGGTCCTCCTGGTTGTTTTGTATATTCAGTAAGGTTTTTCCTTCATACTAGAGAGAATTTGTTAATTTTCTGCCCAGCGTTAGCTTTGAGAATCATTTCTGTTTTTATTCCTTGGTAATTTTATTTCCTTGGACTCTCATCCATTTGGGAAACGCCACCATTGTATACAGGTGTCGGCATAATGGACACTCAGGACCCTGGTTCCAATTCCAGGAACCAACCCTTTTGCCCTGATCTCAGCAGCTCTGCTTCCGGCATCTCCAGCCACCCTGGCCTCCTCGTGTGTTCCACTCAATGGACAGGATTGCAAGGCTCTGTTGGTTCTTCCTCCCTGCGCTGCAGTGGAAACCACTTCCTGCCAGAGAACCTGTACTTCTTCCTTCTTGGCAGTCGTGGTCCCCACGCCCGCGTCTGAAATGGTCTTTTCCTGTTTTCTTTACTATGTGGTACATGTTTGCAGTGGGAGGGTCACTCTGGACATGTTTGCTCCCTCGAGGTCAAAAGTAGATGTGCAATCAGTCATTCTAGAAGGAGTTATAACACCTTTGCCAAACTCCAAAGCTCTCAGATTCCAAAGCTATTTTTTACTAACTATTGTTATGAATAATCTTGTCTCTGCTATGGACAATATCATTTATATTTCAACTGAAAGAGCCCATTACAACTTTAAATCAGAACTGTTCAGAAGAAAATGATGTGTCACACCTAACAAATTTTATAAATCAACAAAAAAGTTTTCTTGAGTATAAAATTGACTTCATATTATTAGATAATAACTTTAAATCTAAAAATACTATTTAATGTTTCCTTAGAAGTATAAAGGAATAAAGTGACAGTGGGTAAGGACTAAAATAGACTATTTGGCCTAGAGTATATTTAATTTTTTTCACATATTTTGCTCATGTTTCCCCCCTCCTCCTACATTCTCCCCAGCTGCCTGCCCACCCCTTTGTGTCTTCTCTCTGTCTTGTTGTCTCTGTCTCTTATTCTCATTCTCTCACTCTCTATCCAGAGAAGAAAAAGAAAACAAACAAAAAAGCCCACTGAAAAAAACCATGAAGGCTGTTAGCATTTTAAAACATATTTCCTCTTACATTAGAGGATACGGCTACTTAATTATAAAGGGCGACTTTGCAGGCCGTTAGCTTACTGTGCTCTGATCACTGCTCACCCTTGTCCTTCTACAGTTCAAAAGCAACCATAGACGGTACACAAACAAAGAACTGGCTCTGTTCTTAGGAAACCTTATTTATAGATAATGAACCTTGAATCTCATATAATTTTTATGCTTAAAATACTCTCCTTTTGAGTTTTTCAATTGTTTTAAAATATAAAAACTATTTTTAGCTTGTAGACTATAAATAAGCAGGTGGCAAGTTTGGTTTGGCTGCTAGCTCATGGCTTTGACTATGCCTGCTCTGTCTAACTAAAGTTTCCAATGACATGTTGGATCCCCAGGAGATGGATGCATTGTATTTCAGTTGTGATATTTTTACTTAAAACTATTCCCTATTATTAAGTTTAGTAGTAAAGAAGACATGTTAGGCCTAGAGGCCTTTTGAGAGAGTGCAAAGGTGACGTCAGACATGGACACGGTGGCCTGTGTGCGTGTTCTCAGCTCCTCAGGCTGAGCTGTGGAGTTTAATATCACCATGAGCAGCAGTGAGTCGGTGTCTGTCTGTCCCTTTCTCCCTGACTCTTGTCCCTGTCTGTAGCTGGCTTTTGCCACTTTGTGTGTTCTTTCCTCCACCCTTCTCCAGTCTTTTCCCACCCTTTCAACCTCTAACACTAGGTAGGAGAGGAAGAGATTCCTGAATCTAGTCTCTTTCTTTTTGGTTCTTCTTCCATCACGACTACTACCAAACAGCAACCAACCCTCCCAAATGACCAACGACCAGCCCTGCCTCTCTGGGGCTCTAGACTTTATATACCCTCTGAAAAGTCCCCAATTTCCAAACACCACATAATTGCAGAAACTATCTGCAATTATTTGCCATATTAATATTGCACAACTATGCCTCTGCTAGAGCACAAGGCAAATCATAGTCAGCTGTTAGGAACACAGAAGCAGCCTCACATCCCACACCTGGGATTAAAGTGTAAACCTATTCTTATAATGATTCTGTGGTTTGTTTTTTTTTTTTTGTTTTTTTTTTTTAAGAAACCAAAATTCTCCCAACATGTCTGTCT
This sequence comes from Apodemus agrarius, assembly GCA_964023405.1. NCBI lineage: Eukaryota > Metazoa > Chordata > Mammalia > Rodentia > Muridae > Apodemus > Apodemus agrarius. The sequence goes on along the minus strand of OZ030012.1, from coordinate 59,280,532 downwards.
GTCTGTCTGTCTGTCTGTCTCTCTCTCTCTCTCTCTCTCTCTCTCTCTCTCTCTGCCTCTGTCTCCCTGCCCCCCCTCACATATGCACGCATACATGCACATGCCCACAGCCCAGACAAAAACATTACACCAGAGCATCCTCAGCCAGCTAGAGAACGGGTAGTGACATCTAGTTCATCTTGTCACCAGCTTACACCTGTCTCCTTCCTCTGTGCTGTCAGCATGCCTGTTATTATTGTTCTGAAATTAGCACATATACTCCCTTCAAATTCAGTTATCATATCATCATTGCAGTTACAAGATGCCTAATGAAAGCTTCCTAATGAAGGCAGCGCTTACTGTGTCTCATTTCTGAAGGTGCTACCCATTGCGGTGGAAGGCATGGTGGCAAAGACATGTGGCATCCTCGGTTAGGAAGAAGCAAGAGCTAAATTCTGTGTTCAGTTTGCTTTTGGTCCAGGGCCCCAGTCCTCAAACTGATGACACGGTCATTTAGAGTAGGTCTTCCCACCACAGTTAACCCAGTCTAGAAATTTCCTTATAGGTTTGTCTCCTAGGTGAATCTAGATCTGTCCAGTTGATGTGACAGTCACTGTTAACCACCACAGTTATTTTGTGATGATGTTGACCTTCTTTGAATGAACAAAAAGTTCTCTATCACATAAGATTTTAAACTTCCTATTAATTCCATTTACAAGATTCTGGATTTTCTACTCCTAGTTTTCAGTCCTAAACCAAAGCTTCCTTTCATCATGCTGCTCTTCTGGAATGCCTTCCACATATCTCAGTTGTCTCTTGGCTGTCCTGAACTCACTAATCACTTTGTAGACCAGGCTAGCCAGACTAGACCAGGCTAAGAGATCTGCTTGCCTCTGCCTTTCCCTCTTGAGTGCTGGGATTAATGGCATGTGTGACAGCCACCTGGTTTTCAATGTTTCAAATAGAATTAGTTCTTGTTAATACTGACTTAACCATAACAAGTTCTAAATATGTAATTTATTTATATGTGTTTGGCTGAAAGATGAGTAAGTAAAAAGAATCTGTTGCATAATTGGTGCCAATCTCTAATATGCTAACATGTAAATCATTAAACAGTACAGTGTAAATAAGTGTACACTGAAATACTTATCCTTCAGTCTTTTTAGAAATGAATGTGTGTGTGTGTGTGTGTGTGTGTGTGTGTGTGTGTGTATTGCAGGTTACTCTTGTACAACTCTCTTCGAGCTCTGGAATTTGTTGCTGTAAATTCCCAGAAAGCAGGGAGCCCCAAAAACATACATATATACTCCTTTTAAATCAGTGGCTGACCCTTAACTTCACATGTAGTAGAGAATACTCTTAAGGTCTAGTGGAAATAACATCTATAGTGGAAGCTGTTGAATAGATATTTCTGGTCATATTTGTAGTTTGGGACCTTCGAAATTAGAGTTGGTTTGTTTGCTTTAATTTTTAAAAAAAACAACAGATTTTCTAGTTCAAGCTCAGAAATGTTCTACTTTAGTAGTAAGTACTATGTCCAAGGCTTTAAGGATTCATGCCAGAATTAAGGGGGAAACTTAAACATAGCCTCCCTGATAAATCAAGGCTTAAGTTTCCAGAAGCTCAGGGTATCAGGCAGTATTTAACTGCACATTAGCAGGGATGAGCATCATTCAGGGAGGATAGAGTCTATAGTGACTGCAGCACACTATCCATATTGTTCCAGGTAAATTATCATATAAGAAGAAAAAAATCTAGATGTTAAGGTCAGTAAAATGTAACTTAAAACTGGGAAAGGGGATAACATTTGAAATGTAAATAAAAAAATCCAATAAAAAAAAGTTTAAAAAAATCAGCTATTTTAAGTGTGGTTAAGAAACTTGAAATAGGCCTGAGGAATAAATATCTCAGTTGTTAAAGGAACTTGCTGCCCAGCCTGAAGACTTTGTTCAATCCCTAGAACCCATGAAGTAGAAAGAAAGACTAGACTACTGCACCTTCTTCTTTGACCTCCACATCCCACCTCTCCAATAAAGGGGGAAGGAAAGAAACCAGTCCCACAAGAAGTTCTCTGGCTTCTACTATGCAGCTGTAGCCTTCAGCCCTTTATTTTGCCACAGGGTCTCACTGTGTTACCAAGGCTAGGCTCACACTCAAGCCTTAAAGTCTTTCTTCTCAGTATCTTAAGTCGTGGCTTTAAAAAGCTCTCACCTCAGAAATCTGTTTTCAACCAATGTATTCTTTGAGAATAAAGATAAAACAAATACAAATTCAGACAAATGAAAAATTAGGTAGTCCCTAATCAATATAAGTATACTATTAAAATGCTGACAAATTTTAAACTAAGAGACAGTAAGTAGTATTAGATAGAAAGTTGGCTCTATAAAAGAGATGAAACCTCTCAATCAATCAATAAAAGACAGTTGACTGTGGTTTTATAATGTGTATAGTGGTTTGATATGTGATTAAATATACAAAGGGAGAATTACAGTGTATGGGTGATATTTCAAGATTCTTATTTGCTTGTAAATAACTTTAAGTTGTGATAATTTGAGAATGCATATTGTAATCTCTAAGCTGTTAAATTAAAGCACTGGAAAATACTTTACTGAAATCAAGGTAATGAAAGATAAAACTAACAAGGGACAGAAACTGTAGAAATATGGAACATTTAAATGGTAAAACATTTTGCACCCAAGCATTTCAGAATTTACATTAAGTATAAACAGACTAAACTTTCCATTAAGAGTCAAATTTCAGAGTACATGAAGATTTAAGGCCCTAGCTATATCGTATCTACAGATCAGACATATAAAATGAGATGATTGAATTAAACACAGTTTATAGCAGTTTTCTTTTATGTCTTCATTTTATGTCTTATACTTGGTCATCAGCAAGACCAAGAGTGAGTTATTCAGCAAAAATAAGTTGGGGGTCGTACAGGCAGGCCCTGAAGGAGCAGCCAACTCCTGCCCTTGGGGAATTACTTTTCTGTCACTGAGTACTTTTTTTTATACTCGATTTTGAAACTAAAAGTTTGCTTAAAGTACATTTTTCTTTTCTAATGACTTACAGTGAAAAGACGACTAAATAATTTTGTCACCATTCTTCAAGACTTGCATATTTTGGTAATCCTTACATCCTCCTTAATACTGTGTCACATGAATGTTTAAACACTGTAAAACATTAAGAATACCACAGCTGTGTTCAATTTAGATAGCTTTTGATAGAGCTATGTTCCAAAGCCTCTCTTTTTTTTTAAGTGCTTTTTAAATTTTAATATGTATTGGAGGATTTAACTTTATACTATGTAAGCATAATCAGAAATCATTTTACATTTTGGTTGTGAGCCTATCCCTTAATGGCTGAGCCATCTCTCAAGCCCCAGGAATCATTTTAGAGTAATAATAGTCATCTTTTACTTTCTCTTCTAGTCATTTTTTATGGGTGTTGTGCCAAAACCAAACTGGGGATTTGGCCAGTTTAGAACTCTTAAACTGAATGCTTAAGAGTCAGAAGTAGATTTTTTTAAATGGTAATTTTCATAACTATTTTCAGCCTGTTCACAAATATATTTTATGCTTAATTTTTACATTGCTAACTGGCTAATTAAATATTCACTGGCTAATTAAATATTCTCATTTGGAGATAGCTGGAACAAATATTTTCCATTCAGTAGATATTCACATGTTTCTTGTAAAATGAGTCTCTAAGGACAATCAAATGACATTATCCAAAATTTTTGACATCAGTATTTTGGTTCTTGAAGATAATTTGTTTTTTGTAAGTATGACAGGGGAGTTCTCAGGTGTGTGAGGTTGTATTTGTCTCCACCTAAATAAGAAAGTTAAATCTTACATTAATTAGATGACTCATAACTGCTAAATGAGGGTAAGATTCAGAATCTATCCAAGGACAAAGAAACAAATGCAGTGTATTTTAAATTACTCTGCCCTTTATCTAACATGTTTTTTTCTTCCCTCTCTCCTGCAGTAAACATTGGTACTTCAGAATATAGGAATGAGAGACGGGGGAAAAAGGACACTCATCATCAGAAGACTTGAACCACTTTGAAACTGTAAAGGAATGTAGCACTTGCTGCCAAACTCCCTTGCTCACCCAAGTGAAGGAAGTGCTTCAGTATTCAACGGTAACCATAACTCTCCCATCATGGTCCAGGAGTGCTTTAGAGCACTTGAAAGACTCCTTTCTAAGTTTAACTGTTGGTCATACAGCTTCTGTGGAAGAACCTGTTCACCTGACAGTTTAACGGAGCTAGGCTTCTTTGGTCCTTACTGCTCATTTAGAAGAGTTGCTGGGCTTTATTCCTCCTGCTTCTTAACAAGAAGCAGTTAAAAAACTGCTTATTTGAAAAGCAGTATGGTCTATACTATCTGTCACCCACCCTTCACCAAGTATGTTTTCCCTTTCAAAAAAGTAAGCCCAGTGCCCTAAGGATTTAGTAATTCTTTCACAGACAACTGTCTTCTGAGTTATATTTTAGTTTCCTTACTTGATATCAGATTTGTTATTTTGTATTTGAAAATTTAATTTTATATTTAGTTTCTTTCTTTTTGGCCCTTTCTACCTTAAAAGAAAAAAAAAATCAAGAATTGAAAAGGAAAGGCATGAGCATCCAGAATAGAAAAAAATATTTTTTGAAGATGCTGTGAACATTTTTCTCCTCTTGATATTTAAAAGCCTGTTAGGTAGCAAGCATGGCTGAGAACATATTTGGAAAGCCTTGGGATAATTAGTTGCTTAACTCCTGATCTTGGGCCAAAATTGTTTGAATGTGTCTTTATAAGAATTCATGTTTACAGCTTTTTCTGGTGTGCTAATCATACTTTGTGTGCTCTCTCTCTCTCTCTCTCTCTCTCTCTCTCTCTCTCTCTCTCTCTCTCTCTCTCTCTGTGTGTGTGTGTGTGTGTGTGTGTGTGTGTGTGTGTATCTGTATCTGTGAATATGTTCCCAAGCTTGACATCAGGGATCTTCCTCAGCACTCCTCCCCTTATAGGCCGAGGCAGTACCTCTGCTTCATTTCCTTTGCAAAAGCAACTCAGGGGAGAAAAGGTTTGTTTTCAGCTCTCAGTTTCAGGGTAGAGTTTCTCATTGCAGGAACCTGAGGTAGCTAATCACACCCATAGGAATAGCACACAGGAAATGAATAAACACATACATTCTCCACATTCATCATCTCCCTGTCGAGGAAATAGTGCTATCCAATGGTGGGTAGGTCTGTCTTCTACCTCAGTTAATGTAGTCAAGATAATGCCCCAAAGATACCACTACAGGCTAGCCTGATCTAGACAGTTCCAGAAACTATCTTCCCAGGTGATTCTAAGTTGTGTTGTTAGTTGGTAATTAAAATTAACCACCAGAAGTAGAGGTTCTCAGTTGAACCCAGATCTTGCCAGTTTAACTAGGAGCCCTGGTATTGCAGGAGGGTTGTTACACCTATGTAGCATTTAAGTGGGCAACTCTGAATATGAATGTACATCTTCACGCTTGCAAGGCTTTATCAACTGGGCGATCTCGCTAGCCCCTAACTGTAACTTTTATTGTCACTGGTGATTATTTGCTTTTGAGGGGTAACCATTTGCTTGCTTGAGTCCTGTGTATTAGTAAATGAGAATAATTGACTACATCTGTTTCCCTGTTGTAGGATGCAGGGGATGTGAAAAGCTCATCAATGGACACTATTATGTACTAGTCCTGTCTTATATACTAGTCCTGATGATTCTAAGAAATGTAGGGCTTGTTTGAAGGAAATCATTTAAGTTCATGAATAATGTACCATAGCATGAATAGGTGTTCTAATTACTATTTCCTGCGCGTATTTAAAAAAAATTAAAAACATTCTCCAATTCTACTTGTAATTAGAGCTTTTCTGTGACCTTGTCTTTCATAGCCACATAGTCACATTCATCCTGCAATACCAGGTTTATAAATGTTCAGGTAATTCTTACCAGTCTCAAACCACTATTAAAAACAAAACAAAACCAACCAACCAACCAAACAAACAAACAAAAAAACTCAAGTTCTAGAGAGCAACCTTTCAAACACAACAGAAACTGAAGTACTCAGGTTCATTCATTTAGGTGTAACAATACGTGGACAGCAATGAAATCTCCATTAATAAAGTAAGCTTATTATATTTTTAGTTTATCTACTTCTATAATCTTTAGTAATTTTTATTACCAAACTAAAACCATACAGTGTTGTCATGTTTTATTGTGGTGTGTTTACCATATTTTTTAGAATTCCTAATGTCATTTAAATCTATTTCTCAATGTTTTTCACTAACTTTGGGTAGGATCATTAAATTCACAGTATCAATTGTACTTTTCTAATCATTATTTGGCATGTTATAAACTACTGAATTTGCGATCATGGTTAAAATATTAATAAGGAAGAGTTTAAAACTTTACTTCTCTACAAAGTAGAGCCTAAGTGCGAGCTCCTTCTTCCACCTAGCCTGGTTCTGAAGTGTGTGCCATGTCTAGGAGGCACACAGAGAAGAGGACAGTCACATTTGTATGTTATCATCTAAGCCAAATGTCTCAGATATACAGTCCAAAAAGGTTTGAACAAAATTTAATTGTTCAAATTTAGAATAAAAAAATCACAAGAAATTTAGATTTTCAGTTCAACAAACTATCATGGGCTCTTTAAAGAAGATAAAATGTAAAGGGTGATATTCTAGCTATTTAATATTAAGGCTAAAGTCCAGCATCTGGTTTTAAGTACATTTCATTAGCTGTAAGCTGTGGTCCTTTATGAATGGGTGGGGAAAGAGTACACTGAAAAGCTTTATCTGTCTAGAACCTTAAACTTGTAAAGTTTAATAGGCCTCAGAAGCATCCACTGCAATGTGTAAAATTCGGAAAACCATCCATATAAGGGGAAGCCCATGTTTAATTTCCCCAGTCAAACAGCTTAATAATAGTCATTAGGGTCATTGAATGCCTACTGTATGGCAGCCATTGAGAGTAGCCCTTGATATGCTGTGTGTTAGCTACTTTTCTCTTGCTGTGATAAAATATCTGTTGAAGGCAATTCATGGGGAAAGAAAAGTTTATTTGGCTTATGGTTCCAGAGGCTTTAGTGTCCATGCTGGCAGAGCAAAGGCGTGCCAGCAAGAAAAGGAAGCTGAGGGCTTGTATCTTGAACCACCATTAGGAATTATTGAGAACAAACTTGAAATGACAGGCCTGCTTCCCCATCATGCCACCTCCAACAAGGCCACACCTCCTAAGCCTTCCCCGACTAGCACCATCAATAGATACCAAATATTCAAATGCCAGAGTCGATGGGATTTCGGAGGGGTAACTCAGAATGGGGATACCATTTGAAATGTAAATAAAACAATTATCAAGCCGGGTGTGGTGGTGCACGCCTGTAATCCCAGCACTTGGGAGGCAGAGGCAGGCGGATTTCTGAGTTGGAGCCTGGTCTACAGAGTGAGTTCCAGGACAGCCGGAGCTACACAGAGAAACCCTGTCTCGAAAAACAAAAACAAAAAACAAAAAACAAACAAAAAACAATTATCTAATAAAAAATTTTTATACAATATTTTCTTATCAGTTTTTCCTCCCTAGAACTGCTCTCAGATCTTCACAACCTCCTCATCCCCCAACTCCATGGTATATTTTTCTCCATCTCTTTAGAAAACAAACAGGTGAACAAAAATCTGAATAATTATAGTAAAAAGAAATACACACACAAACACACACACAAAGTCTTTAACAACACAAAATCAGAAACCACATTATACAAGCAAAATGCCAGTTTAAAAAAAAAAAAAAAAAAAAAAAAAAAAGCCCAAACAAAGCAGTGTGAGACAAGTCTACAAAAATCCCCGAGACCGATTCGTGTTGGCTGCCTGCTTCTAGGCATGGAACCTACTCTTAAATGTGACTAATATGCCTAGTGAGACTCTGCTGGAGAAAGCTAATCCTTCCTTTCCAAGTGGATGCCCATTGCAGAGAGCATTTTGTTTAGGGGTGAGAGCCTGTGTCCACTTCCTGTCTCAGTACTAGGAACCCATCTGGCTTGAGCCTGTGCAGACCCTGTTCCCGCTGCCACAGTCTGTGAGTTCACATGTGCATCAGGCCTGTGGTATCTGGAACACATCGATTCCTTGGAGTCATCCTTCCCCTCTTGCTCAGAATCTTCCTGCCTCCTCTTCTGCATAGCTCCCTGAGCCCCGAGGGAAGGAATTTGATGAAGACATCCATTTAGTACGGAGTGTTCCAAAATCGTTCGCTCTTTGCACATTGAGGACATTTTATTCAAACCAGCATATGCTGCTTTAGACTATTTGGGTTGTTTTTAAAAGAAATGCCATTCTCTAGATGACTTAGAAACAACAGAAATTTGTCTCTCACGCTTCTGAAGGCTAGAGAGTCTGTGATAAAGGCACTCATGGACAGCAGACGTCTGAGAGCATGTATCTTGGCTCATGAATGGTTTGTCAGTGTATCCTTATGGAAGGTACAACAGGTTTCTAACCTTCCTTGTCTGAGGGCACTAATCTGTTAATGAGGATGCTACCCTCTTGACCTAATTACCTGTCAGAGGCCTCTCTTCCAAGTACTAAAACATTGTCAACTTAGAATGTGGGGGAGATCTAAGTGTTGATTCTGTGACTTGTGCATTATGCTTAGCTCTCCTGACCCTGCTTGACTTAGGTGTTATTGAAGAGTACCATTTTGCTTTTATGGGAAACTTATCCTCAAGAAGTTAATTGAATTGATCATTATCAAATGACTAAAGATAGAGCTAGATCTCCCTGAACTCTTAGCCATGAGTTTGTTCTACCTTGACTTATTCTACTTTGTAAAGATTTAAACTGGACTTGTTTCTTTTGTACCTAGTTGCACATGTGCGACAATCTTGCAGTTAGCACCATTCTTGCTGCAAATGGGCAAAACTCTCTTGAAAGATATATAGTTGGTTCTTCTGAAGCATCTGTTTTACTTTATCAGTAACTTAAGAGTCTTTTTGTTTCCTCAATAATTTAAACATACTTGGTATGTATAATTATAGATTATTATATTAAATGAACAGTTGGGAAAGGTAATCACCAAAATGTCAATGTTTTTTGTTGTTGTGGTTTTTGTTGTTGTTGTTTGTTTGTTTGTTTGTTTTTTGAGACAGGGTTTCTCTGTGTAGCCCTGGCTGTCCTGGAACTCACTCTGTAGACCAGGCTGGCCAAAATGGCAATGTTGAGTATCAGATCTGTGGCCAATTTTACATTCCTACATTATAGAATTTTTTAATATTTGCATCCAGCTTGTGCTTTAAATATTATAAAAGAATGTTATCTTTATTTTATATACAACTGTAACTAAAAATTCAATGATATTCAGTCTGTAGTGATGTGTTTTTGAGTTATGGCTTTGTTCTTGTTAACTAGTGTACCACTAATACCTAAAATCCTGTGTTTTAGAAGAATGCAGCTATCATTCTTTAGTTTCAGATGTACTTTTCTAGACTTTTGTTGACATGTAGCCACTCTTAAGTTGTTAAAATTCTTTACTACCGGGATAATTGCCACAGAAACACTTCACAGTAAATTACTAAGAAATGAATGTATTATGGAGAAAGCCTGCCTTCATGCTTGCATGCCCAGCGAGGCAGTGCAGAACAGTCCTGTGCAATTAACACTCTGGTCATGCTGCGTGGGGCCAGTTCCCCTCTGAGCACAACATGGTAAAATAACCCTGAAATTGGTCGGGTTGCTCTGGACAGTTCTGTGGGTTTGGTTTGGTTTGGTTTGGTTTGGTTTGGTTTGGTTTGGTTTGGTTTGGTTTGATTTGGTTTGGTTTGATGGTGTTCTGTTGTTGGTTTTAGTTGTTTTCGGAAGTGACTTCTTCACTCAGTGCTTCACTCTCAGGTGAGGAGTGCTGGAGGAAGGCGGGATGGGTAACAGTTGTGACTGAGATGGTTAGTGTGGATGTGGAGAACACATGCTCAGCATTTGATTCAGTGTGCCAAGTGTAGCAACAAGCAAATGTTGAAGTTGCTGACAGCAGGAATATGTCTAAACATAGCAGTGATAGAAGAGCGCAGTAAGTGCAGAGACTGCTTCATTTCCGCCCGGAAGGGACATTCAGTCTCTAGTTTTGTATGTTTCCCTTTTATTGTTTTACATGTATAGGTATTTTCCCTGCATCTGTGTTTGTGCACCATGTGCATGCATGATGCCTGTGTGGGGCAGAGGAGCGTCTGGTCCCCTAGAACTCGAGTTACAGATGGTTGTAAGCCACTCTATGGGTGCTGGGAAATGAACCTACGTACTCTGGGAAAACAGCCACCTCTTTAACCACTGAGCCATCTCTCTATCCCATCTTCCATGTTTTGAAATGGTGAAAAACTGCAAATCTGTAGTATGGGTATTAGCAGCTAAATAAAGGAGGAAAAAAATTCTCATTATCATTCTGGGCTGTACCTTTAAAGAATAATAATTTGGTACTTGGTCATCACAACAAAACCCATATAAAAATGCCAGTTGTAAAAATGAAAAGAAGCTTATCACTGAGGAAACTTGTTTTTCTTGGAGTCAGGCCTGACTTTTGTTTCCTTCTATTGGTTTGCCATATAAAAGAGGAAAACCATTTAGGCGCTATAGCAGACACTGATGTATTATAGGTCAGTGCACACCTTGTGCCAGAAGGGAAACTAAACACAGAGCCTTTGTTTTGATGCAAAGAGAAGGAAATGCCATCAGTATCTTTATTTGCAGATTGGTTTCTTGCCTGCTTTTTCTTCTGTATTTCACTGTACATCTGCCAAGAATGTAAAGGCACCAAGATTCCTGGACACTTATACAGTCTCCCTCTACCCGCTAATTATCCAGCAGGTATTCAAAAACTAAAACAGCCAGAGTGAGATTCTACTTCACACTGGTGAGAATAGCTATAATAACAAATACTTTAGTTTTCATTCCTTTTGATGTGTGATAAAAGAAGACAAAAGAAAATAAGCTTTGGCAAGAACATAAGGAATCTGGAGCCTTATGTATTGCTAATGGGAATATGAATATTGTCATTATGTAAAAGGTTGGTGTTTTATCATAAAGGTAAGTATGGAGTTCCCATGGACACCGCTGGTTTAATATTTGGTACACATCAAAAAGTAATGAAAACTGATCTCAAACATTTTACACAAATGTGTATAGAAGGAGTATTTATCAGATCCTTAAAGGGAAAGGAAAAGGAAAAAAAAAGAAGGAAACCACCTGAGTGCCTATCAGTAGATGATTGGATTAACGAATGGTAAACCAGTATCTGAAACTTAACTATGTAGATAATAAGGTCTCGTGTAATCCAGATTGGCCTAAAGCGTCCCTGCCTTATTCTTGCCAAAGATGACCTTGACCTTCCGATACCCCTGCCTCTTCCTACTGAGTGTTAGAATTAGAGGCATGTGCCTCATCACCCACCTTTTCAGTGCTGGTGACCAAACCCAGGGCTTCATGCATCAGCTATTATTCCAGCCCTTGCAATGTACTTCTAAATGGCTCATGGATCTAAGAGGAACTCAAAAGGAAAATTATAAAATATTTTTAATTTTATGAAAATGAAACCTCAGCATCTCAGAATTGTGGGATATTGCTGAAGCGGTGTAAGATTTCAAGCTTTAAGTGCTTAATTAGCTGAGAGAGAAAGGGAATCAAACCAAGAACTTAAGTGTTTCTGTTATGAAAATAGAAAAAGCTACATAACTTACACTTGGGGCAAATAAAGAAGGTGTTGAGGGAAATATTAAAAAATGAAACAGCACATTCCTGTGCTTGTGCTGGCAACTCTCTGCCCCAGCTACCAAGCCAGCCCCATGTTTCAAATCCCCCATGGCCTAACCCATGCTTTGCTGCTCTACCTTTCTCTCTTGAACCCAGACCAGCCACCATGTGAAGGAAAATGTAACACAAACTTAGTTCAGAAACAACGGTAACTCAATCACTGGGCACAACAACTAAAATCCTAACTTGTAAGTCTCATTAAATCTAAACTTCCAATGGTGAATCCTGACGGATCTGCCATGGAAACCGGGACACAGTAGTAGCTACATCTTGTCCTCACGCTATCCCTGTCCAAAAAGACCTAACTCTCTCCTGCTTCCTCTCTTCCTCTATCCAACCCAGAAGTCCCGCCTGCTTGCCCAGTGATTGGCTCCTTTATTCATTAGGGGATTGGTTCACAAGAACAGCACCAGACCCATCCATAATAAGAAGGAATTAATGAAGAACAAAAATTACTGAAATTAGTGGAAAATAAAAACAATGAAATGAACCAAAAGATGATTCTTTGAGAAGATGAATAAATTGTCCCTTTTGCCCAACTGATGAGAAAAAGGAAGCCATAAATTACTGAAAGAATGAATAGAGAAATATTACTGCAACTCTTACACATCTAAAAGGAAAAGAAAGCAATTCTGTTAACAAAATATTATGCCCATAATAGCCTTAAAAGGAAGCATTTCTTGATTTGCCCTAAAGAGTGTTATGGGTATTGAAGAAATTAAAATTGACACTAAGGTTTTATTAAAGACAATTCCATGCTTAAATGCCTTTTACTAGAAATCCAAGCCAATAAAATATATAGTAAAGAAACTATCAGCTCAATGCAAATTTTGCTAAACAAAGAAGACAAAACATTTTTAACCCATTTTAAAAAATGTATTTATTTATATAAATTGTTTTGCCTATAGATATGCAAGTATATTACATGCATGCCTTGTGCCCATAGTGGCCAGAAGAGAGTGATTGATTCACATGAACTACAGTTACTACTTACTGTTAGTCACCATGTGTGTCCTCAGAACTGAACACTGGTCCTCTGGCATTGTAGCTAACCACCAAGCCATCTCTCCAGCTCTATTTTCCAACTCATTTTATGAAGTTGGTAGTGTAATAAACATGTTAAATAGATTAGTAGAAAGAAATCTAAAGACACAGGCACAGGAAGTCCTTAAGAAAATAGTAAAAAATAAATAAATAAATAAATCTAACCAAACAGTAAATAAAACTGATAGTACTTTGTGTCTAAGTGGGCTTTTTCTCAAGAATATATATAGGTTCCTTTAATCTTCAGGGAAAAAAATCAATACAATCTCAAATTATTTCAGTGTGTCTGGGCATGGTATCTCATGTTAATAATCCCAGATACTTGGAATGACTAGGCAGGGGGATTGTTGCAAGTTCAAAACCAGTCTGAGATATAGAATGAGACCCTGTCTTAAATAACAATAACAATAGTATTAGATACCATGTCGGGTCATTTCATTTTTAAAAAGCCTCAGAAAACCAGGAATAGTAGAGATTCCTCAACCTGGCAGAGGACGTACATGATTCTATAGTTGACATACTAAAAGATGAGCAATTATCTACGCACTTCTTTCCTAAGATTTGAAACAAGGCAAAGATGCCATAGCCAGCTTACCAAAGAAAAGAGAAAGCTCTCTGTATTTGCAAATTAAATCTTTTTCTTTGCAGAAAAAAATCTCAGAGAATCTACAAAGGTCTAGAACTAACAATAAATGCTTTAACAAAACATCATAATCTAACATATAAAAATCAAATTTCTGCATGTTCTTAATAATTAGAGGTTGAGAATATATAAAACAGTAGCACCACAAAATTATAAAATAGTCGGCTATAAATCAGAAATAGGTATAGAGTCCATTCTGAAAAACCCACACTCACTGTACACACTCATGAAAGGACTCGAATGAGACCCCAATAACACAGATTTTGTGCTCAACTCTTGAGGGATGGGTCATATGGCTATAGTTTCAACTCTTCTGTTGACTGAAGGAAATCCTGTCCATGCTTGTAAGAATTTTACTGTAGTACTTAACTACTGTGGTCATTAACAGGTATGTGGGTATGTATCTGTACATGTGCATATGTGTGCATGGTGCCATGTGTGTGGTGCTCATGCACATGTGAGTGGGATGATGAGAGTAGGAATTTGATCCAGGGCCTTTGAGTATCTTAGGCAAGCACTCTTGTACTGAGCTACACCCCAGCCCTCTTTTCACCTTTTGTTGTGAAACAAGGTCTCAGAAGTTTCTCAGGATGCCTTGCAATACCTGTCCCTCTATCCCTCCTCTGTTGTGTTTTGAAGTCAGTAGTCTTTTTCTTGCCTCTAGCTGCTAGCCATTCTATATAAATCACATCATATTAGAAAATTAGCAAGAGAATTTCTTCTGTGACCACTAAAACTCATAGGAAGGAAAGATGTTTCCCCCCAAAGCAGAGTGTCCATTATATAGTGTGCATGTAGAAAACAGAAATAGTTGTTGTATGTGATCTCTTGGGTCAGCCTGCTGTGCATTTCCAATGCACACTCTCTCTGTTACTCATTGTAATGTGTACTCATCGTTTTCCTAAAGCTAGTATTATACTCCCTGTCTTCTGTCACATAGCAAGAACATTGGGGAAACTGCTTTTCCATAAAAAGAACTGTGCCACCTACTCTTCAAATGTCACTGATTAAGAAAACTATTGATTGATTTTCCCCCCATAGGGAATAATCGGACTTTCCCTTGAGATTAAAAAAAAAAAAAAAAAAGGAAATAATGGGATGTAAAGAATGAAGATGACTGTGTGTTGTGAGAATGTTTATGCAGTTGCCATGGAAACAGCATGTAGGCATTCAAAACAGGAGCTTATATTCATGTATTTGTCAAATATAAATCAGATATGGGTTGTGTTTATTCTGTCTTAGCCTAAATTTAGTCTGACACATGGTTATGTAAAATATGCTCCTGCTTTATTACATTTGCTTAATGTTTGCAGGGGTCTAGAAATTCATGGACTGCCATATCCTAAAAATCACATACTTGGGGTATAGAAATAGAATTTGGGCAATAAACAGCAGGTCATTTCTAAATCAAATAGCAGCACAGTCACATTGCCCACTGCTTTCTGTCCTGTGAGTTTCATCATTAACAGAGATAATTAATCTTTTCTTAATTGAAATATCTTCATAATGTTGGACATGACTGATACTAGCTAATTATTTTTTTGGGTGACTTCAAATGCAGAAATGCATAATTTGGATTATGCTTAATTAATGTATATGATTTCCTGCCCAAGGGGAACGAGGCTCCATAGATATTCCTAAATGACTATTAGATCCTTTGTTCACCAGATGATTGTCTTAAATTTCATTCTTTTTAAGTGGAGACATGGTTTTCAGAATTTGAGAAAAAAAACTTCAGAAAACTTACTTTATGACTAATTCCAAAGATAATACAGAAGATGCAGTGCCCACCAGCAACCAGTGCCTTTTAATGGGCACACGAAGCATGCTGAACAGGCTGCTTTCCACAGGAACTCTAATTACCCGCTTGTCTCTATTACCTTAGCCTTTCACGCCAGCCTTACAGCCTATCAGTTTATTACTCTATAGTTTTTCCTCTCTAATATTTTCTCAAAGACATGGTTAGTGGATTGCTTACAGGCATAATATCTTATTAAAGCAGTAATTGCCTATATAGTCCATAAATATAATAATAATTTAATGAGGCCAAATAGCTGTACAGATTGAACAATGAGAAGGCTCTAATTGAAGAAAGCTTTTTAGAGGAATAAGGTTTAAGTCAATTGTGAAAATAAAAATTTTTTCTAGGTAATATTTTGACAATCTATACTGAAAAAAATAGAAATACACATTATCCATATGTAATATATATATATATATATATATATATATATATATATCAAATCAGAAGCTGTACTTCCAACAGTTTATCTTAAGAAAAACAAAGGTATCTGCAAAGATTAAATAAATTAGAAGAATGTGTACTATACTCTGTTTATGACAGAGAAATATTGGAAACACTTTAAACATATGGGTGAATAATAATCTTAGGGTAAATCTGGGAAATGAAAGGGTATAGAACTATATAAATTGATGTTTTCATATGGAAAAATTCCTGTGATGTATTGTTTAATAAAAAGACAGAAGTTTCATTGGTATTGTATCACATCTATGAATCATTTTGAGGAAAACTGACATCTTTGTTGAGTCTCCTAAATGAAGAACATAGTATGTTTTTCCATTTGTTTGGGTTGTTAAACTTCTATTAATGTTTCAGTTGTGTGTGTGTGTGTGTGTGGTATGCATGTTTGAGTGTATGTGTAGTGTATGTGTGTGTCTGTGTGGTGTGCATGTGTCTGTGTGGTGGTGTGTGTAGATGTGTGTGTGCTTGTGGGGGGGGCGTGTGTGTGTGTGTGTGTGTGTGTGTGTGTGTGTGTGCTTGTGGGGGGGCGTGTGTGTGTGTGTGTGTGTGTGTGTGTGTGTGTGCTTGTGGGGGGGCGTGTGTGTGTGTGTGTGTGTGTGTGTGTGTATGTGTGTGTGTGTGTGTGTGTGAGAGAGCATGTGTGTGTTTCCCCGTGTGGACACACTTGCTGATGCAGATCTTTCTGTGTAACTCAGTCTGTCCATGAGTCCACAGTGTTTCTTCCTCTGCCTCTCAAATGACAGCTTTACATGTATGTGTCACTGCGCCTGCCTCATCAGTGTGGTCTTCGCAACATGCAACTCCTGGACCTGATTTTTTAGATGTATATCCAAGGAGTTATTCTTTATTTATTTTTTATGTTTTCTGAAGAAAATTTAAAAAGTTTTCTCCCCTTTGGTTTGGGGTTATTGTCTGTTCTTTTGACAGAGGGTCTCTCTGTGTCATCCAGGCTGACCTTGAACTTACAAAGATCTTGCCTGCGATGATAGGCTTGCACTACCATGCCCTGTTAAAAGGTGCTTTTACTTTCCTTTAATATAATACCTGTATATAGAAGCGCAGTTGATTTTTGTGTGTTGCCTTTGTACCATAAAATCTTCAATTAGTAATTTTAAATGTTTTTAATATTTAGAATTATGAAAAATATTGACAAATATATAGTCATGTCTTATACAAATGGCATGTTTCTTTTTAAGTTTGCCTTTTTTTCTTGCCTTTTTCACTGTCAGACACTTAATGGGCATAAGAGTAGGAACATCACTCTTACTCTCTTAGCAGGGTGAAGGCAGGCTTTCACAATGGGGTGTGTGTGCTTCTAGCTGAGTAAGGGACTTGGTTTGTTTGCAGAAATCCCTTTGATCCCCCAGGACACTGATCATTTTAGTTACGATGGATATTGTGTTTTATGAAATGAATTTTTTCTGTAAATTTATATCATAGGTCTTCATATGGCAAGTTACATAGGATAATAATTTAGTGTTTAATTTCTATTACTGAGATGAATCTCATTTATCTGTGACGTATGATTCCTTTTGTATATCACTGACTATCTCATTGGACAATTTTGTGTTTATGTTGAGGGATGTAGTCTATATTTTTGATTAATTTGATTTTTTAATCCCTTTGTTGTGTGTCTCTGGGGAGTTATCCCAGTGAGAATACTCATTGCTCTTGCAGAGGACTCAGGTTCAATCCCAGCTCCTACATGGACTAGCACAGCTGTCAGTCAGTAACTCCAGTCCCAGGGGAGTCCAGTACCCTCCCATGGCCTCTGCAGGTGCCACACAGGCACGCAGGTGGTGCCTGTATATTCGTGCAGACTTTTTAAAAAATTAGCAAAATACTATTCTGATTGGTAAAACAGAATAAAGCAGGTCTTTTAAAATGTATTGCACGTTTTTTCATTCATCTGTGTTTTCTGAAATAGATTTCCAGAATTATTGTAAATTTTTCTAAATGTGTGGTAAAATTAGCCAGTCTAACTTCATTTAGCCCCGCAGTTTGGGCTGAGTGGGAAATGAAGTAGGGGTTAAATTTGGGGTAAAGATTTATTTTGGAAACACTTACTGGGCTTGGGAAGTAGCTAGGCAGATCGATTGATTGTTTGGTTAGCATTCCTGAAGTGCAGTCCCAGCACCATCTAACTCAGGCATAGTGGCGCATGCCTACAATCTGAGCATTCTGGAAGTATCTTCAGCTACATTGAGAGTTCAAAGCCAGTCTGGAGCTACATGAAATCCTGTCTCAAAAACATTTAAAAACAACAACAAAAAATTTTTTAAGTATGTATGGTGTACATGCATGTATATGTGAATGGGCAAGTGTGTGTGTGTGTCTGTGTGTGTCTGTGTGTGTCTGTGTCTGTGTTTATAAATTATGTATATTTGTGATTATCAGTGGAATACCGTCAGTCCCTACTGATGTTTGTCTGGAGTCAGGGTGCTTTCATATTTCCTACACTAGACCAACCCTTTCATACACTCAGAGATTTCACCAATAGACAATGGGTAGGTGTAATGTATGCCAGCAAAATATAGTAAAAAGAAATTTGCGGAAGAACAAGTTTAGTAATGTGACCTAATGTTTTCTGTCAATGACAGATACTTAGAAGTAATCAATATAAATTGGCATTGTTTCGTGAGTCCTTTGGTGTAAATACACTGTGATGCTCACACAGTGAAAGCCTTTCTCCCACACTTATTAGAATGTAGACCTGTTATTAAGCTACGCATAGCTATTTTGCACAATGAGGTTTCTAAAACATTATGCTTCCTCCCAAATCTAATTCTAAGTACAGGTTTCCTTCTTTGGTGCACATCAGAAGCACCTAAACTGCTTCTGTTATCTCTTTCCTGCTCCTCCTCCCCTCCCTTCCTCTTCCTCCTCCACTTTCACCTCTTCATTTTTGCAGTGGTAGAGATCTAATCCAGTGCGTCACTCATGCTAGGCAGACAGTCGACCAGTGTCAAGAATCCAGCCCTCCAAACTGCCTCGTAACAACGGAGCTGTTTGAGCTTTAGTTCACATTTGCTAGCATGTGTAGGAGTGTACCTCACATGTCTGTAATTGGAAAGATATCCCAAATCATAGTAAAGATCATTAAAAATTGAGAACTTCTGAAGAAGGTAAAATAGAAGAATTAGAGGTTTTTCAGTTAGCCATTGATGAGTCCAAGTTCAGATCTTTTACAATTTAAGAATATGGCATAGGCCAAGAGCAAGATGGAAGATTAATTTCCTCATATGTAAAGCAGGAATGGTGATTCTTTATAAAGTAGTGGGGAATCACAAAAGATAGCAGTGATACGTGCTTGACATGCTGTGTACTGTTGTTCTGTTGTCTACATCCTGACGGCTGTTGTCAGTATTGCAATTCTAGTAACAAGAGCTTATCCTCAGTTTCCATCTTCCCCTATAAAAGTGAGTGCACCAGTTGTGAGGATGCATGCCAGTAAGATTTGATGACAGTGGAGGAAGCAGGAGGATCACAAGGTCTAGGCTAGCCTGGGCTACACATTACTCTTAGGAGGCAGAAGCAGGCAGATCCCTGAATTTGAAGCCATCTTCATGTATAACAGCCATGGCCACATGGAGAAACTCTATCTCAAAAACCAAAAGAAAAAAAAAAGTGAGATACTCTGTATCCCTTTCTACATCCCAAAGAATATTTATGCAGAACTTCCCCCATGACCCATGAGTCCTTTTAGTTAGACTCATTTACTCTTTGAACTTTCCCATAGCTTTCTTTATATTTGGGCTACTTGTAACAACTAAAAATAAAAGGATGTATGAGTAACTAATGTCAGGACCAGGAAATAAAACAATAGCTTTCTTCTGCATGTGCATACGTGGGGGTGAGTGTGTGCATACGCATGCATGCGCACACAAACACATACACACATACACACACACACATGTACACAGTTGTTAAAAACTTGAAATAATTAAAATATATTTTTTCTTTCTATTTATGTTTTGATTAAAAAATTAAAGCCCAATGCTAAGAGTATGAACTTAATGACTGTGGCCTAGTGTCTTAGTTAGGGTTTTACTGCTGTGAACAGACACCATGACCAATGTAAGTTTTATAAGAGACAACATTTAATTGGGGTTGGCTTACAGGCTCAGAGGTTCAGTCCATTGTCATCAAGGCAGAAACATGGCAGCATCCAGGCAGGCATGGTGCAGGAGGAGATGAGAGTTCTACATCTTCATCTGAAGGCTGCTAGTGGAAGACTGACTTCTAGGCAACTAGGGTGAAGGTCTTAAGCCCACACCCACAGTGACACACCTACTCCAACAAGGCCATACCTCCTAATAGTGCCACTCCCTGGGAAAAGCATATATAAACCATCACACCTAGCATCTAAAATATGAAATGTTCACAAATCTATTAACTTTCTGTGCTTTGACATGATGCCCAAGTTGAAATTTCTATAGCTTAAAACTTGGTGTGTGTGTGTGTGTGTATGCAATGTTTGTGTATAAAATTATTTAAGAACCAGATATTGTTACCTTTAGGCTGTGGATATAAATATGGGGTACAAAAGAAGCATCAGTAAATTTTGTGCTTAAACTTGGGTCCTATCCTCAACTAAATTATCTTATGTATCTGCGAATATCCAAACTTCCCCATCCATGCAAGAAAAAAAATCTAAAATCTAAAACACTTTCAGTCTTTTAAATAATTATTTTAGAAAAGGGATACCCTGATTATAAACATTTATATTTTTGCAAGCCTCTGTGTGAGCATTTGTGAGTTGGAATACCTTATAGAAAATGCCACTGTCGGAACCCAGAGTGCAGAGGCTGTAATAATAGACAATCGCTTATGTCCTAAGAGATCTTTTCAAACCATCAGAATCTCGGTCTTGTGACTTATCTTCGTAACTATTTTGGTGTAACACCAGTCAGTAAGTTATACTGTCAGCTATTGGTAGGACCTTTGTGAGCATACAAAAGAAATGGACTGTAGTTTGGGAGTAATCTAGAGACACATACACAACCTGAGATGTTTGGGGCTTTGATAAATAGGGAGTCACTGTGAGCTTCCTGAAAAGCAAATTCTCTTGTGAAATGAATTGAGAAAAATTATTTTCATGACCACACATAGATCCCATTGGAGAGGGCCTACAAGAAAGCCGGCAGCAGGTAGACTGTCAGAGAGGCCAGAGTATTGAAGGTGACCAAGGACGTGGACGTAACAAGACAGATGGCTGTGGAGACAAAAGAATCAGCTGGATTTCACTGAATGTTCTTAGATATGTTACCCTCCAAACAGTGTAACATAACAAAATCTTAAAACATGCTGGCGTAGCAGTGTACAGAAATCTCTGTGTTCTGTCAGAAATTAGGTCCTCCGGGGCCTGCAGCGTCCCGGCAGTGTGCATTGACTTACCGCTTCCGTTGCCCCTTGGATGCTGGAGCCCAGCAGGAAACGCTGGCTTATCCCTGAGGAAGTATCTCTATGGGACTTGCTTACTGAACGAAAAGCCTTTGTTTGAAATCAACTGACCCTTCTAAAACAGCACTACTTTTTTTTAAAGAGCTTATTCACTTTAGTCAGACTTTGCCCATCTGGTAAGTCAGAGATAAATCAAGGTCAACAGCCATATTGTCTAAAAGAGCTGCAGTGGACTGGGGGAGGGGCAATTAAGAATGTTTATTGAACAATTTGGACATTGAGTTGGATCACTGACCACTTCCTGTATTGTTAGCTGGGTCAGCCAGTGTGATCTCAGTGCTTTTTGTAGGAGTGCAGGATTGTCTAGTTTATAGAGGTAACACGTGGAAAAGCATGTGGGATTAGAAACCAGGCAGTGTCTCAGTCTCTGCCAGAATTGAATTTTACTTTGGTTACATTTCTGATGTTTATGTTGTAAATAAAAGGCTATTACAGAAATAAAGCAATACAGAAACTAAAATTGGTTTGCACATAGTTAAAGGATATCCAAAGGGATATAGTTCTGACCCTGTCTTCACTGTTGTTCAGAATTAGTGGTTTTGATAGGAATAACAAATATAAATAATAAATTAATATAACAAACCTAGAAATCTCTAAAATAAGACTGTAATTTCTCCTTGAAAATACAGCCATTGTCACGCTATCAGAACCTTCATTTAGAGTTGCCCTTTGCCGTTCGTTCTCAGTGAAGGATATGTCAGTTATGTGTTTTGTGTATGTATGTAGGGCTTGTTTGTGAGCATGTGGTTTGTATGTAATAGCACAGTAATAGTGACAATTACTTAATAAATTGAAATATTTTCTCTATGACCAAATACATTACTTCTCTTCCCCAGCTCCCACCCCCAAAAAACCTAGTCTCGCTTGAGCAGTGGCTACATAAGACAAGGAAGTTACATTTATGTCTTTTTCTTGACAGAAAAATTCATAAATGCTTTTTTGTTTGGTCCTTTTTTATTTTGTTGGATTTTTTTTTCTGGTTTGGTTTGGTTTGGTTTTTGAGACAGGGTGTGGTAGTTTGACTATGCTTGGCCCAGGGAATGACACCATTAGGAGGTGTGGCCTTGCTGGAGGAAGTGTGTCACTGTGGGGGTGGACTTTAAGAGAACTTTCTCCTACTTACCTAGAACTCAGCCTTCTGTATGCCTTCAGAACAAGATATAGAACTCCCAGCAAATCCAGTGACAAGCCTGCCTGGATACTGCCATGCTTCCTGCCATGATGATAGTGGACTAAACCTTAGAACCTGTAAGCCAGCCCCAATTAAATAGTGTTAGCTCCCGGAGCTTCACAGGCAGTTGGTTGTAAGGTACCTGTTATGGGCACTAGGAACTACCAACTGTAGTACTTTACGAGAACAGTGCCTGCTCTCCCTGCTTGCTGAGCACACTCCAGCTGCAACAACTTAAAATATTAATCAAATGATAGAAGAGAATAAAAATAATTGTTCTTCCCATAGGTTTTGTCAAATGTAGGCTAATTTCTATCTTTTTAGACTAGTGTTGGGCACTTTTAGTGACTCTCAGCTCATTAGAGTGGAAATCATTGGCTTGAAGAATGTAAATAGGTGGTCAAGTGCTTAACATGGGCAAGACTCTGCTTAATCCTCAATACCAAAAATAGATTATATTTAAAAATAGCTTTCAATTTTAAAAATAACTCTTTAATGTTTATGTTTTGATATGTATGAGTGTGTTCCTTCATGTATGGACATGTGCCATATGCATGCCTCGTGCCTACAAGACCCCAGAAGAGGGCATCAGGTTCCCTTGAACAGCATGTATGAGTAGATATGAGCTGCCATGTGAGTGCTTGGAACTGGGCCTGGGTGCTCTGCTGATGCAGCACTCTCAGCCACTGAGGCATCTCTCCGGTCCTCTGCTTTTCAGTCTTTTGTATGCATACAAAAAACCAGACTAGGTCAGCAGCACTGAAGACCAGAAAGATGACATTTCATCATTATTATTGTATTTATTTTTAATTAATTCTCTCCTATGTCATATCCTGACTGTTTTCCTTCCCTCTCTTCACCCCCCCCACCTTCTCTATCACCCTCACCTCCTCCCTCCCCATCCACTCCTTCTCCCTTCAGAAAAGGACAAGCCTCTAAGGGATATCAACCAACCATAGCATATCAAGTTGTAATAAGACTAGGCACCTCCCATGAAGCAACCCAATAGGAGAATGAAGGCTCTAAAAGCAGGAAAGGGCATCAGGAAAAGCCTCTGCTCCCTCTGTTAGGAGTCCCACAAAAACATCAAGTTACACAACTATAAAATACACACAGAGGGCCTAGGTTAGAACCATGTAGACTCCCTGATTGTCAGTTCGGTCTCTGTGAGCCTCAGTGCATCCCAATTTGTTAATTCTATGGCTTTTCTTGTGGTGCCCTTGACCCATCTGGCTCCTACAATCCTACTTTCCCATCTTCAGCAGGATGCTCTGAACTACACCTAATGTTTGGCTATGGGTATCTGCATCTGTTTCCATCAGTTGCTGGATGAAATCTCTCTAATGACAAAATGGGTTAGGCACCAATCTATGAGTACAGTAGAGAAATATCATTAGGCATCAACTCATTGACCTGTGTGTGTGTGTGTGTGTGTGTGTGTGTGTGTGTGTGCCAGTCATGTTTGGTTCTCTCTCAGGTCTCTGGGATATCCAGCCTCCAGTTTCTGGTCCTCCAGGCAGTGTCAAGGGTAGGCTCCCTGTTTGGCATGAGTCTCAAGCTGGACCAGTCATTGGTTAGCCGCTTTTATAATTTCTGCCAGATCATGCTGGCAGAACAAATTGGAGCTCAGAGGTTTTGTGGTATCCCAAACCCTCCACTGGACCTCTTGACTGGTTATAGGAAATGATTGGTTCAGACTCTGTATCCCCCATTATTCTTAGCTAGGGTCACCCTAATAGAGTCCTGGGCGTTTCCTTTCCGCTAGGTTTCTACCCTGCCCCCAAATTGCCCTATAGTTTCACTTGACTCCCCCAGTACTCTCCCTCTGTCCTTTCCCTGCCTGCCTGTTCCTGTTTCTGTCCCCACTGCCCTTCAGTCTACTGAAGTATCTGTGGTGGAAGTGCAAACTTATATACCCACTTGGGAAACCAATATGATGATTTCTTAGAAAGCTGAGAATTGATCTGTGTCAAGGCCCAGCTTCACCACTCCTGAGCATATACCTAAAAGACACGCCATCCTACCACAAAGACTGTTACTCACCGGTTAAAAAATAATAATGTCATGAAATTTGCAGACAAATGGATAGAACTAGAAATAATCATGCTTAGTGAGGTGACCCAGACCCAGAAAGACAAACATGATATGTGCTCACTTATAAGTGAATATTAACTGCAAAGTAAAGGGTAATCGTGCTACACTTTACAGACCCAGAGAGGCTATGTAACAAGGCGGGCTCCAGGGGGAATGCATGGACTCCCTGAGAAGAGAAAATGGCATTTCTAAGATGCTCAATGGTGCTACCAAATGTCTAGCTAGCTGTCTTCTGGCTAAATAGGCACAGTTGGCTGAGCAGAGTATTAATAAGACAGGGTCTCCTGTCGTCCATACTACTGTTGAGCTTGCTGTGTAGCTGAGGTCCTGATTGATCCTCCTGCTCCTTCCCAGGTGACTGTGGTTGCAGGAGTTTGCTGCCACGCCCAGCTAAACAGTTGGTTTTGTTACACATAGCTCTCATCTTCTTATTCTGAATTTATTCTTGCTGTTTATGGCATTTAGTTTGTCATTTCAAACTATTTTACAATGTTTGCTCTTTCTGTTGCATCTGCAAGTTACACCTCTGTGCTTTGTTTTAGGGCTTTACTGGTATGGCCCCAAAGGAACCTTTCCTGCTTCTCTGTGTTGGAAAATTAATTCACCCAAAACAGTTGAATAGAAGAGATTTTCCCATTTTATGAGTGAACACAGGCTTTGGAATAAGACCTGGGCTCTGTGGCGTTGGGAAAGTTACTTGATTTCTTTGACATTTCAATTTTTTCTTCTGTAAAACCAAAATAAAATGAAATTGTTCTCAGTCTGTAAAATAGCAAGATAATTGGAATAACTAGTGATATATATGAAATGCCTACTGTCATAAGACCTACAGAATAATACATATTTGACAGTTTATAGTTAAACATTGAGATGAAACAAGCATTAATAGTGATTTAATTTTCTTGGTGCCTGACATTTTATTAACACTATTCTAACAGAAAAGGTATGAGTTGATGGAGCTGATGTCTTTTGTTTGGTTTCAGTTTTTTGATATGGAGTCTTTATAGATAGCTCAGGTTGGATGGAAATTCATGATCTCCCTGCCTCACCTTCCACTAGCACTGGTGAATGAAAAAATTAAAGACTGTGTAAAAAATTAAAGACTAAATTTATGTTTTCACATCAGCTTTACTCCATGTTTATACAGGTGATTCAGTGACTTTGGAGGAGTTAGAGTCAACCCACCTTCTGAAATCTGTTTGAATCCTTGTATTAGGAAGAGAAATGCATTTACATGCCCAGCCGTTGTTTTTTGTTTTTAAAGAACATTTATTCCATTCTACTTTCCCACCTAGATTTGTTAAGCTGACAGCCCAAACAGTGCCATTGTTGCCTTGTCCCAGAGTTTTCTAGTCAGGGGACAGTCATCAGTAGCGACCCAGCTGGACATCAGAGACTGTGACTTAAAGCTGGCCTCACACTGGCAAACTTGGAAGACAATATCTGCTCATCACCTGATATTTTCAAGCAGCCCCTTTGCTTTGGTCCAAACCTACTGAAGGTTTTCAAATAAGCATTTTAGTTGCTGCTCAAATCCTTCATGCTCTTTCCTAGTGTATTCTGAAATATACACGTATAAGCTGAAATCAGTTTTATGAAATTTCCCTTTCTGTTATATTAGCTAGTTTCTTATAGTGAGCATAAAATGTTTACCTAGTTAGATAGATGTTTCATAACAGAGATTGTCTTCAGTAGTACACGTATTTTAGAATAATTTATTAGCTATACTACATCAATATGAATTCTAGCTGATGGAATCCTCATCTGTAAGAATACAGTCTCAGTGCCCCTGGGCTTAGCAGTGCAGATCCTCGATATCATCTGTCTCACTTCAGTGCTAATTGAAATCAGTCAGCCTATATTTCAAGATATCTGTGCATATTACCAACCATCTGGCTGTTCACAAATAATGAAGACATTTAATATCAAACCTGGATAATGTACTACCCTCTCACTCCTAGAGAACAAATCCAATATAGGACACACATAGTCTTACTCTAGTGTCTGTTTGCAACAGAGTGGTCATTAGAGTCTCCAAACTCATAAAAATTTAATGCAGTCTATCCCACATGACTATGTGATAGACATTCGAAATGATCTTTGCTGTGTTCACTCAGGATTGGAAAGGCAGATCAAGGTTGTTACTTGACCATTTGATCTAGAATTTCTAAAGTACATTGCCTATAGATAAAGAGCATATACAACTGCTTTTAGTAACTTAGTGCTTTTGTTTAATTATTAAAGAAAGTAATATTGAATAAAATATTTATGGTGAAAATATGCATTTCTATTTAACATTTTATTATTTATTACTCTTTTAATCTTTAAATTAAGTTTATGCTTATTACTTTTAACAAAGTTGAAATTTCACATATATATATATATAGTATTTTTACGCTAAATAACAACTTATGAAGATTTCAATTAATTAATCACTTCCACTGTATAATACTAATAACTTTATACATATATATAATATATAATATATATTAACTATATATAATATATAATAACTGTATAATATTATGGCATGTTATAATATAAGTTATTAGTTGCCTGTTATAGAACACAGTTATCTCATTTACCTGTTACAAGTAGCACTGTTGGAACATCAGTAGGCATATTTGTGCATGCAGTTTAATCTTTGAACAGGCCTTTGCCTTCTAAGCTAAATGCCTAGGAGTTGATTGCAACATCAAAAGGCATGTAAACTTTCAGTGAGCTTTGTTTGCTTTTCTTTTGTTTCATATGGGGAAGGGTGATATTTTGATATGTGTTGCCATAGCACTCTTGGAGATAAAAAACAACAACAACAACAACAACAACAACAAAAACCTGTCCCCCTCCAACCTGATTTGTTTTGTAGTTTTAGAAGTATGTGGAAAGCCATATAGCCCGACGAGCAGTTGGTTATGCCTAGACTCCTCTGTTGCAGTTTTTGTGCACTTTGGTTGATTAACTGGCTCTCACTGTTGTCTTGACTTCTGTGGATTTTCAATGAGGTTTTTGCTGAGATACTTTGGTGAATTTCTCATTATTTTGTCAGCTCCTATCATACAGAAGCAATGGACTATATCCTCTTTTGACTAAGATATTCTAAGTAGTAATCAGCAGCATTCGAGTGGTGGTGGTGGTGGTGGTGATGGTGGTGGTGGTGGTGGTGGTGGTGGTGGCGGCGGCGGCAGTGGTAATGGTAACAGTGACTATTGAACTCTTTCCCTCCTTTGGAAAAAATCCAATTATATTTTGTTTTTATCATATTTAAATTGTTTATCTCTTTGAATGCATTCATTGTTTTTTGTGGAGGAGAGAGTGAATGTTGATATCTATAGTCACAGTATGTAAGGAACAATAGTTAAGTGTGATTCAAGAAAAAAGTTATTTAACTGTTGTAATAATGAAAGAATTCCCTGTTGATAAATATTCCAAATTCTAAGACAATTAATTGGATGGGTTTTTCTTAAAAAAACAAAACAAAACAACAACAACAAAAACAGCTATTGAATGTAGAGTGCTTTGAAGACAATGAGCACCTTCTATGTGCTACATACTGGCCTCGAGGCACATTTACTTCCCGTAGTGATGAGAGCTTGAAAGTCACACTTCCGTAGGTGAAGGTGGAAGTCCTTTTCCTGTCTTCATAGTCCAGACTCTTGAATATGAATGGACACTGACGTAGGTGCAGGGAGACAGCCCGGGAACCGATTTACTTAATCTCAACTTTATATTCTACTGGGAAGAAAACTTGGGGAAAGGGATCTATTTCAATTCTCTCTGTATATGTTTATCATGTAATAGCTCTATCACATATCATAATGAGTATTTATCTGATACCAACCCCCTGTAACCACAATCTGTATTTTTCACTGGCTTACAAAGAAAAATTTTATACTGGCTTGCTTTTAAAATAGCCCTCAGTATTTAAACAGGCAATGAGTATAATCCCTGTATAGTAATAGCAAAGTTTAATCTTCTGTTGAAAGATTATTGAAAAATTTTAGGACTATCATTCCGTCATTTGTTGAATCATCTCATTTCCATTATTTTCTCCTCTGCCAGTGGCCTAATTAAGATTTTATTACCTTCCACCTGCAGTTTTAGAACTTCTTCCCTATTAATCTCCTAAATACAGTCATCTTCCATATTGCAGTTCATTTATATCATACAGATATATTAATCTGATTCTGAAATAATAGATATAATTATATTACCATTCTGCCTAAAATATATATTTGATTGGCTGTGTTCCTAGATCTAGCTGCCATTCAACAATTTAAATAATTTAGTCCTGCTCTTGTGGCATAGCATTATTTGATGCATCATTATTCATGTTCCTCCTCACCTTAGGCCTCCCCTTGAGTGACCTTGTACATCCTCCATTTCTATACCCGTGCCGCTGCAGACTCTCCAGGAGCCACAGAGCCCCTGCGAATAGAGCCACACAGAATGGGCAGCAGTGGGCATGTTAAAGCCTGCAGCCTTCCTGGTTTTGTGAACCAAGGGGGGGCTACTAGGAAATTGTGAGGTCGGGGAATGCACCCTGAAAGAAAATACTTTTCTAATACTAATGCTCATTTTTCTTTTCTTTTTCTGCCTACGTTATTGACTGAGTCTTGAACCTTACAAGCTCAGAATAGACCCAGATCTGTCTGGCTAAAAGCAAAACATCTGCTCTGTGAAGAAAAAGAAACATTTGCAGAGAGATTTATAGTCATCTGCTGAAACAAAGAAAACTACTCAATAGAGAAAAATGGCAGAATCAGGAAGCTCAGTATAAAATTCAGAATCACTTGACATACAAAGAACTGGGGAGATGGAGTTGTTGAAAGATGATCAGTTAGTTCCCACCCCCAAGTGAGCCAGATGTTGGAATTAAACCAGGATTTTAACACAGCTATTAGAGTTATTGTCAGCAAGGTAAAGCAACAACAGTTTCAATGCATGGAAATTTCAACAGAACAGAATGAAGTTTTCACTGGATGGGCTTACCAGCTGAATAGGACAATAGAGGAGAGAGAAAGGATTTCAAATTATCCAAGTAAAAACAAGAAAAATTAAACTTCAAGGCAAGGAGAAATCCACAGATCCTCAAAGTCCTGTCAGATGGCACTCAGTGATCAGATGCACATGAATGGAATATCCGTAAGGGAGGGGTGGGGACAAAAGAGCTGAATAACTAATGGTTGAGACTCGGACATCTGATGAAAAAGGACAATTCGCAACTACAAAATGCTAATGAAGCCCAGCCCAGTTCACACGGAGGCCCTGCCTGGGCTGTGTCATAGTCGGGTGCTGAGCAGCAAAAAGAAAGCAGGGCTAGAATGCAGCAAGCAAAGAACATTCTGCTCAGGGTGGGTCATGAATGTTTGCCTTCTAATCAGAGGCTCACTGGGGATTGAAGAGAGGACAGCATCCTTAAACCACTGAACAAAAGCAATCAGCCTAGAACTCTATAGCCAGTGGAAGTATTCATGAATAAAAGCAAAGTAATGATTTTCTGATTAAGGAAATCCAGGAAAATGTAGTCCTGTTAGACCTGCCTCAGCCCTTCACCCTGCAAAAACATTAAAGAATTTATCCAGGATGAAGATAAATAATTCTAGACAGAAACTTGAACCTTGAATGAAGAACATAAAAAATACTAGATATCTGGGTGAAAGGCAAAGACCTCTTTTAAACCTTTCTTTTAATTTCTTCATGGCCTATATAATTTTAAACTACAAAATTATATCGTATTGTGAGATTTATGCTGTGGGGGGAATCATATGGCCCTGTGTAATTATATACCTATACTTTATGGGAAGTAATCTATTATTAAGTACAATGGACTAGAAAGCTTAAAGATATGTTCTGCAATCCCTATAGAAACCTTATATAAAGAATGCAAAATATAGCCGGGCGTTGGTGGCGCACGCCTGTAATCCCAGCACTTGGGAGGCAGAGGCAGGTGGATTTCTGAGTTCGAGGCTAGCCTGGTTGACAGAGTGAGTTCCAGGACAGCCAGGACTACACAGAGAAACCCTGTCTCGAAAAAACCAAAAAAAAAAAAAAAAAAAAAAAAAAAAGAATGCAAAATATAATAGATAAAAAATGGCTAGAGAGACTGCTCAGCAGTAAAGGTGCATCCCTCTTTTGAAGAGGGTGCTAGTTCAGTCCCCAGCGCCTGTCTGAGGTGGCTCCCGTCCACCTCTGCTGCAGCTCCAGTCAGTGCCTGCTCCCGTCCACCTCTGCTGCAGCTCCAGTGCCTCTGGCTCTGACCACACCTGCATTCAACTGGAGCCTAAAATAGCATGTATGTGTGTGCTCATTAACATAGTCTTTGCTTCAAAGAGCATGTAGCAAAACTTGATAAAACTAAAGAGCAAAATAAACTCATAATCATACTTGATTTTAGCATCACTTCACCAGCCCACCAAATAGATGAACTATCAGGATAGTATTTCAGCAAGTAGCTTTAGCTGATGCTCATTCAACATGGCGTCGAGTCATGACAAAATGCACATGCTTTATATGCACACGGTGTGCTTATCAGAATATAATTTTCTATGGGCCACAAAACAAATCTCAGATTTTAAAAGAATAGAACTTTAAAGGTTCTTTTCTGACCCCAGTGAAATCAAAGTAGAGGTCAACGACAAGGAGATACCTGAAGGGTATAAATTGTCAGGTAAGGAGAAATCACAGGCCAA
Organism: Apodemus agrarius; assembly: GCA_964023405.1. Classification (NCBI taxonomy): domain Eukaryota; kingdom Metazoa; phylum Chordata; class Mammalia; order Rodentia; family Muridae; genus Apodemus; species Apodemus agrarius. The sequence continues at coordinate 59,249,377 of OZ030012.1, read as the reverse complement.
TTAAAATACTTTAAACTGATGATGAAACTAGAACATTGTAGAATGTATTAAAGTTTAAATGTGGAAGAGTTTGTGTCTTTAGATTCCTGTGTTACATAAGAGGAAATTTTCAGTGTAATGGCTGAAATAATAAGCTGACTGTAAAGTTTGTAAAGACATGGAAGACTGAAAAACTAGAGCAACACTGCAAACAAAAATCAGAGGACATACACAATCCTATTTAAACACTCGAAGGCCACTGTAACCCTGGCAGTGCCATGTGTTGTGACAAAAAAGAAAAGCTGAGAAAGAAAAAAAAAAAATAGAGCATCTAGAACTAGGAGCAACCTCTGTGGCCAGGCCCTCATTCCCTAAGCAAGCGCACCAAGGAAGGGGACGGGCCATCTCTTCAGTAAGTGGCTCTGGGAAAACTGGCTGTGTGAACGGGAGGAAGACACAACCTTTTCTTTTACTTCACGGTAAACAAAAGCTAGCTAAAAGTAGGTCATTAATTCTAAATATCAGAGCTTAATCTTTAAAAATATAGAAGAGTGTGGGTGGCCTAAAGGTTGCTGGGACGCATGTTATTTATAAAACCCACCTTTGTTCTTTCTGCTGAGAGCAAAGTTTCAGTTCTCTGAACTCTGTTGTAAAAATGCCATCATTTCTTCTGCTTCTGTTCCCCTCAGGGGAGAATTCTTGTTTTACCCTTGTTGCCCCCAAAGCTTGATGCATACAAGTCTTATTTTTGTTGTGGTTTTCTTGGTGGGGGAGGGGAGTTTGCACATTTATGAAGTTTCTTCCTGTATCACTGTCTACCTTATTTTTTGTTTAAGACAGCATCCCTCACTGAACCCAGAGCTCACCAACTGGCTGGCCAGTAAGTGCCTGGGGTGTTTCTGTCTCTGCTCCCACCTCCCCACCTGTACTGAGATTATGGGTGTTTTATGGGATTATGGGATGCTAGAGATCTGAACTCAGGTCCTTGCACCTACATAACAGGGATTTTATTTATCAATAGAGTCATTTTCCCAGCTCTCATGTCTTACTTCTTTTGCTCAAATACATGGGAAAGAAATCCAATGTACTTGATAAGTTTCTAGTTCGTTCTAGTTCTTTAATGAATGAAGATATACTACTAGGACTGGAGAGATGACTCAGCAGTTAAAAGCACTGGCTGCTCTTCCATAGGTCATGAGTTCAATTTCCAGCAACCACATGGTGGTTCACAACCTTATGTAATATGATCTATTGCCCCTTTCTGTCTGGCCTACAGGTGTACATGCAGATAGAGCACTCATACATAAAATAAATAAGTAAACCTTTAAAAATGTACTGCTATCAAAATATATTAAATACAAGGAATTGTGATCTCCTAAGTTGTTTTCTTTATAGATTTACACACACACACACACACATACACACACACTCCAAATCTGCCAGATTTTTTTTCTGCTTTTAAACTCTAGAAAATATTATGTGGATGTTTGTGTAGAGATCATTTGGGTAATAACGAAGGCTTGGTTTTTTGTTTTTTTGTTTTTTTCTAAAGAGCTCAAATTGTTCTCTGATTAACTGTTTCTTACATAAGCTATCCATAGGAAGCCAGCCTCAGCAGGTAAATCACTTGTAGCCAAGAGCGGTGACCTAAGTTCTATTTCTAGAACTCACATGGTGGACAGAACTGCCTCCCACATACCATCCTCCACACAACCTCCCACATAACCTCCACACAAAAGCTACAGCATTCTTGAACACATGCACATACACACAATACACACAAACATTAAAATAATAGGTTTGTGGTGTTAAGTCTGAATTGATGAATTACTTTTCACAGGGATTTTTCAGATAACTTTGCCCTCGTTTGTTGCTTGTAGTTGGTCTCTTCGCTAGTGTTAGAGAAAGGAGCAGACACGCAAGATGCCCACAGTGTAGCCTCCAATGGGAAGAAGCCTGCTGTGTTAGAACAGGGACATCCTACTTTTGGCTTCTCTGGACCACATTAGACAGAGGTTTTTTGTTGTTGTTGTTTTTGTTTTTTGTTGTTGTTTTTTTTTGGCTAATATTAGAAACACAATAAATGCTCATGAGAAAAACAAAAAGGCCTATGTACAAGTTTTGTGATCTCCTACCACCACAGATAAGCAAAAACATCCTCACATACTTATTTAATTATGCTTTGTCCCATTTGGAGAGTCCATTAAAATTGTTAACCAGACCCTAAGTTTGTGATCACCAGTAAAGAAAATGAACATGAATATCTAAGTAATAAAACTTCATTGTTGTTTTTAAGGTATTTTTATACTTTAAATACTTAACATTGTTTTTGAGAAACTAATGGATCAGCCTCAGGCTTAAAGGCAGTAAGTCATAATTCTCAGTGAGTTCTGAAGGTGCTCATCAGATATTTGGGTTCCCAGTTTGCTGTTCATGTGCCTCACCCTGGAAAATCGTTGTTCATACTACATGTGTGCTTCTGTATGTGATGACATGAATCAGGTGGTTATGAAATGAGGCTGTTCGTCTCTGGGAAGATAGGACCTATCAGAGTGTAGTAAAGATGTTAGCAGTGTTTTCTTTAACTGGCCAGACCCCAGCTCTCTGCATTTTATTTGAAAATTGACAGATAACTGAAACTGAAGCCACAGATACCCCAAAATACTCATTATTTTCACAAGAATCTTGAAGTCTGTTATCTTAGGTATAAAAAATCTGAAATTTTTTAATCAAATTAAAAAGTAAAGCTATATGATTTTTCTTGTTCACAGGACAGCATTTAATTTCACATGTCAAAACACATAAAGTTATTTACCTTGACTTGAGCCTGACATAATTTTTTTTAATGCTGCTATGACTTGAAGCATTATATTGATCACCTGGCATTCACTTTAGCAAGTTCTGTATATTCATTCATTTAAATGAGTAGTACCACTAAAAATCCTAAATTTGTAAGGTAATTTTAATTGTCAAGTCCTAGGAATGAATGAATGAATGAATGTGTGTGTACATATATATATTATAAACATGTCATAAATCATAAATTCTTATCATTTGTCCTTGATTCAGCCATTTTTCATAAATTAAATGTAGCCGTGGGCAACATTACCACTTTTAAGGCATTCCTGGAATTCGCAATGATTTAGTCTCTAGGCTCTTGTGAAATTCAGTATCGCTGGATGTCATCCATTTTTAATGCTTTTGTGCATAAATTTTCTCAAAGTACTATGTAATAATACTTCATTAAACTTGAGGTTTTGGACAGAATTTCATTGTCTTTATTAATTAGTCCGTCTCTTGCTTCTAAAGCATCATTAGTAATGATACCAATGAACAAAGAAAATCTTTTTTTTACTGCTTCACACTTGCTACACTTCTTTGTTTGGTTTTCCAGTCCCTTCGGTTCCTCTGGCCACAGTCTATGGAGACAAACTGATGTTAGAAACATGTCTTTTTTTAAGATCATATAATTTAACCATGAATTTCATGTATAATTGTAGTAAACTCAGCAGCAAGTGATCTTAGTTATTTTGCTTTAAAGATGCTATCACTTAGCTATAGAATCTGTTTCCGTGTAAATTGAGAAGACTGGTTTTCAGTTTTACTCCTTTGTACTTGTGATGCCGTCCTTGATGCACACTGAGTCTGACAGCATGTTCTGTACACAGTGCCTTTCAAATTACAGTCTTTGAAAACTTGAGCAAATTCCTTACAAATGAAACAGAGTGCCTTTCTTATTAGGTAATCTTCTATCTTCTTTTCATTGAACTTGTTTTTTATTCATGATTTTTCTTTTGGGGGTCCTGTTTTCTTTAGCAGTACTGAAGAAGCCATTCTAGCCATATTATATTATGTAAATATAATAATTTATAAGTGACTATTGAAAATTAATTGACCACAAGTAGCACATCCTGGGCCCCTCCACATAGCTGCCAATGCAGCACAAAGTGGAGAAGCACTTGTAAAGCCTGGTGGGCAGTGCCTGAGTCACAGCCAAGGTGCTGTCAAATAAGAATTCTTACTTGTCTTCTAAATAAAAAAAAGTCTATAAATAAAAAAATGTCATAAATTAAACATTATTAATAATTGTTGAATTGCCAATTCTGAAAAGGCACATGTAATATCTGGTTTCTCCAGTTCAACTGTCTGCACTTGAAAAAAAGCAGAAGTTGCACACCTGCAAACAGAAGTCACAGATGCAGGAGCACGTGGGCATTTGCTTTGTGTGCCATTGCATTGTTGCATTGTCATCTGCAGATTTATCCCAGAGAACCACACAATGGAGTTACACACAAAAGAAACATACACGGAGAAAAAAAAAAAAACAACCAAACACAGTCTCATGATGTTTTAGTAATTTACAGTTTTGCGTCAGGCAATGTCTGTGGCTGTTGTGTGTCTCACAAGCCACAGGTTGGATACCCTAGCTTAGAATAAGGGGGGTTGATTCAGTTTTTATATTAAATCATCTCAGGAGTCTCTCTGAATAAATATGTATGCTGGGTTATTGGATCCAGAGGAGACAAAGTTACATAAAAGCAGAATTGACCTTATTTTAAAAATTTAGGCACCAGATTTATCTTTTGGTTCACTTTGATCCATGCAGCGTGCCCCCAGAAGGTATCTGTAACTAAGATCAATTTTCATTTGTTTCCAAAGGAAGCTTTGAAATCCCGAGGATTTGGGTAATAGTTAATCTAGACCTTAAAATTCTATACCAAAGAAATTATAAAGTAGGAAAAATAATACAAAGAGAACTTTGGGGACTGAGACTCTGGGACTGCAGTAGCAGAGTAATCACCTAACAGCTGTAAAAACACAGCCTTAGGAGTGTTCACCTGCCTGGTCTGGTATCTGTAACATGAAAATAAGAAATGTCTCCGTATACACTTATTTTTTAAATCATATATTTTAGTTTATATGCTGTTTCACACTTAATTATTAGTTCTTTCTCCTTGGTTGTAAGAAAATGCATGTCTTAAAGAAAATATCTTGGCCCTGCCTGGGGTAATGATACATGCCTGTACTCTCAGCACTCAGTAGATCAAGGCCAGTCTGGACTAGATGGTATATTCCTTTATTCTTAGCACTAAGTAGATGGAGGCCAGCCTGGACTACACAACAAGTGTCAGGACTACCTGGATACAGTGAGACCCTGGCTCAAATCCTTGCCCCCACACAGGTATATAATCCTGTAAGGATGCGGAACTGGGTAAATATTAATACAAATTTTATGAATATGACTAGAGAAATTCTGTTTTTATATTAGTAAGTTTTAATATGAATTAAATATGCATGCCTTGGAAAACAGACTAGGGTCAGTGAACTTACAGATTTAAAACATGTTAGAGCTCTTGTGCCATACACAGTCTGCTCAGCTATTGCGCTCTACCTTTGTTCCATGTAAATATCTCTAGACAATATTTAAATGGGAAGCAAGTTAAAGCCAGCTGTGACTCACCAGCTTGATCTTTTATAATATTTACTGAAGGTAGAGAACACTAAAGTACCCCGTCTCTGACATATGGTAATTTTTAATAGCTAACCAAACCATTTGACATCTTTTTAAGTTTTTCTTATTACTAAAATAAAGACGTCAGGCTATAGTGAGTTGCCTTATTTTAAGCTTTAAAACTTTTGGTCACCGAAGTGTTTTGGTTTTGTCACGGGCAGGGGAAGGCACAGCAACACTGTCGCCTCTAGACTTAGGTTCAGCTACTTCCTACTTTGACAGAAGAGAACCAGCAGTTGTGAAACAAAGTTGGAGTTTGTTGAGTAAAAGCAAATTAGTGTTCTCCCAAGTGGGCTTCTCAAGAGTCATGCATGTGTATGTGATTTTGTGGGTTTGAAATTACATTGCTCAAAGGATGTAATTTATAACCGGGTTGAAAGAGTAAAGCCAAGTGTTGAATTATGGAGAGCTGGTATACTTACTTCTCTTGTCTTGAAGAATTTCCTTTTGTGGAAGAAAATGTAATATGATTTATGAGGTGTATCATTTCAGGTACAGGATTGGGGGATGGGTGCTGGTAAGGTTACACTCAGGTCTCATGCTGTATGTCTTTAAGCATAGATCATTAACTGTTTTAACAGTCACTGAGATCGCTCTCAGAAAAAGAAGTGCTATCTCTATGCCAGCAATTGTCACAGAAGTTCTGACATTGTCCATTGGGTCAAAACATTAGCCGTTTTAGCTAGTGGAAATACAAACAAGATCCCAGGATATCAGGTGCTCCCTTCCCTTCCCTTCCCTTCCCTCCCCTCCCCTTCCCTTCCCTTCCCTTCCCTTCCCTTCCCTCCCCTCCCCTCCCCTCCCCTCCCCTTCCCTTCCCTTCCCTTCCCTTCCCTCCCCTCCCCTCCCCTCCTCTCCCCTCCCCTTCCCTTCCCTTCCCCGGTTCCTTCCCTTCCCTTCCCTTCCCCAGTCCCTTCATTGCCTGTGTGCCTCCATTATGCCACAATTTCAAGGCACCTGAAGATTAAGAGAAAAATCTAAGGATAAAATCAGTGCAAAATCACAACATGAAAGACTGCCATGAGTTTAAAAATCATTACACACATAGTACTTCTTTGGAACATTAAGATCCAAAACAACTTTAATCTCACAGTCTGTGAGACCAAACCACTGTGTTCTATGTCAGTCTGTTACCTGTAACTTTAATGATACATGTATTAATGAGTATTCTTCTTATGTGTGAAAACTAGGTTGAATGTAGGCTTTGAAAAAATTGCATTACTTTGCTACAGTATAATGTAAGAAATTTGAATAAGGATACCTAACTATACTTATGCTGTGACTTATTCAATACCACGTACATTACCATTGGTAACCCTTATTTGCTCTATAAGAAAACAGTAGAGATATAAACATCAGGCTGAAGAACCAGTTGGCAGAGTGAGTTCCACGTGGAGATTGAGCCTTGTGCATTATTAGTTTCTTATTGCTGCCCTAACAAGCTGTCGCAGACAAGTCTATCATCTGGTGGTCATAGACATCAGAGATTAGCAAGTCACAGTGGGGTAGAATGAAGTTAGGAGGGCTATATACTTCCGAAGGCGCTAAAGGAGAGGCGATGTTTTCACACGTTCTGGCTTTAAGGCATAGACGTCGCAGAGGGGGCTACCGATCTACCTATCATGCTGAGTGGAAGAAAAAAATTAAACAATATTGTGCTTTTTCACCGTGTTGTAAAAGGACTGGTTATCATCAGCCTGTATAGAGATTAGAGATGTGAGATTAAAGATGTGACTTCACCAGAGTTTGAAGCCTGCAGATCATACTTCTGCAACATTTTTATCAGTGTTAGACATTTGATACTAATGTAGGTATATTGCCTCTGTGTCTCCAGACAATCAAACTTTGAATTCAACTCAAATTAGACTTGGTTCGGTGCCCTCGCCATCTGTTAGCTTATTTCATATTTCTGTTAGAAAAGAGGTCTTTTCCTGAAGGGTAAAAAAAAAAAAAAGAAAGAAAAAAGAAATGCTCAGGACAAAATGCATCTAGTGTCTGGACATCAGTTAGGTACTGTGAAGACCCTCTGCTCAGGAGATGAAGGTACAAGGAGATCTTGGAATGGAATCTTTGTATCTCTTCTGTCCTAAGCATGTGTTTAATGTCACATTTAAAGATAAATTAAAGTGTGATCCAACCTATATCTTCTTTTTTTAGAACTGGTTTCAATTTATTACCCCCTACTTTTTCTTTTTTTAATACTTATTTCTTGCCTTTTTATTAGGTAAATGAGTAATTGAACTTGAAATATAAACCTCCTTGCTACCCTTAGACAGTTAGCTCTTATTTTCAAAGATGGTAGGAGGCATACATACAGAGAAATTAATTAATTAATAATTAAATTGTTTTTAAAGTGGTAACAATATATATTGTCCTTTGGAGGGAATAATAATTAACCATGAAATTTTAGATAGCCTACATTTATTTGGTTGGTTGTTTTTTGAGACAGAGTCTCACTGTAGCCTTGGCAGTCCTAGAATTCATCACCTAGCATACTCACTAGGATTAGAGGTAGGAGCCGCCGCACTCGGTGCTGATTTGTGTGCTTTGTATCTCTGTACACAGTAGTAATGCAGAAGGTCAAAGACATGTATAATTGAATAACTTTCATATCTTTTTTTAAACTTTCATATCTTTTTAAAGGCCATTCTGTTTTGACCAATTAGTTTTCACAATCAAATTCTTCCATCTCACCAAAATGAGCTATTTTAGTATATTAGGTTTTGACTGTTCCAGAGACCGTTTTTGTTGTTTTCAATAGGTGCTTGGTTTTTTTTTTCTATTGATTGAGACTTTCACACATGTTTCTAATGTATGTCCATTAGAACATCAGTAGTCTCTCAGTGACTGCATCCCTGAAAGAGAAATTTTCCTCTCCCAATAGTCTTCAGTCACCTCTAAAACTCCTCTGCTAAGGGTGGGAATTCTTCCCTGCTTTATGCTGGGATTTTGTGTGGCCAGATCTCTCTCATACAGGTCTTGTACATACAGCCATGACTCCTCTGTTTCCTTGTACAGCTGCTCTGTTGTGTGTAGAAAGCACTCTCACTGTAGTCACCCATTGCCTCTGTTACAGTCGTCCCACCTCTTCTTTCTTGAGGATCCCTGAGCCTTGGGAGAAAGCAGTGTGATACAGACACAGAGACTCCACTTCTTCCAGCAGCTTTCAGGTATCGCAGAGCTGAAGATAGAGTTTTCTGTGTGCCACCAAACTTCCTTGATACACACATACTGTTTCCTGTAAGTCAACATTCTGTACGCTAGTGTGGTACAAGTGAATTGGCATCAATATCTTATCATGCTGCTCATAATTTGTTCAGTATTAATATATTCTGAGGATTTTGATAACTGTATAATGACATGGTCTCACCATTATAGTACTAGATAGAATAGTTTCACTGTACTAAAACTTTATCTTTCATTCCTTCTTTCTCCTTAATTTTGAAACTTTTCTCCTTAATTTTACATATTCTATGGCTAAGATCAAAAACTCAGGGAACAGAAAATGCTGGCAAGGATGTGGAGAAAGAGGAACACTCCTCCATTGCTGGTGGGATTGCAAGCTAGTACAACCACTCTGGAAATCAGTCAGGTGATTCCTCAGAAAATTGGAACATAGTACACCTGAGGACCCATCTATACCACTCCTGGGTATATACCCAGAAGATGTTCCAACATGTAATAAGGACACATGCTCCACTATGTTCGTAGCAGCCATATTTGCAATAGCCAGAAGCTGGAAAGAACCCAGATGTCCCTCAACAGAAGAATGGATACAGAAAATGTGATATATTTATACAATGGAGTACTACCCAGCTATTAAAAACAATGACTTCATGAAATTCTTAGGCAAATGGATGGAACTAGAAAATACCATCCTGAGTGAGGTAACCCAATCACAAAAGAACACACATGGTATGTACTCCCTGATAAGTGGATATTAGCCCAGAAGCTAGATATAATTCACAGACCACATGAAGAAGGAAGACCAAAGTGTGGAAACTTTGGTCCTTCTTAGATAGGGTACAAAATACCCATGGGAGGAAATACAGAGACAAAGTGTGGAGCAGAGACTGAGGGAAAGACCATCCAGAAACTGTCCCACCTGGGGATCCATCCATATACAGTTACCAAACCCAGACACTATTGTGGATGCCAGCAAGTGCTTGCTGACAGGAGAATGATATAGCTGTTTCCAGAGAGGCCCTGCCAGTGCCTGACAAATACAAAGGGGGATGCTCTCAGCCAACCATTGTGTGGAGCACAGGGTCCCCAAGGGAGAGGCTAGAGAAAGGACCCAAGGAGCTGAAGGGGTTTACAGCCCAATAGGAGAAGCAACAATAGGAGTCAACCAGTACCCTCAAAGCTCCCAGGGACTTAACCATTGACTAAAGAGTACAGATGGAGGAACCCATGGCTCCAGCCACATGGGTAGCAGAGGATGGCCTGGTCGGGCATCAGTGAGAGGAGAGGCCCTTGGACCCATGAAGGCTCACTGCCCCAGGGTAGGGGAATGCCAGGTCAGGGTAGCAGGACTGGGTTAGTGAGCAGGGGGAGGGGGAATGGGATAGGGGGTTTTCAGAGGGGAAACGAGGAGATAGCATTTGAAATGTAAATAAAATATCTAATAAAAATAAAAGAAAAAATTGCATATTCTATAATGTCATGGAGATGTAATCATAGTATATGGTCCTGTGAGAGTGGCTTCCTTTGCTTCATAGTATATATCTAAACTTCCTCCATGTCTTTTATTTGGCTTGGTATTTTAAGTATATTTGCCACTAGTATTGTATTATATGAATGCTGTGATTTGAATGTGGTTTTGCTTCTGCCAAAACCCACGTTGAAAGTTGGTTGCCAGTTTTGATGTCCAGAAGTAGTATTGTTAAGAGGGATTAATGTTATTCCTCTGAGAGTGGATTAATTCTCAAGTATGTTGTTAGGCATGAGTCAGTGCCTTTGTTCCCTCCCTGTCTGCTAAATACATCTGCGTGGAGCTCTTCCATACACTCCTCCTGCCATGTGTTGTATCTGCTGTGTTATAAAGCAGTGTGAAGCTCTCACCAGATGTCGCCACGGATGCTGAACTTTTCTGTCTATAGAACTTGGAGTTCAATAGACAACTCCTTATACATGTATAAATTAGCCATTCTTGGGTATTCTGTTATAGCAATAGAAAATGCACCTAGAAAATGGGTGTAACAAATGAATTCATTCAGAGAATATATTACATAATTCAATTTTGGGTATTCTGTTATAGCAATAGGAAATAGACTCAAAGTGGGTTTAACAAAATGTATTCATTCATTCACCCACTGAAGAACATCTGGGTTGCTTTTAAGTTTGGGCAGTTGGGAATATAGCTACAATAATTGCTAATGTACAGCTCCTTTAAACCTGAGTTTTCAACTCCATTTGGTGAACAGTAGGGATTAATAAGTTATATAAGATTATATTTCTTTTGTTTGTGAAAGTAGCCGGGCGGTGGTGGCGCACGCCTTTAATCCCAGCACTTGGGAGGCAGAGGCAGGCGGATTTCTGAGTTCGAGGCCAGCCTGGTCTACAGAGTGAATTCCAGGACAGCCAGAGCTACACAGAGAAACCCTGTCTCAGAAAAAAAAAAAAAAAAAAAGAAAGAAAGAAAGAAAGAAAGAAAGAAAGAAAGAAAGAGAAAGAAAGAAAGAAAAATAGTTTGTGAAAGTGACTACCATTCTACTGTTTCCCATCCTTGCCTTGTGCTTAGCTTTGGCAGTACATTGAGCATTAACCGGTTTAATAAGTATGAGATGCTGTCTAAGTGTTTTCACACTAAGCAACATAAGCATTCTTATGCTTACTCACTCCCTGTGTGTCTTATCTCTTCAGATACCACTGAACTTGTAGGGTTCAGTGTAGTTCATGAATTGTTTTTATTGTTGAGAGGTAAGAGTTCTTTATAAACTTTGAACAATAGCCCCTTTTCATGTGTCTTTTGCAAATATTTCTACCAGTATGTGGCTTTATGTTCTAATTCTCTTTATGATCTTTCTCTGAGCAGTAGTTTCTCTCTCTCTCTCTCTCTCTCTCTCTCTCTCTCTCTCTCTCTCTCTCTCTCTCTCTGTGTGTGTGTGTGTGTGTGTGTGTGTGTGTGTGTGTACACTGAGCCCAGTTTGTTGGGTCTTTCTTTCATGGCCCATGTTTTTGGCATTTTATATAAGTCATCATTAAGCTCAGGGCTAAATAGATTTACTCCTGTTGTTGTCTAGATATTTTAATAGTTTTGCACTTTACATTAAGGTCTGTGACTCCTTTAGGGTTAATCTTTGTGAAGGTTATATAGTCAGTGTAGAGATTTTTGCATGTGAATGTTCGGTTATTCCAGTACCATTTGTTTGAAGAATTTACTTTCTCCATTGTATTGCTTTTGCTTCCTTGTCAATGATATCCTGGCTGTGTTCATAGCCATCTGTTTCTGGACTCTGTGCTTTTCCATTGGTCTGTTTGCTCTGTTGCCACTGCTACATTATCTTGACTGCAGTGTCCTCATAGCAAGTTTGGTGTTGTTGTTTAAGTTTTAGTCAAGTTTCATTTTTAAAACTTTTGATGTGTATGTGTATTTTGTCTGCATGTATATCTGTGTATCATAGACACGTGGTACCTGTGGAAGCCAGAGAGGACATTATGTCCCCTGGAACTGGAGTCACACAGAGCTTTGAACTGCCATGTCAGGGTTAGCAGCCAAGCTAGGTCCTCCCCAGGAACGAGGAACATTCTTAACTGCCGAGCCGTCTCTCCAGCCCGAGAGCAGCTTCTGACGTGTGATGATTTAAGTCTTGTAACTTGTTCTTCAGAATTGTGTTCATTCTTAATTTAGTTCCAGAGAGCATGCTCTGTAGTATAATGAAACTCCCTTGAGCTGTGCTTTAGCACATAGCAAGGGATTGTAGAATCTTTTTTCCCCAGTGCTATAAATAAGACCCAGGGTGAAGCTCATTCCTGGCAGGCAGTCACTCTGACACTGAGCTAGATATGCTTGGCCCCAAGAAAGGTGATATTAAGAATTTTTACAACTACTATTTCCCAGATTTCCATCAACTCCATATGTTGTATATTCTAAAAACTGCTACTCTCAAATGTTACCCCAGACCTACTGCATCAGAAACTGCATTTTACAAGATACTTGGGTATTTTGATATACTAAAGTTTAAAAGACCCTCCACTAAAAAAGCACCAAGTTTTACCTGTGATGTGGTATGGTGCCTTTATTTTTTGCAACTTGAAATTCACTTCACAATTTGAAAACCATATCGAACAGTCAAAAGATTATTCTTCATGTGTTTTGAGAATCTGCTCATTTTAGAACTACTGTTCAGTTGGAGAGTCGGTGATAAAGAGGAAATGGTGTGCTCTGTGGCAGCTCTGACTACCAGGCCATCAGTTCATGCATCAGTTTGCTGGTAGGGTTCAGTGTAGTTCATGTTATTCTACGTGGTGCTAAAATGGTTCCATTCCTTGTTTCTTTTTGCTTTTCCCGTTCTACCAATGTTAGGGGGTTATTATAAGAGCCATATAACTTATGTCTGGTGTGACACATTTTACATATGCCATTATTGTTTAAAGCAGGGGTTTAGAGTCACCCGGGTCCGGGTTCTTACATTGGCTCTTGTTTCCTGGTATTATAACTTTGGATCTCTTTTCTCATCCATAAATTAGAAAAATGATACAGGGTTGTCAAAAGAATAGAGTTAGCATAGTTTTCAGCATGATCAACTGTATTGTCTCAGCGTTAGCTTCTTTCCCTTCCATTCCCATAAGTCCAATTAAAATTCCCCTATACAGGTACTGAGATACTGGTGCTCCGTTGTTAGCAACTATGTAGTTGCTAACAAATGTATCAAATCCAAGCAACTCAAAATTATTGTTGGAAGTGTCCAGGAACAGATTCTCTTCTTTTTCTTTAAGGAAAATAAAATCTTTAAAAGTTTTTTCTTTTAGAATATTTTGAATGGAACAAATACAGAAACCCACAGCCAGAAAATGTGCAGAGTGAGAGACCTTGTAACATTCAGTTCCCCAACCCCACCCCCGGGGCTCAGAACACTGTGGAATAGGAGGCAGAAGGAGCATAAGAGCCAACAGAGATGGAGGACAGCAAGGGAACAAGCAGGATTGACGGACAGATGAACTCACAGACGGTGGCAGCATCCACACGCCTGCACAGCTCTACAGCAGATGGGGTCCTAGCACAGAGAAGTGGACGCAAGCCCACATCCCTAACCCAGGAGCTATCTCCACTGGATAACCACTAGCAAATGAAAAATCAGATCTCAAATGAAGAATTACCAGGGATAAAAAGCCACTTTTAAGGACAGGCCTAATGGCCAGCAGTAGATGGCCAGGACAAAACCAACACAGGAGTAGCACTCTTTGTTTCCTGTTCTGTCAGGGCTTTTTTTCTTTTTTCTCTAACCTTACAGGTTCATATTCTCTCTCTCTCTCTCTCTCTCTCTCTCTCTCTCTCTCTCTCTCTGGGGGAGGGGCTTCTAGGCTTCTAGTTTTTATGGAGTTCCTATGTGTATGGCTATATGTATGTCTGTGTCTGTGTCTATATGTGTTTCCTGTGCTTTTTCTTTGGCTCTTTTTCTTGTTTGAACACTTTTGTCTTATTCCCATTTGGTTTGGTTTGGTTTTTTTTTATTATTATTATTAATGTTATTGTTCTTCAAATTTCTGTTTGTTGTCTAAAGAGAGACAAAAAGAGTGTGGATTTGGATGGGAGGGGAGCTGAGATAGATCTCAGAGGAATTACAGAGGGGAGACCATAATCAGAATATATTGTATGAAAAAAATCTATTTCCAATTAAAAAAAAAAAAGATGAAGGAAAAAGGAAGGATAAAAGTACCAATTTGTTTGTGCTATCTTTCAAAATCCTTTGGTCTCATGCTGCTTTGTCATGCCCCTCCCCCGCTCAAGACCCTCCCTCTTGCCAAGCAGTCCCTCCTCTCCTTTCATGTCCTTTCATTGTTGTGGAGACTCTACCTAGGAGAATGTATGAATTACATTTCTATGGCTGTAATAAAGCACCATGGCCAATGCAAATGAAGTAAACGAGTTTATTTCCAATTATGGTTCTGGGATTTAGAGTCTGTGATGTGGGGAAGCATGTCAGCAAGCAGCAGGTGGCTGGAGCAGCAATCACAGTAGCAAAATGGAAGTAGCTTGAGGATTTAAGCTCTCAAAACCCAATACCAGAGAGACACTTTTGTAAACAAGGCTACACTTCCTAATCAGCCCACAAACAGCTCCACCCACTGGGGACTACGTGTTCAGGCATCTGAGCCTCCTGGGGACATTCTCATCTGAACCACCACAAGACAGAACACGGGGTAGCTGGCCACCGTGTCTAGCTTTTTTTTTTCCTTCCTTTCTTAAACATCATGATCTCTGTCACAAAGGACAGAGTCTTGCAAGTTTTCACCACTATCGAACTTTAAAGTTTATATATTAATCCCAAATTTTACAAATTATGTAACTTGATAAGCTTTACTTCTTAATTCTACTACTTCTCCATTTTCAAACATCATCCCCCAGCCTCCCCCCATAAAGAGATCAGTCCTACCTCTTTCTAGGTTGAGAGGCAGCAAAGAACACATCATATCCTGAATATTGTCTCTTCACTATTTTATCATCAGAGAAAACTTAATTCAGTGTCCATTTTTATCTTAATATTTTCATGGCCTCTCTCCAAGAATTTCAGGTACCTTGGAAGTAGCCTGACATTCAGCCAAAGACATGTATGACTAATTCAGAGTTACATCTTAAAGACAGATGCAGGAGTTGGATTTCCAACCACAGCTATGTTAAATATCACAATTAGACCACACTGGCTCCCCCCACATGCATCTGATTCATCTGCTTTTTGTAGGAGTTGGTATTTATTTTTGTCTTCTGTGTTGCTTCGAGTCAGACAAAGCTTTGGTATTAACTGTTACTGCAGTCTTCTGGTTAGAGCTGCCTGTGACCTGGCAGTGGCCGTGTGCTCAGCACTCCGCTCTTCACAGCTCTTCACACCCAGTCGGTTCCATCCTTCTGTGCGTTCAAGGGCCGCCAAGCTTGCTCATTCATTCCCCGTCTTCCCTCCCTCCCTCGCTCCTTCCTTTGTAGATGTATGGCTCATTTATCAATTGTACTTCTCACGGTTATGCAATATAGGCTGTTGTTCAGAGTAGTTTGGAAGTTGTCTAGTCTCCTTAGGTTGTCTTAAGGCATTGTTTTCCTTTTGCTGAATCAGGGATCTGTTTCCTTAGTATAGTTATATTTTGTGTTTGAATTGATCTATGATTGGTTTTGATATCTTTTCTTACTGGGTTTTATCTCAAAATATGAGGGTTTTTTTAAATATGTTTTCATTTTGTGTATATGGGTTTAATTTTATGCACCATATGTGTGCCTGGTGCCCACAGAGGCCAGGAAGACTCAAACCTGCTGGAACAGGAGTTACAGGCGGTGCTCACACCATGCTCTTAACTGCAGAGCTATCTCTGCAGCCCCAGAACATAGGAGTCTTAGAAAACATACTCTACACTGAATGCTACCCCAAAATATTCTTCATTTAAATTGTCTAGTATGACCAAAATGTTGAAAGCAGTAGGTGTTTCAGAAATTATTAAACCATAGTAATGGAATTTTTAAAGATTATTCAGTCATTGCACAGAAACCTCATCATGAAAATGTTCATGTCATTTTACTTTTAATTACATTCAAACTAATTAAATTCTTCTTGAATGCTATATAAACTCTACCTCTTGATTTTAAGCAAGAGCCCAAGGAAAATAATAAAAATTGCTTTTTCCACTAGGGAGGGTTTTCTGGTCTATAACTACAAATTTTGTTGTTTCTGTTATTGGCTTGCGCTCTCCTATGGACTCTTTGGGGACTGCTTTCATTTTAAGCAACAGCCATTGGCACACGTCATAAACAAGCACCGGCTCCTCAAAGTTCTGTGTTGTAGGCTTCTCTCAGAAGGCAGCACGTGTTGTCTTCAACTTTGAAGGTACACCTCTAAATCACACTTTTTATCATAATCCCTTCCACGGCCTGGCAGACAAATAGAGAAGGAAGGGAGGAGACTCAGGAGCACTATTTGATCTGCCTTTCACCCATTGTCCCTTTAAAACCAACCTTGATAAATTTGTGAGCGCTTTCTCTACAGCAGAAAAACTGCAGACTCGGTGTTTAGGTCGCTCTGGCTTCAGGAGGTTGAGTAGATTATGGAAGGATAGCAGGGCTCATGGCTGCTTAACATGAAATATCGAGTGATCTGGAGAGAACCACAAGTGTGATGGTATTACTGCTGCAAATCATTGTGGGAGATGCTCGCGAGCTTCACGGTAAGGCTGCACCTTCCGTGGGCGCTCATTTAGAGCCGCTTCCTCAGGATAGAGCGTCGGCAACACATGTCTAATAGGTACATTCATTTTAATATGCTCATTCATTGAATAGTCCTGATTAATTAGTACATGTCACCATCTGGTACTTAGTGAGACTATTCATTTTTTAAATGTTGAAATTGCAGGGAATGGTGAACACCAATTAAAATCCTTTTAACAGGATTGTGTTGGTATAAAGTATACGTGTAGGAGGACTTCATTGGAATTCAGCATGCATCTCAGGGTACATGCATCAGCCCGAAGTCAATTAGAACAAAGAAAGTCAAGAGAGGGGAAAATGAAGGCAGCGCTGTCCGTTTTGTAAATGCGTCTGCTCCCGTGCTAGGCTTTGCTTGTTTCTCCTCTCACGACTGTTGTCCTCCCACAGTTTTGTCTGGGAGATCTGTCTCTCTCCATTTTTACCTTCCTCTTGTGGCTGGGGTTCCCCACATTCTCATCTCCCTAACCCATTCACACGTTAAGATGTGAGAATGAGTGAATACCTTTATGTCTGCACTTTATGTAAAAATCCACCACCCTACTCATCTCCGCCTTTGGAGAGATTGAGCATCAGTTACCAATATTTTTGGGCTAAACTTTGTGAGTTTGAAATCATTAATATTAAACCATTTTAATTAGATAATCACTTAGTGCTGCTGTGACCTGATTTTTTTATGCAAAATACAATTTGGAGTGCTTTTTCCTCCTGTTTTTAAAAGTTCTAATGAGTTTATTTTATAATCTAATAAATGTAAATAATAAAACCATTTGTATGGAAATGTTTCCAAAACATATTCACACTTTTGTTGCTTTGTTTCTTGTTAAACATAGCATACCAAATATAATTTAACATTTTTTGCTGCCCTGCTGTAATTAGTGTCAGCATCCAACACAATGCTGTTCTAGAATATGGTAATGCCATTAAGGTATGTAGGGCTGTTTGCCCTGAACTGAAATGCTTTTGGGTTTTCAGGCTTGCTTTTTCATGTTTTATGTCCTCATCTGCTGTTGGGAGTCCCTTGTCTCTGTATGAATGTTTCTGTCTTCAGTAAAACTAGATAGCACCGCACCACTTATTTACCTATTCAAGGACAGAACAGTGCCATCATGGACAGAGAAATGTCTCTTGCCTTAAAGTACCAAAAATTAATGAGGGAAGGAAGGATACAAATAGCTGTGGGTGGTATGTGATAAGGACTTGGGGAAGGATCAGTTAACTTTTTTGATATTTTCTTTATTTACATTTCAAATGTTTTTTCCCCCTTTCCAGGTCTCCCCTTTCAAAACCCCCATCCCATCCCCCCTTCCCCTGCCTCTATGAGGATGCTCCCCCACCCACTCACTCCTGTCTTCCCTCCCTGACATTCCCCTACACTGGGGCATCGAACACCCTCAGGCCCAAGGGCCACTCCTCCCACCGATGTCCAACAAGGCCACCCTCTGACACATATGTGGCCAGTGCCATGGGTCACTCCATGTGTATTCTTTGCTTGGTGGTCTAGTCCCCGGGAGCTCCAGGGGATCTGGCCTGTTGACACTGTTGCTCCCTCCCCCATGGGGCTGCAAGCCCCCTCAGCTCCTTCAGTCCCTTCTCCAACTCCTCCATCAGGGACCCTCCAGCTCAGTCCAATGGTTGGCTGTAAGCATCTGCCTCTGTCTGTTAGGCGCTCTGGCAGAGCCTCTCAGGATACAGCCATATCAAGCTCCTGTCAGTAAGTACTTCCTGACATCCACAATAACGTCCAGGTTTGGTGGCTATATATGGGATGGTCTCTGGATGGCCTTTCCTTCAGTTTCTGCTCCACACTTTGTCTCCATATCTCCTCCTGTGAGTATTTTGTTCTCCTTCTAAGAAGCACTGAAACATCCACACATGGGTCTTCCTTCTTCTTGGGCTTCATATGGTCAGTGAATTGAATCTTGGGTATTCTGAAGTTTGGGGCTAATATCCACTTATGATTGAGTGCATACCATGTGTGTTCTTTTGTGACTGAGTTACCTCCATCAGGGTGATATTTTCTAGTTCCATCCATTTGCCTAAGAATTTCATGAAGTCATTGTTTTTAATAGCTGAGTAGTATTCCATTGTGTAAATATACCACATTTTCTGTATCCATTCCTCTGTTGAGGGACATCAGGGTTTTTTCCAGCTTCTGACTATTGTAAATATGGCTGTTATGAATGTAGTGGAGCATGTGTCCTTATTACATGTTGGAGCATCTTCTGGGTATGTGCTCAGGAGTGGTATAGCTGGGTTGTCAGGTGTACTATGTGCAGTTTTCTGAGGAACCACCAGACTGATTTCCAGAGTGGTTGTACCAGCTTACAATCCCACCAGCAATGGAGGAGTGTTCCTCTTTCTCCACATCCTCGACAGCATCTGATGTCACCTGAGTTTTTAGCCATTCCGACTGGTATGAGGTAGAATCTCGGAATTGTTTTGATTTGCATTTTTCTGATCACTAAGGATGTTGAACTTTTCTTTAGGTGCTTCTCAGCTCTTTGAGTTTCCACAGTTAATAATTCTCTGTTTATCGCTGTTCCCCATTTTTTAATAGGGTCATTTGGTTCTCTGAAGTCTAACTTCTTGAGTTCTTTGTATATATTGGATATTAGCCCTCTATTGGATGTAGGATTGGTAAATACCTTTTTCCAATCTGTTGTTTGCTATTTTGTCCTATTGACAGTGTCCTTTGCCTTATAGAAGTTTTGCAGTTTTATGATGTCTCATTTGTCGATTCTTGATCTTAGAGCATAAGCCATTGATGTTCTGGTCAGGAGAAGATCACATGATCATTTCATTAGATGCTGAAAAAGCATTTGGCAAAATTCAGCATCCTTTCATGTTAAAAGTCTTGGAAAGAACAGGAATTCAAGTAACACATACCTAAACATAGTAAAAGCAATATACAACAAACCAATAGCCAGCATCAAACTAAATGGAGAGAAATGTGAAGCAGTCCCACTAAAATTGGGGACTAGACAAGGCTGCCCCCTCTCTCCATATCTATTCACTATAGTACTTGAAGTTCTAGCTAGAGCAATTAGACAACAAAAAGAGGTCAAAGTGTTATAAATTCAAAAGAAAGAATTCAAATTTTCCCTATTGGCAAATGATCTGACAGTATACTTAAGTGACCCCAAAAATTCACGAGAGAACTCCTACAGCTGACAAACAACTTCAAGTGGCCAGATAAAAAGTTAACTCAAACAAATCAGTAGCCTTCCTATACTCAAAGGATAAATGGGCTGAGAAAGAAATTAGGGAAATGACACCTTCACAATAGTCACAAACAATATAAAATATCATGGTATGGCTCTAACCAAACAAGTGAAAGATCTGTAAGACAAGAACTTCAAATCTCTGAAGAAAGAAATCGAAAACGACCTCTCAAAAGATGGAAAGATCTCCCATGCTCATGGGTTGGCAGGATTAATACAGTAAAAAATAGCCCTCTTGCTGAAAGCAACCTACAGATTCAATGAAATCCCCATCAAAATTCCAACTCAAATCTTCATAGAGTTAGAAAGATCAATTCTCAAATTCATTCAGAATAACAAAAAGCCCAGGATAGCAAAAACTATTCTCAATAATAAAAGACCGACTGGGGGAATCACCATCCCTGACCTCAAGCTGTACTACAGAGCAATAGTGATAAAAAATGCATGATACAGTGACAGGCAGGTAGATCAATGGAATAGAATTGAAGACCCAGAAATGAACCCACACGTCTATGGTCACTTGATCTTTGACAAAGGAGCTAGAACCATCCAGTGGGGAAAAAAGACAGCATTTTCAACAAATGGTGCTGGTTCAGGTGGTGGTCAACATGTAGAAGAATGCAAATTGATCCGTTCTTACCTCCCTGTACAAAGCTCAAGTCCAAGTGGATCAAGGGCCTCCACCTAAAACCAGACAACTGAATTTAATAGAACACAAAGTGGAGAAAAGCCTCAAACACATGGGCACAGGGGAAAAGTTCCTGAACAGAACTTTAAGAATAAGATGAGCAGATTCATGGGGGAGTTCACTTTGACTTGGTCTGTAGAATTTTGAGCAAATGTTACAGGAGTGGACCTAGGAAAGGATGCTTTTAAAAGATGAAGGAGTGTCAGGAACATGCATTACCTTTTATTCTCTGGAGTTCAAGTGTATTATATAGACAGCTGAGAGTTCTGTGTGATTTTATGGAGAAATATGTACAAACAAGTTTTTTTTTTTTTAGGTAAATTAGGAAACTGCAATTTATTATCTCAGTATTCCATTCAAAAAGTAAATCTAAGACCCATGTGTGGTTTGCAGGAGGTGGGTCAAAAGGAGAGGGTAGATTAGAGAACTGAAACTTAGCCCTTGAAATAAGATTTGGATATTGCATGAGATGGATCATTCAGAGTTGATCCAGCCTGAGAGGTTCCCAGTGTTGTGAAATTGCCAAGGACTGAGTATATTGCGGACAAATGCTAATCAGTTGTCTGTGAAGAGAGGCCTACAGGTAACTAGAAACTGTTGTCCAGTGCTTCAGAAGACAAGAGCAAGAGGTGTAGACTCTGGGACTAGTGTATCCTTAAATATTTGCAAATGGACAAAACCACGGAAAAAAAATCTTTAGGGGCCCTCCCTTTCTTTATTTCAGTATTGGGAATCAAACCTGGGCATCACACATTTAGGCTAGGTAATCAATTTATGTCTGAGACACATGTCACCACAGCCTTTTTATTTATTTTGTATGTGTATGTGAAGAATGCACATATAATCCATACATGTGCACATGGTTGGTATATTCTTTGTGGAGGTCAAAGGTTGACTTTTGGTACCAGATAACTTCCATACCAGAAGCGCTTTTACACAGGAGGAATGTTTTTAATTATCTCAAGCTAGTAAAGGACTCTAAATGTAACTTCATTTTTTGCCTTAAGTTTGTTTGAATAATTAAAAATTATATTTAATTCAAATTTTCATTTGTGTGATATGTAGAATAGATTGTAAATTTTAGGAAATATTTTAAAAGTATTTTTGCTCCCAAATAGCCTATTGATGATATGACATTCATCTGTTTATCTATGTACATGTACTGTTTGGTCTGAATATTAGAAAAAGACCCAGAAGGACAGGTAACAAGATTTTGGCTTTTTTTTTTTTTTTTTTTAGTGTTAAGAGTTGTTATATAAAAAAAAGAGTTGTTATATATCTTCATCTTCTTATTTTTTTCATAATATAAAGAATTAAGTTTTTCTTCATTTAAAAAGAAAATAAGGTCCATAAAGCATAAAATGTTTGAGTGACTTAGATAAACTTACATAGGTAGTTAGGAAGATCTCTGAGTCTTTGGTATTTGTGCTTCTAAGGATTCTTGTGGTGATGGGTTGTTAAAATTGGAACAGAAGTGATCCCAAGTACTCTGCTAAGCATAAGAGCCGTGAGCCTTGCACATCTTCAGGGCCGGCAGCCATGCTGCAACCTCAGAGGCATCGCCCTGCTAGGTCGGGATGTACACCATCAGCACTTATCTTCAGGGATGAGAGTACAGACCAACACACTTTGGGGAAGAAGGTTTAGCTGGTCTCCTTTTCTGTTAAAATCCAGTATGTCCCCGAAGTCCAGGCTGTGCCTGTTTTCCTTGAGGACAGCCCTAGCAAACGTGCAGGCATGTGTTCACGGCCGTCTGGGGTGTTTGTTAGCCGCTCCTGGCTTTCCAACCCATCACTGACCCAATCACTGCAGTTACTCAGCATCAGTTTTGATTTTCTGCTTTTACTCTACAGTAGAATAAAGCTTAACTAGAGGGTTTCACTA
The DNA here is from genome assembly GCA_964023405.1 of Apodemus agrarius. Classification (NCBI taxonomy): domain Eukaryota; kingdom Metazoa; phylum Chordata; class Mammalia; order Rodentia; family Muridae; genus Apodemus; species Apodemus agrarius. Next base: position 59,226,683 of record OZ030012.1, on the reverse strand, counting down.
TTTCACTCTTGTTGTCTCCCCATCCACTTTGGCCGCCTGTACATTTCATATTCTCATCTGAGTATTAGTTTTACTGAAGGTTAAGAGTCAAGTTTTGTGTGGAAAACACATACATTAAAGATATGGGTATTTTTACCTGGCTTTAGGATATGTTTGCTCTCTCCATTCAGAGCTTCAGTCCAGTTTTGCTGTGTTGTTTTGCTTTGCCTTTTCCACTGTTGGCTACACTTAAATGAGTGTCACTAGTGTGAGCTTGATTGTCCACAACTGTATTATGCATCTTGGGAAGTCATCCTAAGGTTGGCCCAAGAAGGGCCTTCAGGTCATCTTCATTCTCTCTTCCCCAGAGTCCCATTGATTGATAACTCTTAACTACTTAGCCTCTCAAATCAGGCCTCAATAGTTCCCACTGCCTCTCCATTAGCTCAGGCTTGTCTGGTCTAGCCTTGTCAGAGATGTACTAAACCACATTGCTTCCTACCTGCCATGTTTTTTCTCTATTCCTATCTGTGTTCTTATAGCACAAAGCAATACTACATTCCGCTGTTGTGGAATATAATCCAGAAACTTTTCCCTGACATATTCTGGTGTCATCTTTTGAAATTGACGCAAAATGCAAGTCAGAATTGGGTTGCTAAAGCTTTTCCTCTTTTTTACAAGACAGTTGAGATTTTAAACCATCCACAGTCATTGAAGCCTGAGCAGTGTAGTTAACAGCATTTCTATAGATGCAGCTCTCCAAATGCTCAGTTTTTAAGTCAAGAAGAGACATAGATACACTTGGGAGGGGCTGGGAGAGATTACTCTCCTTCATATAGCCACTGGATACAGACTTAATAGGAGGAAGTAACATGTTTACCAGGCAGACAAAGAATTAAGCATTTTATGTTAGTGTAACTCATTTTTATAAAGACTAAATAGTTACATCCCTTTGACAGATGCTTCGCAAATTAATAATGTGAATAAGATCACAAGAGGAATACTTAAAATAAAGGAGTATTGTTTTTAAGGAACTGCTTTTTTAAACTAGTAATTTATAAATCTTGAATTGAAGAAAAATTAGTAACTATAGTATTTCAGTGTTAATATACATTGTACAATTTTACTTATTATAAATATAGTTAGTTATAAATTCTCTATATTTTTTATTTAATTATAAACCAGATTAAAATTACATATTAAAAAAACTGGTGAAATGCAAATTATTGGTAATATGATAGATAATGCTTTATTGAAACTAAATTGTTATTCATACTGAATATGAACTGCTTGCTACCCCAATTTTCTTCATTACCACTGGCTTGGCTTTCTAATCTTTTGAGACAGGGTCTCATGTAGGCCACATTGGCCTCAAATTCTCCATGTTTTTAAGGATTTCCCCAAAGTCTGATCCCATGGTTCAGTGGGTAGAATTAAGTGTTAGAATTATAGGTATGTAACCATGCCCAGCACGGTCTTCATATGCCATATTTCTTTCTTTCCTTTCTCAGTGCCTATTTTATTTTTATTTATGTGTTTATACCTGGATAAGCATATGCAATGTGGGTATAGGTGTCCTTTGCAGGCCAGCTGAAGTTAGAAGTTGTGAGTTGCCCAACATGGGTGCTGAGGATAGATCTTGGGTCCTCTGGAAGAACAGCAAGTGCTCTTAACCACTGAGCCATCTCTCTAGCCCCTTTCTAACATACTGAAAGTCTAACATTGGCACAGTAAATACGGCTTTCATCATTTACATAAGGATTGAGCCTGTTCGTCCCCTCATTATTTCTTAAATTAGTAGTGTGGTTGGTGCCAGCTCAGATTATAAACACAAATGTACATGTAGACTAGAAATAGTGCTTATTAGTTAAAAGTGGCCATTTTATAACAACCCAACATATGTTTATGTTAATGTATTTGCATGAGGGTATAGTGTGGATACCCTCTTACGTATGAAGGCAGTTGTGCTCTTTGGTATGCATATGGATGCCAGAGATTGATTGTAGGTGTGATCCTCTACTGTTCACCATCATATGTATGTATGTATGTTTTTTTAGTCAAGGTCTCTCACTGAGCTCGTTGTCCTAGCTAGGCTGACTAGCCAGCAAGCTCCAGCCATCGGCCTTTTCCGTTAGTGCTGAGGGCACACGCACACGCACACGCACATGCACACGCTGCTAGCCCTGCCTTGTATGTGGGTGCTGGAGAGCCAAGCTCAGGTCCACATGCTCACACCACAAGCACTTTACCTCTGAGCCATCCCCTGTGTGCCTGCATTAACTTATCTTAGACAGAGATTTTATTTTTAGATCAATACTAACCTATTTTGAGAACTCACAGACCCTTAAAAACTACATTCTGGATCCCAGTTTAGGAAATACTCTTACTCTTTCAGTATAATTTTAATTAAAACTTGTTCCATTGCAATATTTTCTGGAAGCAATCAATCTGTATTTCTCAAAGTAGTATGTAATTCAGACCTTGATTAATTTAGCAATTTCATCTTTAAAAGTTTAAATTCCAAATGTTTTACAGAATAGATTGTTTACTTTTCTGTAGCTGAAGAAGGAAAATTTTAATGTAGTTGAAAATATCACTTACCAAAGTACAGGTTGCACTAAATAACAAAGTCTCCAGAAATGGCTACATTGCTAACGTCGTACAAGTAAGGTTTCTCTTCATAGAATAATGATCCTTTTTTCTTTCCAATTTCCCTTTCCCTCTGCTTTTTTTTATCTCCCTCACCTCTCTTCTCCTCATTCCTTTTCTTTTGACATACACAACACAGTCTTCTCCGTCGGCCACGCCTCCCTACTTCTGCCCAGCTTTCTCTGCTGGGGTAGCGGTGGGAGCTGATCCGGACCATTTGTACATCCACAGCGTGCATCCACACACCCTAGCTCTGGCTTTCACGGCTCTGTGTGGCCTTGGGCAAATCCCAGTCTCTTCATTCTAAGAACAGGATCAATAGTATCATACATGCCACAGGGTTTTTTGAAAATTGTTTGAGTCTTCATGGGCAAAGTGACCCTGTGACTAGGACTTACTAGAATTTGTTCAGCTCTTACTTAGGGGCTAGTTTTTTTCCCCAGCAGTCCATTGATGCAAATAAGAAAAGGACATAGCACAGTGCTGTCTTCTCGGAATTTATATGCTTACCGTATGGTGCGATATAATAATAGTGGTATTTAGGGAATCAGAAGGAAAGGCCATCATCAGAGGTAACTCCCGAACAGAATCGTGAAGGATAATGGAGTCTTGTCGAGTGGAACAGTTTAGAGGGGACATTCTGATCTAAGCAAAAGAGACAGATCATGAGCAAAGTAAAATCAAGTAACCCTTGGTTATTATCAGATAACACGTTTCTTCTCTGGTAAATGGCCTGAGAAGAGGTTTGACAAAAGTTAGAACTTAAGTGTTAAAACCAGTTGCAGTCAAGTTGTAATTAGGAGCTGTATTAGTCGTACCTGACTGGTGTGTCAGACTGTGACGCTGAGATGGGGACTGAGCTGCATTGCTGCGCTGTGAAGCACTTGCTCCGTTCTTACCTGGGATGACTACCACAGTAAGGACGCTGTGCTTAGAACAGCTAAAAGGGAATGGGCTTCCGGCATGTAATAGGCCTCTAAGATATGCAAATTAAGCATGTTTTACTTTGTTCTCTAGATAAGAGAACATCATATCTTAAGAGCTTGCCTATTCTTGTGGTGGCCTGGAAAGTGATAGTATTATTATCATCGTCATCATCATCACCATCATCATCATTGGGTCTCAGGAAGAGTCTTCTCTTAGAGTTTCTATTTGTGACCCACAGTGAAGCTGTCTTTTATCTCCTGCAAGCCTCTTCCTGCAGCTTTGCCTCCACTTCCTCTCCACCCTTTTAGTCATGTACTGAAGGTCTTGGCATGTCAGGTCAGCATTTTTCACTGTGGAAAAAGGAAAAGTTGGGAACAATGACATGAGACATTTGTCACATTTTCCTTTGCTTTTTTAAATATATATAAGTAGATCACATATTCCATTACAAATCCTAATGAAAACCTTGCTTTATAAATTTTACTTTGGAATCATAGAGACTGGCTACTGTGGGATGCCATGTGGCCTCGCTCCTCACTGTGTCCTTAAAAGCCTGTGGACAGCAGTGAGGACTCTTGGCTCTGCCACTGTGAAGTGAGACAGATTTTTTCGGGAGAGCTAATGGTCTTCAGGAGTTGAAGTATTGGGGAAGGACCTTAGCAGTCTACTCCCATACTCCTTTATGATTACCAGCTTCTCCTTTGCTTACCTTTAAGGAGTGCACTGTGTGTGGTGTTTAATAGACCCGCTACCCAGCCCCTCTTTAAGAACAGGAACTGGGGCTGGAGAGATGGCTCAGCAGTTAAGAGCACCGACTGCTCTTTCAGAGGTCCTGAGTTCAATTCCCAGCAACCACAACCATCTATAATGGAATCTGATGCCGTCTTCTGGTGTGTCTGAAGACAGCGACAATGTACTCACATACATAAAATAAATAAATCTTAAAAAAAATAAGTTCATAGCAATAATTTAAAAAAAACAATTAAAAAAAAAACAAATACAAGAACTGTGTTCCTCTTGATGAGCTCAGATACTGTTTAATACAAGATTGAAATCCAGGGTGAACTGGTTGTTTTGTGTCAAATCCACTTGAAACAGTTGGGCAAGAAGTTTGAGCAGCAGAGAGCAAAGAGCAGCGGTAGGTTCTCGAAAGGCCTTCCTGACTCAAGATGAAATCAGCTACTCTAGAACAGCTTTATCTATAGCCCGGAGGGATTTCATCCTGAAAGTTATGAAATAGAATTTTAGACCGTGGGGGTCCTGGCTAGCTTCTGGGGACATTAAATTTTCCCATCAACCATTTTCATCTGGAGGAATTGCTTTAGGGTTCTAAGGAATTTTGTTTGGTTTGAGCCTGTGCTGGTCTCCTGTGCTGTCCGTCTTTGTTAAGTTCAAATGTGTATCAGTCCTGTTGCGTCTGGACACTGTTTCCTTTGAGTCATCCCAGCGATGACAGGAAGTGGACACAAGCCCCACCCCTAACTAAGATGCTATTTGCAGTTGATACTTGCTAGGAAAGGGAAAGTCAGTTTTCTCTAGTGGAGTGTTTTGGGGTGTATCAAACACTCCAAGGAGGTCAGCGTAAAACAGGTTCCATGGGGCTTGGAGTTTTTAAGGGAGTGCTTTTTGTTTTATTTAGGTTTTGTTTGTCTTATTAGTTTTTTGTGTGTTTTATTTGATTTTCACTTTTGTTTTTGAAAGGGGGAAGGGGAGAGAATATCAGGTTGGTAGAGGGCTGGGGTGACTATCAGGTTGGATAGCTAGGGGGCTGGGGTGGATTTGGGGAAAGGGAAAACATGATCAGAATTATGAAAAATTTTAAATAAAAAGATTATAAAGAGTATTTTTTTAACCAGTCATTGCATTTTGATACCAAACATTGGCAAATAAGCAGAACATGTCAGTGTGAACTTCTGTGTCCCCGTATGCACACGCTTCAGGAGACACTTTTTCTTTCATGTCTCAAACTCAACTTCAGTGACTCAGATTTCCTGTCTGGACAGTGCTGTTGTTGAGAGGGAAAGCTACAGGTGTTATCAGTTGCCCTTAAGTGATTCTGCAAAGGCAGGAAAGCCAGAAGGTCGGGCTTCGGGTGGGCCTGTGTATGTTATAGCTTCTTTCTCTAAGGGCCTGCATTCAGTTAAACTAGTTTTGACAGCATCTTTAACTGAACATCTTTGTCTGCAAACATAATTAGTGTTTATAAGGGAAGGCCTCCGAGTCCAGGTGTTGGGCTTAGACAGCAGCTCCACCTGGTGCTCACTGGAGGTGTGCGCTCCTTTCCTGCCTGGGTCCCACGGCAGCACAGATACAGATGTGCACAGACCTTCAGGGAGCGGCCACTCTAAGATCGGCTTCAGGTGCTGACTTAACTGTGATGAATCTCATTTGGCAGTTGTGTTAATGTGATAGCTGCTAATCAGTTCAATAGCCATCATTTGGTTTAACTAACATACTCAGGATGGGAAATAAGTTTTCATATTTATTAATCTTGGAGAAAATAAAACATATTGTTCTACTTACAAAGAAAACCTGTAGTACCTTATGTGGACTAGGTCAGCTTGGTCAACAAGCTGTTAGGCAGGATGGCTTACTCTTTTATGCTCAGTGTCATATGATGTTTAGTATACAGGACATGTTTGGTTTTTTTTAAGAGAGAGAGAGAGAGAGAGAGAGAGAGAGAGAGAGAGCTTGCTGACTTGCAGGAAATGCCTCAGGCTGCTCATAGAAATTAATTCTGAATAATAGGATTGCACAATTTTTTTGTTTTCATTTTGTTTCTTGTTTGCTTTGGGTTTTATGTTTCTTCAGAAATACTATATACTACACAAAAGGGGCAAGACTAACAAAAAATTAGCAATTTTAAACACATGCTAGGACCAGCAAATGACTTAGCAGGTAATTTTGCTTACACTAAGCCTGACAACTTGATTCAGTCACTGGAACCTGCATGGGTGGGAAGAAAAACCAACTTCTGCAGTTTTCCTCTGACCTCCACAGGCATATACACAAACATCACATAAACACATTTTATGAACAAAACATACATAGTGTAGCCTTATGTCTCAGTTCTGGTCTCGCATTTACTGTAAATGTAAGAGAGTTATTTTCCTTTCTGGTCTTCAGAACCCCAGGTTCATCAGACAACAGGAACAAAACAAGAGCTTTGTCAGTTCTCGGATTTGAATTGTGCTTTTCCCTTGCCTTCTCCGACTCTCCTAATTCCTCTCTGTCTTCCCCCAGTATCACATACAACATTGTCTACTTTCTCCTATCTTAAAATCAAGAAGTCCTTTCTGAATCTAACTCTTCCCATCCAAATACTTTCCAAAGAGTCATCCGCCAGGTCCTGTCGCGTTGCTGTGCAGCCCACAAGTCTGAATTCCATCCTCACTGCTCCACCAGAACATGGAGAGAGGCCATCCTCTGCTTGTTCTGCCAAGTGTCAGGACCCGTAAGTCCTCATCCCCGGTGCCTCTCAGCAGCATATGAGATAGCTGTCTGCTCTTCTGACGTCTGCCTCACCATTACTGTGAATGTGACTTTTATTTGCCTTTTTTCTGAGAGAAAGGGGTGGTTATGTTCTTCCCCCTGGTTCACTGCAAAGGCAAGCCCCAGCGTGTTCTCTATGCTCTTCCTAGCCTAGTACATACTTGTGGACTATAATCCCCAAGCACATGAGGTCCACACAGTTCTCTCGTGTGTTGGAGATTGGTGAAAATCAACAGCCTACTCTGTTGTAAGTCATGCCTCCTCCAGCATTCCTATCTTGGTAAATATCCTTGCACATGGTTGGAGTAAACTCCACCTGAGTACCTCTTAACTCTCCAAAGCCCAGTCATTCTTTCACCTGACTTTCTGTGCCTCCCCTGATCTGATGCCACACCCTGGGCCAGATTCTCATCAGACCTTAGCAAGCCTGCAGCAGCCCTTTAAGAGGCAAGCCCTCTTTTCTTTTATTCTTCCATCCAAGATCTATTTTCTGTCCAGCCCAAACTGTCTTTTGTAGCTCAGGTTTATTGAAGTTTAATTTGCATATAATAAAATTCACCCTTTTTAGTGTTCAAGTTTTATGAGTTTTGACAAATGTGTGCAGTTGTGCATGATTGTCGCCAGTTTTTGTCTGTAAATCTCTGTATACTGGTTTTGGTATAAGTAGACATTTTTATTGTTTCTAGTAAATATCAAAGAATGAGATTGTTAGGTATCAAAGGGAATTTATGTTTAACTTTATAAGAAACTGCCAAACTGTTTTCCAAACTGCCTGAACCATCCAAGTCCCCACAAGTGCTCCACATGCCCAACTTCCCCCTAAACACTCACTAATCATTCCAGGAAGCTCACTGTGCTGCCTCACTGTGGTTCTCATTTGCTTTTCTATATGACAAGCAGTATTTAGTGTCACATACCTATAAGACATATATGTATATGCATATATATATATATATGTGCTGTATATGAACATAGTCTGTGACAATATATCTACTAAAATCCATCTTTTGTTTTCACTAGCTTTGTATTCACATTCCCAAATCCCCTCTGTTCTGAAGGTTTTTTACATTAGGAAAAAATCCTCTTTGTGTGTGTATGTGTGTGTGTGTGTGTGTGCCCACTGAAGCCAGAATATTGTACCTGCTAAGACAACCATTCTATAATAAGTTATATCCCCAACTCAACATGTTTTATTTTGATGGAGTCCCAAGTAATCAGTTGGATTTTTTTCAATATTTTTTCAAGATTTATTTATTTATTTATTATATGTAAGTACACGGTAGCTGTCTTCAGACACTCCACAAGAGGGCATCAGATCTCATTACGGATGGTTGTGAGCCACCATGTGGTTGCTGGGATTCAAACTCAGGACCTTCCGAAGAGCAGTCAGTGCTCTTAACCACTGAGCCATCTCCCCAGCCCAATTTTTTTCAAATTTTAGGCATCAAATCTCCACACTTTCGTCTGTCCTAAGATTAGGAGTACTGCAGCTTTATTCTGTGTCGTGAACTCACTTGTTGGCCCTGCCGACACACTTCATTGTCATTCCACGTAGAAGCATAGGGCTGTGGTGGCACTCTAGAAGATCTGCATTGCTGAGAGGTGAGTGCCACCGAACTTTAAAGAACAGTGCATTTAATCATCCCAGCGCTGGTGGTGACATAGACAGACAGATGCCAGGAGCTTGCTGACCAGCCAGCCTAGCCAAATCGGTGAGCTCAGGACCCCATCTCAAAATACAAGGTGGAGAAGAGCTGAGAAAGACATCCAGTGTCATCCTCTGACTTCCACATGCACATGTGCACATACTCAACACAAATGCGTACATATACGTACACACAGCAAGGGAAGGAGGCCCTGGTTTGTGGAAACAGAGGGCTTCTGTAATCCAAGAAGAAACGATTAGACCAATTGGATAGTACAGCAAGAGTTGATTGTCAAGAAAAGGAGGAGCTGTAAGATCTAGTCTTACAGCTTCCAATACCGTGTTTAAAATTCAGATGTGTTTTTCTTCTCTAGCATTTGGCTTAGGTAAAGTCTAGAGTGTCCCCCATGTAGTTTTTTTTTTTTTCCAACCTGGCAGCATTCACCAGTGCACACACTAACATTATTAGGAAGTGCTGCATTGTAGACTGACCAAGGTAATTAGTAAGAAGGTGATGCAGTTACATCTGCCAATGTAGTAGAACAGTGGGCTCAGCTGAGATTCAAGTGCAAGTTTAATTGATCTTGTGTTGGACTTAAAGTAGCTTCATTTCTAACAAGTTCCAGGTGAGGCTGGTGTGCTTCTCTGAGAACCACACCTGAAGTAGCAACGACAACAGAAACCAAGATGACTTAGCATGGGATGAGATGATGTGCATCTCAGCTGCTGGCCAGAATAGAGTCCAGTGAGATGTAAGGAGAAAAACCAACTTAGAGAAAAGAGCGATTCATTTTAGTTCATTGGATCTGAAGAGTCTGTTAATCAGCTAGCATTTTAAGGGTGAATGGAAGAACTCATAGGGACCAAGATATTTCAAGCAGAGATTGATTGACACTCAAAGGTCAGTATGAAAGGCAAACTCAGGGGGTTAAGAGTGTAGCTCATTGTGCTTAAGGCACCGGTTCCCTCACAGCACACCCACCCCTGACTACATACCACACACTTGTGCACACCCAGCTCACACATGTGCACTAGAGCACACGCACACAGGCCTTCCCAGGAGAGAAGACCACACTATTATTTCCATAAACACATCAAGCCGGAAATTACATATACCTGGATACTGCCTAGGAGTAAATTTCCAAGAATCCGATTAACTATAGAAAAATAATAAACCCCCTGAATTGGCTTTTTTCTCAATCCTTTCAAGAAAAAAATTAGAAATCAAAGTTAGTTCTTTTCCTTATCATTCATAATGGTAAATCTCATATGCCTTTCACATTCAGAATTATTTTTCTCTCCTTCCCCCCAACAGATTGATCGTACTTAGAGGAGCTGCTATGACAACATAAGGAGGTGAAAACTCACAGATGCAAATGCACTTGCTATGCACTGAAGGAAAAGCATTGTCTGTGAAGTTCTATTTTTAAAAATGTCTGCTTGTAACACCTTTACTGAACACGTTTGGAAACCTGGCGAATGCAAGAATTGCTTTAAACCTAAGAGCCTGCACCAGCTTCCTCCAGACTCTGAGAAGACGCCCATCGCCCACAGCAGTGTGAAAACTAATGCCAATCATAGTAACAACCACCGTGTCAGGAACACCAGCAACTTCCGGCCCCCTGTGGCTAAGAAGCCCACCATTGCTGTGAAGCCCACTATGATGGTAGCAGATGGGCAAAGTGTGTGTGGTGAGCTAAGCATCCAGGAACACTGTGAGAACAAGCCCGTCATCCTGGGGTGGAACCAAAACAAGACTTCTCTGAGCCAGAAACCACTTAACAACAATTCTGAAGGTGATGCTGAAGGCTTTGGCAGCATTCCGCAGCAGTGTGCCAATAGTGACAGCGCAAAAAAGGTATCCAATAACAACAACGGGCTAACTGAAGTGCTAAAGGAGATAGTGGGTCTGGATGCCACCCCTCCAGTAAGAGGAAACGAAACCAACTCCAGAGAAACATTCTTGGGAAGGATAAATGATTGCTACAAACGATCGTTGGAAAGAAAGATCCCACCCAGTTGCATGACAGGGAGCATGAAGGACGCCCAGGGCAAACACGTACTCCTAAGTGGGAGCACCGAGGTCATCAGTCATGAAGGGGGCAGGTTCTGCTACCCTGAATTCTCCAGCGGTGAGGAGAGTGAGGAAGATGTGCTTTTCAGTACCATGGAGGAGGAGCACGAGAGCTGGGATGAGAGCGACGAGGAGCTGTTAGCCATGGAGATTCGCATGAGAGGGCAGCCTCGCTTCGCCAACTTCAGGGCAAACACCCTGTCTCCCGTTCGATTCTTTGTGAGCAAAAAGTGGAATACTATCCCCTTACGGAATAAGTCTCTACAGAGAATCTGTGCTGTAGACTATGACGACAGCTATGATGAAATCCTGAATGGTTACGAGGAAAATTCTGGGGTCTCCTATGGTCAAGGAAGCATTCAGAGTACAGTATCCTCCGACTGCACATCCCCAGATTCCTCCTTTACAGAAGAGTCACGTTCTGAAACAGCCAGCAGTTTGTCCCAGAAGATTTGTAATGGGGGGATGTCTCCTGGTAACCCAGGAAATTCTAAGGAGATGGCAGAAACTGGATCTAATTTTGAAAGTCCTCCTGGTAACAGTGAGGAGAAGGACTCGTCACTGACTTCCAAAAGCCCGGTGAAAGTTCCAGAGACGCACAAAGCCGTCCTCGCTCTCCGCTTACAGGAGAAGGATGGTAAGATTGCAGTACACACTGAGAAGCCAGAGAGCAAAGCTTCTACAGATATCGCTGGCCAGGCAGTCACCATAAGCCTCGTCCCAGTAGAAGAACAGACAAAGCCCTACCGCGTGGTAAATCTGGAGCAGCCGCTGTGTAAGCCATATACAGTTGTAGATGTGTCGGCAGCCATGGCCAGCGAGCACCTGGGGCGCCCCAAGATAAAAGGTTCATCTTCCACTCCAAACTCTCCAGTTTCATCACCTGCATTGACACCAGGACAAATAAATGCCCATCTCAAAAAATCCAGTGCAATCCGATACCAGGAAGTGTGGACTTCCAGCACCAGTCCACGACAAAAGATCCCTAAAATAGAATTAAGTACTGGGGGACCTGGGCCAAATGTCCCTCCAAGGAAAAACTGCCATAAATCGGCACCCACTTCACCCACGGCTACAAACATCTCCTCTAAAACCATCCCTGTCAAGTCACCTAATTTGTCTGAAATAAAATTTAATAGTTACAACAATGCCGGGATGCCACCTTTTCCCATTATCATCCATGATGAGCCATCCTATGCCCGGAGTTCCAAAAACGCCATTAAAGTTCCCATTGTAATTAATCCAAATGCGTATGACAATCTCGCCATCTACAAAAGTTTTCTGGGAACAAGTGGAGAACTCTCTGTGAAGGAAAAAACTGCAAGTGTAATAAGCCATACTTACGAAGAAATAGAATCTGAAAGCAAAGTGTCTGATAGCACCACCAGCAAGCTCACAGACGGTCCCCAAGCTAAAGGGTTTTCCAACAGCACAGAGCGTAAAAGAGGCTCAGTAGCACAGAAGGTACAGGAGTTTAACAATTGTCTCAACAGAGGTCAGTCTTCTCCGCAAAGAAGCTACAGTTCCACCCACAGCTCCCCAGCAAAAATCCAGAGACCCACTCAAGAGCCTGTGGGCAAAACAGAAGGGGCACAAGGGTCTCAGGTGCCGGGCAGTAGTGGCAGCACCAGGGAGAAAGCAAGTGCCGTCCTATGTCAGATTGTGGCATCTATCCAACCCCCACAGACTCCTCCAGAAGCACCCCAATCTAGCCCTAAGGCTGGCAATGTGGAAGAGCTTTATGCCATCCCTCCAGATGCAGATACTTCAAAAAGTATTCCTAAAAACCCACCAGTCAGACCCAAATCTCTCTTTACATCTCAGTCTAGTGGGGAAGGTGAGGCCCATCAGACCACAGAAAGCCCTACTACCAAAACTCAGAAAGATCCACCCACAAAGCCAATGACGTCTCCTCCCTCCAAATTGGTGACCAGCGCCCAGAGTGAGCCGCCGCCTCCCTTTCCCCCACCAAGGTCAACTTCCTCCCCTTACCATGCAAGTAACCTGTTGCAGAGGCATTTTACCAATTGGACAAAGCCAACCAGTCCCACCAGATCAACAGAAGCTGAATCAGTTCTGCATTCCGAAGGCAGCAGGCGAGCCACTGATGCAAAACCTAAACGTTGGATATCCTTTAAAAGCTTCTTCCGCCGCCGCAAAACAGATGAGGAAGAAGAGAAGGAGAAAGAGCGCGAGAAAGGGAAGCTGGTGGGCCTGGACGGAACAGTCATCCACATGCTGCCGCCCCCTCCAGTCCAGCGCCATCACTGGTTCACAGAGGCAAAAGGAGAGTCCAGTGAGAAGCCTGCCATAGTCTTCATGTACAGGTGTGACCCTGACCAAGGCCACCTCAGTGTGGATCAAGGCAAGGCTGGGGCAGAGAAAGGAAGAACGGAGGAGGTGTTACTACGGAACTCAGAAGAGAAGAAAAGTAGTCATCCTCCATCTCAGATTCCTGACAAAGCTTGCAGGTATGTAAACCAGACCAGTGGAATGTAGGAAAATACTCTAAACACATTTTCAAGCGCTAAGCTTTCTTTCATATCTTCTAAGATTGCACAACAGCCATTTCCGTTTGTAGGAAGCGCTGCATGGTCATCATCCATCTTGATAACTACAGCCCAAGATTAGAATATTATTAAAGTGATCTCATTGCACTGAACAAGGCTTATGGCCCTGAATCCCTAGCTAAAGCAGTGTGCATCACATTCCGGTAAATGCAGGGGGCTTTAACATAGAAAAAGCAAATTCATAGCACTGTAATATCGATGTATAATTTGTTCTGGATGCTGAGATGGGATAAGGAAGAAGCAAAATTAATGCTCCTTCCCTCATGTACATGAAATGAAACGCCAAGAAATTCTTTATGGTTTTTACCAAGTTGTTATTCTCATATGTATTACTTTATCTTGAGTGATTATTTAGGTTTTTTTTTTTTATTGGTGCCTTTTTTCAAATGTTGTAGAGAAAGAATGGAGCAGAGAGTAAGCAGTTTATGGATTTTTTTTTAACATGTCGGAGAAATAAGAAATAGGAAAAGTTGGTTATTGATGCTGAGATCAAGGGTTACAATCCTCACTTCACCCAGGCACTTGTAAGTTCTCTAGGCGATAGTCTTCTTAAATACTTCAGTTACTATTTTTTGATCACATACTCTCTGCATGGTACATCCAAATATTTTTCTGAAATCCTACTAAAGCCTTATAAATTGACTGCATTCATCAGATGAGGACCTGAGAATTGGAGAATTGACCAGAATCTCAAGTTAGTGTTTATTAGACCTGTGATCTGCATCTTGATCTGTCTTACTCTAAAACAGTTTTTCTTCCTGAAATGCTACTTCATTAGTGAACAGATATCCAACAAAAGGGTAGAAGAGTAACCCAGCAGTAGGCGAGTACTTGCTTAGCTTGTGTAAGGATCTTGCCTCAATCCCAGAACACAATCAGTTCACACCAATGCTTGCGCACGAACGTACACACACACACACACACACACACGCACACGCACACGCACACGCAAACGCACACGCACATACACACTAAACACACATGTATGCATGTATGTATGTATGTATTTATGTATGTATGTATGTATGGGTATATATATTCTGCTTTTACTTATACAAATGTTTATGTGTAGGGACCCTGTTTTTCCTTCTTGTTACTATAATAAAGTTAATTAACTGTCAGTAAAACAAGTACATTTGTCCATAGGTGGTAACAAAAATGATTTCTTTTTTAATCCTTACTTACTTTAGTCTTGAACAAGTATCCCAAATGCTTGATTCTTCTGAGTCATCTTCCCTGCTGGCATATAGTAAATTTTCTCTACCCAGCCTGGCCTCCTCTCTGGAAAAGATCACAACTTCTGATTGAGAGGACAGATTTTTCTCACTGTGTTTCTGTAGAAAATATATAAGTGAAAAATGAACATTTAATTTCTTCAATTTTCCTAGCAAAATGCCAGGAAGTTTTCTGCATGTTCTTTACTAAAATACTCTTATCTCCACATAGATGTCAAAATGCTAGCAAGTCTCAGTTTTCCTTAAATTCACTTACTAACAAAGCAACTGAAGTCCGTTGACTCTTAGGCTCCTTTTACATCCCTGGCGATAGACACTCATGCTCCTGTAATAATGCAATGCCAGGCCTCAGACTCCGGTTTCATTTAGGAAGGAAGCCACTTACATAGTACATAGCTCGCATTACCTGGGAGGGAATGGCATATAGCTCTTACAGATCAATAAATGACTTTTCTCCTGCTCAAGTATGGCTGTAGTAGATGTATCCAGACCCTGGAGAACAGCCAAACAATAGTTTAGCTTTTCTCTTGTGACTCTTTCCTGTGGCTATACTACAGTGTAGGTGGACTTGAGGCAGCCCAAGCCCTGGCCATGGTAGACCCCTTTCTATTGAATTTTTAATTTTTTTTTTTATAGAATTGCCCATGAATCCAAATGACACAGCTAATTTACTTCACTGATACTAAGATTTGGCTATTTCACAGTTGTCCAGAGGAAGGTTAAAATATACTGCCAGGTTCTGCTCCCAGAGTTTGTTTCTTTCTTTTAATTTAATTTTTTTGTTTTTGTTTGTTTGTTTTTTTGAGACAGGGTCTCTCTGTGTAGCCCTGGCTGTCCCTGAACTCAGATCTACTTGCCTCAGTTTCCCTAGTGCTGGGATTAAAGGTGTGTACCACCGCCGCCCAGCAATTCCCAGGGTTTCTAATTCACTTGGTCTGAGGTACATCTTGACTTTGCACATCCAACAGGCTGCAGTTGAGCCACAACTTAGAATTGTTAGTCTTAACACTGTTCTAAAGATACATAAATAAAGCCATGATCCCAGCAGTTCTTAAAGGAACACTTAAATTTTCTCATTTTAGAATGTCCCAGAGTGGGTAGAAAAAGAAGCATTCAATAGGTTATTTTTAGCCTCATGGAAAGTTTAAAGCATGAATATGTATATTGAAAACTATACTCCATTTGCTTTTTAAATAATTACCTCATTTACTTGGATTGTCATTGATATTTACTTGAAGCAACTTTGAGTGGGAAAACATTACAGTCAAATGTCAACATTTGTGTTTCTGGTTTGATGGCAGTGTGATCATTCAATTACCATCTCGTGCCTGGGAACACACAGCTGAAAGAAATGAAAATATGGTTTTTCTATAAGTAAATGAAGATGCCAAATCTAAACTGTCCATAAAGAATGAAGAATGAAAAATGCCCTTCTGATGGCTATCCTGCAGGGCCTGAAAGGAGAGCCTGGTAGAGCCTTGTGCTTGGTATTAACGATTTCTAACATTTATTTGACTTTCCAAAGACATAAATTGAATGTGTGCCATTAGCCTTAGAACAAATAGGGGGAAGACGTTGCTGCAATAATGAACTTGGGTTTGACTTTAGTTTTGACTCTGGTCCGTCAGTATATAGGGCTATAGTGATACTTATCGCATAGAATTAATTTGAACATTTTATGGGAGGACATAAAATAGGCTGTCCAGGGTCTGGCATATTAGATGTTTAAAAGTGTTAGCAGCCCCTCTGTCCTCAATGTGGTAAGTGCTCTGTGTACAAAATGATAAAGTAGCCCAGAACACCTAGTGATTAAATCAGCTTAAATCGACTTCTCTGAAATGAAATTGGAATGAGACCTTAAAAGACAAATAAGAAGGCTGTGTATGGCAACATATATCTGTAATCCCATCAGTAAGGAAGCTGGGCAGCAGGATTGTGAGTTCAAGGCCAGCCTGGACATCCCCTCCCCCCCCCACACACACACACACTTATCAGCTAGTTAACAACATTGCAGGCAAAAGGAAGAGGAAAACAAATGGGAACAGGATGTGTAGCTAGAAAGGGCAGTGAATAGGAAATGTGAACAAGTGAAACTCAAAAAGGAGAAGAGTAGCTGGGCGGTGGGGAAGTTAGTGCAGTGGGGAAGGGAGATGTTTGTTAGGGGTACAGGCTTTTCATTAGGATGAGTAGTAGGGAAGGGAGATGTTTGTTAGGGGTACAGGCTTTTCATTAGGATGAGTAGTAGGGAAGGGAGATGTTTGTTAGGGGTACAGACTTTTCATTAGGATGAGTAGTAGGGAAGGGAGATGTTTGTTAGGGGTACAGGCTTTTCATTAGGATGGGTAGTAGGGAAGGGAGATGTTTGTTAGGGGTACAGGCTTTTCATTAGGATGAGTAGTAGGGAAGGGAGATGTTTGTTAGGGGTACAGGCTTTTCATTAGGATGAGTTTTGGTGGTCCCTTCTTCTGCATGATGACAGTACTTAATACAGTTAATATTTCAAAAGTTCTAAAAGAACATATTTTAAGTCTTATTACAAAAGGTTGTATCAAATGATAGATATATTAATATTGTCTAATCTGTGTTTTATACATGTATTAGTATATATCACATTGCACTCCATAAATTATAGTCAAATATAAGAAAAGCAGAGTACTTCATGTGAGATCAAACAGGACTGTCTTGAATCTACCCCAACAGACCCAGTGTTAAATCTAAGCGACGGTCCATGGGTCTCCTAGGAGGGGATGAAACCCTTAAGTGGAGCCCCTTTACAAAAAAATGGAACAGAGACAGAGGAGAGGCCATCCAGAGACCAGCCTGCCTAGGGATCCATCCTATCTGCAGTCACCAACCCCTCCACACACACAGGCACTATTGCACTGATGCCAAGAAACGCTTGCTGACAGAAGCCTGATATGGCTGTTTCCTGAGAGGCTCTATCAGCACCTGACCAATACAGATGCAGATGCTTATAGCCAACCATCAGACTGAGCCTGAGGACCTCAATAGAAGAGCTAGGGGAAGGACTGAAGGAGCTGAAGGGGATTGCAACCCCATAAGAAGAATAATATCAACTGACTGGACCACCCAGACCTCCTAGGGACTTATCTGACATCAATAGGAGGGAGGGAGCGAGGCTTGATGCCCCAGCGTAAGGGGATGCTAGAGGGGTGAGGCGGGAGTGGGTGAGTGGGTGGAGGAGCACCCTCATGAAGGGGAGAGGGAGGGAAGAGGAGGGAGGTTGGTGGAGGGGTAACTGGGAAGGGGGATCACATTTGAAATGTAAACAAATAAAAGTATTAATAATAATAATAAAATGGAGCCCCTTTGCAGGGAGTCCCTGAGGTGCATGGCTTTTAAAAGAATCTTGGGACTCCAGTCTGTTTCTCTATTTCTCATCCTGGATCCCTTTCCCTGTCTCTCCCCTATCTCTCCTCATCCCTTCCAGCCTCTCCTCTATCACCCCTCAGCCCTTCCTGTCTCTCCTCTGTCTCCCCTCAGCCCTTCCTATCTCTTCCCTGTCTCCATGTCTCACCCCTGTCTCCCCTCATCCTTTCCAGTCTCTCCCCTGTCTCTCCTCATCCCTTCCTGTCTCTCCTCTGTCTCCCCTCAGCCCTTCCTGTCTCTCCTCTGTCTCCCCTGAGCCCTTCCTGTCTCTTCCTCGTCTCCATGTCTCTCCCATCTCCCCTAATCCCTGCCTGTCTCTCCCCTGTGTCCCCTCAGCCTTTCCCTGTCCATTTCTCTCATAAGCAGCCTTCTCTACATACACCCTCAATGACACTACCTAGGCACAGGCCAAAAGACAGTGCTCCCAAGTTATCGTGGACTGAAATTGTAAGCCATGATAAATCTTTCCTCCTTATAAGTTGATTATGTCAGATTATTTTGTCACGGGACAAAAAACTAACCAACACAGATGCTGATATTTTCTTTTCCTCTGTTGACCTTTGAGCTGACAGTGCAGAAACATCTGGATAAAGGTAATTGCCATGAAGCCCAAACAAGACCATGGCATCAAATTGTACTAGGAATTTAAAGGGGAGGGGGAATCAGTTTTACTTAAGACTAAGTAGTAAATTTGTATTAAATTTTAACCCTTGATTACTTGTCTTTTGGTTTTAATTGTGCGCTAAAATGAAAGGACACGTGTACATTTCAGGTGCATGCCAAAGATCCTAAGGGAAAAATGCATTGCATTGGACAGCTTCAGTTAGGAACTTTAGCACCTTCTTTTACTGACCGAGAAAGGACAACTGGCAAGCCACTTTCAAGGAGACCAACTGTGTATGCTTGTGATAAAACTCAGGCTTTCAGACACCTCTCTCCAGAGCTGACCTTGACAGCTTCCTAATCCTTAAGCCATTTGCTAGATGAGATTGGCAGTGCCACTAACAAGAGGTCAGTCATTGGTTTGTTTATTAATATCCTATGGAGGAATGCATCTGTATTTGAAGGATAATTCTAAATGACTGCCCCTGTAACATTATAAAATTATGCAAATGGATTTTGATATAACTGAGAACAGAAAGTTCTTTGGTAGACCCCACACTGCAGCTAACATTTATGAAATGCCACTTGGCACTCTAACATGGTACCAGCAAATGGCTGAAGTTCTCTCAAAAGTTATTAATGTATACCCACTTCCCACCTATAAACTAGATGAGACTGAGTCCCTGTATATTCTTTAACTAAGCAGCAGGTCTCTACAGATTAAATACAGAAGCAAATAGGGAAATCAGCCTGTCATCTATTAAGCTGGATACCAGAACAGCTTTGCATTAAAAGGCAAGACTTTCTCGTCAGTGGTGCTAGTGGTAGTCAGGGGCTCTTGATTCAGCGCCTTACACATCCTTCCCCTCAAGCCGGTGGGACCAAGAGGAATTACGAGATGAGTAGACTAGACTGTGACTAGTCGGGAATCTCGGCTCTGCCCCTTTTAGAACGTTGTTTGCCGACTCTTCCTGAACTTAGCAGTCATAACATAGGGAATACGGCAGAGGAGGAAATGCAAGCACTATAGTTGACAAAGATCTGGCTTCTCACTTTACCACTGGCTTAATTTCACTTCTTTGGAGCTAAGGTTTTCTTTTGTATTCGTCAGGGAAAATGACAACTATCTTACAGACAAAACAGATATCACTAAAGCACCTAGTCAGATAGATATAACAGTAAGAGTTGGCCTCTTTTCCCCATTACACTCAAGTAACCAGAACTGAAGAGCATCCCTGCAGCCTGTTTTGAGGAGTCATATATACCTTTCTGAAAGAGATTTCCTCTATGAGTACCACCCTCCTGCCTGTTTAGTCTTACCCTCTTGTTCACGGGTCTCCAGGTACTCAGCCTTTCTTCCCATCTAAGGCCTTCACATATAGTATTTACTTGGAATTGAAAGTACAGGATTACTTTTTAATGAAAACCATCATTAAAGCAGTCATTTTATTTTTGAAAACCCTTTTTAGAATATATAAATTTTAACTATATAAAAAAGTAAATACACACAGACAGACAGATAGACAGATACAGATATTTACCAGTTCACAGGCATGGCTCTGACAGGCTTTGCCTTTCTCCCTCATTCCCTCTCCCTTGCTAAAAAGCGTTAGATTACATTCCTACAGCTAGCCACCAAGGTCTGTTCCCTTGTTTGCCCTCTTCCTCCTCCTAAGACTAACTACCAAGATCCAGCTATCAAAGTATTGAAGTCCAACAATGAAAACCCCCTTTGGCTCACCTAATTAACCTGCCCTGCCCAATTAAAATTATACACCGCGTCCTAACACAAGATTTTTCTCTATATTTTTGGTTGTAAACCTTGCCTTTAACAGCTGAGCCATCTTTCCAGCCCTTCTTATACCTTTATAAACTGCCATTTGCCTATGGGCCACGTCTGTCCCCTCTCTATCCAGAGGCAGTCCTTTGTCCCACCCCTGGACCCTCTCCCTTGTCCCCGTCCCCTTCTTCCTCGGCCTCCATCTCCTGTCTGTCTCTTCCCTGCCCTCTGTCCCTCTGTGTTGAGAACTTGGTCTTTGAGTTCCTGAGCTGATATGGTTCCCTGTAACCACAGAGCCAAATTTTCCATTTTCTGGGTATAGTGTGGTTTATATTCCCAGCACTCAGGAAGGCTGAGCTAAGGGGATAATAGAATCATGAGCCAAGCTAGCCTGGGCTATATAGTGAGACTTTAAAAAGCAAACAAACACGGTCAATGTAGGGATTAGAAAACTGACAGCTCTTTCCGAGGACTCAGGTTCCATTCCCAACACCTAACATAGTAGCTCACAACCATCTGTAACTGCAATCCCAGGGAATTTGACCCCCAAGGACACCAGGCATGCATGCAGTAGATAGACATGCAGGCAGAACATCCATACAAATAAAAAATTCAATAAAATAATCAATTTACATATCATGTCTCCTTCACACCTCCTCTTTTCCCACATCCTATAATTGAAGCAACTCCAGGAGTCTCTTCACTTTTATTTCAGTGTGTCACTCAAAATCTTAACCATATACTGAAAAAGATTCTTTAAGTCTTACTGGCTTATCATTGTCATCAAATCTTACATATACATTCTGATGACTCTTAAATGTAGCTCTCCACCCATCACATTTTTCCCATGACTTACATGCACTTGAAAAGTATATTTCCAATGAAACACATGCAAGACAGAATTCGATTATTCTCTATAAGAACATCCTGTCCCAAGTCTTCTTGTAAATGGCCTGCCACCCATCCATTTGTTCATGCCAGAAAACAGAATCGCCTTTGGTTCTTGTCTTGACTCTTCCTCCAAGGATTCAAAATATTAAGTCCTGCTGACTAAACTTCCAAACGCATACCACATCTGTGCTCTCACTTACATCTACGTGGTTTGCCTTACAGCGTCTTTCACCTCATTTACTGAAGTATTTTGCTAATTCTTCTTGCTTACTCTCTTGCCCTTTTTCTTTTTAAAATAGCCTAAAAGTTAAATCCTGTTGTTTATCCACAGTAATGAAATCTCTGCATAAGATCTCTGCCTGCCAGCTTGGTCTGTCTCCAGCCTCTCACCTCCTTCTCCATAGTCTTCTCAAGAGTTTTAGCTTTCTGCCTCTCAGGCATGATGAACATGATCCTTTGGTGGCCCCTTCATCAGAGGATAACCTACCCTGTAGGTTGCTGTATAACGTGACTGAGTTTATATAAAGGACTCAGGAGGAACACGGAGGTACTCTCTCTTAGGATAGTTGACAAAGTCTGGAGACATTTTTGGGTATCACAGCCAAGAAGGTAGAAAATAATGGAATGTTCCTAGTGTGTGAATAGACAGAATTGTCTTGCTCAAAAATGTTAGAAATGGACTTCTGAGAAACATGGTTTAGAAAGGGCACGTGATAAATACTGTGTATGCTTTGGCTACTGTTGTTACAGTTGTTGCTGTTAGGAGAGTAACCCTGCCTCTGGCGCCATTGTTAGATGTGTATTTAGGTGCTGTGCCTAGCACTCAGCAAATACGGATTACTAGTAGAAAGACAATTATCTATGAACATTCTCTGAAAAAGCAGCTCCTTTTTGAAGAAATACTTTTGCAATGTAAATAATTACTCTTTTGGCTTGGTTTTTCAAAATAGAACAAATCTGTATTCATTATTACTTCATATTTCTTTTTTTAATTTATCTATTATTTTTATTAGTTTTTAAATTAACACACAGAGTAATGGATTTCATTATGACATTTTCATACAGTTTGCTCTAATTGGTCTTCATCTCCAACTCTCCTTCTGTACCCCATGCTCTCCAGCTGGCCCCTTTTCCCCACAGTGGTTGCCCGTCTACCTTTATGTCACATGTCTAGTATTACCCCCTTTTTCCTCTCCCCTCTTGCTATCTCTGCCCACCCCATGGCCTTCCAAACAACACCTCACCTTCTCCTATTTCAGTTAAAGCAATTTTCCTTTTAAAGCACTCTTACAATCAGGCACTTACTGGGTCTGTACAGTGTGCTTCTCCCTTGCCTTACACTCCCAGAATGGCAGAAGGAATGTGGGCATCAGGGTCAGGCAGCGTCACTGCACATTCCCACACTGCCCCTCTGTGCTCAGGTGGCCTCGGCAGGATATTTGCTTCTTTTAGCCTCAGTTTTCTCCTCTGTGAAGTGGGAAGACTTGCTTCTCTGTCCCGACACTCTGGTGCGTTACTGCCTATGCGGCACTGAGTCCACTGTCCGAGAGCGCCTCGTCTCAGTCAGTACGCATTGCCATGGCATTGGTATGTATACAGACTCTTCCCTGCTCTGACTCATGGAGCAAAGGAAGGTAAGGGTGAGGGAGAGCCATCTGCAGTGCTCCCGGGCCTGTGGAGGCGGTATAAGCCCCACATGCCTACCAGGCTAGTGTCCTTGGTGACAGCTGGGCATTTTCTTCTAAGAGCTTGTCTTCAGGAAATGCATCTCTCTCACACCATAGTCTTCAAAAGCAAAACCAAGGCTAAATAATTTCGATAGCCATTGAGAACCTTATTTTAGTGATTTTTTTTTCCAAAATGAATTTATCTACTGTTCATTTGCACAGATGCCATTCTGACTTTGTGTTTCACAGGATTTTAAGACTATAACTTTTTAAAACTATAACTTTTCTTAGTGTTATACAGGTGACAGTGATTTACCGATGGCCTGTGTTCCTCCTTGCGTTGCCGGCATGCAATCTGGTGCCTTGAAAACACTTCAAACGGCTGTCATATCTTTTTTTATTTTTTGTGTGGACCCCATAGAGTGTTGAGAAATATGAGCCTATTTCAACACTTTGCGCCTGCCTGCAGTGTCCTGTGCGCACTTGGTTTGCACGCAGGAACCCTTGTGTCTGACCACATTCTGTTAGTAGCAGGGCCTCATCCAATCTCAGTTAAAGGTTAATCTCGGTTCAGGATAAGAAGTTTGACGTTTCAAAGGCTGTGGAAGCTTAGTAGGAAATTGGACGTACTAGATAGCGATCAATAGATATCTCTTCCCACCTGAGAATGCCAATGATTGGGAAATGTGGCCAAATCAAGTTGATGACTTAGAGACCAAGGTAGCATTAAGAAATGTCACCATGGTGGGGGTCCTAGAAATATATATATAAAATGACTTTGGTTGGGTTTTCCCCTGTATTCCCTACCAACAGGTTTTAAAGGCATGGGTCACAATGACTCCTTGAAAGTTGATGACTGATCCCACTTCTGCAAAGGCCATTGTCCCTCAAAACCCTAGAAGTAAACAGCCAGGAGACCCAAAAGAAAACCCTGAAACATTCCTCTGATGTTCGGATTTTAGGAATTAGAGTCTTTAAAAATTGCATTAATTTATTGGTGGTTTTGAGCATGTAGAGACATCTGTAGCAACTGAAGAAAGCTGACAGATAAAATATAGAATGCTGTTTACCCCAAGAGACAGGCGGTCTCAAATAGAATTCTGGTTTCATTAACTGCCCCTTCTGAAGCTGAACAAAGATGGCTGAATTTGAAACTTAAAGAGAAACTAAAATTATGGAAATATTTCAATACAGAAAGGCCTTTAATCTGTACTGATGGGAAATTTGATTTGTCTGTTAAAAGGTACATTCAGACATTTAACAGAATTCTTACAAATATCTGTCTTGAACAAATTTTCCAGGAAAAAAAAAGATTATTTCATTTGATGCTATAATGATTAATCCTCCCACCTGGCCAAAGCAAGCGAGCCTTCGCCTGGGAGATCGCCTCCATGACTTTGAATTATGTATGAACACTGCAGGCTGATGAGATTGAACCTTCAAGGGACTTATTAGATAACAGATCTGTAGCAGTGTGTCTGTTGCTTTTGAACACCTTACATTCATTCTACAAATTCAGAGGAATAATCTCTGTAGCAAATATGACAGTTTTTTAAGTGTTAGGTCAAACATCAAATTGCAATTAAAAACACTTTAATGAAAAGTTGGTTAAAGATTTTAGGTACAGTCACCCCTCAGGATCTGCTGGGGTTGGTTTCAAGGTTTCTTTGGATACCAAAACAAAATCTTTGGATGCCTGATTCTCTGTAAAATCATACAGGGTTTCCTCTACGTATAACCCCTTGTAGACATTTTGTTTTGTTTATTCTTAGGACAGAATCTGGTCATCTAAAATGGGCGAACCTTACCTTCATTATGTAACTTAATCTGGCCTTGTGCTCTCAGGTCAAGCCCTCATGTATCTGCTTTCTGAGGGCTGGTCTCACCAAAGTGTCCCACCTTGCATGTCTCTTTATAGACTTTAACTTCTTTCCTGATCACTTACCATAGCCTAGTCTAATGTAAATGCTGTGTGACTAGTATTTTTCTGTTTTGTTTAGGGAATAATGGGAAGAAATAAAGTGTGTATGTCCAATACTGGTCCACTTTTTTCCTGGGTGTTTCCTAGCTGAGCATGTAGGACCTAAGGATCCCAAGTGCCGGCTATGCAGTCGGATGCACATCACCTTCCATTATGAAGAGAATGATTACTGATGGGCCACAGAGAGGCTAAGCCAGTTTGACAGAACCTGAAGATTAAGGACTTAGATATCATTAGCATAGTTATTACAAACTCTCCACCTTCTGTTACAGGACTAGAGACTCTTTGAAAGGAATTTAAATAGCAGAACTATAAAAAGCTCTCAGGCCATTCATTACTTAAACATAGTCTTGTTTTATAAAAATGAATATGAAATTTACTTACCTTGAAAAAATACCTAGTTGGTCATTATTTTATGATTTTAACACATGTTAGTCTGTAATAAGACTTTCAAATTATATTCTTCATGATTTTCATTTTGTATGACTTTTCCCGTTCGTTTCTTGAACAAGATGGCGAGTTTTCATCGTCTCTGTTATCTCCTTCCTCAGTCATTAGTTCAGAAGAGCAAAGTACTAAGAAAGCAACCGCCAGCGTCTACTTTCCGCACAAGTGGCCCATCACATCACACATCTCCCCGTGAAACAGTGGTGAGACGTCCTGTCAGGAGATAAAGCCTGTATGAAGGATCACTTTAGAATTTGAGATTTTCTGATTATTTTGACCATTTGTCTTCTTAAGAAATGATCGAAACTCCTTTATGCAATTAATGTGCCCACGCTGACACTAAGAGGCAGGTTTTCCCGTCTTCTCCTGGCTGCTCAGTCTCTTTCTAATGTTTACACTTAGGAATGAGTTGCTCTTGCTCATGCTGCCTCAGTTCTTCAGTTTTTAGTCTCTGGGGTGCTACCTACATTTCCATTCTTAGAACCTCTCTTTTTACTACTTTTATAATACAAAGAGCAGTTCTTCTGTCAAACATTAAGACATGACATATCATTGATGCATTTTTAAAGTTCTTACTCCTCTTAAGATTGTCACTGTAAATGCAGGTTAAACATTTCAGCATACATTTGCAAATTCCTAAAACTGTTGCATAGATTTCTATAGTTGACAGTTATTTTAACTGGTAATCCTTGTATACCAGTGCATTCTAACCTGTTAAGTAGTTATATAGTATATGCTGCCCTGGTCCTCAAAGGGTTAATAAATCTAGCTTTCATGCTTAGCTCCCCAAAGGTAATTTGGCACATTTCCAAGACCAATCCCCTATAGTAAAGGCCAAGGTGCAGTGGGTGTTACTGAGGTGCAGGATTCAAGTGTCTTGGCATGGCTTGTTCAGCTTAGAACTCGTCAGAGCTCAGTGCCCTCTGCTCGGTCGGTTTCAGAACATGGCTAACAGGTTTGAGGAGACCCTGTGAAAATGTCCTTCAATGGGGAATTGTGTGAGCCAGTATAGCGGGTGAGTCTTTGATATTTCTTCTTGCTTTTTAGCATTCGTGTTTTGTTTGTCCACACCCTTAGAGCAAAGTTCTGTATTATGTATGTGGACCAGGCCCAGGGATCCCAGAGGTTAACAACAGCTGCTCTTGCAGTGGTTTTCACCATAGCTGATCCCCAGCACCAAGGTAGAAAAGAAGACATGGCAAGAACACAACTATAAACCCCGCACTGGAGCATATCTGGCCTAAACAATGAGCTCCAAGTTGAGGAGAGACCCTGTCTCAAAAAACAAAACTATGGTGGAGAATAACAGAAAAAGACAGCTGATATCAACCTCTGTCCCCCAAAGACACCTGCACAAGCTGGTGCATACACACATTCATCTGCAATGTATAAATAAATAAGCTTACTTAAAAGAAAAAGAAAAAGGACCAAGAGCAAGTTCAGAGATTAGGGATCCCTAACAGCCTGTCTGGCATTGAATCCAGGACCTAGCATATACTAGACAAGCATTTTCTTACAAGCTATTCTCAGCCCATTTTAAACTTTCATTCTGAGACAGCCTTGCTCTATTGCCCAGGCTAGACTTGTAGTCACACTGGAGCCCAGGCAGGCCTTGAATTGGAAGGAATCCTTTTGTTTCAGACTCCAGAATAGCTGAGGTTACAGACCTGTACTACCAAACCCAGAGGTGACCAGCAAGTCCCAGTGCTTTTCTCTGCCCTCCCAGCGCTGGGACATTCCTCCTGTGTGCAAATTTTTATGGGTTCTGGAGATCTGATGCATGTCCTTTTCTTGCATAGTAAGTACTTTATCCACTGAGTAGTCTCTCCAGCCCACAAGTTTCTGTAAGAGGTTTTACTTCTGTGTCACTAAAACATACATCAAGTGCAGATTTAATGGGGTAATCTGAAGGAGTACCTTCTTACCAATCTTTTATTTTAAAAATTATGCATGTATCTGGACAGAAATATAAGTCTAGAAATCTGCTAGCTGCACAACTTCAGAAATACTGTCTCCAAGCCAACAGAGCCTGAGGTCTTTCTTTATACCAGCAGAGTAGAGTGAACTGGAAGTTCCATTGTGGGCTCTGACTCTTGGGATAGGAGACGTGGGAAGGGATTTCTCCTCCAGCATCAGCAGGGCAGTCTGTGTAAACATGCTACCTCTTCTCAGTGGGCAACTGCACTCATCAAAGCCAAAAAACCCAGGCCTTCCACACAGAGCTCGCTTCTCGTGAGAGGACAGCATAAGGACATGCTAACAAAGAACATGGCTCCCTTGGCTCCCTCGCCTCGGGAGAGCCAAAGTGAATGACACTTCAAGCCACTCCAGGGCACACTTTGCATCAACAGTGGATGTAACCAAGTATGCACATACTAAAGGAGAAAGAAAATTCTCTTTGCTGGGTGAAAGTTAATATAAACTATGTCTAATTTCAAGGCAGCACATTTTGTATAACTAGGAAATATCTTTTCTTCTTTGAGAGGAAAAAGTAGTCAAGCTTCAACACTCTACCTCCGCAGTCAGATGTAGGGTTTCCTGGAAGGACAGTCAATCTAGCCCATCGGCGGGCTCCAGGTTCAGGGCCTCAGAGGCCCCTGCCTCAAAAAACAGAGAGAAGTCACTGAGGACTGTTGGTGTCATCCTCTGTCCTGAAGACTGACATCCACACATGCAGCCCCCCACCCTCAAAAAGTCCCTTATCTCATTTCTCTTTGCCCATAAAGAAGTCAGAAAGAATATGGTGGGAGTTGATGGTCTTGGAACACTTCTCAGACCCTGGAACCTTTAAAGACACGTGATTTTGAATCTATCTCACTGGCCAGCAACTTGAGATTGTCAGACTTGGCCGTTTTGTCCTCCAGCAGTTAGTGATCATTTGATTGCCTTGTGCTTCATGATCATAGAACTGGGCTGTTTACATTAGGAGCAGGGAGCCTGGGAAGAGATGGCTAAAAGTAAGTGAGCTGGCAGTGGCGGCAAAGGGAGAGCATTGCCTTGAACTGCTTCCTGACCACCAGGCTACTCCAGACTTGTTTTCTTGAAGGACATGAGCTAAAGAGTTCAGCTCTCTTCCATTTCCCTTCCTCCATTACCATGTAGATGGAAACTGACCCTTCTAGCTTCCTGGCATTAACTTACCAAACCATTAATTTATCCTTTAATCACACGGTATAATCACAATTTTACTCCTAATTCCTTCTAAATACCTCATTAAACATTTTAGCATGTAGCAAATACTATGTGGTATGTAAAGTAAATAAAGTGTGGTAGTTACTATAGTACTAGAGTAGTATTAAGGAATATAATAAATATAGTAAATTTACCAACTGATTTACTAAATTCTTGAATATTTTCCTCTTTAAGCATTCATTAGCTTTTATCGTTACCTATTCTCCCTTTAAAAAATCACGTAGGTTTAATGGCCATGGGTGAAGATATCAGATCCTTTCTAGTTAGCTCTGACTATCCTGGAACTTACTATATAAACCAGGCTGGCCTGGAACTCACAGAGATACACACTAGCATCTGCCTCCCCATGACTGGGATTAAAGACCTGTGCCACCACACCCTGCTCTATAAATCTAAATGTTAATAGAACTTTTTAATACAAATTTTATGGACTGTCTCATTCATTTCAGTCGCGTGACCCATGAAGTGGCAGAGGAACTTTCTCCTCGGGATCCAAGAACTGCTGTGAAGCAAGATGGCACTTCAGTCACACCAACACTGCCTCCACCTGACCTGGAAAGGGAAGAAGAAAAAGGTGATACTTCGGATCCTACCGACGTGAGTCCCTGCAGCGCAACCTACAGCAACTTAGGTGAGTGCAGAGGTTATACAGACAGTACTTAAGCCTTGTCTTTATGAGCGTTACACCATTGGAATTATAAATCTACTTTTGCTTCAAAACCTAATATTCAGGTTTTTACTAGGCTTATTTTAAATACCTGCTACCATGAGTCCTGTGCCATGTGCTAAAGGTGCTGATGTAGACCTTCCCTTGAAGGATTTAACCTAAAGAAAAGAAGGGAACTTGAATTCAATATAATGTGATAAATACAATTGCAGAAATACACATGGAATATTTTTCATGTTATACAAAGAAGGGTGTCAAAAGAAAGCTTCCCGGAAATCATTCCTGAGGTGATTTAACTCAAGGTCAGAGAGAAGAAAGAATGTTCCAGACAGAGGCAACAGGTGAACAAGACCATGGAGATACAGAATAGCTTGGTGCCACAGGCATTGAGGTTGCTGCCGTGTGGAGCATTAGATAAGACATATTTCAGTTAAAAACCTTAGACCTTTTGTTATTTGTGATAATGACCCATAAAGGGGCTTCAGAAGACAGAACGACATGAGTTAGAATGGGTGCACATAGGCTCTGTGTTTGGTAGCAGGTACTGTAACTGCAGGACTACATGACAAGATGACCCCTGCTTAGGAACCGCTGATCCCGTGTAGAAGCCGCTGGAGTACGGCTCTGAAGGACCTAGTTTCTCATCTCCCTCTTTGTCTTTTTCCTACATCATATTACTTTAAGGAAAAGTGATATCAGAATCAGCTAGTATTCTTGAAAATTGAAAATAATAGGTTTCTTAATTTATAAGTCCAAAAGATTGAAGCCATAGAAAAAATACTCTAATGTCTGAGAGACTCAGTCAGAATAACCCTCAAGTACTTGAAATTATATTCTACAAGAAAAGACTTCTAACTTCAGTCCCAGTAAACTTTATAGTTGAATGGTTTATTGGACTTTTCTCATTCCTTTATATTTTTAGAAGTGCATTGTAAGATGAAGTTTTTACTTACTTTGTGTCCTAAAATAGCATATCAGGAATTATATGAGTAGATATCTTTGCTATGCTAAAATTTCTTTCTTAACAGCCTCAATAACACATATCACAATTGTTAGGAATTAATACTATACAGAATTTCTATTAGCTAGCTTCTATTAGCCTCTTATTCGTGGATTTCCAGCCCTTGGGAGCCTAAGCCAGGAGAATCGTGACCTTGAGATTAACCTCAGCTTCATAAAAAGATTTTATGTCCCCCAAAAAATAAAGAATTAAAAAGAGAAAGTGGGGCACAGTGGCACATGCCTTAATCCCAGCACTTTGTAAGTGGAGGTGGAAAGCTCAGGGACTCTGTCATCCTCAGCTGCAGAGTTGTGACTTTCAGGCCAGGCTGAGCTACATAACCTAACTCAAAAATAGATAGATAGATAGATAGATAGATAGATAGATAGATAGATAGACAGACAGATATCAAAAATTTAAAAATTAAAAAGTTTTACAAGCTTACTGTAAGTTTAGTTATTTTATCTCCTTGTTAGATAAGGAAAGCAAAGCAGAGGAGGTTGAACCAAGATTAGACCGAGTCTTAGGCACTCATGGCTCTAATGTTCTCAGTCATTACATTCTTGCAAAGTCCCGATGATGGGTTGTGAATTTCAATCATCAACTTTCAGACACAAAATTAAAAATTCCAAAAAAGCCGGGTGGTGGAAAAGCCGGGTGGTGGTGGCGCACGTCTTTAATCCCAGCACTTGGGAGGCAGAAGCAGATTTCTGAGTTTGAGGCCAGCCTGGTCTACAGAGTGAGTTCCAGGACAGCCAAGGCTACACAGAGAAACCCTGTCTTTAAAAAAAAAAAAAAAACTTCAAAAAAATTATAGTTACTTAAGAGTCCAAAAATACAAGATGTCTTGTGAGAAAGACTGATCGCTCTCTCTTCAGTTTAGCTCTTTAGCTCAGTGGTAGATCTCTTGCCTAGCAATCACAAGAGCCTGAGTTCAGTGCCCAACACCAGAAGAAAGGAAAAAGCATGGACTGCTTTCCTTTCTTAGAAGTATATGACCCCTATGCTATCCAGCCTTCCTATCATCTCACATGTATATGATCCCATGCTATCCAGCCTTCCTTTGGGACTTTGTTGCTGCTGCTGTGGTTGTTATTTTTAAAAACAAACAAAAAACTTG
Organism: Apodemus agrarius; assembly: GCA_964023405.1. Classification (NCBI taxonomy): domain Eukaryota; kingdom Metazoa; phylum Chordata; class Mammalia; order Rodentia; family Muridae; genus Apodemus; species Apodemus agrarius. The sequence continues at coordinate 59,195,374 of OZ030012.1, read as the reverse complement.
CAAGTAAAAATGTACCCCCAAAATTCATCAGACCTAAAGTCTAGTTGTCTCATTGAACTTGCAGCCGTTCTGAAGCTGTCCAGATTTTACACTGGCGGATTTTACACTCTAACTATCAAATACATTTTGATGCACTTATCAACCACCAAAAAGTGAACAATCCACAGCAGAGTTAGACCTAGAAAAATAATTAGCTTCAAGCCTTCTTCAAGTGCTTCAGTAGCTCTGTGCTTGACTTTGTATGGTTTAATATGTGCTTAATTTTTCTGCTCTGGAGGAGTAAGAGTTAAGGCTGATCCCATCAGTTCTAGGAGCCGAGGGTTTGGGTTTATTGCCATTTTCCCTAGTGGAACAAGTACATAGGTGACATTCGGAACTCTACTTTTTAAGACATTCAGCAAATCATTTCCATGAATCTTTAAACTCCCTAGTTGGGTTGATTTAAAGCTCCAGTAACTTTTTTTTTAATGATATCGTTGAGCTGGACATGATAACCCATACCTGTCATCTTGGCACTTAGGAGGTGGGCATGAGGTCAGGAGTTCAAGGCCATTCTGGGAAACATGGGACCCTATCTTAAAAACAAATAGGGGCTAGGGATCAGGGGAGAGGGAATATGTGCAAATGTTGTGCAAACATTAAGGCCTTAGTTTAAATCCCTAATACCCACATAAGAAGCCAAGTTGGGTAACCCAAGCACTATAGGGACATGCCTGTAACCCCAGCACTATAGGGACAGGGACAGGGACAGGGACAGGAGGAAGCTTGCAGGGACTTGCTGCCCGCCAGCCTCCCCCCAGGTTTTTTGTGAGATCCTATCTGATGGGAACAAAGTAGGTCATTAGAGCAGGCCATCCAAAGTGCTGGGGACGTCACTCTGGAAGGCAATCACATGGACCACCATGTGTGAACTGGCCTTGACCTTCTTAATCTCACAAAATCTGAATTTAAGGGTGTGTCTGCACCCAAAGCATCCCCCCCCCAGAAGTGATAGAATATCCCTTTTTAATTAAACTGTTGGCATTCTTTGTTTATTAATTATGTCTATCTTAAAATGTCTTGAAGAAGGGTCACTGGTTACCTTTTATGTGGATGTGTCTGACAACTTTATCATCTGACTGGAATCAGAAGTTCTACTCAGTTAAAAGCCAACTGATAACTTTAGGTCTCCTTCATTCACTTTGTAACTACGGACTCTATACATTGCTTTTTTAAAAGCTCAATCAATTCTCCCTTTACTCTCCATATTTTTTGGCTTCCTCATCTTTCTGTATTCTTACAGCCTAGCACATTATCTAAAACACACAGGAGGTGCTAAGAATGTGTTTGAATAAATGAGCTAAAAATGACTGCTGGGTTTGACTTTTGAAGATTCCCAGATGAAAGAAATCTGACTGTTCCTAGGAAAGTTCACATAAGAGACTTTCAAGTCATGGTTTGCGTGCTCTATTAATCTATTGATCTGGCTTATTTTTTCTACTATTGGACATAATGCATAAGTTTCCTAATTAAGGAACAATATGAACTTTGCCTCTGTCTCTCTAAGAGTCTGTCCACAAACTTCATTTCAGTTACTTTAAGCAAATTCTTAAAGCTTCCCCCTTCAAACACCAAAGCCAAGCACCGAAGCCTGTGACACACTGTTTGTCAGAAGAGAGGTGGGCATCCACACACAACGCCTAGGCTGGACTGCTGGTCTTGGTGTGAATATAGAATACCATTAGAAATGCCCGCTCCTAGGGCTGGAGAGCTGGCTCAGTGGCTAAGAGCACTGACTGCTCTTCTGAAGGTCCTGAGTTCAATTCCCAGCAACCACATGGTGGCTCACAACCATCTGTGATGAGATCTGACGCCCTCTTCTGGTGGGTCTGAAGACAGCTACAGTGTACTCACATATAATAAATAAATAAATATTTAAAAAAAAAAGAAAGAAAGAAATGCCCGCTCCTAAGAAGTCATTCTGAGGAGCACCTTACAATTCATCTATCTGCGCAATAATTACTGAGCAGAAAGCATTGCAGACACTGGAGTATTAATTATGCAAACCAAAGATGAAAGAATTGCAGTTAAGGATTGTCAAGATGGCTCAGCAGAGAAAGGCACTTGTCACCAGGCCAGTCAAATCTGAGTCAGATCCCTGGGATGCACATAGTGGATGAAGAGAACCAGCTCTCTACAGTTGTCTCCTGAGCCCCAAGCCTGTGCACATGGGTGTGTGTGCACATGGGTGTGCACGCACATGCGCACACAAACACATACACACAAAATAAATAAAAAATACAATAACATATTTTTTTAAAAAATTACAGTTAAGATTATCTGGAACTTTAAAAAGAAAACTGAAGTTGACAGTTTTGAACATTTGTTTGAGCATTTGTTATACCTCCTATTATTGTAATTATTTCTATTAAAAGAAATGAATTTTTGCCTCCTAAGTTAGTTGCATCCATATTTTAAAATAGTTTTTATATCTGAGAATTAGTTAATAGAGTGCAGTATTCAAATTGCATAGATAACTTACCCCTAAATAAATGATCTGTGGCTTTGGGGAGGTTTTCTGTGACAAGACTGTGTCAACATTGGACCTGTCAGCTGCTACACCGCTGGCATTCTTTAAAAGCCATCTATTTGAGGATACACATGCAAGTGGTCTCTGGAAGCCAGCCAGTTTTATTTGACAGGAAGTTGTACCCCATGGCTTGCCAGTTGTTGCTTCTATTTCACTGTGCTCGGTCCCTCTCAGCACAGTAGGAACAGAAGGCCTGGCAGAGGAGGTCCTTTCCTCCTAAGCTTCAGAAGCCTTCACTGGGGAACAGGGTGCTGGCCCAGCCAATGAGAGGCCCTATTCATTTGACAAAGCCGGTGAACAGAGATGGTGTCTGACATCTATATAAAGTGCAGTGCATGTTTCCAGGTTTGGACAGGGATGCCTCTTTATTCCTTTCTCTTCCTACTCCCGTACGTTACTTACTTTGAGATAAGGGTGTGGATTAGTTATGAAGATTGAAACTATACTTTAAATAGGAAGATATGTTCTGTTAATTGAATCTTTAATACTTCAATTTAGCAAAACAGTTGTTTAATACCAAATGGCTGCAGTTCCAGTAAGGAGCTGGGAACACGGAGTGCAGCCTGATCTTTTGGAGAGAAAGACATAAGGCTACTGTCCTTCAAGTCCCTGTGATAATTGCTCTGTGCTGAAAGGTTAGTGAAAGCTTCTTTCTAGGGGAATCTAGGGCAAAACACTGGAGCTTTTACTAATAGAAAACAGAGAGCGCTGAAGACTTTTTAGAAGGGACATACTCAGGATTAAAGCTCACCCTGGAGCTCTGGGTGGATCAACTGGAGGCAGTGAGCTTGATCAGGGAGCCATGCCTTCCTATCTTGTCACTAAGGAGCGACCTGTGATCAAAGGACAGCTCCTGTTTAGTTTTTTGGGATTTAGTTTTTTCAAGACAGTGTTTCTCTGTATAGCCCTGGCTGTCCTGGAACTCACTTTGTAGACCAGGCTGGCCTCAAACTCAGAAATCCACCTGCCTCTACCTCCCAGAGTGCTGGGATCACAGGCGTGTGCCACCACTGCCCGGCAGCAGCTCCTGTTTAAATGGGTCATTATTTAGGGCCCTAAGACCGTAATGCTACCAGATCTCAAGCATAAACTCTTATGGTTTGTTTTTAATGTGCCTTTAATATTTCCATCACTATAATGATGTAATTACTATTTTAAGTTTTTCAGTATGCAATCATCTTTTAAAATATTTATTTTAAAAATACCTTATTTCTTATGTATCTTGGTATACCAACCCTGTAAGTTGTAAGAGATGTCAATCAATCATTTCTATTCCCAGTGAGTTTTAAACACCGTTGGAATTAGTCTCATTACATTTTCCCCTTTCCATTGAGTTTTCACCATTTGCTTTGGGAAGGTGATGTGATACAGGGCTGTGTTCGTCTGCTGATCTGAAGGCATATTTAAGTGGAGAGAGATTGCAGATAGAGTGCAGAGCTGGAGAAGACAGTAAGGCTTGAGGTTGGTTCAGTCCAAATATTGCCGGGGGGGGGCGTTTTAGCTTATAGCAGGGCAAGATTTAGAATCAATCTCTTCTCTCCCACCCCTCCCCACCCCTTCCATTTAGAAAGCTGGTATGCCACAAAAATGTAGAGTATGTGATGTTCTATCTGCTGCTGAAAGCTGAGCTTCAGTGTCTGGATCCCAGAGACTTCAGAAGAATGTGCCGGATTGAAAGTTTAAAATAAAAGCAGCTAAGATACCAGACTTTTAGGACATTGACCCAAATGATCAGAATTTGTGATGTCGTCCCCCTCTCTCTTTTTTGGAGAAAATAAAGCACAAAAACACAAAGCACTTTCAGATTTAGATGATAGCTTGACCTACTTGCAGAGACTGTGGAATGCTCCTGTTTCGTTTAGAACAGTTTCTGATTCTCTTGAGATGCCCATGGCTCCCATGGGAGCCTGACTGCTATTGGAGGAGAGGGGGCCCGTGTAATTATTTTTATATCTTGCTACTCGGGCTGTCTCTTTCCATTTGGAATAACGACCAGCTCTGTTGGTTTTCTGCCTTTCACTTCAGCAGACATAGACATTTACTGTATTCGTACTGCTTGTTTCATACTACAGGAGATTCTGGAAACAAAACAAAAACAAAAGCAAGAGAGCTAAGAGAACAGAGAAGGAAGTGTTGGCTTCCATTTTGAAGTGAAGAGTAGAGGACATCAAAGAAGGGTTGGGCTGAGCCAAAGACAGAATACACCCTTACTAAGGCAGAAATACAAAGGCAGAGGCATTGGATGGTGGTTAGACATGTGCCCAACACCTACATCAAGTGGCTCACAACCACCTGAAATTCCTGCTCCGAGGGGCATGTGATGCCTCTGACCTCTGCAGGCACTACACTCATCTACACACACATAATGAAAAGAAAATTAAATTAGAGAGAGAGGGAGAGATTAAATAACAGAAGACGTGGTAGGCTGGAGTGATAACTCACAGTTAAGAGCGTTTGTTTCTCTCTCAGAGAACCCAGCTTTGGTTCCCAGCACACATGGCAGTTTACCGACATCTGTGACTCCGGCTCTAAGGTACAATGGCAGGAGCAATTCATGAAGAGTCACTAAGAAATGGTGATAGATACTACAAAGAACCTTGACCAGCTTGTACAAAGTCTGGACTTGATTCTGAAAGTAGTAGCTGGCTGTGCTCTCGGTCCTCTTCCCCCTGCCTGATAAGCACTAAAGTATTGCTTGTGATAGGCTGTGCCTTACTTCCTGATTCTCAGATAATTCTTAGGAAGAAAAGTAAAGGCGTTTCTGGAACTCAGTATGCTGCTCATAGCCACAAGCAATTCTGGTTTTCCTTTTTGGAGAAATGGTTAGAAAAATGGCAGCCCATAAGAATTTTTCTAGGACCTGGATAAAACTGGTCATGTTTTCTGTCTACATCTGTCTTTCTATGTACCTACCCACTGATTCCCAGCCATATTCTTGCTTGGTCTCATGTATAAAAGTATAAGACACAGTCCCTGCCATCAGCAAGCAACCCAGTATGAAATTCAGACTGTGACACAAGAGCAGTATTATATATATGCCTAGAGAAAAACATACACAAGGCATATCTGAGTTCTAAAGGGAGGGTCAGTCAATTTGGGGGGAATAGACTTAAACACTCCCCAGAAGCAGAGTGGTTGAAAGTGAGCGAGGAAGGCCAGGGATGTAACTCATCAGTTATAACTCAGAGTATCCTAGCATGTATGAGACCCTGGATTTGTACTACAGAGGGAAACAAATAACCCAAGATGAGACAAGTGGGAAACTTCATTCAGTTGTGTGACTAGACCACACATCTTGTGTACCATTCATTAGGTGATAAACATTTGTGCTGTTTCCATTTTGGAGCTGTTATGAATAATACAGTATAAGCATGTGTTCTGGTTCTGTATAGACATATGTTTTCTTTCCATTGGATATCTCTGTAGGAGTGCATATGCTGGCTCATGTGATGACTGTGTTTTACTCTGAGAAACTCTCAGGCTGCTTTCCAAGGTAGCTATTCTAGCTTAGATTCTGACTTGTAATGTATGATCATCAGAGTTCTCCACATCCTCACCAGTTGCCTATGGATATTACTGTTATTGTTTTATTCTTATTATAATGATCCTAATAGATATGAAGTATTGTGGTTTTGTGTTACTATTTAATGAGTAGTGATGTTGAGCACCTTTCATATATGTATTGGTCATTCTTATCTTTGGAGAATTATCTTCTGTGAATTTCTTGCTCTTTTGAAAGAGTTCATTATATAGTCTAATTGTAGGCTTCTTACCAAATATGCAATGTATATTTTTTCTTCCCTCTTTTGTTTTCCTTTTCATCTCTCTTTCTGCCCTTCCTCCCTCCCTCCCTCCCTCTTTTTTTATTTTCATTTGTAGCACACTGTTTTGTTATGTCATTTTACACTGCTCATATGTACATTTTACATTTACATTTTAGAACCAACCATTGCCCAACCCAAGGCCAACCATATTTGTCTCTGTGCTCTGTCACATTTCTGGAGTGAGGCTGTAGCGCAGTGGTAGAGCATGCTTGAGGCCCTGGCTTAGATCTCCAGCACTGAGTAATAGAGTTTTATAGTTTTAACTCTTACATTGGCATCTTTGGTGTGTTTTATCAGTATAGTGTAAGACAGGCCCCAACTTAGGTTTTGTGCTTGTCTCTTGTTTTCTGCATACGTGTATTCACTCCCACAGCCCTGGTTTTTCTGTCCTCCACTGAATTGTTTGGACAAACTTTATCAGTATCGTTGACCCCTTAATATAAAGGTTTCTTCCTGACCTTGCAAACCGATTACATTCACCTACAAGGTACCACACCATCTTGATTACTATAATTTTGTAATGAACAAAACTATTTTTGGCCACTCTTAAGCCGCTTATGTTTCCACATGAATTTTTGGGTCCCCACATCAATTCTGTAAAAAATCCAACTGAGATTCGATGAGGATTACATTCAATCTGTAGGTCATTTGGGGGAATATTTCCATCTTAACAATATTAAAGTCTCTGATCCATGAGTTTAAATAGACTGCATAAAATTAGTCATTTTAATAATGTGACTGATTTTTTTAATACCGTGACTAATTTCCATTTATCCTGGTACTTTTTAATTTATTTCAATGATCTTTTATAGTTTTCAACATGCAACTCTTGCTTAATTAAATTTATCCCTTAATACTTTAGTCTCTGTTGCAAATAGGGTTATTTTCTCAATGTCAGTTTTAGATTAGTCATTACAATTAATATTTGTATACTGATTATTTTCTTACAGTCTCACTAAACTAGTATATTCTTTTCTTCCTTTTGATTGTTAATGACAGGTTCTCATGCAGTTCACACTGACCTCAAACTTACTGTATAGCTGAAGATAGCTTTGACTTCTTGCTCCTCCTGCCTTCATGCCTTGAGTGCTGAAATTACATGTGTCCTCCACCTCGTTCAGTTTGGTGGCATGCTGGGAATTGAACCCAAGGCACCTTGCACATTAGGCAAGTGCTCTCCCACCTAAGCTAGAGTCCCAGCCCTGGCATGTTATTTCTAATAGATATTCATATGGTTCCTTCTCTTCAAAATCCAAGATTATATCTACACATAGAATAGATTGACTTCTTTCTAACCTGGATGTTCTTCTTTGTTACTATTTCCATGACTAATGCTTGAGTATAATATAGAATAAGAATGGTAATAACAGAAGTCAGGAGTCCTTGTGTTACTAACCTTAAGAAGGAGTCATCTAGTCTCTTGTCACCAAGTATGATATTAGCTCTTGGTCTGACAGAAGCTTTCAGACTGGGAAGTGATGGTACATGCTTTTAATTCCAGCACTTGGGAGGCAGGTGGGTCTCTCTGTGAGCGGGTCTCTACAGAGTGAGTTCCAGGACAGACAATGCTACACAGAGAAATCCTGTCTCAAAACAAACAAACAAACAAACAAGGGAAAACCAAAAGAAGCTATCAGGCTGAGGACATTCCCTTCTGTCCCAATTTGTTGAGTGCAGTCACAGGAAGGCATTAGATTTTACCAGATAGCTTTCTACAATTTTGAAAAGATCATTTTTTCTTTATTTTGTTAATATAACATACTGGTTAATTACAAGGTGTTAAACCAACCATGCATTCTTTGGATAACCCCAATTTGTTATGGCATGTTATTATATTTATGATGTTTAAAGTGTTACTAGGTCAGCTGGAGAGATGGCTCAGCCATCAAGAGCACTGACTGCTCTTCCAAAAGTCCTGAGTTCAAATCCAGCAACCACATGGTGGCTCACAACCATCCATAGTTGAGATCTGATTCCCTCCTCTGGGGTATCTAAAGATAGCTACAGTGTACCTACATAAAATAAATTAAGAAATCTTTTTTTAAAAGAAGTGTTACGCCGGGCAGTGGTGGCGCATGCCTTTAATCCCAGCACTTGGGAGGCAGAGGCAGGTGGATTTCTGAGTTCGAGGCCACCCTGGTCTACAGAGTGAGTTCCAGGACAACCAGGGCTACACAGAGAAACCCTGTCTTGAAAAAAACAGAAAAAACAAAAACAAAAACAAAACAAAAAAAGAAGTGTTACTAGGTTCTATTGCTTAATGTCTTATGTTTTTTTCACCTATATTCATAAGTAACACTAGTCTCTAGTTTTTTTGAATGTCTGGTTTGGTGGTCTAGGTAGCATTGCTTCCTCAAAATTCAAGCTTTCCCCTTTAACTTCTTGAAAGCGCTTGCAAAGGATTGGTAATCATACTTTGGCTTAATTAATATTAAGCATTTGGTAGAATTTGTCAGTGTTTCTATCTAGTACTGAGTTTTTCTTCATGAGAAGGAAGGTAGGTAGTTAGCTAGTTAGTTAGTTGTTAGTTGTATGCTAGTAAAAGTTAAACTCAAGAGTTGTGCATACTGGGCAAGCACTGCACTACGCCACATCCCAGCCAGAAAGTCTTGAAAACCCTTGCTCCTTCAGGGCTATATATTCTTTCCTTTATTCTCTCCCTCTTCCTCCCTTTCCCTCCTTCCCCCCGCCCCCCACCATACATTCTCTCTGTATATTTTTGTTTGTGTTTATTGCAGCTCTCTTCCTTATAAAAACACTGCTATGTGCTGTGGAGGAGATCCTTCAGTTTGCTGTATATATGTAGTAGTTAGTAATTTATTTAAACTCCTAGGTATTCTTGATCAAAGTACTATATATAAGTAGCATTAATTATCATCACAGTTTATATTGATTCTCACCATTAATATTTCTTCAAGGATATGGTTTTAGCAAAACAAGCCAGCACGCGTTAGCATGCTCAGAAGCGTCTATATCTGGGACTTTCCTCATGGCTGTGACAAAAGCCCGTCATGGAGGATAGCTTTGCTTTGGCTCACAGTCTAAGAGGACAGTCTGCCTGGTGGGGAAGCAGTGGCAGTAGGTATGAGGCAGCTTCGCATCTGCAGCCGGGAGGCAGAGAGTGAATGCTGTCTTCGGCTCACTTTCTTTTCTTTTATTCAGTTCAGGATCACAGCCCAAAGTCTGTGCTGCTCACATTTGGAGTGGCTCTCCCCACCGAGTCAGCCTAATACAGACATTCACAAACATATGCAAAGGTCTAGCTGGTTCTAGATAATACCAGGTTGACAATTTTAACCATCACACCATCCACTCACCTTAACTCTGTGTGATTATAAGTGGGAAAATGTACTTTTTTCCTAGGACTGTTATAATAAAGCACCTTAAATGGGTTGCTGAATACAATAGAAACTTAATCTATGACAAGTATGAAATCTAGACCTAAAACTTCTGTCTACAAAACCATGCTTCTCTTAAGACTCTGAGTAGAATCTGTTCTTGCCTCTGCCTGGCATTAATGATGGCCATCCATCTATGGCATTCCTCGTTTACAGTTAAATCATTTCTGTCTCTGCTCCTGTCACCATATAGTGGTCTCCTTATTTGTCATAATACTACGTTTTCTTCTTATTATTAGGATACCAGCTATATTTGATTGGAGCCTTCCCTAACCTCAACTTTATCATATGAGCCAAGACTCGATTTCCAAATGAGGACCTATTCATAGATACCAGGGGTTAGGACCACAGCATAATGCAATCCAGAACCAGACATTATGTTCTCCCTCTATCTCTCGAGGAAAGGCCTCATTTTAAAAACATGACTAATCTTCATACTCTTGTAGAACTTTGATGATATATTTCTATCTTTAGAAAATAATGTCTTCTCTCCATTATGTAAGAAACAAAGTATCATTGAACAAGTGTTTTTCCCTCTAAACATAACCCATTAGATCCATAAATTATATGTCCATATGTATAGTGTCAGGTGCTATATGCAATGTGATATTAGAATGATACTAAAAGAAACAGAAGACTATTTTGTCAGGCTCTGTGCAGTGATTTCATTGCTACTTTCAATTCTGTTTTCAGTAGGACTCCCAGGTATCTTCTTGATCCACAAGTGCTGTCATCTCTACTGTCACATGCAGATGTTTCTAGTGTCTCTCCTTTCTAGTATTGTGGTATGGTGATGGCTAACGATATTATTGGAGACAAGACTGGAGAATGTGGATTCCTTTTGAAAACAAAGCTCGCCACCTAAACTCTGATGGAGAAATCCTGAGACATGGTTCATCTTTGTTACTCCGGTTGAGCTTCGGATTCAGACCTTCAATGTTCAGGCGTTTGTTCCTTGGTTTCACATTTCATCTCAGTGAAAGCACTGGCGATTGCTAGATTCCCCATGCCTGTGTCATGCATTCCTACTGTTTCAATTATGAAATAAGGTTGACATGTTTCATTCATTCTCTTCTCCTTTCTTTAAAAATAATGCAGGACAATCTAGAGCAGCTATGATACCTCCCAAGCACCCACGGCATCCCAAGGGAGCACTGGATGACGCCATTGCCTTTGGAGAGAAGACAGACCAAGAAGTATTGAATGCTTCCCAACCCACACCACCCCCACTGCCAAAGAAAATGATACGAGCCAATACAGAGCCAATCTCCAAAGACCTTCAGAAATCCATGGAAAGCAGTCTTTGCGTCATGGCTAATCCCACCTATGATATTGATCCCAACTGGGATGCCAGCAGTGCTGGATCTTCTATTAGCTATGAACTCAAGGGACTGGACGTTGAGTCTTATGAATCCTTGGAGAGACCGTTGCATAAGGAGAGACCTGTTCCATCAGCAGCAAACAGTGTCTCCAGCTTAGGCACTCTCAGTGTTAAGGACAGATTTTCCAACAGTATGGAGTCGCTCTCCAGCCGACGTGGTCTCTCCTGTAGACAGACTCGAAGCATCCAGAAGCCACAGAGACAAGCACTTTATCGAGGACTTGACAATCGGGAGGAAGTGGTGGGTAAACTCCGAAGCCTTCATACAGATGCCTTGAAGAGACTGGCAGTTAAATGTGAAGACCTCTTCATGGCTGGGCAGAAAGACCAGCTCCGCTTTGGAGTGGACAGTTGGTCAGACTTCAGGCTAACCAGCGACAAGCCTTGCTGTGAAGCTGGAGATGCGGTTTACTACACTGCCTCGTATGCAAAAGATCCACTCTGTAACTATGCAGTCAAGGTAGGAAAATACTGAAAATCTCACTTTAATATTTCCTTCACTCTTCTTGAGACAGGATCTCACCGTGTAGCTTCATCTGGCCTTGAACTCACTATATACACCAGGCTGACCTCAAACTCATAGAGGTGTGCCAGCCTTTTCCTCGTGAGTGCCTAGCCTTCCCTCAATCTTAGTCAGCACCTTGTTACCAAAGCTGATCCAGTCTTCCTTCCCACTTTCTCTCCTCCATTGTGTGAAAGCGAGTGAGCCTCCTATATTAGCAGATGGTCTAGTGAGCAGGTTTAGGACTGGAAGGAAAAACAGACACTAAGGAAATATGGGGAAGCTGACATTCCCTGGCAGTCTGGAAGGACTGAGACCTGACCAGAAGCAGCTTGATGGAGGGTTGATTTTGTCTCTTGGTAAGCTGGGATACAGTCTGTCACAGTGGTGAAGGCCTAGCAGGTCGGCTGTTCACATTGCTTCTCAGTCAGCAGGCAGAGAGGGGAGTGCTGATGCTCAGTTAGCTTTATCCCTCTTTCAGTCTGGGCCCAGCCCCACAGTCAGAGTGGATCTTTCCTAGTCTTTTAAACCTTTCTGCCAACACGCTCAGAGTCATACCCAGAGGTATTTCTGTGTGGTATTTATAAATCCCTTCACATTGAGAATGAACATGAACTGTCACAGACTTTAACTCAGACTCTTCTAGAAGAAATAAGCCTTGGCAGTTTGCAGTGGTTACCTAAAAAAAAAAAAAAAAAAAACAAAGCCTGTGGTGTCCCTTCTCTCTCCATGTTCCTGTCTTTATTCTCTACCAAGTAAGAGACCCTTGCTTACCCCTCCCCCGTAGCTTGTGTGCTTCCTGGGAAACACTTCTATGGGAAAGGAACTTAATACTCAGTGTTCACTTCATGCTCATAAGGGTCCTATTCTCACCATGAGGAGGGTTTTGCTCAGTGAGGTAACTAACTTGCTTGAGGTCACACAGCGAGGAGTAGAGCTAGGAATTAAGGAGAGATATCAGGCCAGCAAAATGGCTCATTGAGCAATGATACTTGCTACCAGGTCTGATGACTGAATCTCATGGGTTCAATCCCTGGGACCCAGAGAGTGGACTCCTGCTCATGAGCTCTCCCTCTCCCTCTCCCTCTCCCTCTCCCTCTCCCTCTCCCTCTCCCTCTCCCTCTCCCTCTCCCTCTCCCTCTCCCCCTCCCCCTCCCTCCCCCTCCCCCTCCCCCTCTCCCTCTCCCTCCCTGTCACACACATACACATACACACCTCAGATATTTCCAACTATGCAGCCTCTACTTTGCCGTGTTGTTTGTTACTTTTTTAAGCACATGTCAGCCATTCCAGACAGCCCACTACTTTGAGCTACTCTGGCCACTTGCCATTGAGGATTCTTGTCCTGTTATAGTCACTGCAACAATCAACCAACCACAAGTCCCATCAAAGTAGTAACTATGGTGTGGACTATGAGCTCCCAAAGACTTGCCTTCTGATCCTGACTTTACCATCTAGTAGCTTTGTCCGTAACAACAGTTGTCTTAGGGGCTGTTTGGTAAGAGAGCTGCCTTTGAGAGTTAAAGAGAGTTAAAGTCTTTGGGTCTCACAGATAGTTTCCTCTTCTTTAGATGTTTAAGGGACTCTATGGGACTCCAGTGGTGACCAATGAGATAAGACACATGAAAGGTCTATACTGAGCACAGGCTCAGTATAATGCTCTCCGTTCCCACCACCTGCTTTCACTGATTCTATTCACTGGTTTAAAACCAATTAACATATCTAAATGACTTCTACATGTTCATTTAGCTTACAAAGACCAGATGGTTTCTTAGTAAATGAATGGGTAAGGTAAACAATTGGCCTTACCTCTCTATCAAGACATACATGTTTGGACCAGCTCTTCAGCTGGCTCTGTCTGCAGTTTCACCACCTCCACCTCTGATGGTCTTGACCTGCTGCTGCAGCCCACACTTTTAAAATTAAACCGAGGGGTAAACTGTGGAGAGAAGATATGGACTCAAGTTAATATATTACTGTTGAGTATAAAAAGGCATTTTGAGATTCCGTGTAACTCTCAAGAGCTATTATATCAATTGGGGTTATAGTACCTTATCTATCTTGGGTCTTTATTGCTACAAGATCACCAATGCAGAATGAGTAGCTATTTCAGAAAGGGGCATAAAACTATCTGTTCTTTCAAAACAATTGAGAAGTGGGGCTTGACTAACTTTATGTATTATTGCCGCACAATCTTGTCTCTTTCCTAAATCAATGGTGTACTATTGATTTCTTTGCTTGTAATAATACAAAAGCAATCTCAAAAGAACAGGTGGCAAGTGATTATATACTGGGAGTTGTTGGCGGGTTGGGGAAAGGGTGTTTTACACTAAATACTCAATATAAATGTCTCTTTGAAGACTTTCTGGGCATTTCCAGAAGTACCTAATTGATTTACAATCTTAAAGGGGTAAATTCTAAGAACTCTGAGACCCCTGCATTTGCAGAGCTGAGCAAATGAAACCAATGTTTGCCCCAGACAAACCTCTTTACTGTTTGTCTTCTTAAAATATCCCTTCCCATATTAGTGAATTTAGAGTACCTAATAGATAGGGCTTGTCTCTTAAAATGTTGCAAAGCAAGTCCATTTGAAAGGTATAGGATCATACCTGCATATTCACTTTAGTGTTAAGCTATTTAAATATTTGCTTTGTGTCAGTTTTTTCAGGATGCCATAACAGAATATCATAGATTAATTAGGTGGCTTAAATAAGCAGTTATGTGTATGTGTGTATGTTGCTGGGAATTAAACTTAGGGGCTTATATGTGCTGGGCAAGCACCTGACTACCAATCAAAACCCCTAGCCCAACAATAGAAATTGATTTTCTCATGTTTCTAGAAGCTGAAAAATCCAGTCAGAGTTCTAAGTCAGTTATTTTCTGATAAGGACTATTCTCTCTGAGTCTTCACACATGATGAGAGTCACTAAGAAAGGTATTTTTTCTTAAAACATCACTGGTCCTGTTGTATCCAGGTCCCAACCATATGACTTACCTAAGTATCTCTTCGTGGGCTGTATCTTCAGATATGGCCTCATTGCACCTCAGAGCTTCAGCATGTAAATTAGAAGGAAACACAGATTAGTCCATAGGATTCTATCCCCGTCCGTCCCTCTCATGTCTCTATCACAGGCAAATACATTCCAGTTGCCTTAAAAGTCTTATTCCCAAGGATCAACTCTAAAGTCCTTATTTAAAGTCCCATCTACATGTTCTCTAGATGAGATATGAATGAAACCTAAGGTATGAGTCAACTTAATGCAGCGCTGCTCTCTGCGACCCTGGTAAAGCTAGACAACTTACTTGCTTTCCAGATACAGTTGTGCACAGACTTGACATTCCATCCTGAAACGTGAGGAATCAGAGGCAAGAGAAGAAGGAGAGATAGATGGGTACCCAGGTCCAAATCTACAAGTCTCAAGTGCCCGTAATTCTTAGAGACACTCTCATTTCATACTCTGTCGCTCATATAGCTCATCAAAAAGGAAACACTATTTATTTCCCCCCTAGTTCTCTAAATCTAGAGAAATGGGCTCATCCTTTGTTGACACCTAAAAGGAAACAGCCCTATCCACTGGACCCTTAGTAAGAAGAACAACATTGCTTTTTTTTTAAGGCTTTTTTCTTTTTTTGTAATGTATATGTGGCATGCTTACGTTCCCACATGAGTTTATGTGCAGTCCATGTGTGTGAGTGCCCGCAGAAGCCAGAAGAAGGCACTGAATTCCCTGAACTAGAGAGTTACGGATGGTTGTGAGCTGACTGATGCGGGTGCTGGGAACCAAAGCCGGGTCTTCTTTGAGAACAGTAAGTGCTGCTAACCTCTGAGCGATCTCTCCAGCAATTGTCTTGATCTCTTTATCACCTCCATGGCTTTCTTCCTTTTCCTTACAGAATAATGCACATGAGCAGCCAAAGAGCTCCATGGGTCAGGCCCGTAGAATTAAGAATAGCTGGGAGTCTTTTCATGCCTTTCTACTCTCTACATCTGCTTTGGACAAAACTGCACCCAAACCAGCCCTCTCCACTCGTTTGGCCTTGTCCTCATGCCTGACCTCTGCTAGGACCTCTTTATCAAATGGCTGTCTAGTGCACACCCTTAAAGAACAAGCTTTCAGGCCAACCTCTTCTCAGCTACATAGAGTCTGAGGGCAGCCTAGTAGGCTATGTGAGATCTTGTCTCAAAACAAAACAAAAGATTAAGCATGCATGCCTCTTACACTGTGAACGGACCAAACCGTCTGCATCTCCTTCTCCTTTCCTATTGTCCTGTAAGCAATCAGAAGAGACCAAGGTGTTCCTTCACCACCTGACTTGAGCATCCCAACTAAAATCCCAACTTTATCTCTCATACATTCTTTCCCCAGCAAACCATGAGAACACAGTGCAGTCTCCACTTCTCTGCCACTTTCTGGCATGGGTCACCTTCCGAGGAGTTTCTAATGACGTGTTCTTCATCTCCGTCAGAGGCCTCACCACCGTCTCCTTTAATGTCTGTATTTGCTGGAGGTGTCACTTCACACTTACCCAGGCTTTCCTAACGTGCATTTTAAGTGCTTTCAGCATCTACTTAGTTCTAAGGCTGCTTCTGGAGCATTCTTAACTATGTATTGTTGGAATGGCACGTCTGTGGTTTTTGTTTACCTAAGCTGATAGAAAAGCTGTCATAGACTCCATAACTTAATTCTCCAAACTCTAGGGTCAGGGTTGTGGCTGACTTGGTTTCTGGTGAAGGTTTTCATAGGTGTTAGAGACAGCACCTTTTCGATGTATCCTGACACCACAGAAAAAGCATCTGAGCCTTCAGGTGTCTCTCTACTAAGAGGATATTAGTGACATCGATTTAGGCTCCTGCTCATAACTTGCTTAACTGTAATTGTCTCCTTATAGCCCTTGTCTCTGGGAGACAGTACAATCCATAACAGATGTTGATGTTGGTCTTTGTTCTAAAATGAGTGGTTTTAATTTGGAATTTTCACTAAATTTGAAGATTTTCCTATCATTTATCCTAATTTATATTCATCAAGAATGACTTTATTTGGATTTATCTTAAACTAAAAGGCATTTTAATACAGAATAAAGAATTTTGGAGTCATCTGGGCCCATATTCTGAAATTTATCTCTATTATTAAACAGGTCAAGGAACTTCTTTCAGTTTTTACATCAGCAGAAACCTGGCTGCCATGCCTACCTCATAAAATTGTTATAATGCGCATGGCTATGTAGTGAAACTGCTTTCATAAACTATAGAGTGCATGTAAAATACAACGAGATAATGTAGTGTTGTTAGAGGAACAGGGAATGCAGTCCACTGTATAGGTTACTCATTAGTGTTCTTTAGGAATAGGCATTAGCATATTTAGATAGGTTCTGTACTTAAATATTTTCTTTCTCATTACTTCAAAGATGTAAACATCCTTTTTTCTTAAGATTATAACAAAATGCTGAAAAATGTAACAACCTCAAGAATTTCATTGATGTCAAAATTAGAAACAAATTAAGCTCCTGATATTAAGGAAACAGTTTCATAAATTAAAGCACATTATCTCAATTAAATGTTGTAACCATTATAATTGGTGAATATAAAGACTATATAAGATGAAAAATGTTTATTTTTAAATGGCCTAGAATACCAAACAGTAGGAGCACACCTTGTTTAAAAGGACCTATAGAATAGAAGTATACACTTAAGTCCGATGTGAGAGTGATGGTTATTAGAGGTGATATTGATCTTGTTAAAGGTAACATTGTAATTAATCAGTGACAGGGGCAGGCTAGAGCATTTGAGGTTGTAGATCATCACATCGAGATTCCTAAAAGCACAGGTACCCTTAGTTATCCTTGTTACTCATCTCTGTCGTCCTGCCCTCTAATGTAACTTACAAATAGCGCCCACTTCGTGTTCCTCAGCATTTGCACATGCTGGTTCTTCTGTCGGCACTGCCCTCCTGGGAGGCAGTGTGACTCAATGAAGAGTTTCAGCCTTCTGGTCTATAGATGACCTATTCCATAACTGCCTGAGGGACCCTCACTAACAAGACCACCTCCTTACCTACAGAATCAGAATTGCTGGCAGTGAGCTCTGGGAAACCGTATTTATAGCAGCAACCCCCACCATGATTTCCATATAGAATTTTTGAGGCCTTTTGACAAAGTGGTTAAGAATTAGGTTTTAAGTCAGAAGAACTTGGTTTAACTTAGAGTTTACTTGCAGACTGGCTATGTTTTTTGGCCTTGTACATGCCTTTTCTAAGTCTAGTGTCTCTCTGTAAAGTAGAAAGCAGTTTATTCCTAAGTCTTATATTTAAGACTTACATACCACCCTCTGTCACTAGAGCCAAGGATATGTGAGGAGCTCCGTAAGCTTAAGCGGGGACGGATTTATCTTGACTCACTGTCTGAGATTTCAGTCTATCATGGAGGGAAGGCTTTATGGCTAGAGCAGTTTGTGGCTCTGGTGGCAGAAATATGATACTACTTGCTCACATCTAACCAAACCAGAAAACAGAGGGAGACTAGGGCTAGAAACAAGACTGGTCCATAATCCTCCAGGCCCAACCCCTAGTGACCCACTTCCTGCAGTGAGGCCCTCATGCTACAAGCTCTGCAGCTTCCCAACTAATGCCGCGTGCCAGTGCAGAGCCGAGTCTTTCCGCGCTCGGCCCCTTAGCCGTGAGAGCTGCTCTTGTCCTGGCCTCCTTACCTGTCCTCGATGCAACCTAACCCCTCTCAGCCAGTGATGCAGTGTCCTAGGCCACATGCTTTGCTGTCTTGAAATTTCCAATCAAATTGGTTTCATTACTTTTGAATTCATCTTTACTCAAATTCTGGGGACATAGGCAGAATATAGCCAGAGTCTTTCCCAGCATGTAACATAAATGGCGTCTTGTCCCATTTTCAATAGAGAATGTTTCCCTCTGCAGCTTCCTGAGCCTGGCCACATTGCTGTTAACATTCTGGTCTCCTGAAATCCCAGCCCGACTGACTCACTAAAGTCTATGTTACCCTCACTTATTGACCTCTGCCTACAAAATCCTGGGTTTCTTTTTTTGTTTGGTTTTTGTTGTTGTTGTTGTTGTTGTTGTTGTTGTTGTTGTTTCGAGACAGGGTTTCTCCGTGTAGGCCTGGCTGTCCTGGAACTCACTCTGTAGACCAGGCTGGACTCAACTCAGAAATCCGCCTGCCTCTGCCTCCCAAGTGCTGGGATTAAAGGCGTGTGCCACCACTGCCCGGCAAAATCCTGGGTTTCTATAACCTGCAGCTCCAAACTTCCACGTTCCTCATAGACCTGTTCCAAAGAAATGAAGAGATCAGCTTCTTCCCAGAAGCTACCCTACTTCTCACAGTTTGTTGTTTTTTCATCACTTACTTTTTCCCATTGTTAGAACCAACTACCAGACCAGAAGGGAACTTAAAGGGAAAGGGGATTTATTTCAGCTCACAGTTTGAGGATATAGCAGCCCATCATAACTGGAAGACATAGCAATAGGATTGGCCTACAGTGGTGGTACAGGAACGTGGTGTTGCCTGCTCATTTCTTGTTAGATTAGCAAACAGAGAACAATGAACAGAAGCAGGCCTGGGCTGTAAACTTCACTGCCTTCCCCGCAATGACTCCCCTCCTCTACTGAAGCCCCACAAAAATTCTATAGCTTCCCAAACAGCTCCAACAGCTAGGACACCATGTTTGAATGCATAAGCCCATTGGAACATGTCATAGTCAAGCCATAATAAAGCCATTGTGGGAGAAAAGGGTTACAGGCTATCTGGGCATAGTTGGCCGATACCTGTGGTCCCAGCACTTGAGAAGCTGAAATAGGAAGATTCTGGGTTTCAGCCCAGCCTAGACTATACAGCTAGACTCTGTCTTTAGAAAAAAGAAAAAACCACAGAACCTAATATGTGCATGATATTATCTAAGTTGTACAAATAAGTAAGTCCATTACACAATATAGAAACTTTCATGTGTCTAACCCACCATTACTTTTGACATCTACTGCAAGGACCAGGGCTTTTTAATTCTTATGTGCTTAGAACCTAGTACAATATATAATAGTGGGCATTGGGTGAAATATTTCGTGACCTTTCAGAAAAACAATATAAAACATTATAATATTTTGTGGGTTTACATTAATACATATGCATAATGTAAGACTTTGTCTTCGTCATAAAGCTTATAATGCAGTGAGAAAGCCAAAAACATAACTCTTATATAAGACATATTATAATGAAGATTCAAACAGGGGGCTTAATATGAAATTAATGATTTTGGTGAAAATTATAGTGGGAGGGGCCCAAAAGACTGCAAGCTGGGGGGTCACTGGTGAGTTTTTGCAAGAGTAGGTAATTTCAAGTCCACCCACACTGCAGCAGGACCAGGGAAAAGAAGGGGTGTGTGGTTCAGGGCTGCGAGGTGTGAGCCTTGTATAGTAAGTGCTAGATGTAAGATGGAGGCAGCAGTCATAAACCTCTGGGCAGGGCAACTCCAAAAGCATGGCAGTGCCACTCAGCGAGCTGTGAATGCAAGGGCTGCGTTGTCTGGGAAGCCTGCAAATGTCACCCAAGGTAGGCGGCTCAACAGCGAAACACAGGCACCTACAAAGAGCTTTCTGGTCTCCCAGTATCTTGATTTTATTCAGACTAAATGGGGTGTTTGAGACTGTTAGTGGAAGGGTCTGTGAGAAAAATGTGAGGGAAAGCCTGCATACACAGGGATGTGCCTCAGCAGGAACAATTGGAACCCTAGTCACAAAGGCGATCCCCAGGCTGAGAGCTTGAGCCCATTTCCAGACAAGACCGCATGTAATAGAGGGATTGGACACCAACCCAGCATGTTAGTGGGAGAAGAAATGGGGCGGCGGTGAATAGAGTCCACTTTTTTTTTGGTTTTGGTTTTTCGAGACAGGGTTTCTCTGTGTAGTCCTGGCTGTCCTGGAACTCACTCTGTAGACCAGGCTGGCCTTGAACTCAGAAATCCACCTGCCTCTGCCTCCCAAGTACTGGGATTACAGGCGTGAACCACCACGCCCGGCAAAAACAGTTGGTGCTCTTAACCACTGAGCCATCTCTCCAGCCCCCTAGTCTACTTTTAATAAAGTATAATGTCTTAGTAAAGGAAAAGCAAAGCTGATTCCACACAGTCAGTTACCCTCAGTTCCCATGCTTTGTTCCTCACTATGTTTTCTCTTATTCTCTCATCTTGGCAGACCAGACTGTCTGGGTGAGCGCACATTGGCTGGACTCCAGCCCCTGACTTACTTCCTGGTCTCTAAATAAAACTAAACATAAGGTTAAACTTGAACTAAACCTCCCTGCTATCCAAGTAAAACCTCCATTGCCTTCTTTGTCTTTCAAAGAATCATAGGAGCCACTAGCCAATCATCCTAATTGACTAAGGTCAGTAGAAGGGCCTTCATCATCCTTCACTAAAGGAAACGGAGGCCGGAGAGGATGGCCTGGTGTGGAGAGACTCCAATTTCATAGCAGGCTGACTCCTGACTCCTAAGCACTACCCCTCCCATTATTGTACTTGAGCCAGTGAGTTAGCCCCTCTTGTAGTGCCTTTTGCCTAGAAGAGATTGGGTAGATAACTGGTAGATTATTGCTAGGTGTCATTGAGGCTTTTTTCATTTATCTCAATGAGAAAATCTTTGAACAAATGCTGCCATGAAATAGCATGTGTCAAATTTAGATGATGTTACTTTAAAGACGATGCTTAATGCTTTACATATCTAAAAATGTAACTAACTTTCTGAGTGTTTTTCCCTCAAGAAGTTCAAAGTTGAGGCGGTAGATGTCTTCTCTTTTCGTAGTACAGGTCTTGGTTCCCAGTGCCAGGCGATACACAGCTCAGTAGACATGGGACTGCCCTGTTATACCATCGAGGCTACTCACTGCTCCACCTACACCTCGGACTTGTTAAAAGCTTGTAATAAAGTTGAGGTGAATTGTGGAGACCCGCGCCTTTTATTGCACTTTTTACTCAAATCCCAATTTGTCTTATTTGGGTAGATGCTGAGAAAGCAAGACACTAAATGAAAAAGCATTACAGGGGAATAGCTGTTATCGGTAGGAATTTACAAGGAGCTCATACTATCCACACAGGCAGTTAATTACTAGCTTAGTAGTACAGGAAAATCTAGATGGGAAACCATTCCCACACAAATAATTCAACACAAATATGTCCAACATAGAAACGTAGCAGAAAGTGGGCAACCAGGGGCCAGCTACACATGCACGCCCATTCTAGGTCAGTGGGTGCCTCACTTCATGGCTCCACGTATGCAGAAGTGTCAGACCCAGCTGGGAACTTGGTCAGAAAAAAGAACTTGGACCAAAATAGATTGCCTAATATGAAAAAAGCAGAGCTTTAATACTGATGAGGTAAGAGAACATATTGGGCATTACAAGTTTGGGTTCACATTTATTGAATTCCTAATCTGGGTCCTGAGCAGCTCTAAGTCACAAATCAAATGTTAAAGATTTACACACTGCCTTCTCAAATATCTCCTAGGTTCCAAATGAGTTTCTTAGCCATGTGAACATTTTTGTAGTAATTTAAGCATTAAAATACCCGACCAGCCTGACAAGTCTTTTAGCAGAGTCCTACAATGTGGCGTCCTCAGCATCTACAGTGTGGAGGCCCAGACAGCTGCATATATTAACATTTCGTCTATTTTGAAGGCTATTGTACAACATCACCTACAGGGATCCAGTGGGGATCTTACCTCTATAACTAGAAGTAAGGGGTACTCCTCAGCAGGCTGAGGAATTACTGTCAAGCAGTAATTGACCTATATATCCTTAGAATATCAAACAACGGTATCAGTTTAGAAGTTGAGGTTTTTATTCTGCACACACCCCATTGCAGCTGTACTTTTGTGTACGGAAACAGAACAGCCCAGATGGGAGAATGTGTGTGATCTTCAGTGTTTCTCATTGTGTCCGTCTACAATTCACTCCCTACAATATCCATCTCACTTAAGGCTCACTGAGGCACTGTAAAACGCATAGTGTGAGAAGGAAATGAGATTCCCTGCTGATAAAGTGGAAGAAGGCTGAAGGCACACTGGGCCCATAATGGAAAAATAAAAGCTAATGTAGGCTATTTTTGAAGAGTCCTGCATTTTGTAATTATTACTTTCTTTGGGGAAAAGAATAGAAAATTGAGTACAATGACGAAGGACCTTGTTGTTCTGTAGTTCTGTTCAGTACAAAGTTGGTGAGCCTCTGGGGCAGACTCACTCAGCAGACAGCTAGCATTGATCCAGCCTTCCTCCATCGTGTAGTCAGGTCAGTTGTGAGCATTGATTGCTCAGGTCTGTCTGCTGGTGCCCTCTCCCCATTATTTTGCCAACCTCCATCTGTTTCATGAAAGCTGTTCGTGGACTCTAGCTGCTCTGGGCAAATAAACAGTATAACCACACTGGATTCAGTGTAGCTTTTTCTTGGTGTTTTGTATAGGTAAGTTGAACATGTTCTGTGTGCCTTGTTCTCTGTTAGGCCCTGAGATACAAGTGTCTGTTCTTAAAGTAGACCAAAATAAAAAATAAAAAATAAAGAGCCAACTATAGTAAGAGAGATGTCCAGGTACAGAAGAGGCTTAGAGTGGTTAGCACATCCTCTTTGTCAGAAGGAACATCTGAGAAAGGCTTGGAAAGCAAAGCTTGGAATCCCATTGACACCTAAGGCATGAAAACGGGCCCTCGGACAGAAAGAGTCCAAAAGGGATGGGCGAGGCTGCAGACGGCCCACCTTGGTAAGAGCGGACGGAAAGGGGGCAGGGAATGCAGCTGTGAGGAGAGACTGCTAGGTGTCTAAATAGGTAGGTATAGGAGATCTGTGAAATGGCTCTGCTCCCTGTAAAAGTTATTTTTAAGGGAATTCATAGGAGAAGCAAGGAGTCCCGTTGGGAAGCCTTTGTGACAGTCTAGGAAGGCAGTGATAGTAAGAGTAGAGGTGAAGAAAGGACAGTTGAAAAGACATTTAGAAATGAAATCAGCAGGAGCTGTAAATCAGTTGGACGTAGGGAATAAATATGGGAAAGAAGTCCAGTGTGAACCTGGCGCTGGAAAATGGGAAACTGAGCCAGATAACGGAGCCACTTCCCAGGAACAGAAAAGGCCAGAGAGTGAGGATGGGAAGGGCTCAAGTTTGGTTGTACTGAAATGAGGAATTCACAGGATAAAGCACCACAAGTTCTTCAGCCAGTGTTTGCAGTGCAAGAGTCAGAGACATAAATGTGGGTTGCAGATGCAGGTATGAGGTCAGCAGCATGCGTAAGGGGGTGTGTGCAGAACAGAGTGGCTTGTGAACACTAGCAGTTCCCGCCACCTTTGGGACGAAGAATCAAGAGAGAGTAAGTGGCCCGCTCCATACCACACCCACACCACTCCCACCCATGTCTCGGGCTGCAGGCTGGAAGATCTGCCTTTCAGGAAACAGACAGTGAGGGCATTCTGGAAGGGTCAGTATGAGAGGCTGAGCTGGCTTTTCCTTCCCAGCCGCTCACACAGTGGCTTTGCAGCCACGACCCCCCACAGTCTACTTTATAAAAGTTAGCTGTCTGGGTTGACATTCTTATTACAAACATAAATGCTTTATACTGACAAATTTGCCTCAAAGGTATGCAGAGCAGTTGCCATGAGCAACACATGAAATGAGCCCCTGAGTTGAAAGGAGTGTTTGGAATTAAACTTTTCAGATTGTGAGGAACCATTGTCCTCAGATCCCCAACTGAGACCAGGCTGTGTATATGTTGTGTGTTTGACCCAGGTTTAAGAAGGTCTTGAGGGAGGGTAATTTGACCCTGATTCTGGTTTTGTTTTGTTTTGTTTTGTTTTTTGTTTTTCCATTTCCCAGCAGATAACTCGACGTGGTTAAAGTGTCCCCACCCTGTATTTGGAAATCTTGTCAATTGCTTCCGGATGCTGCGGTGGCAAGTGCCGTGGACCCCTCGGCCGTGCTGGCCTGCTTAGTTGAAAGCAACAAGATACTGCTCCTCCCCTGTGGATTTTTTTGTTGGTGGTGGTTTTGGGTTTGGGTTTTTTGAGACAGGATTTCTCTGTGTAGCCCTGGCTGTCCTGGAATTCACCCTGTAGACCAGGCTGACTTCGAACTCTGAAATCCACCTGCCTCTGCCTCCCCAGTGCTGGGATTAAAGGCGTGCGTCACCACTGCCCCTACGCCTGTGTGTTTTGTCAGCTCAAACATGTATCCATTTTCCCTTCGAGCCCCTACTTTTGCACCTGTACATTATTCATGTTGGCATCAGGGGCCGTGTAGAGATCAGCCAGCTGCTCTGAGGGTCCCCTCACAGCAGGCATGCCCTGTGAGCTGGTGAGCATGAACCCCCTGCGCCCGGGAGGACTCCTGGCCAGCTTCTGCTCTTCCTCGAGTGCTCCCTTTACTGAGTGAACTCAGCATCACTAATTCTCATGAATCAGAGACAGACAGACAGACCGACCAACCGACCAGTGTATATTTTTCCTACTTTCAGCAGCTAGATTTGGTTCTGTGGCGATGTGCAGTGGCGCCTGGATGCTGATACTGTAGCTCCCTCTAGTGTCTCTGCACTGCAGTCACTCAGCTGGCCTTCGGTTGGAAGGAATGTAGACAAACACAGAATCTGCCAAAATTGGCCGCATTTTAAGAAGGCTTTCCCATAGTTTCTCTTGTTGGGAATGTGAACTTTTCCTCATATTTCTGCTGTGTGTCTTCTGTTTCAGAGCGTGGGGGATGGGGCCAGGATCTCTGTGGGAACGGTTCTTCTGCAGGCTCCCTGAGATGCCCCTGTACGGGCCATCTAGCCTTATAAGGAAAAAGTGTGGATTCTGTTAAAAAGAGATAAATGAAAACAAGAAGCTGAAAAGTTTACATTGATCCCAAGTAAAGAAAATATTGGGTAAAGGAATTTAAAAAAAAAAACTGGCAGTAAGAACTTTGTTCATTTATTCTGGAAAGAGTGGTTTGTTCTCCAGAAATAACTTTTGGACTAGAAATTTATCATCTGAAGTCAGACCATTTTGAGGTATTTTTCTAATCTAAAGGAGTCAAGTTATTAATATTTGAAAAATGGCTACTATGTAATACATAGAATAATATAATATTCCTGCCTAAATTAACATCATTGCAGCCTCTATAATAAAGATTTATGAGCTACCTATCATGTGAAATCCTATTATGGAAATCACAAGTCCATGTTTGGGTTGTAACAGGCTTCATGGTTATAAACCAATTAAAAGCACAGTGCCTCTCCTCTCTCTTCTACTCTTTCTTCTCTCGTTTTCATTTGCCCTTAAACCAGATTGACCCATTATTCTTCGGCCTGTCTGTGTAAATACAGAGATAAGGAAGTGCTACCTACTCAGCTTGCTCTCTGGGCAGGCCATTTTCCTCCCAAGCATCCAAAATAGTGGAACAATTTATCACTTCTTCTTTGTAAGTCACTCTGATCCTTTATCTCAAGTTGATCTATGAAGCTAAACATAAATCCTAGTTGTAGAATCCATGTTCTTATCTACTCCCAAAACTTTGGAAGATTTTATAAAAATATGTATGACTACCTCTGTGTGTACATGCAAATAAAATTAAAATATCACAGTTAGGATAGAGGGAGGATATCTCCTCTACATTTGATCTTGAACCAACTAATGGTGAGGTTTTGTTTTGTTTTTGTTTTTTTTTTTTCAGTGTAACTTGGCATAGTAAAAAGTCAAAATTTGTTTAAACCATTTTCTCTTGGAAATAGGATGGCGTCCATGGACTAGAACATAATGCTGATCTTAGCATCAATGGTGGTGACCTTAGCTAGGTGTAGTGGCCACACGTATATCTAATCCCAGGGCTGCATGTAGCATATATAATCTCTAAGGGAGGATTACTTCAAGTTTGAGACCAGCCTGAGCTCTATAGTGATTTCCAGGCCAGACTGGATCCTTTATAGGACACTATCTCAAAAAACAAAAACAAGAAAACCTTTACTGTCCTCCCGCAGACCAGCAGCCCCACTGCTGTGGTAGGTAGCTCTCAGAACCTAAAGGAGAAGGGGACATGGACACTTGCACACATCCTACAAGCAGTTGTTTGTTTGTTTGTTTGTTCGTTTGTTTTTTGCCTTGTCCTCTTTGAAAAAAATACAAAGCTTCTGTAAGATCCTTTTAACATTCCAAGTGGTCTGATTGGCTCTCAACACCACAGTTGTGTGTCTCAGCCGAGTGTAGATGTCCTCAGTATACGTGGTCCCATTCCAGCTCTTCAGCTGCCTGTGAGGTAAGGTTTCCATAGTCTTTGTGTTGTTTGCTTTATTAAGCAGGCTGAGACCCAGAGGAATTGAATGAGCATGCCCAAGAATACTCAGCTACTGGCAAGGTTAAATCCCGGACCTAAGTCCTTGGGAGTGTCCTTTCTATAGCACGTCTACTGAGTTTAATTTTCAGTCTCATTCAACCAAGCTCAATGATATTTGATAGACGTTTCAAAGACTGGGGAGTTGGGACCCTGGAACCTCCATTTCAGCAGGCAATATGATATTGAGCAAATTATAAACGGCACCATGTGCCAGATCCAACCCCCATACAACTAAATTACGGCTCGTATAGGATTTTAAATACCCAGTGACACATAAACATGAAGCATTGCGATCGGCGCATTATAGAAGGAGTTCCTGTGATTGATGAGAATACAGGATATACTGCGCTGCATGTGCCCCAGACTTTGAGGGCTTTCCAAAGATAGTATTTTCTGAAAGATGGATGTTTGAACTTGAACTCCGCCTGAGGACATCTATTTCAAGACGAGAAGTTTGCTTTAAAAATAAATATAAAGCATTTTTCAAACTGATTAGGTAAGTATGTGGCAGAAGACTTGGAAGAGCTTGTTTTCGGATGTCTCAGTACATACATGTGGACTTGTTTCCATACATGGACCAAGTCTCTAATCAAGTGCTATCAAGTCTCTAATTGTGATAAGCATAGGCTGTGAGAAAGAGATGCTCTCCCCCCATTACCCCCCCCCGCCTTTTTTCTTTCATTTTTAATATCTTTATGAATAGACATCAGTATGTGTTGCTTCTCCAAGCTGGAGATCCATCTGCATCTCCCAAGAGAACTGCAGTTTTCTTCTTAAGTAAAATGAATAAAATACAGTTTTTTTAAACTTGCTCTTTTCCATTCTCACTGTAACAAGCAGGCAACATCCATACCCCCAAGAGCACATATTCCTGGAGTCTGTGGTGCCTGAGGTGTGTGGTGTCCCTACTGAGTAGGCCGTGCTGGTCTGTGAACGAGGGGCGGACTGCATCTGCACTCTCTGCACCTCCAGACCCCTCTGCGGTGATCTCACGTGTGTATGGCTTTTATGTCCCTTTGAGATCAGAGCTTTCTCTATGAGTCATGCCTGCTTGCATAGACTTCCTTCTGGAAGGTCTTAGTCCTGGTATTGGTATAAGAGGCCTGTTAAAGTAAGCATTCTTAATGGAGATGGCCTAACACAAGACCCTTGCTTCAATCCCTAGTACTACAGAGTGGGGCATAGGGGGCAGGATGGGAAAGAGTACCAGGCTAGAAATTCCTACAGAAAGTAAAAGAAAGTTTATTTTGATAGTTGCACTTTCTTCTAGGTATTCAAAAGGTAGAATGGAACCAACTTTGGCATTACAACACACTCAACTCTGCAAACTGCTAACATTTATCTGGAGGCTTATCCTTTCTTATTTGGAAAAACATAAACTGGACATGCAGCCTTCTTGGTGGTATAACATTCAAAATCCTTCCTTCTGGCTCTTTGAAATTAAATAGCATATTATCTATAATGATCATAATACACCAAGCTTCTGAATTCATGCCTCCAACCCATTGTTTACACCTGCTGCTCAGCCTTCCCCAGCCTCTCCCCAGCCTTTGACTACCACTAGTTCACACCCAGCTTCTATGACACCATTCTTTGGGATCCACATCTGACTGAGACTTACTGTTGCTTGTATGAGCCTGGTTTATTTCACTTAGCAGGTGATCTCCACTTCCATCGGTGTCCTCACAAAACACAGACTATCGTTATTTTTTATGTATATTACCATATTTTATTTATCCAGTCAGCAGTTGATACAGTTTCTATTTCTTGCCTAACATTGGGATGCAGATGTTCCTTCGACAGTACTGCTTTCCTTCCCTGTGACTACGCAGTGAACTTGCAAGATCACATGGTAGCTCTGTTTCTCATTCTCGGAGGCTCCTCTCTGACTGTTGTCCTTTCTGTTCTCACCAGCAGTGTGCACGAGGTTCTTGTCCTCCACTTTTCACCAGCGCTTTTCTTTCTTTTGGTAACAGCCTTGCTGTTTTTTCCTATGATTTATTTTTGCTACTTTTTAATTATGTGTATGTGGGGGTGAGGTGTGTACGAGTGCAAGCACCCTCCGAGCCCAGAGGCATCAGGTCCTCCTGGAGCTGGGTTACATGTGGTTGTGATCTTCTTTGGGGGGGGGGGTGCTGGGAACTGAACTCAGGCCCTGTACAACAGGAGCTAGTATTCCTAACTGGTGAGCAGTCTCTCCAGCCCCAGGAACAGCCATTCTAATGGCAGTGAGGCATATGGCTTTGTTGCCTTTCCCTGTAGTCTCTCTCTCTCTCTCTGTGTGTATGTGTGTGTGTTATATGAGTGTATGTCTGTGGAGGGTGTGTGTCTGTCCCATTGTATGCCTTGTGCTAATTACTTTTAATTGAATTGAGTTTTAGTGATTTCTGTTATTGTTAGTGTTTTTTGGTTGGCTGGTTGGTTGATGAGTGGGTGGTTTTTATTTTGAATTTCTTTTTTTTTTTTTAAAGATTTATTTATTTATGAGTGTATTATAGTTGTCTTCAGACACACCAGAAGAGGGCATCAGATGGTTGTGAGCCACCATGTAGTTGCTGGTAATTGAACTTAGGACCTCTGGCAGAGCAGTTAGTGCTCTTAATCACTGAGTCATCGCCCCAGCCCTTGAATTTCTTATATATTCTGAATATTAGCCCCTTATTGGACGTGTAGTTTTAAATGTATCTCCCATTGTTATGTCTTCTTCAGTCTGTTTTCTTTGTAATACAGAAGGTTTTTAGTTTGATGTAGTCTCTTATGTCTATTTATGCTTTATGTCTATTTATGTCTATTTTGCTTATCCTTTTGGAGTCTTGTACACAAATTTCTTTCCTGTTCCAACATCCTAAAATCTTTTCCCTATTTCTCCTGATGGTTTTATAACTTCACATCTTGAGGTAGAGTCTTTAATTCACCTTTTGTAACTGATGAGAGTGTAAGGGTCAAGTTTCACTCTTCAGCATGCGTACACCCGCTTTCCCAGCACCGTTAGTTGGAGCTCACAGTCTGAGGGGCTTGTATGAAAGCTGGGTGATGCACATAAGGCAGAGGGCAGCCTTGAAGGTGGGCTCCACGAGAAGCAGTTGCTGCCAGCAGCAGTCCCTCGGCATGGGCTGGCTGCCCAGACCCTTTCTGAAGACTTACTGCGTGCTCTTTGTTCCTAATGAGTCACCTGGCAGTTACTCATCCTCTGCGCCTGTGTGTCTGCTTATGGGAAGTCTAAGTGTGCCTCCTGCTCTCTTTCAGATCTGTAAGAGCAAAGCTAAGGAGTCTCAGCAGTATTACCACAGCCTGGCTGTCCGGCAGAGTCTGCCTGTGCATTTTAACATCCAGCAGGATTGTGGCCACTTCCTTGCTGAAGTCCCGAACCGTCTGCTGCCCTGGGAGGACCCTGATGCTCCTGAAAAGGCAGAGGATGGCCCCGAAGACAGCGAGGAAGAGGTGAAAGCAGAGCCTGTGGGGGGAAGTCCTGAGCCCTGCTCTGAAACAGAGCCATCCCAGAATGAGAGCCAACGAGTCACAAACAGGAAGCAACGTAGCCATGTTGTGGTCATCACCAGGGAGGTTCCCCATCTCACTGTGGCCGACTTCGTGCGAGATTCTCTGGCCCATCATGGGAACAGCCCTGACTTGTATGAGAGGCAAGTGTGTCTGCTGCTCTTACAGCTGTGCTCTGGTCTGGAGCACCTCAAGCCCTACCATGTCACTCACTGCGATCTTCGCCTGGAGAACTTGCTGCTTGTCCAGCACCAACCTGGGGGAGCTGCCCAGGGCTCTTCACCTGCAGACCCCTGTCCCACCTCAGCTTGTCCCACAAGGCTCATTGTGAGTAACTTCTCTCAGGCCAAGCAGAAGAGCCATCTGGTGGACCCCCAGATCCTCCGAGACCAGTCCCGCCTGGCCCCAGAGATCATCACGGCCACCCAGTATAAGAAGTGTGATGAATTCCAGACAGGCATCCTCATCTACGAGATGCTGCACCTGCCCAACCCTTTTGATGAGAACCCGGAGCTGAAGGAGAAGGAGTACACACGCACAGACCTGCCTCGGATCCCTCTCCGCTCGCCGTACTCTTGGGGTCTACAGCAGCTTGCTAGCTGCCTCCTGAACCCCAACCCTTCTGAGCGCATCCTCATTTCTGACGCCAAAGGCATCCTCCAGTGTCTGCTCTGGGGCCCCCGAGAAGATCTCTTCCAAATCTTCACCGCCTCTGCAACCCTTGTACAGAAGAATGCTCTGCTCCAAAACTGGTTGGACATCAAGCGAACCCTGCTGATGATCAAGTTTGCCGAGAAGTCCCTGGACAGAGATGGGGGCATCAGCCTTGAGGACTGGCTTTGTGCTCAGTATCTGGCCTTTGCCACCACAGACTCCCTGAGCTATATTGTAAAAATCCTGCAATACCGTTAATATGGCCCCGGGCGTTGCTTTTATTGTTAACTCTCTCCACCTTCCTCATGTTACCCTTGTGCCCCTGTCCTGGTATTCACTCAGAATTCAAGGAAAGGAAAGACTGCTGCCCCTGTCCAGGAACATGGGCTCCATTCAGCAAGGTCACCTACAGCTTCCCACAGAGTGAGTGGCCGAGTGTTTCTTTATTGTACAGCGATTCAACTGCACAGACATGCAGTCACCTTCCCTTGGAACATCTGTCAACCCTATAGTCTCACAAATGCGGGGTAAAAAATGAAAGTGCACATCCAGGAAGGACCCGCTCCCGTGGAATGATCTCAGCACGCTGCGTCCCCCTCTTCTGAAGCTCGCCTGCGCTAACTAGCTAGCAGGACACATGTCACCAGCCTCAGCTGTCACCCACTAATGCTCTCGCAGCAGACTCCTCTCCCTTTAAGGTATCAGTGCCTGCCTCTTTCCCAGGAGGACATGCCGTTATCCTTCTCGGCACAGTCGTAGCCACTGGGGACTAGCCTTTGCTCTGGCATACAGTGAAAGGGAGGAGAGAGATTCCCATCCATCGGATCATGGGTCCGTTTCCATTTTTGTTCTCAGCGTAGGTCGGATACTGCACAGAGAGCCCCTTGGCAGCTGCAGGCCTGCTGCCACTGCTTCGCTGTCCTTCTCCCTGTCCCACCTGCTGAAGGTCGGGTTTGCCATCCACTTCCCATGGCCCGTTACAAAGCTGACCAAAGGTGGTGACGTCGATGCCTCGGCAGGACGAAATACAGTCCAGAGACTGAATAGATGGCAGGATATGAAGAAATAATATCCTTATGTGTGCAATTCTCCAGGGGCCCTCAGGGAACAGACTTCAGATACTGTTCTTCAATTACTGTCAGACCTATCGGCATGGCAGCCAGGGCTGGTGGTGCCTGAATCAGAGTTTCTTCCCCCACAAGCAGTAATTGGCCAGCTCCCTTCCCTCAGTAGCCAGTATTAACTAATCTTCGAATGCTGGCGGCAACAGCTCTGAATGAGATGGTTGTCTGTTTAGCATTGCCATCACCTTAGAAAGTGACTCGCAGCTGGCTGTTATTGGAATGGCCGGACAGCAAGGGAATGGGAGAGGCCACGATGGCGGCTGACCTGTATATTGGCGTGCCAGCCTCTTCCAGAAAGACCGCCACCCAGACGGAGTGGCACACGGCTCCTAAGAGGGCAGTGGGTCTGGGGTTCGGCTCACGGGAAGGCTGAGGGCTCCAGTGGATGACTGAGAGTTCCCCGTGGAGCCCATGCTCTCCCATGAATTATGTGCAATTTCTGTATGTATTTTTAAGCTGTATATTACAGTGTTTATGTTGCAACTTTGCCTGAGTGAGAACTGCAGAAACCTTCCTGACTTCCCTTGGCACATATTTGCGCTAAGAGGCGAGTGCCCTTTCCACCTGTGTGTGTGTACGCTCGTGCGCTTGTTTTATTCAAAACTGTGAGTCTCTGTTTACTTCAGCCTTGAAATCCCAAGAGTCACTTGAAGGGTAAGTGTGTATGTGTGTGTAACCATGCTGCTCACACACGCTGGAGGTAGGCCTCTGGGGAAGCAGCCTGTGGTGGGTGGACAGGACTGTTCTGTGCCCTCACCCACCAGCGCAGAGCTGTCTCACAGCCAGGACTGATTGTGAGGTAGTATTTGGGCAGCACCTTGGTGGCCTTGGAAACGTCTAGACTCTTAACATTTTTAACAGCCTTTCACATGATTCCCCTTTATCAAAGAGGATCAAAAAAGGAGAATGTATTTTATTACGCATTTTAAAAGAGAAGGATATGTGTGAGGCTGCATCTGGAGGATGGCTTCGTGCTCCTGGCTAGTGCTCCAGACCCACAGGAAGGAGGGCTCGTGGCCCCCAGGGTCTGTGGCTCCTACACAGGATGACCATGGTGCGGGCAGCCATGAGTCATGGCTGCACCGTGCCCAGCAGGCTAGGGTTTGAGTCATCTTACATAACCCGTGTATGTGCACATAACTCCCTGCCTAGTTACGTACTGAAGTGGCAGCGTAAAGCCCACTGACCGTGTCAGCTGGCGCAGTCCTTCACTTCCCACAGTGCTTACAGACTGAGACATCCTTCTCCACGTCACGCTCATGGTGCCTTGCCCACGTAAATCTGAATGTTGACTATTTAATGAGATTATATATTTAATGCAGAATGTTCCCTAGGCTCCTCTGTTCTGTCTGTAGAAATCTCTTTTTTTTTTCTTTCTATTATCTTAGATCCAGCCTTCTTTCACAATATAGTAGAAAAAGTGTGCACTCTGCCACTGCCAGTGTCCCCTGCATTGGTAAACAGCATCTTCCCTCCTCAGGACTCTCACTCTTCTTATGGCCACACCAGTGAAGGACAAAAGATGAAAGCCAGCTGACAGGAAAAGGGCCTCCGGCTTTCTAGAGACAGGAGTTAATTCTGTCTGGGGAGGATGGCCACAGAATGGGGGCGGGGAAGAAGGTGCCCAGGTTAGGTCAGAGCAGAGACAAGAAGTCTATCAGGTGGTCGGTCCTCTGTGCATTTCTTCAAATAATGAAATTCTGTTCATATAACATTATCATAGATACTGTACGTTTCCATTTAGATTCATCCACTAACTGGAAGGAAATCCTCCCCTCTGCAGCCACATACACACATTTTATATATACATATATTATGAATTTTGGAGTGTTACTAGTATAGCACTTGAAGTTTTCACAAGTAACATCTGTACTGACTGGATTTTTTTTTCTTTTTTATTAAAGTCTATGCCATAGACTCTTCCATTTCTGTTGAGAGTTTGAACAACTAAGCCCCACTGGAACTTTTCCTTAAGCCTCATGAACAGTCTCTCAGCACATGTAGGTGCTAGAGCAACAGGACTGTGGCTGGAGCAGGCAGGAGCAAGAAGCAATGTCCCTCAGAGTGCCTTGTTAGCATAGTAACCTAGCCATGGAGAGAAGAGCCTCCTGGGCCCCAGAGAGCTCTCTGGGAATGCATGCAACCACACAGTGTGCAAAAGTTCACTGTGAAGGGCAGCGCAGACGAGCAAATGAACTGTCAGAACACGGGGAAGCCGTGACGTTCATGAACATCACCAACCCCAACGCTGAGTTAGAGAAGGCAGGCGGATAGCAGTGGGCCTTGGGACTGTTCTCAGGAGATGGGCTAGATAAGGTCCAGGGGAGTGAGGGCTCCCCTACCACTGCTGCTGAGGGCCAAGAAGAAAGTCCCTCAAGAACTAACTGGTCAGCTCAGCCTTCCTTCATCAGGCCAGAGGAGCCAGTTCTGCTCCTGAGGTCAGGGTCTTCATGAAGATGGCAGTCTAAAGCTCTGGAAAGACATGCTTCTAGGAGTAAAGCCTCTGCCATCACAAAATCCCCAGGCAGGATTCTGAAGCCCGCGCAGCAGTAGGTCATGCAAGCTTTCCAAGTTTGATGTATCCAATATTGGAAAATCAGCAGATATCAGCTGGTAACCTACAGTGAGAATATCCCATAGCCTTTACCTAGAGGGATCTGAAAAGATACAGGCTAGTCTCAAAACTTGGGATGGATTTAGGAGGTTTCCTTACTTATAGTCTAAGTAATCCTGGGTATAGATAAAGCATGTGCACAGTGGAGACAGGACAAGAGCTCACTCTCTGGGCCAGCTCTGGTGGATAAGGATTGGGATTCTGGTCCAGCCTAGTAACTGAACAGAATGGCTGCCCATAAAACTGGGTTATTAGATTTACCTCATTGAAGCTCATTTTCTCAGAGGCCCAAAGTGCTGCGCTGAGACAAACCCAAGTGCTAGCCCTGCTGAAGTGTGCACTGAAGTCCATCTGCTCACGCTCACAGCGGTGCACAGGTGGGGACGCCAGGGACCAAGGACAGTGCCCCAAGGGAAGTCAAAAGAGCCATAATACAAGATCCTAGACAGGTTATACCAAAGAAACCAAGCCTTCCTCATCCTGACACTTCTCAGATGATGGGGCAAGCTGTGACAGATGCCAGAGGAAGGGGCTTTGCAAACATTCCATGTTCGAGGGATTCAGCTGGTAAGTCCATCCCCAAAACAAAACAGAAACAAAAACAAAAAAAGCTCTCTGTCAGTTTCAAGCAGGCCGTTTTGTACATCAGAAGAAAGGGTGAAGGGAGTGGCAGCAGCCAGAGCAGACAGTGGAGTCCTCTGATATCTAAGAAGGAACTTTTAACCAGCCCACTCTCGCCATGCCTGGCTATCGCCCAGACCCTTAAACATGGGAGCACATCTGTAATATCGGAGCTTGGGTTTGCAGTGATTTTTTTGTTTTTTCTTAAAAAGAGGTGCTGTCAACAGATTTGTTTAAAGAACTCTTGGGACATTTCTTAAGCCACTGTACCGTTTTATGAACCTTCCCACAAAGGTGACTCTCAGCATCACCATCGTCTAACGCGTAAGTACCCAGACTGTCCAAGGTGCTATACAGCTGTTACACGCCTACCCCTGCAGCTGTTTTAAATTGGAGACTTCTGCATCGGCTGCCACTGGACCTTTTGCCCATGCTGATGGGCCACAGGGGCCTGCAACCTGAGCATCCCTTATACATTCCCCCTCCAGGAGCCTCCATGTCTGTCCCTGTCCCTGCTTCCCATCCCACCCACCCACCCCATGGTTTTTTTAAAAATCAAGAAAGTTTCAGGGAATCAAAAGAGGTTGGGATTTTTTTTTAACCCAGCAGAACCGCAGAGTTATATATTTTGCTATGAATATTGTTGTGGTACAGAAAAATCTACCTTGCTTGTTGGTTTGTGGAGAGTATGTGTGTCTGCACTCTTGGTAACGTGAATGTTGAACCAGCCCTATGACTTCAATGTAGTGTTGTAGAAAGGTAAACCGCACAGCAGCAGGAAGCCTACTCAAGTCGGCCCTTCCTTGTTGCCCTCCCTTACCAGTTCTGGAGAGCGTTGTGTGTAGACACGCTGGGCTGGGTTTTCTCTTCATGACACAGGGCATTTTGTTGGGAGGTGGAGGCAGAAGCAAGATGTCACCTGTCTCAGAGAACTGAATCATGACAGTCCCTATTCTAATCTCTCTAATTCTCCATGGCACTGCCCACATTCTGCTTTGGAAAATCTTGTTTCTCTTCCTTCAGCGCTTTACCCGTGTCCTTTCATATTTTACAATTGTATGAATCAATAACAGGTCCCTATGTCACCAGTGGCGCCTCCCTTTGGTTTGCTGTGGTACTTTGCTGTGTACTCTGTGGCCTCACGTTACTGTGTAAATAAATTCCGTTTAATATACACTAAAAACCAGACTTGACGTGTATGTCCTTCTAGAGGCTTGTCCACAGCGGCACGCTGGCCTGGGTCTGACTGCAGATATGGCTCGCTCACTCATTCCAAGATGGCTTCCTGTCCCTAAAACAGGCAACAGTAGATGGCTTTCGCCAGCGTGCCCTCTGCCCGCAGGACTCCATTTCTGCCTCTGTAATTTGAGAACAAGAGGTTTCCAAGAGCAAGTGGGTAACTCCTCGGGTTTGCTGGGTGAGATCGCCCCCTGGTGTCCAGTCACTGCAGGCTGCCTGGTTAGAGCAGCCTGGCTAGCAGTAGATTTGGCTGACTCCTCTAGTCAGACTGCAGGGACAAGCCTGTACAACACCATCTAAAAAAGCAGGCCTGTCCTTAAGGTACATTGTCACAGGAGACACCCGGAGGCAGCCAACAGGTGACAAAAAAGGAGCCCACCTGGTTTAGTCAAAAAGACAGCAGTGACAGTAACTGCTGCAGCTAACACTGGCCTTAGGTTTTATCCCAGGTAGCTTCTAGGCTTGGGTCCTATGTTGCTGAGGCACAAACTTCCTATGAATGTGCACTATAAGCTGTGTTTCCTGCATCCAGAAGAAAGAGTCGACGAGCTGACCAGACATTGCCCAGGGACACAGGCTTTGCACACAGCATGGGCTCGAGCAGTGTAGGTCACAGAGAATGTGGGGTGGTGAGCCGGTCGCTGCCTAACACTATATGCTATATGAGTAGCCACGCTGGGGACCTAAAAGGATACGGGCCCTGGAGGTGGTAGGGCGGTCATAGTTGGCTTAACCTCAGTCCAGGGAGGCAGCGGTCAGCTGGGGGAGACGGACCCTTGGCATTAGCACTCTTGAAGAGTCCCTTTTCAACCCGTGCTACAGAGAGGCTGATTTCTTTCCTACCTGCACTAGGCAGGTCTTCGCAGCCCTGGGGCTCTCCCCAGCCTGGCCAGGAGCCTCCTCCTGAGGGAGTCTGCGCTCCTCCTCCTCTCCTCCTCTCCTCCTCCTCGAGGGAAGGCGCTTCATTAGCACCTTAGGAGCCAAGAGCAGCAGTTGGCAGATCTCAAGTTGTCATTAAAGGCAGCTCACAGCAATTACAGCTAAAACTTAAAAATTGAATTTCACACTGGGCGGGACCTGGAGAAGGACTGGTTGCTAAGCTCCAACTAGAATGTGCAAAACACTTGTAAGAGCAAACAGGCTGTCTGGGTAGACAGGGCTTCTCAGTACCTGGTAATTCTCTGTGTGCGCCCTCAGTCCAGTGTTCGATTGTCCTCGGGAAGCTACGGGAACGCTGCTGAAAAGCACAGTGGCCTTAAGTCTCCACCTAAGAACCAGGGATCAGTTTCCTGCTCACAGGAGCCTGACATGGCTGTCTCCCGAGAGGCTCTGCCAGAGCCTGACAAAGACAGAGGCAGATGCTTGCAGCCAGCCATTGGACTGAGCGTGGGGTCCCCAATGGAGGAGTTGGAGAAGGGACTGAAGGAGCTGAGGGGGTTTGCAGACCCATGGAGGGAGCAACAGTATCAACAGGCCAGACCCCCCCCCCGGGGCTCCAGAGACTGGACCACCAACCAAAGAATACACATGGAGGGACCCATGGTGCTGGGCACATATGTGTCAGAGGGTGGCCTTGTTGGGCATCGGTGGGAGGAGAGGCCCTTGGGTCTGAGAGTGTTCGATGCCCCAGTGTAGGGGAATGTGAGGGCGGGAGGATGGGAGTGGGTGAGTTGGGGAGCACCCTCATAGAGGCAGGGGAAGGAGGGATGGGATAGGGGGGTTCCAAAGGGGAGACCTGGGAAGGGAAAATCATTTAAAATGCAAATAAAGAAAATATCCAAGGGGGGGGGAACGGATCGGGAATGAGAAGATGACTCCACGGTGAAGAATGTGCTCCAGTCAACATTGTTCATATTGGTCTTGGGGAGGACCAGAGTTCGGTTCCCAGCACCCATGTCGGCTGGGACTCCAGCTCTCAGCACCCACACACAGACATTCATAACAGTATTTAGAAATAAAAGCTTCAGGGTTACATGATCATAACACAGAATAAAATTCATCTTTAAAAATATGAGCAAGGCCGGGCAGTGATGGCGCACGCCTTTCTTTAATCCCAGCACTTAGGAGGCAGAGGCAGGTGGATTTCTGAGTTCGAGGCCAGCCTGGTCTACAG
Organism: Apodemus agrarius; assembly: GCA_964023405.1. Classification (NCBI taxonomy): domain Eukaryota; kingdom Metazoa; phylum Chordata; class Mammalia; order Rodentia; family Muridae; genus Apodemus; species Apodemus agrarius. Next base: position 59,156,489 of record OZ030012.1, on the reverse strand, counting down.
AGTAAGTTCCAGGACAGCCAGGGCTACACAGAGAAACCCTGTCTCAAAAAAAAAAAAATCCAAAAAAACAAAAACAAACAAAAAAGAGCAAAACTGGGGGCCTCTGGGAAATTTATAAGCAAAGCATGTAAGAAGCTCTAGAGGAAAAATTCACCCGCTGGGAGTGGGGCACAGGGGCCTCTGCTGGGAGTGGAGCACAGGGCCCTCCTATAGGTTGGAACCCACTTCCCACTGCTCAGCAATCCATGCTTGAGCCAGAATCAAAAGGAGAGCAAAACCCTTCAGGCAGGACTGGAGAGATGAGTATCAGTCAAGAGCACTTACTACTCTTGCAGAGGACCCAAGTCTGGCTCCTAGTGCCCATGTTAGTTGGGTCATAACCTGTAACTGCAGCTCCAGGAGATCCATGAAAGCCCTTCCTTGCACCACTACCTGGAGGCGGAGAATGTGGACATCTTAACTTCTCCCTCCGTGTCTTCAAACCTGGTCTCTGCCCTTTGGCCTCCTCTCCTGTTCTCTCGTCCCCCTTTCCTCCTGCCCCCCTCCTCTGCTGTCTCTCACAGGCTTATGATATTAGGTAAGCACCCAGCTCTTGAGCCCCAAATCCTCCCAACCCCACCCCCATCCCCCATGTTGACCCATTCTGACTCCAGTAGCCATAGGGGATCACCTCTCCCCAGTCTTACCTGCCTAGTACACCAGATCCCACCGGATGCTAGCACAGGCTGGCCATGGGCACCTCTCCCTCCACAGCAGGAGGGTCTGAGCTTGGCTTCTCCCAGACTCTTCTCACTCTCTGGCCTCCCAAAGACAGGACAAGTAGCCACTTCTAAGAACAGTATACAGAGGTACACCGTTCCAGAGAGCCCCAACCTCCAGCCCAGAATTCATGCAGATGCTTCACGTGTACACACACACACACATGCACACACACACACACACACACCATGACAGTTCCATCATTTCTTGGCTGGGAGAAATGCCCCTTGTCACTGTTACAGTGATTTGAACCTAGAGCTGTGTGATCTCACATGTGGTTCTTTCTCACCCACCTCGCTGGTGCAGCCCTGCATCCAGGACACCAGACAGGAAAAGCTAGAACGGGAAGGTGCCCCAAGGGCATTGTAGAGGCTTAGAGGAGACTTTTTTTGTTGTTGTTTTTGTTTTTTTGTTTGTATGTTTGGTTGTTTTGGTTGTTTTCAAGACAGGGTTTCTCTGTGTAGCTCTGGCTGTCCTGGAACTCACTTTGTAGACCAGGCTGGCCTCGAACTCAGAAATCCGCCTGCCTCTGCCTCCCAAGTGCTGGGATTACAGGCGTGCGCCACCACCGCCCAGCTAGAGGAGACTTCTTTTTTGTTTGTTCTTAGTTTTCTGCTTATTGGTGCCATGTGCTGACCCCACCTCTGACAAGGTCAAAGCCTGAGCTTGCCAACCCATGTGTTGTAAGCCTTTATCTTGTAGCCTGGTTCTGTTCCAGGGGATAGGTATTCACTCCACCAGTGATAGACGGGCAGCCAAGGCTTCTTAGCATGGTAGAGAGGGGGACGGAGGAGGCAGGGAGCCCAGCTGAACCGCGCCAGCCAGGCGCCAGGCACACAGCTTACCCCACAGCTGGGAAGTGCCTCACTTTGTCATAAAGAAACCCCAATCGTTAATCCAGAAGAAATCCATTGCTTTCCGTTCTCCCTACTGGGGCCCCTGGCTTCTGTACCCAAGTAACAGCTAAGGAGAAAACTGGTAGCCAACTGTTCTGTTTTTCCTTTCTGTAGTTATGGGATAATCTGCCCCCACCCCCGACACACATACAACAGCCCTTCCATTTCCTGCATAGACATGGACATCAGTTAAGACTGTAAAACTATTATCTTGTACCTCCATGTTTACCTAATTATAACACACACACACACACACACACACACACACACACACTGACCCTTACACCTTTGTAGGGTTCCACTTACAAAACAGTAATGTTTTTCTATGCCAGGACTCTGCCTAGTGCTTGGCTTGCTGACAGTATGTCAGGCTTCTTGAAAGGCGGCTTTCCCACTACAAATAGTAATGTGTATAACACACAAGAATTTTATTAACATTTCTACTCTGGGCATCCAGTCGCAAATTGACTGATAGCTTAACAGTTAAATTGGAGGGGCATAGTATTTGATTCCTAGCATCATTTTTAAAAATGAAATTCAAAAGTTGGACATGAAGAAATAAAATATGAAGAACCAGAAACCTTGCGAGAGCTGTAGTGTGAGAACTACAGAGATGAACCAGCAGATTCATCTTGACTGGAGGTCAACAAGTAGAAGGATGCAAATTGATCCATTCTCATCTCTCTGTTCAAAGCTCAAGTCCAAGTGGATCGAGGACCTCCATGTAAAACCACATACACTGAATCTAATAGAAGAGAAACTGGGGAAAAGCCTCGAACACATGGGCACGGGGGAAAATTCTTGAACAGAACACCAATGGCTTATGCTCTAAGATCAAGAATTAGCAAATGAGACCTCATAAAACTGCAAAGCTTCTGTAAGGCAAAGGACACTGTCAATAGGACAAAACAGCAGCCAACAGACTGGGAAAAGGTCTTTACCAATTCTACATCCGATCGAGGGCTAATATCCAATATATAAATATATACAAAGAACTCAAGAAGTTAGACTCTAGAGAACCAAATAACCCTATTAAAAAATGGGGAACAGAGCTAAATAGAGAATTCTCAACTGAGGAAGCTCATAGGGCCGAGAAGCACCTAAAGAAAAGTTCAACATCCTTAGTCATCAGGGAAATACAAATCAAAATGACCCTGAGATTCCACCTCACACCAGTCAGAATGGATAAGATCAAAAACTCAGGTGACAGAAGGTGCTGGCGAAAATGTGGAGAAAGAGGAACACTCCTCCATTGTTGGTGGGGTTGCAAGCTGGTAGACCCACTCTGGAAATCAGTCTGGAGGTTGCTCAGAAAATTGGACATAGTACTACCTGAGGACCCAGCTATATCACTCCTGGGTATATACCCAGAAGATGCTCCAACATGTAATTAGGACACATGTTCCACTATGTTCATAGCAACCATATTTATAATAGCCAGAAACTAGAAAGAACCCAGAGGTCCCTCAACAGAGGAATGGATACAGAAAATGTGGTACATTTACACAATAGAATATTACTCAGCTATTAAAAATGACTTCATGAAATTTGCGGGCAAATAGATGGAACTTGAAAATATTATCATGATGGAGGTAAGTAACTCAGTCACAAAAGAACACACATGGTTTGTACTCACTGATAAGTGGATATTAGCCCAAAAGTTCAGAATACCCGAGATTCAATTCATAGACCATAGGAAGCCTAAGAAGAAGGAAGACCAAAATGTGGGTGCTTCAGTGCTTTTTAAAAGAGTGAACAAAATACACACAGGAGGAAATGTGGAGAAAAAGTATGGAGCAGAGACTGAAGGAAAGGCCATCCAGAGACTGACCACCTGGGGATCCATCCCATAAACAGCCACCAAACCTGGATGTTATTGTGGATGCCAGGAAGTGCTTACTGACAGGAGCCTGATATGGCTGTCTCCTGAGAGGCTCTGCCAGAGCACATGACAAAGACAAGCAGATGCTTACAACCAACCATTGGACTGAGCTCAGAGGGTCCCCAGTGGAGGAGTTGGAGAAGGGATGAAGGAGCTGAGGGGGTTTGCAGTCCCATGGAGGGAGCAGCAGTGTCAACAGACCAGACCCCCGGGAGCTCCCAGGGACTAGGCCACCAACCAAAGAGTGCGACCCATGGCACTGGCCACATATGTGGCAGAGGATGGCCTTGTTGGACATTGGTGGGAGGAGAGGCCCTTGGGTCTGAGGGTATTCAATGCTCCAGTGTGGGGGAATGCCAGGGCAGGAAGGTGGGGGGGGGGAGCACCCTCATGGAGGCAGGAGGAGGGGGAGTTGGGATAGGGAGTTTCTGATGGGGAGACCTGGAAAGGGGAAAATATTTGAAATGTAAATAAAGAAAATATCCAATCAAAAAAATGAAATTCAAAAGTTGGACGTGAAGAAATAAAACACGAGGAACCGGAAGCCTTGCCAGAGCTGTAGCAGGAGAGTTACAGAGATGAACCAGCAGATTTCCTTTCAGATATCTCGATGAAATTTGGATTTAGGATATTAGGTTTTTGCTAGTAGTAGAAATTACAGAAGGGTTCTCCAAATCCCTTGGAAGAATGAGCAGAAGATCCATAGACATTGTGTGGAAGTGGAGATTTAAGAAGCTCTGAATGTTTGACGGATAAACCCCTGAGGAAGAGTGTCTTAGCCAAGGTGACCGTCGCTGCGGTGACACGCCACGACCAAAGGCCACTCGGGAAGGAAAGGGTTTATCTGACTCACAGCTCCACAACAGCTTATGTCACAAGCAGTGAGGGCAGGAACTCAAGTGGGCGGGAACCCGGAGTCACTTACTGGCTTGCTCCCCGTGGCTGGCTAGCCTGCTTTCTTACAGAGCGCAGGACCACCAGCCCAGGGCTGGCCCTACCTACAGTGGGATGGGCCCATCCATATCAATCATTAATTAAGAAAATGGGGGAAAAAAAAAAAAAGGCTGGAGCGATGGCTCAGCAGTTAAGAGCACTGACTGCTCTTCTGAAGGTCCTGAGTTCAAATCCCAGCAACCACATGGTGGCTCACAACCATCTGTAAGGGGAATCTGATGCCCTCTTCTGGAGTGTCTGAAGACACCTATAGTGTACTTACATATAATAAATAAATAAATAAATCTTAAAAAAAAAAAAAAGGAAAAGAAAAGAAAAAAAAATCCCTATGAGCCTGCCTGAGGCCCGATATTATGGAAGCATTTTCTCAGCTGAGGCTCCTCCTCTCAGATGACTGAAGCTTCTGTCACGTTGACATAAAACCCTCCAGCACATGCATGTGGAGGGGCAAAACACACATAACAGCATAGGTACCCTCGAGTGAAGGGGCAGTCAAAACGAAATATAGGGAAGAAAGTTTCCAATATGCTGTTTACAACTATGTGGCTTTTCAGAAAATAATTATTCTGCATACTGTAGACCCATAAAAACCCAAACACATCAAACCGAATGCACACCACTGAGGAAAGAAAAGAAGAAACGAGTCCCTAAGAACTATAAAGAATTCTAAGTCAATATGTGTTTCATCTCGTGTCAAAAAAGGATTTTTCTAAGCTAAAAAGCAATGGGAGGCATCAGAAAGGAGATCAATGGGTTTGACTAAAGATGATAAACCTCTGCCCACTGAAAACACTAGAAAGCAAATTGAAAAGTAAATAACCAGGGAAGCCATTTGACCAAACGCAGCAGTCACAGGCTTAAAATCCTGAGTTATAAAGAGCTCGCGTAAATTATTATGAACATAAGATACCCGGAGGCAGGGTAGGCAAGTCTGGAAAATCCAAGTTTAACCTTCCTGGAGATGAGAGAAATGAAAAACCAAGGTGGCATTAGGATGGTGTGCCTTCACAGCATCTGAGTCGCAGTTCCAGTCAAAGGTCAGCTCGGCCAGACAGTTGGGAGATTAGAGCTGACCTGCCTGCTCCCTGTTCAGAAGTGACCAACCACTAATGTGTTATCAGCTGCCCGAGTCCCAGACTCCGTCTCCTTCATGACGAGCAGATTGCTGGCACTCCATCATCTGTCAGCCCTGGTGACTGCTAAGCCTGTGTCTGGGCAAGTGAACAGGAGGAAGGGCCCTAGTGTGGCTTCTGATGCTGAGCCCAGGAGAGAGCATGGCACACAGACGTCACATCTTCCAGAGCAAAACACCAAGACCCCACACATCATTTCTGAAAGAGGGCCTCCGTGGCCACAGCAGCCCAGAAGCCCCTCTTCGAAGGTTCCCGGCTACTGCCAGCTTTTCTGTACCAGAGAACGGGGTTCCAAAGGCAGTTGCCGGCTGCCCAGGTATGGACCCGCAGCCCAGTTCCCCGAACCCTGTGAGCCCAGCCCGAACCCTGTGTCCCCAGGCACCCTCTGATCCTTTGAATGGAATTATCTCAGGGTTTCACAAAGAGGAAGAAATGGAATCCAACTACGGTTAGTCCTTGGCAAAGGTAAGTGTTCAAATATGTAAGTGCCGGATGAGCCAAGTGGGGTTTGCTTTCTGTTTGTATAGCCAAGGAGGGGTTTTTGGAACAAAGGCAGTGTGGACTCCGATCTCTACCTCAGGGGAGTAGAAGTGCTTGTGGCTTTGAATGGCAGTTCCTCGGGCTTGCCAAGCGGCCTCCCCACTGGGTTTCAGAAAGTCAAGCTAACAGTCCCCTCCTGCTCAAGGGGCCACAGCTCAGCAGAGAGAGGGATGGACCCAGGCCCGGCCCCTCCCCATACAGCGATGGCTCTTCCCTGAGGGGTATCAGGCATGGTGGGGGAGCTGAAGTGGGAGGGGCCTGCAGTTAGAAGGGGAAGTTAGGATGAAGACAGCTCTCTGGGCCTGTTTTGGTTGTGAAAAGGTCATTACATCCAGAAGCATTCTACCAAACATCCCCCACCTCGCTCAGATGAAAAGAGCACAGCCAGGACCCTCCCCCACCGGCTGCCTTTCCTGGCCCCTGCCTTAGTGAGTGCTGCCCACATAAAGGCCAGCATCTCAGCCCCTCGTGACACTGCCTTGACATAATAAACACCATGGTTGAATGTGCTTTGTTTCAGGGGAAGTCATTAAACTACTTTTGTGGAAACATTTTAATTGAATTAGATTGTTTTCTGATTGTAATAAATGCTAATTAATTGAGTGGGCTGGATGTCCTTGGACCTGGCTGGCTTCTCTTTGGTTTAATTGGGAGGTAAGTGTGGACTTACATCTTTTTGCCATGAGCCTGTGGTTTGAATACGTCTTTTGTGCAAATTATAGGCACACACACACAAAAAAAATAAATTTTTTTGACAGTCTTGCTATGTGGCTCTGGCTGCCCTGGAACTCACTGTGTAGACTAGACTGGCCTCATGTGTAGACTAGGCTGGCCTCGGACTCACAGAGATCCTTCTGCCTCTACTTCCCAAGATCTGGAATGAATGGGGTATGTCACCATGTCTAGCATGATTATTTGTTATATCAAATGTGATGACTGCTTTACTCAGAGCCACAGGGAGCCCCTGCTTGGCTCCATCAAAGGTTCCAGGAAGTCTTGCCAGTTCTTTGGAAAAGGAAGAAGCCTTAAACTGTACCCACAACCCTCCTGAGCATAGCTCACAGTGGGAGGTGAAGCTGCCGGCTCCTCTAGGTCCACAGCTCTGCTCACCTGACAGGGGTGGGGGGTGCAGGGCTGCCGAGAGACTCAGACAAGCAAGCTGGCCCCCAGGCAGTGACCAAAACTCAGGCCAGGGGACCTTGGCAGCTTCCTCACTGTAGAGCTATGGAAACCATAGCTCAGAGAGGGACTGAGCACACCCAGGGCCACACAGCAAGGCCCTGGCACAACAGCACCTGCATTCCACGGGATTTTGAATAGAAACAAATTCAGATCGCGTTAGCCAGCTATGACAAGAGTTAGGGTGTAGGCTAGGTATGAGGGTACAGGCAGGTCTAAGGCTAGTCCTCAAGAAGGCTGAAAAAATCAGTGATGCTCATGTTCACTGTTGACAACAGGAATCCACACAAGAGAGGAGTCAGCATGAGGGACCAGGTACAGTGCTGTGAGACTGTGGAGAGGAGGACCAACCTGGAGAGACTTCTCAGAGGCGATGTGTCATGCTGGGTTGCCTGTGTGAAGGAACCGCCATCCAGAGACTGTCCCACCTGAGCATTCATCCCAGATACAGTCACCAAACTCTCACACTATTGCGGATGCCAAGAAAGGCTTGCTGAAAGGAGCCTGATATGGCTGTCTCCTGAGAGGCCCTGCCAGAGCCTTACAAATACAGAGTCAGATGCTTGCAGCCAACCATTGCACTGAGTGTGGGGTCCTCAATGGAGGAGTTAGAGAAAGGATTGAAGGAGCCGAAGGGGTTTGCAACCTCATAGGAAGAGCAACAATATCAACCAACCCCCCTCCCCCCAGCTCTTCCAGGGACTAAGCCACCAACCAAGGAGTACACATGGCTCCAGCTGCATATGTAGTGCAGGATGGCCTTGTCAGGCATCGATGGGAGGAGAGGTCCTTGGCCCTATGAAAGTTTGATAGATGCCCCAGTGTAGGGGAATCAAGGGTGCGGAGGCAGGAGTGGGTGGGTAGGTCGAGGAACACCCTCATAGAAACGGAGAGGGAGGATGGGATAGGGGGTTTCCAAGAGAAGGGGAAACTGGGTAAGGGGATAAGACTTGAAATAAATAAATAAATAAATAAATAAATAATAAATAAATAAATAAATAAAAGTTGCCCATGTGGGCAAAATCTGGAGAACATTCCAGACAGAGGCAGTAGTTTATTCCGGCAGAAGTCAGTCTGTGAGCCCCTAGAGGCTCTGAGCAGAGGCAAGGCAGCATTCAGTTGAACTGAAGGAAAGACCCCTCTGGCCACAGAAGCAGAGGAGAGTCAAGCAGGGGAGTCAGGGGCCAGGTGGGAGGCTGGGAGGCCAGCCCTCCACACTCAGCTCATTCTCAGGGAGATAAAAAGCAGGATCAAGTCTGGACATACCCAGGAGGTAGTCAGCAGCCCTGGCCAGGAAGAGAAGCCCTGAGAGGGGGCAGCGAGGGCGGAGGGGAGGCTGGGTCTGGGCAGGTGTGTGCCCCTGCACTGGCTGCTGTTACAGGGAGCAAGGCCTGCAAGGCGCTTCCTGCAGCCGGGTCTGAATGAGACCCTTGTCCTCTGGTCAGCTCCATGAGGCTTCCCTCTCCTGGCCCACCACACCAGTGAGGAAAGCCAGGCTGGCAGTCTCTAAGGATTTGCCCGAGATCACCCTGCTTGGGAAGAGGAAAGCAGTGGCTCTCCCAGCTGAGTCCAGGCCCCTCTGATCTACCCTAAATCAACATTCACACTGCGCTCACCGGACTCTATTCCCAAATCACCCATTACAACGAACAGTTGGGAGAGGGGTCTTAGTTATCCTTTGATAAAATAAGAGTCTCCCCGGCACCAAGCATCGTCCTGGGAGGCCTTCAGACCTGTTCTCTTCTCTCTTTATCCATGCTAGACTAGGATAAAAGAGGGTCCTGGTTGGGCTTCTATGTCCTGAAGGCCCCAGTACAGCATGAAGGGCCTCGTTCCAACACACAAACTCCTCCTGTGACCCTGAATAAGCCCTGTCTATTTTCAGGCCCCAGAGGTAGCATCATTAGCCCCTGCAAGGCCCACTGTGGGGTCTTCGGGGGCCCATACCCTCTTCACTCACATACCCACCCTGCCTCTAGAAGAGGCCTGGCCACTCTCCGTGGTCCGAATGCAGCCTCTTCCTCTTTGGCCCCATCTGCCTTACCCCTCCTCTGACCAGATCTCTGGGTGTCTCCTGTGGACATGAGCCTCCTCTTTGTCCCTGGGCGCCTGGGTGAGGCTAAAGAGCTTTAGGGCAGGTCTACACCATGGACTGAGCCCAAACCTGCCAGGGCGGAGGCCTGCGGGTTACAGAAAAGGAATGAGTTCTGCCCTTCCTGCGGCCCACACGGACACGCTCAGGCGTCCCGACCCCTCTTCACTTCACCACCCGAGCTGGCTGTCTTCCAGGTTCTGCCCCAGATCCCACCGCACTGTGCCATCCCTGCCCTTTCAACAGGGACACCCCTCACACTGGGGCAGCGGCTAGCTCTAGATAAGATGCCACACCACACTGGCTAGTCCCTGGGAAAACAAGACAGGTGGGGAGCAGGAGCTGTCAACTGCGGCTTCATAAGATTCCTAGGTGACCCAGAAGGAGGCAAAACCCAGATCCTTCCAGTGAGGCCAGACTGTGGGCCCTGGAGAGCCCGGGACACTTCCTCTCTCAGAGCAAGGCAGTAGGGTCTACTGGGTCCCAGTTGACAGGTCTCCTGCCACCCTCCCTTTCTCCTGCAGGAAAGACCAGCTGTTGGTGTCAGATTAATGGCCACAATTAAAGGCAAAATGCCCTTGCGGTGGCCTGCTGTCCTCCCACACCTGGGAGGCTGGAGGCTGAGCTCACGGCGCTAGGAACCAGAGATTTGTAATGAAATCAGACAGGCCTCTTAACCGCTGATGCTATCAGGGCCCAGGGGAGATGCAGACTTATTTCCTAATCTCCTGTGGAGCATCTGTCAGCCCCACCACACAGCAATGTCATTCCTGTGCACAGCAAGGACCTTTCATGGGGCGACTGTCAACTGCCTGCTTGGCCGTCCATACCTGCCTCATCCAGTCTCTTCCCACTGCCTGGTCTCAGGCTGTACAGGCGCGTGCGCGCGCACGCGCACACACACACACACACACACACACACACATACAGTTCATTCCTACACCCACCCGGGTTCATTCATAAAGAGCCCCTATGCACCAATTTCATTAACAGAAGAAAGAGAAAAATACAAACATCCCGTTGGCACTGTTGGGAAACAAGAGGAATGCTCCGAGAGAACAGCTGTTCTGCGGCGGGTTTAGAAGAGAAAACGAGACTCCACCGGTGCTGCACAGCCTGAGAGCCTCGCAGCAGTTCCGACCACTGCATCCCCAAGTAGGGCCGGGTCCAGCGGCTCGGCCGCAGCAAGCACAGCTGTGTGAGGCAGTGAGGGGTCTGGGCAGCCCCCGGGACGCCATAGCCTGACACAGGGAAGCAGAGGAAGACCTTGGTCCAGAAGGGGCCGAGCCCTCGACGCCAGAAACTAACCCTAATACTGAGGATCGCAGCCCAGCCCTATCCAGACCACCCTCACCCCGAGTCTCTGGGAACACACTGCACCCCACGATGCGTGAGAACACTGGTCTCAGTGTGTGCCTGAGAAGGGATCAGGGAAACATCACTGATGAACATAAATCAAAGCCTAGGAAGTCCTCTTGCCAACCGCTCTCGGGGCTCCTGCAGCATCTTCCCTTGAACGCTTTACGTTCGGTGCAGTTACACATCTCAAGCGTTCAGTTTAATGAATTTGGACAAAAAGTTACAGCATCTAACTCACTCCTGCATGTAGATGTGGGACACTCACCTCAGTCCTCATGCCTCTCTGTCCCCTTGCAACCCACCCCCAAAACATCCCCAACCCTGCACCCAATACACTCGACTACAGAGACAACAGCTGACTCCCTCCCTCCTTAAGCATTTGCTAATGGATTCTGCAGTAATATACAGTCTTTTTAGGTCTGGCCTATTTCACTCAAGCAGAATATTTGGAAAATCCATTAATTTTCCATATGTCAGTAGTTCATTACTTTTATTATTGTAAGAATAATTGCAAAAATAGAATCTGTTGGGTTATTTTGCTGCTGGTAAATATCTGGGCTTCCTCGGGTTTTGTTTTGAACAAAAGGGGCGGTGGACATGTGTCCCTTTGTCATGAGCATGCTTCAGTCCTGAGAAGACAGACTTAGAGTGGGACTTTTCAGGCGCGTACACATAAACATTTGCATGTGTGCGCTCACCCAGCAGTTTGTTCTTGCACAACCTTGCTATTGTTTGGTGTTATTTCTATCAAAAAAATTCGAATTGGTTTAACTCAGCACTTCACAAACTTACTGAGCCACTGATTTTATTTTATATTTGTGTGCATGCACACATCCACACCTCTGTGTAACATCCCATGGAATTAGTAGGCTATAGAACTAATTATTAATTTATTCATTACTTTGGAAGAGTGGGGAGAAGCCAAAACATAAGCCACACTGAATCCAGACGTTAAGAAAGAAGCCCAGAGCAGCAGCCTCTGGGTGAGAAGTATGCCATCTCCCGCAGCTGCAAATCCTGCCCAGAATTCTATTCATTCACTTATTTGTTCATTCATCCACTTATTTGTTCATTCTCCCACTCACCAATTCATTCATTCATTTATTCATTGGTATTTCAAGACAGGGTTTCTCTGTGTAACAGCCCTGACTGTCCTAGAATTCCCTTTGTTGACCAGGCTGGCCTCAAACTCACAGAGATCGACCTATCTCTGCCTCCCCAGTGCTGTAATTAAAGGTGTGTGTCGCTATGCCTAGCTATGATTCTAATTTTCTGATTTATTTAACTTTACTTGTGTGAATACTTTGCCTACATGTATGTATATGTGTCATGTGCATTTTTGGTGCAGATAGAGATCAGAAGAGGGCAACAGACCTCCCGGAACTGTTAGGGTGTTAGGGTGGTTGTGAACTATTGTGTGGATGCCACGAATCAGCCCTGGGTCTTCTGAAAGACCAATAAGTGCTCTAAACCACTGAGCCATACCCTCAGTCTCACACACACACCCCCTTTTACACAGGGTCTCACCATTTAGTTTTGGCCATGCTGGTACTCACTTTTTAGACCAGGCTGGCCTTGAACTCACAGAGACCCATCTGCTTTAGTCTCTTGAGTATTGGGATTAAACATGTATGCTATCAAATCAGTCAAATCAGACACAGATCTCTGAGTTTGAGGCTGGCTTGGTTTACATAGAGCTCTAGCTAGCCACTGGTGCATAGTGAGAGACCAACCCATAAACAAGAAAGTTTATGAAACAATGGGTGGGGTGGAGAGATGGTCAGCAGACAGACAGACAGACACTTGCTACTTTTGCAGAGGACTTTGGGACAGGAGTCTTGGGTGGCCCCCAGCATGCATCTCAGGTGGTTCACAACTGTAGCCGCTGTCACAGGGATCTGACCTCTTCTTTTGGCCTCTGTAGGCACCAGGCATGCACATGAGAATCAGATATGCAGGCAAACACTCATACACATGAAATTCCAAAGAAAGAAGGTGGAACAGTGAGGGCTGCAGAGACGGCTTGGTGGTTAAGAACTCACTGTTCCTGCGGAGGACCCAGGTTCCGTGCCCGGCAGCCACATCACAGCTCACAGCTGTCTGCTAACTCTAACTCCAGGGGACCCAATGCCCTTTCCTGGTCTCTAGGCACCAGGCATACACGTGGTACACAGACATACATGCAGCAAACACTCAAAACACATAAAATAAAAAGAAATAAGTAAAAAAGAAAGAAAGAAACTGAGAATCCAGTAACCATTTAAAAAGAAGAAGATTGTTCAGATTCTACTCACCATAAATGCCAGATGATTTAAAGGCAGACCTTGGCTGGGGCGTAGCTCAGTGATGGAGAACTGGCTTAGTATACGGAAGGCCCTGGGTTCAGACCCTAACACTTAACTTGTTAGGTATGGATCCTGTTACATAAATTGTGAGGAGCATAAAGATGGGCAGATCTGTATGCAGGGCTAGCGTGCCAAAATATACATGTTCAATGAACTCCGGAATTAGAACTACAAACAGGAAGGCTCGTGCACAAACTGCCCTGGGGGAGACATCCCAGCTGGAAGCACTTTGTGTGTTCACTTGGGCACGTGGTGCCCTGTCACTCACACAGCTGTGGAAGCAGTTCACACGTTGTCTTCCTGTCCTCCTTCCATTCCCACTGAATTCACACTTCTGGCTTCCTAGGACGCTCCTCACCGTCAGACAGGCCTGGGCAGTGTTTGCACCTATCTGGTCCCTTGGAAATGTTGCACTGCAATGTGACCACCCCTGGCATGCTGGCCCAGGAATGCAGCAGGCAAAGGAGTGGACTCAGTATCAGAGCTCAGAGCTTTCTAGGTTGGTGAACACTAACTGCAGGTGGCCCCACCCCATGGGCTTGGGTCCTCTGCTGGGTAAAAAGGAGATGAGCTGAGTGGCCTCTTACCTGCAGAAGAGGGCCCATGATGGCTCTAGGGTTTGCTGCCCTATCATCTGCAGAGGGTAGAATAACCTGATGATGTCATATGTAGCATCCTAGTAGGTGACGTCTTATGAACTGGGGACACTGACCTCTGCAGTGAGGCACATGAACTCAACCCTGGCACCCAGGTGTGGGTATAGGGGTAAGACTCTTAACCCTGTCAAGTGCTGAGGCTCACACCCAGGACCTTGTACATGCTAGGTAAGTTCTCTGCCCCTAGCCACACCTATGGCCCATTCCCATCTCTATTAATCAATTCTACTTATTTGTTATGGGGGGGCATTAATCAAAAGATAAAGTACAAGAACTAGGTCTCTCCTTTCACCATGAAGGGCCCAGAGATAAAACTCAGTTTCCCGAGCTCGGCCCTGAGTATCTTCCCCCACTGAGCCAGCTTGCCAGGCACCCCCAATTTCCTTCAAAGAGTGTTGTTTCCCACCTCAACATCTGCTGGTTTAGAGGTTTTGATGGCTAAGAGATCAAAGCCTCAAAACGGGGACGCTCAGCACTGTGCCAAAGAGAACCTAGCTTGCCAAGTGGCCACTGTGTGTTGTCCAGGCTGCTGGGTGAACAGGCCGTGGGCAAGAGAGCCTGTCGTTGTATAGAATGACTGGTTTAGACTTGAATTCCCTGGTTCGGTAGCCATTTCGGTGGCTATTTTACTTAAAAAGTAACTAAAAGTTGGTCCAATCACTTCCCTAAGTCCTATTGGCCACATACCCAGCAGGCAGTCACCTACACGTATTGGCTCCCAGCTACCATACCACGCAGGGCGAACTCATGCACGGCACTTCCCGCGTGCAGAAACCACTATAGGATGGCCCTGCCCTACACTTTTAGAGCACAACGTGGAAGTCACAATAGAAGCCTCTGCCCTGCCTGCTAGCCCCACTAGTCCTGAGCCATCTTGATTGGTTTGGACTTGAACATCAGTATGCTGTGGCCAACACGAAATGAAGCAAAGCCTCAGCAAGCGTCTTAGGACCTGCCCGGTCCCTGCTCTGGGTAGCTGAGGACCGAAGCTGAGGGAACGAACACGGGCTACATCTCAGCCCAGAGAGCTGTGTTCTGTCTGTCTGCATCTGCATTTTCTCCCTACTGTGCCTCACCCATATTTACCATATTTACATATCTAACGAGTTTCTCTATTCCTTCCCACTATTCTACTGTGATTGATATATATATATATATATATATATATATATATATATATATGTATATTTGGCAGAATATTGAACCCTTGGGAGTGGCCCAGAGCTGCTGAGGAAAGAGGTGAAGGTATTTTATCTTGTTGGACCACAGCCGCTCTCCTGGCCCCCGGGCATGGTAAGAGGCTGACCCGAGGGAAGGTGCAGAGGATGATTTCGGCTGCTCAACTCCCAAGCACTTTCCAAAGTTAGAGTAAATGGAGTTGGTGCTGCTGTTCAATAACAAAGCCTCGGGCTGGAAAAAGAGGTAGAAACACTAAAAAGAACCAGATCACGTGATGATTTGCAGAGGGCATGCCTGTCTTCCTAGAATCTCCCAAGACTCAACCGAAAAACTGAAAACATTAAATAGTTGACTGCGGTGGCCATGCACAAACCTGCTTCTCTGTTTACGGATTTACTTTGAAAGGAAAAGAAAAATTAAGCCTGTTAACAATGTGGGGGGTGCGGGGGAGGGGAGCAGAGCTGACTGCCAGCCCTTCCTGCCTGAGGGCCTGAGGCGGGGAGATTTGGGGCTCCCAGGCAGACTCCTACCCTCTAGAGGAGGCCGTGACCACTGTGCTTAGGGAAAGCTGACTGTCAGCCTTGCCTGCTCTGTTATCTAGTGAGGAGGATAGAATCTCCTCCACAGGAGGCCCAGGTAGCAGGACACCGTTGGAGAGACAAGGGTCTCTTGTGGGACACAAATCAGCAGCAGATCCAAGATTTATGACACTCTAAGCTTATACAATTTGGAAGCCTTCCAAAGAAAATCATAAAAACTATCAATATAAAATCAGATAGCAATACATCTAAAGAGAAAAGAAATCCTTACAAATAGGAGTTTCTGACACACTGTGACTAATGACTTACAAGTAGGGACTGCTGACCCTGATAAACTCAAATCAGCATACTCTGATTCACTGCCAAACACACCCAAGCAAATGAGCAATCCAAGTGTGCTACCTCTGAGCTGCGTTCCCAGCCTTGGTTTTTGGAGACACAGTCTTCCTCTATGGCCTAGGCTGGCCTTGAACTCATGATCTTCCTGCCTCAGCCTCCCGGTACTGGACCTCCTGGCTGGAATCACTATCAGCTCCCAATACTTTTATAATGATAATACCACCCCTCTCATTTCTCACTATGCAGTTTTGGTCATCTCATTATCTGACACAACTTTTTATATTGATGTGTCCTGTCAAGAAACTATAGAAAGATAAGCTAAGGCTTCCCTTGGTATAGATGGATTAGCCATTGGTTATTTTTATAAATGATGATTTAGTAAAAAAAAAAAAAAATCTTTTGACTTTATGACTAATGGTAAAGTCATAAACATCTTTAGGATTGTCAAATTAGGGTGAATCCTCATCAAGGTTCTTGTGTAAGTGAACTATAAGACTTGAGAGTGTTTCAAGTTTTCATTTGCACAAGATCTATCTTAAATACCCTAAATTGATGGCACTCGTTAACCAGGGCAATTCAGACGCATTCTTAAATTGCTACTACATTTCTCTAAGCCACGTAATTGTGTAATAAAATCCCTCTTATGTTACTCACACTGTACTTATTGACGGGTGCACGTGGGAGTCTCACCGTGAGGGCACTTCTTTCTCTGAGCAATCTTGCTGTGCTGGTGGCAATTTTGTGTGCCATTTCATCTGAAACTGCCAGACCTCATCAGGACAAGACGCATCACTGACCCTAAGAAATGGCTCCATACATTGAGATGGATAAAGCGTCCGACTTCACACACACAAAAGCACTTGCCGTTTCTAAGAGGGCTCTAATACCCTAGCCCTAGACCCTGGAACTCTGATAGACTTTCATGTGGATGAATCCCATTACAGAGGACCAAAATGTATGATGCATTTATATATAACTTCCTGGACTGCATTGCTACATGTGTTGTTGGCAGGAGAGAGCTCCTGTTTTGACAGGTCATTCATGAGAACAGAATCTTGTGGAAGAATTTTTCATAGAGTAGCTTCTAGCTCTGTACTTTTCAAGCCTAGTTTCTCCTCCACAGCTGCCAGTGCTGGGTATTACCACAGATATATTTTACTGTGGCCTGTGGCCTGCACTATTACATTGTGGTGTGGTGGATACTGGTGGACGAGATGTACTAGGAACAATTCCCAAAACAGAATGGCCAACAGTAATTTAACTATACGGCTGCGATGGAGATGGCTCAGTGGTTAAAGCACTTGCTATAGAAGTTTGAGGACCTGAGTTCAAATCCCCAGAGTCCATATAAAGTTGGATGCAGCTGTCCCAGTATTCCTACGGTAAGGAGGGACAAGGAGATAGAAGGATCTCTGGAAGTTCATGGGCCTGCTAGCCTGGTATGCACAGTGGTGGTAAACAAAAAAATGACCCTATCTAAAACAAGGTCGTAGGCCAAGACCAACACCTGAGGTGGTCTTCTAGCCTCCACAGGGGCATGCACACGGTGGTGGTTTGAATAGGAATGGCCTCCATAGTCTCATGTGTTTGAATGCTTGGCCCCTAGGGAGTGGCACAATTATGTAAAGTGGCTTTCTTAGAGTAGGCATGGCCTTGCAGGAGGACGGTTGTTGCTGTCTGGATGGGCTTTGAGATCTTAGAAGTTCATTCCTGTTCAATTCCTACTGACTACAGATCAAGATGTAGAACTCTCGGCTCCTTCTCCAGCATCATGTCTGTCTGTCTGTCTGTCTGTCTGTCTGTCTGACCATTACCCTTACTGACTACACCCACAGGAAAAATGACAAGGTTCTTGTAGATGAGTTTGGCTACATGCTGGACCCACATGGAGTCGGCACCAGTTGCCGTGGAAGGCTGACTAGCACAGAGACCGTGGGGGCTCAGAGTACTAACCGCCCAAACCCTTCACTGCACGGGGAGGAAACTAACACCCGGAGAACAGAAGAGGAGAGCCACGGTCGGCTGAGAAATCTCCTGACCCCACAGTCAGCTTGGTCTCATCTTCCTTTCTCTCTGTCTTGGGCATCTTCAGTCTGTTTCCCCATGCCCAGGGATTCCCGTCATGAACTGTGCTTTGCCCCCACTTTTAAGTAACCCATTTTGCAATAGTCCAGCCAAGCAAGTCAACGGCAATCTTCCTGCACCGAGTCCTCTTCTGGGAGACTGTCCCAAGCAGAGTCTTACTGCTGGGAATGAGTTACACTCCTGGCCCCAGGGGTGGAGTCAGTGAGGAGCCTGAGCAACAGTGGGTAAGCCCAGACCTGCCAGTGCAGCAGAGCCTGCTGACAGAGGGCCGGCTGCACAGACTCGCACCCGGGGCACCCAGGGAAGCCACTGTCCTTCCATCCCATGAGCCCTAACAGATACTACCCTCCCGATATTTTCTAACTCATCTCTGCAGTGACATGTTTCTTGAGCCGGCTTTTGTCCTATGCAATCTGGATGCTGTAGAATAATTTTTAAAGTTGTTCATATGGTTCACATATCAAAACAGAATATCTTAAAGCATACCTGCCCCATGAGCCCATCCCTGATCCCCCAGCTGAAAACCACTTTTGTTCATTCCTGGGATCTTTCCAGTATTATTCGAGGCAGATCTAAATAAATATGTATCCTGACCCTTTGCTCCTTTTTGATGTGTGTGGGTGTTTTGTCTACATGTCTGTGTGCCATGTGCTTGCAGTGCCTGTGGAGGCCAGAGAGGGCACTGGATCCTCTGGAACTAGGGTTGCAGACAATTGTTAGCAGCCACGAAATGCTAAGAACCCAGCCCAGGTCCTCTGGAAGAGCAGCCTGCGCTCCTAACCTCCGAGCCTCCTCTCGGCTCCATCTCTCCTCCTTTTTGCCCACCAGGAACTACCTGGAAAAAAACATTTAACCAAACTGGAGATCTTTCCAGACCGTAACAGGAGGCATTTTAAAATCCCACTTCAATCATGATGTCCTGGGTTCTCTATCATTGAGATTCCGTAGGCTAAAGAGCCACAATCCCTTAGGAAATGCCAGTTTCTCCTCAGTCCCAGAAGTCTTTATTTCTGCTGAATAACATTGCTCAGAGGTAAGAAGTCTAGTTGGCTGTGAGTACAGCCAGCGTCTTCCCGGACTGAGGGAAAGAGAAAGTGAGGTACCTGTGATCCTGTGTACACAGAGGGCAGAAGCCAAGCCTGAGAGTGCTCATGACTCCAGTACCCTGGAGGCAGAAACAGGATAGCAAGCTAGGGGCCCCCCTGGGCTGCAGCAAGCTCCTCACATATGTTTAATTGGGTATATGAAACCTCACTGTCCCTTGGGCTTAAAGCCTTGGAGAAAGGGGGAGGGCCTACTGTGTATAAACCCCAAGCGCATGTGTGGAGGTCTGTTTCTTGAGAACCCTGGGGTCAAAAACTGTCAGTGCCTTGGAAGCTTGTGTGGGAGGCGAGCAGAGCCCGAGAGGCCGGGTCACCTGTGCAAAATGGAAGCACAACTGCATCAGACATGTGTTTTGTGTGCACCGTGCTAGGCCCAGGGCCTCCTATATGAAGCAGGCACCCTGCCACCAAACTACAGCACTAGCCAAGATGGTTCCAGAACTTCTGCAGGAACCCAGAAGAGAGGGGCTTCCACTAAGGCCCAAAGGAGCCGGAGCCGTGACCTGGGCTTGGTGTGGCAAGAGCCCACCATCACCCCCTCCAGGGCATGCTGCTCTCTACCCGGGCTTCCCTGGAAGCTCAGCTTGCTAATGGCCTCCTCATGGTCAGGAGGCTGGGTCCTGCTCCCCTGAGTCTCTCTGAGAGCCATATTTAACTTCTATGCCAAGACAATCACTGCAAACGGGATTTTTTTTGGGGGGGGGTGGTTTAGGCACATATCTTTGGAAGGTCAGATCAAGGATTCGTTTTCAATACTTGGGGCTGAACCCAGAGCGTCATGCCGGGAGGCAAGTGCTGTACTGTGAGATACACAGCCCCAGCCTTCACTGCCTAAGTTCCTGTGAAACTTTATAATTAACTGTATTTTTCAAGCTTGTCTGTGTGTGCATGTACATGTGTGTTGTGAGTACACTCACCTGTGTGTGCATGTGTTGGAGAGCAGACTTTAGATACATGCCTTCCTCTATTGTATTCAATGTTGTTTTCTGAAGGAGTATCTTTCACTGAACCTGGAGTCCATCGTTCTGCACGCCTAGTTAGCCAGAAAGTCCTCGAAATCAGCATGTCTGTGCCCCATAACACTGGGGTTAAATCATATACTTAGTACCTGGGCTGATTTTACTGCGTCCTGGGGATCTGAACTCCGGACCTCGTGCTTGCTTAGCAAGTATCTTACCACTGAGCCATCTTCCCGGTTTCTTCAAACTGCCAACTTTAAAACATTTTATTGCTTTGTCTTTCGTTCTTTCTTAGTGCATATACATGCGCAAGCACACACATGTGAAGATCAAAGGACAACTTGGCCCCAGTCCTCTCCCTCCGTAATGTGAATCACGGGGTATGAACTCCTACCACCAGGCTTGGCGTCCGAGACATTGCGCCCACTCACACCTATTTTTTAGCTAATATATAAAAACTATACATGAGCACCAGGCAGTGGTGGTGCACGCTTTTATTTCCAGCACTTGGGAGGCAGAGGCAGGCAGATTTCTGAGTTCGAGGCCAGCCTGGTCTACAGAGTGAGTTCCAGGACAGCCAGGGATACACAGAGAAACCCTGTCTCGAAAAACAAAAACAAAAACAAAAACAAAAACAAAATACTAATTTACTCAGTTATTAGTAGTTAATTCAGGTTTTGTTGTTGTTGTTGTTGAAACACTTTTATTCAGAGGCTTGGGGACAGGTTGTAGAAGACCACACTGTCTGCTGTCCTGTGCAGGGCAGACCTTAGAGATTGTCCAGTCAATAAGAGGTTAATTCAGGTTAAATTTACCTCCTCAGAGATTTATAACTTACTGATGTTGAGAACTTTAAAAGTGTGGTCTTTTTGTGTGTTTTGTTTTGTTTTGTTTTGTTTTGTTTTGTTTTGTTTTGTTTTGTTTTGTTGAGTGTCTATTATGTGCCAGGCATTGTGTTGATACTTTGTTGCCTCTTTTCTTTCTCACCACTGTCATTCAAGTTACTTACTCTCATCTCCCAGATGAGAAAAGTGAGGTCTAGAGAGATTACGGAATGGCATAAGGTCACGCAGTAAGGGCAGAGCCACCTTTTGATTCCAGGAATGCCTGATGCCAAGGTCAGGGTGCTTTCAGAGATGACACAGGTGTCTTTCAGCTCCAGAAGAACCAAGGGCCAGATTTCCCGGTGGCACTGTGCCTTGACTCCCTGCCATTTTCAGTGCAACAGAGCCAGACCTGGGGAGTAGAAGAGCCTGCACAGAGTGAGGGCCGGGTACAATGTCTGTTTTCACGTGTGGATATGGGCACAATGAGCAGGGTACAGCTTGCCAGAGAGAGATGCTTAAAACCAGCCTTCCTCCAGAGGTGCTCACAGAGCAGGGTAACTGGTTTGATGGAAGAATGCATGGGGGTCCCTAGGATCCTCAAGAAGTAAACTTAACCCAGCTTAAAGGAAGGAGATCAGGATGCTTCCTGGAGATGCAGAATGAAGAGTCAGGGGCAGACTTACCAAGCTGTCCTACACTCATTGTTGCTGCTGTGAGAAATGCCCTGGGCAAAAGCAACTTTCTGGGTGAAAGGAATTTATTTGGTTTGCTCTTCCAGGTTATACTTCATCGCTGAGGGCAATGCCAGGTTACGGTTCATCACTGAGGCCACTCCCAAGTTATAGACCCCATCATTAAGGTCACTCACAGGTTAGAGTCCATCACTGATGTCACTCGAAGGTTACGGTCTGTCTCTGAGGTCACCTCCAGGTTTATAATCCATCAGTTGAGATCCCTTGCCGATTCACAGTCCATCAGTAGGGCAGCTCCAGGTTCTACTCCATCTTTGAGGGCAAGTCAAGGCAGGAACTTAAGTAACTAGTCATGGCACATTCATAGACGAGCGCAGGAGAGACGGGAGGGCCTCCCACGCCTGACCATTTGCTCCGCTTAGCCAGCCTTCCTCACAAAGCTCAGGGCTCAGCCCATGAGACAGTGCTGCCTGTCCTCAGACTGGTCACATATGTCCGCAGGCCAGCCTTATCCCATTAAAACCCTCTTACTCTTGACTCCAGGTTGTGTCAAGTTGACAGTTAAAACTTCCCAGTCCAAGAGTGAGCCGTGTCCAAAGGCTGGAGGTGAGGGAGGACGAGGCTGTTCTGGGGAACTGGAGGGGGTACACATGGCCAGGGACTTGGGGAGGCACAGCACAGGAGAGAAGAGGACCCTTGTATGCTGTTGGTAGGGATGTAAGCATTGACAGTTATTGTGGAAGAGAATAGGGGGTTCCTCAAAACACAAAAGTCACAATTGCCATATGACCTAGCAACTCCAGTTCTGAGCATTTGCCCATAGATTTGAAATCAGTGTCTCTGGGAGACATATTCAATCCTGTGTCCCCTGTAGTAGTCTTCATAATAGTCATCACTATGAAATTGGGGTTATAGAGATGGCTCAGTGGTTAGAAGCATGAGTGTTGGGAACAAAAAGGTTCTTTTTTAAAATTATTATTGGATATTTTCTTGATGTACATTGCAAATGTCCCGATCCCCTCCCTCCCTCCCTCCCCCTGCTTCTATGAGAGTGTTCCAACACCCACCCACCCACACCTGCCTCCCTGCCCTCGAATTCCCTTACACTGGGTCATCAAGCCTTCACAGGAACAAGGGCCCCTCCTCCCATTGATGCCCAACAAGGCCATCCTCTGCCACATATGTGACTAGAGCCATGTGTCCCTGCATGTGTATTCCTTGGTTGGTGGTTTAGTCCCTGGGAGCTCTGGGGAGGGGGGGTCTGGTTGGTTGATATTGTTGTTCTTCCTATGGGTTGCAAACCCCTTCAGCTCCTTCAGTCCTTTCTCTAGCTCCTCCACTGGAGACCCTGGAGCACAGAGGTTCTTGTGCTCACAAATCACTGGGGAAACCAGGAATGTTATTGATGCAGGGATGTCTCCTCAAAGGAGTACCTGTTTTCTACCCACCCAGAAGGCAGGGAGTGGATGTTGTTAAAGACCTGGTGACCTTTGTTATCTGTAGAGTAAGAACTTCCCCAAATCCCCCAGCATGTTTATCCTAGACTCCCCTTCCTAGATCTTTATCTTTAGCTCTCAGTCAATAAACCTATCCTTAGGAGAGATGTTATATGTACTTTATAGCCTAATGACCTCCATGCTGTCTTGGACAAAGACCACTGCAGACCTAAGTTCTAGAAATCATCTTATGGTCACACAGACATTTCAAAAAACTTTCTATGTAGCATGCCAAAAGCTTTATTCTGCATCTAGAACAGGAATGACTTGTCTGTGAGGAACCGTAAGGGCTTTTTCCAGTCCCACACTCTCCTTACAGCTTCCCCCTTCCCCTGGGGTCAAGGCTAGACCAAGTTCCATTATCTAACTACAGGATCATTCTTGAGTAAAACATTCTCAGAATGTACTGACAGACAGTCACCTGACCTTCAAGAAAGTCCCAGGTAGAGTTCAAATGTGTGTCATGCTTGCTAACCAGTAGATTTAAAGGTCAATATGCTTAGTGAATAAGTTAGAACTGTAACCTTGCTGAAGTAACCAGTGCCCCTAAAAAGTATAAAAACTGCTTGTAATAACCATCCAGGCTTCTCATCACTCGACTCCAGGGACTTATTGAGGGTTGACCCCGATGCACCAGAAAATAAACCTCTTGCTTTTGGATGGACATGCATCTCCGTGAATCACTTGGGGGCATCTTGAAGTAAGAACCACTGACCAAGGGTCAGGGTCTTACATTTGGAGACTTTTTTCCAAATTGCACTGTTTAAATATGCTTACAATAAACTGCCTGGCGTCAAACTCTCTAGAAGTTTGATTCAGCCTAAGTTGAGCTGAACTGAATGTTCTTTCTTGCTTCTTTGTGGTTTGCTTCCCTGCTGCTTGCATGGACCTACCCAACACACACACACACACACACACACACACACACACATATACATACCCACACATACATACACATACACACATACACACACATACACACACAAATACACACATACACATATACATACATGCACATACATACACATACACATACACAAACATACACACACACATACACACACAAACACACACATACACATACACACAATACACACTCACACACATACACATACACACATACACACACATATACACACAAACACACACATACACATACACACAATACACACTCACACACATACACATACACACATACACACATATACACACATACACACTTACACATACAAACACACATACACACACATGTACACACATACACACATACACACACACACACACACACACACACACCACTTTCTTTTTCAGAGGATATGTGTTTAATTCTCAGCAACCACATGGCAGCTTATAACTATCTATAACTTCAGCTCACAACTGTCTGTAATTCCAGGGAACTCAGCACCCTCTTTCTGGCCTCTATATGCCCTATATGTGGTATATACCCTATGGTGGGTAGACACACATGCAAGTAAAACATCCATACTCAATATAAATAAATAAATAAATAAATAAATAAATATATGTTTAAAAATAAAATCAGGCCAGACTTGGTGGCGCACGCCTATAATCCCAGCACTTGGGAGGCAGAAGCAGGCAGATTTCTGAGTTCGAGGCCAGCCTGGTCTACAGAGTGAGTTCCAGAACAGCCAGGGCTATACAGAGAAACCCTGTCTCGGGTAAAAAAAAAGAAAGAAAGAAAGAAAGAAAGAAAGAAAGAAAGAAAGAAAGAAAGAGAAAAAGAAAAAAAAAAGAAAAAAAGAAAAATCAACCTGAGACCCACTAATATGAATGAGTAAAGAAATGGCATATACATACAACTGGAAAGAATTAGAAAACCACTGATAAGCAAAATAACCAATCATAGAAAGATAAATACCTGTATATAAATAGCTGGTATTTGTATGTGGAAGCTAAAGCAAAGCCGTTGTACTGGCTGGATTTGTGTGTCAACTTGACACAGGCTGGAGTTATCAGAGAAAGGAGCTTCAGTTGGGGAAGTGCCTCCATGAGATAGATGCAGCTGTATTAGCTCCTGCTTCCTGACCTGCTTGAGTCCCAGTCCTGACTTCTTTGGTGATGAACAGCAATGTCGAACTGTAAGCTCAATAAACCCTTTCCTCCCAACTTGCTTCTTGGTCTTGATGTTTGTGCAGGAATAGAAACCCTGACTAAGACAGTCATGGAGCTACAGAATAGGATGGTGGTTACTAAGGACTGGGAGGAGACGAAGGTAACAATCAGAAGGTACAGGGGACATTCAAACAATTTATTTTACAAAGAGATAGCATATGTTTTTTAATGGGCTAAGGACGGGCAGTGGTGGCACATGCCTGTAATCCCAGCACTTGGGAGGCAGAGGCAGGCAGATTTCTGAGTTCAAGGCCAGCCTGGTCTACAGAGTGAGTGCTAGGACAGCCAGGGCTACACAGAGAAACCCTGTCTCGGAAAAAAAAAATGGCCTAAGGACAGAGCTCATAGCAGAGTGCTCGGCTAGGGTGCTTGTGGCTTGCAGCTCTCAGTCCGCTCCACTCATGTGCAACTCAACTGTGTAATAGGAGCAGAAGGGGGGGTCTTCTACAGAGCAAAGTGTGGGGTGTGTGTGTGAGAGTGTGTGTGTGTGTGGTGTGTGTGTGTGGTGTGTGTGTGTGGTGTGTGTGTGTGTGTGGTGTGTGTGTGGTGTATGTGTGGTGTGTGTGTGTGTGTGTGTGTGTGTGTGTGGTGTGTTTATGTAATTAAGACTGAGTAAATAGAAGGAATCCAGTGAAGAACTGGCAAAAGGGAATACTATGTGACACACTGTGACACACTGTGACACACTGCCGCTTCCATGACAAGATGTTATTTTATTTTATTTTTGTTTTCTTTTGGGGGCAGGGGGGATTTGCAAGGGTAGAGGGCAGATATGGAGGGCTGGGGAGATGAATGGGATTGAGGTTCATGATGCAAAATTCACAAAGAATCAATAAAAAGTTAAAAGAAAAAAAGGAAATATAACTTATCAAAGCTGACACTAAAAGCAATGGAAAGTCTGACTGGTCCTATAATTGTTAAGGAACATTCATTTATTCTTAAAAATCTTTATGGAAAGAAAAGGAAGTCATGCGGTTTAATTAGTGAGATTTTCCAAACACTAAAGAAGTGTCTCTTTGTCTTGTCTTGTTGTGTTTTGTTGGAAGATAGAGTCTCACTATGTAGCTCTGGCTGTCCTGGAACTCACTGTGAGGCCAGGCTGGCCTCAGACTCACAGGGATCTTCTTGCCTCTTCCTCCCAAGTGCTGGGATTAAAGGCCTGTGCCACCACCCCCTGCTTTAAAGGAAGCCCCTTATACAATGTCTTCCAGACAGTAAATGTGCATATGCACACTTGTAGGTCAGAGGACAACTTGTTCCACTTGGGCCCCGGGGATCTCATGCTTGGCAGCACGTGCCTTCAGCCTCTGCGCTCTTGCTCCAGCCCCAGGGTTTTATTTTCTATGCACATAATTATTGCCCAATGATGACTTTGTTTCTTTGTGCCTTTTTAAAAAAAAAAAAAAAAAAGGAAAGAAAATTTAAGAACAGCATGAAAACTTTTAAAATCAGTAACATTTAGTGAACGGCTCTGGACATTCTGTCTATACACAAAAGCAACTGCATTTCTGCTAACCAGATACTGTAGCTTTTTGTTACTGTAATGGTCTCAGCTTTAGCATTTACTTTACAGTTGTATCTAGGAATAAGTCTAATGGAAATTGAATACGTGTATACATTTCAATACTGAGAGACTTTTTTTAGGTCCTAACTTCAGAAGGATATACCATGTCCATGGCTGAAGGGTACAGAATGTTCACAGCATCACTATTTCAATTAGTCTGAAAACCAGACAAAAATCCCACAGTTCCTCGATAGTGCTGTAATCCTACAACTGGGCGTGAACACTCACAAGAACAAACATGCTGCTGCTACAGGCAGAGTGTAAATGAGTCTCACTTACATAGTGAAACAGGAAAGAAGCTAAGCACAGAAGAGGAGACTGTATATGACTCATTACTGATTTCATTTCTAGAGGGTCGGAAGCTGAGTCTAGGAGATGGTGCTGACCACACAAGTGTGAGGACTTAAGTTCAGATCCCCAGGACCCATGTAAAAAGCAGGGTGCAGTGACACAGGAGCCTGCGATGTCTGCAGTGGAGAGGTTGGGCCTGGAGCATCTCTGAGGCTGGCCTATCAGCTCTACTGAACCCGTGCAGTGAGAGACTGCTGCTGCTGAAGCTCTGTCTACCCCTCCTCCTGACGTTCCAGTCACAAGGCGCTCCAAGCCCACCAGAATGCACTCTGGGGAACCAACGAGTTTATCAGGCATGCCTACAGAGCAATGGATGGCCTTAAAGCAACCATAGGCGAAAGCCCTGGGGATGGCTCCCTTATGGACCCTTCCTCCAGCCTTTCCCTGTCTATCTACTCTAGCCGCTACTGGAGGCTACCTGTAGTTGTGCAGAATTGCATATAGCTGGTTAGGAGGAGTATTTGTTTTTAGTTTGTTTTCTATTTTTTTGGGGGGAGTGCATGCAAATGCAGAAGTTAGATATGAAGGGACAGGAAGAGGAGTGGGATTTGGGGTCCACGATGCAAAATTACAACGAATCAATAAAAAGTGAAAAGGAAGTAAGCTGTGGACCTACAGTCTGCATAGTTTTCTGAATGTGTGTTTTAAATGTAATTTTTTTTTTCTGAAAACTTTGTAAGTGAAAATATCTGATTTAAAGACTTCTGAAACTCAGTGTCCCTGTTGAATTCCAGGTCATGGGTGACTCCTACTCAGCAGCACTGAGAACTTTTATATATTTAGTTCTCTTTAATTAAATGGTTCTGTGTGAACTATGTACTATTCTTGTCACTCTAACCCCTTTTCTTTTGGGGATACAGGAGGTTAAACTCAGGGTCTCCAGTGAACTGCAGCTATATCCATTGTCCTTTCATTATTTGTTTTGAGATTGGTTCTTACTCAGTTGCCCAGACTGGCAGGGAACTTTCGACTCCCCTGTGGGTACTTGGAATTATGCTGATTTTTTTTATTTGTAAGCCTGTTCCTGTACATGCACACGGGGGCTGGGTAGTTTTATGTGAACTTGGCACAAGCTAGAATCATTTGGGAACAGGGAGACCTCAACTGAGAAAATGCCACACCATGAGATTGGCCTGTGGGCAAGCCTGTGGGCAAGCCGGTGCTGCAGCTTCTTGATTTATGATTGATGTGGGTGGGCCCAGCTCGTTGTTGGCAGTGCCATCCCCGGGGCTGGTCCTGGATAACCCATAAGAAGCAAGTCAGTAAGCAGCACTCCTCCAGGGCCTCTTTATCCACTCCTGCCTCGAGTTGCTGCCCTGAATTCTCACAGTGATAACATGTGACCTGAGGGCTGTAAACTGAAATCAGCCCTTTCCTCCTGTGATGGTTCAAATATGTTTGATCCAAGGAATAGCACTATTAGGAGGTGTGTCCTTGTTGGAGTAGGAGGGACCTTATTGGAAGAAACGTGTCACCATGGGGATGGGCTTTGAGACCCTCCTCCTAGCTGCCTGAAAGATTCAGTCATCTGTTTGCCTTGGGAACAACATGTAAAACTTTCAGTTCCTTCTCCAGAACCATGCCTGACTGGGCACTACTGTGTTTCCTGCCTTGATAATAATGGACTGAACTTCTGAACTTGAAAGCTAGCCTGTTAAATGTTGTCCTTTATAAGAGTTGCCTCGGTCGTGGTGTCTCTTCACAGCCTTGGAAACCTTAACTAAGACACTTCCCCAAGTTGTTTATGGTCAAGTTGTTTTATCAAAACAGTAGAAAACTAAGACCACTTGTGCCATTCGAGAGTGCACATGCGCCATCAGAGGCCCACAGTCAACCTGGGGCTTGTTCCGCAGTCACTCCCCACCTTAATTTTTTCGACAGTCTCTCGGTGAACCTGGAACTCAGCAATTCAGCTAGACTGGCTAGCCAGCAAGCCTCCTGTCTCCTGATGCCCAGCTCTGGGCTTTCAGGCTCTGTCTGCTACTCCTGGCTTTTTCACACGGGTTTTAGCTCTTTGCGCTTGCGCATCAAACACTTTACCCACTGAGCAATCTCCCTAGTCACTGTCATTTCCATTTTGAAGAAAACATTTGCAAATGACCTTACCCATTTTGCAAATGAGGAAATCGGGGTCCGGGAACTCTAATCTGACTTAGCTAACGTCACAACACAATTTGCTGAGGAACCAGAACCTGGAGTCCTGTTTCAGCAGGTTGATGTGATCTAATGTTCTTTGCCACCCCACTGAGTCATGCCGGCAGCTGCTGCTTCTCCGCTCCACGGCTCCACTCCTTTCTCAGTTCCTGGAAAAGTGTTTCTCCAGCCGCACAGTCAGTCGGCGCATCTGCACCACGTTTGATGGCACAAAAGACACTAACAACTCCTATTGTGTTTGGCACTTGCCAATAATGCACAAAAATTTCAAGAACTTGGGATACTGAACTAGGAAAATGCTGAATAACGAGGCTTTTGTTTAGCCCGGGAGGATCATCGGAGGAGTGACGGACAGCACAATAGACGTTTCCACTGCCAAGACATAAGTGAAATGATTTTCTGCATCTTAAACCCAAATCCACTAGGGCTTTTTAATTGGCAAAGAATAATACATTGTGCAAATGGAAGATATTACCCCTAACACCTCTCCATATCTTTTTTCCCCCTAAATTGGTAGTTAACTATGCATAAAAACTGGGAGCAATCAGTATTCTCAGCTATCATTTTTAGGAACTATCCCAAGCTTTTAACAACAGTGATCACTGATTGGAGCTTTTTCTACATTCTTGAATTTTCTGTAATGAGTATATTCCATTA
Source organism: Apodemus agrarius (assembly GCA_964023405.1). Lineage (NCBI taxonomy): Eukaryota > Metazoa > Chordata > Mammalia > Rodentia > Muridae > Apodemus > Apodemus agrarius. Next base: position 59,126,616 of record OZ030012.1, on the reverse strand, counting down.
TTTAAATCAGGCAAAAATGTGAAATCAGTTGTGTATACAATTATTCTCTGACTGGACAAAGGACTTGGGAAGTGACCTGCTCCAAAAATTAGTCCCAAAGAGAAACTCCAGCCAAGGGGACAGAGGACTCCCAGAAGCCACCTCGGTCCTCCATCGAGTCCCAGGGTAGTGGACAGCAATTGGCTACCAGGTATGTCCAGTGTGGGCCTGGGGAGAGCGGTAAATGCAGTCCAGAACAAACTCATTAACATTACCTGTTAAAAACACTTGTAAATGGATTGTTGTCTAGTGCTCAGAGGGAATTTTGCAACATTGTATTGCAATGTCAGCTGGTTAAATACCTCGCTTCTAACCTTGGTGGCTGAGTTCAGTTCCCAAGATTCACATGGTGAAAGGAAAGAACTGACTCTCCCTCTCCCTCTCCCTCTCCCTCTCCCTCTCCCTCTCCCTCTCCCTCTCCCTCTCCCTCTCCCTCTCCCTCTCCCTCTCCCTCTCCCTCTCCCTCTCCCTCTCCCTCTCCCTCTCCCTCTCCCTCTCCCTCTCCCTCTCCCTCTCCCTCTCCCTCTCCCTCTCCCTCTCCCTCTCCCTCTCCCTCTCCCCCTCTCCCTCCCCCCTCCCCCTCCCCTCCCCTCCCCCTCTCCCTCTCTCCCTCTCCCATCTCTCCCTCTCCCTCTCCCATCTCTCCCTCTCCCATCTCTCCCTCTCCCATCTCTCCCTCTCCCTCTCCCTCTCCCTCTCCCATCTCTCCCATCTCTTCCTCTCCCATCTCTCCCTCTCCCATCTCTCCCTCCCACCTTCTCCCCTTCACTTCCTTTTCCTCTCCCTTCTCCGCCCCCACAAAATAAAAGGTTTAAAAAAGTTTCCCTCAGCCTATTATTTGCCACTTAATAAAATTAGAGGGCAGGCCATTAGTTACCATCCGTTTTTTCATATAATTATATAATAACAACAACATTATTAGAATATGTAAAATGTAAAAGACTGTGAAAAGCATTAGTGGATGTTTGTTTTCTGAGTGTAGATGATTTGTTTTTACTTCTACAATTTGGAATTTTCCAATGTCAGTCATCACATCTTGGTTATAAACACCCAGACTCTGGCTGCCTGGGCAGGGGTTTACGGTAAGTACACTAGCCAGTCTCCGCAGTTTGCAGAGTATTGGAAGCTAAAGGAAGTTCAGCTGGGGAGGACAGGCAAGGTCTGAGCTCAGAGGCAAGCTGGCTAGGGGACTGTCAGGGGAGCTGGCCCCCAGCTGCAGCTGGGTCTCTCAAGCCCACACTGCCACCGTAAACATCCTCTGTTCTTGTGTCTTTTTTGTCACTCCAAGTCAGCTGTCTGGGCAGGGTCACCTGACCCAGCAACGCCCCGCTGTTCTGGTGGTAAGATTCTGGTGCTTTTGTGTGGGCTTCCCCAAACGTACAGTGAAGGTCCTGAGGAACAGGAAGGGGTTTCCAGTCTGGGAAAGCTTTGAGGGCATTTCATACTCATGCCTTTGTGTAATGCAGACTCCACAGCTGGCCTAAAAACCAAGTCCTTGCAAGCAAAGATAGCTTTTATAATGGCGGGGGGGGGGTGTCTCTCACTTTGGGGGGAGGTGAGGAATTTTGTCTCACACACTGGGGATTCAAGGATATCGTTCACTGGGGCAATGGATAAGTCAATAAAATAAGTGACATATGCCCACTCTGTCCTCTCAAGTTGGGGCTGGCGGTGCAGACTGTAGAGGAAAAGAGACTCCATTTGAAAAGTACTGAGTCCAGGGCCAAGCTGCTCCTTCACACTGTCCCTGTGTACCCTGCAGGCTGCTCATGGTTCCCAGTAGCAATTAAATCAATAATTAGGGTGGAGTCTCTGCTTTGGATGGTAAGCTGGGGGGAGGGGAGGCATGGCCACACTTAATCCCCTCATGGCTGTGTGGCCCGACACCCACTGACTGACACACACCGAGTCAGCAGCCTAGGTAACCAGCACATGTGAAGAACAAGCCAACCAATCCACTGAGAGCAACGCAGTGGCCAGTTACTAAGGGGACAGGAGATGATATGAAGGAGCCCCTGTGTGACAGTGCTAGTTCTGGAGCGCCCACACTTTGGTCACAGCCATAACCAGAGCACCTTAGGGGAAGTGGGTTGTGAAAGCCAAGACCTGAGCTTGAACTTCCGGGAAAGGGCTGTGAGGGAGAGAGATGCTGGAGAAGGAACCATGGAACTAAGAAATGATGTGTTTACAGAGGGGAGGAGAGAGCTTCAAAGACAGAGAAGTCAATGGAGTCCAGCGCTGCCAGGGCCCGGGAGCTAAGGAATGCTGCTGCCTGTGAAGCCTGTGTACCAGGAACTCTGCACCCATTTCCCTGTTCATAACTCCTCACCCCTTGCTCTCAAGTAAGTCTTTAAAAAAAAAAAGATTTATTATTATATTTAAGTACACCATAGCTGTCTTAGACACACCAGAAGAGGCCATCAGATAGATCCCATTACAGATGGTTGTGAGTCACCACATGGTTGCTGGGATTTGAACTTAAAACCTTAGAAAGAGCAGTCAGTGCTCTTACTCAACAAGCCATCTCTCCAGCCCTCAGGTAAGTCTTATATTAGTGAGCTTTGGTGTATCACTGGGACTTGGAGAGGAGGGGTAGATGTTATTTATATCTCTCCCAGAGAATGGAGTTAGCAGCCCCTGTCACTCGGGACAGTTTTCTATGTCTGACCCACCCACCCACCGCATCCCACGTCTGCTGGCCTCTTTGCTCACGGTCTGCCCTCCCCAACTGGAATGAAAGCCCCACAGGAACACACACTTGTCCTCTTTCTCATATGGAATGCCATCACCTAGAATAGGTGCAGGGTGGGTCTTGGGGAAAGTTTTGCTAAATGGACATTGCTTGGTGCGGATGAGTAGGATGCTGAGGTGTTTGGGGATTTCTGTGAATGCCCAGAGAAGATGATGAACCAGGAAAAGGAGATAGATGTTTGAGGGTCGGTGAAGAGGTCCTGAGTCAGGGAGCGTGTAGGACTGTGGCAGAAGTAGCACGGGTAGCTTCTGCATGAGATCATTCTTCTATGTGTGGCCATAGGCAAATTTGGAGTCCTTTCTAATCCTTAGTTACCCAACCAATAAAATTAGTCTGACAGTCATCTGAAGCTGGGGGAGGGGTGGTGGCATGAATGAACTAATAGTTAAAAGAAGCTAATATGCATGCTGTGGAGATGGCATTGCCACCCAATCTGATGACCTGGGACTCACATGGTGGAAGTAAAGAACCGACACCCAAAGTTGTCTTCTGACCTTCACTTCTGTGCTGTGGAATGTTTGTGGGTGCACACATGCTCGCGTGTCTAACCTTGCCCAACCACCTCTGCTTTGCTAGTGCGCCAGTGTTTTCTCCTTTCCTGATGATTTTTAGCAGAGCTAGCAGAACTTCTGACATACTAAATTCTTCCTATTCAGGTACTGAGGTCCACCGCATTTCTTCCCAACTTACAGGGGTGCTGTCTAGGTATCACGCAGTCACGAAAATCCCCATGCGTTGTGGACCTTTCTAGGGAAGAGTAGTTAAAAGAACAGAGTTCCGTGGTCGGCCAATCATTTGCTCTAGTAAAAGCAACTGGATAAAAAGGGGAACGTGTTTGTCCCACCAGAATTTCCCAAAAAGAGGATTCTGCACTCAAGGACGGTCAGAGGCCAGAAGAAAAGGCGCGGAGGCGTCGGCTCCTTTAAGAGGCGCGGCCACCTCGTTCTCCGCGGCGGTGATTGGCTGAAGCGGCCGCAGACGCGGGACTTAGTTGCCTGGGAACGGCCTAGGGGGCCTGCGGCGGGCTGCACGCAGCTGCGAGGTGCTTGCTGGGGCGGCGCGGGGGTCTGCGGGAACGCGGCTCAGGCCCAGCACTTAGCGGAGCCGCCGGCGCCATTGCCTCCTCGCTCGGTGAGCGCCGCTCCGCTCGCCCAGCCGGGCCTCCGCCGGCCGCCGGCACCATGGGCCAATGCGGCATCACCTCCTCCAAGACCGTGCTGGTCTTCCTCAACCTCATCTTCTGGGTGAGCTGGCGGGCAGCCGGGGCCGGGGGAGGCCTCTGTGCAGCGCGTGGGGACCAGGCGGGCGCGGGAGCCCGCCGAGGGGTCGCCCGGGCCCTGCGGCCTCGGAGCCCTTGGTGGGGTCCTTCCAGGGCCCAGCAGAGGCCGGGACGGTGCGGACCGGAGGTCTCGGGGGGCTTCGGTCCGCTGGCACGGTGCCAGGGTTACGCGGGTCGCCGCGGCGTGAGCCTGCGGGGGGGGGGGGGGGCTCTGTTCTCAGGGCTGAGTCTGTCGGGACGCCAGGCCCGAAATGGGACACTCCCCAGCGAGTCGGGTCCGCCGTCTTTGTCCTCGCAGAGCCAGTGGCTGTCCCCAGGTCATGTAGCAGCTACGTGGGGACGCCGGTCGAGTCCCGGGCCAGGAATTTCGGCTTAGAGCTCCTTGTATAGAGTTGGTTGGCTGGTAACCAGCCCAGAAAACGGAAAGGATTCAGCCTGAAACAGCAGAGCATTTCTTTGATCCAGAAAATCGCTATCGTGGGCATGGGTAGCCTGAGGTTATAAAGCCTTTCAAATGTATCAGCTGCTTCGAGATTTTTAAAGCAACGAATTCACTTCTCTAAAAGGTTGCTTTTTTGGAGGGGCTCGGGAAACCCGACCCCAAAGAAAGTCCTGTCAGGTTCTTGTCTCACCAGAGACTTTGTACTAACCTGTTGTTCTTTGGCCCTCTCCTCCGTCTTGAATCCTTCTGGACTTTGCACCAGGAAAAACAAAATTAAACATATTCTCCATCACTTTTTTTGTTTCTTTAAAAAATAACACAAAACAGCTTAACATTAGAACAGTTCAACCTCTTTACTTTGGTACTCTAAAAGTCTGGTAGTGTACTGCAGTACAACCCACATACTACTGTTGGGTGTTTTCTGGTAAATTATTAGTTATGGGCACACAACTGGTGATTTGGGACCCAACTGGCCCTCAGGTACTCAGGCTGGGATCAAGTTTCCTTTTTCCCAGCTTTATTATAAACATTTGCCCTGGGCAGTTTTCTCTGTCCACAGTACCCAGGATATTGTTTGAACAATTCCACAGAGCATACTTTATCATCACCCACCCCCACCAGTTCCCACTCAACTCCTGTCTAGGAAAATATGGACTCAGCTTCTGGCTCGGAAAGTATGCACATCTATTCTGGAAAGTCTTCCCATTCCTCTTGCCTCTAACAAAGAATGTAACCGTTCATGTCCTGACTTCTGGTAGCTTAAAAGGATGTTCTGGATAACAAGGCACTTGTGGTTATCTATGCAGGAGACTTGTGATTGGCCTCAGACTGAACTACTTGAAATCACCTGTGTGGCATTGGGATTCCTGAAATTTCACTTCCCATTTAGAACAGATGTTCCTCATACTTTAAATTACATGCATGCCTGTTTATAAAAGGAAAATTATATTTTCAGAGATCCCCAAATGAAAAAACAGTAGCTAATGAGACCCTTGAGAGACAGAAACTTTGTTTTGTTTTATTTATTTATTTAGAGACAAGGTCTTACTATGTGGCTCTAGCTGCCCTAGAACTCACTATGTAGACCAAGCTGGTGTGCGACTCCAGAAATCCATCTGCCTCTGCCACCTAAGTGCTGATTAGGTATGTGCCACCATGTCTGGCTTGAGGTGGATATTTGTATCCATAATAGTTCCTTGTGGGTTTATGGCATTAACTGTTTGGTTTTGAAGAATATTTATTAGGTGAACTCTAGGCAGTTCACACTCAGAGCCTATGTGTGTTAGTCTGAGAAAATGCTGGAAATATAGGAGTGGTTTTCTTTAAATAATAAAAATTATTATATATATTATATATCAGTTAATTCTTAATTCTGAAAGATTGCTTATGAATCTTTGGAAAATGTATAAATATATTCACTCCAGTGAAAGTTATGTTGTGAACTTCTCAGTTTTTGCTGAGGCCTACATCATATTGTTCATAGTGTATACCTTTTATTTGGGTTAGTAACAGTAAAACTTTTGTGAGTGTTGAGAAGGAAGTTAAACAGAAAATGGGGGGAAATACAGTGCAGTATGACGGAGACAGCAGTATTTTAGCCTGTCTCCTGACATTAGCGTGTGGGCAAATTCAACTCTTGGAATCTGACAGTGCTGACAATGGTTGAGCGCTCTCTGCTTGCTGGTCATTGTGATAACTTAGGTGACGCTTGGAGGGGCGTCCGAGCTTAGGGAGTTAGACAGCACACTTAAGAAGTACCAGCACCAGTGTTCAAACCCAGGTTGGCCCATTGCTAGCACCTGTGGGGTTAGAGGAAGTTGCCTTCAGGAGACTATAGAGGCTCTTCTTTCTGAAATGTACTGACTAAACTGTACCCACACTTAAACCAGACCGCTCACTTGCTGAAGAGTTTAAGTCCAGGAGGAAGTGCATTGAATTGTTAACAGATTCATCTTGAGAAGTTGGAATACATTCTTCAGTTTGTATTGAGTGTGTTCTCAATACACTGTTAAAGGTGACCCCTCCCTCCTTATAAACCTAGAAATGTGTAACTGGAAGGATGAGGATCCTCTGTGCAGGCCGAGCACATCGAGTTGGTCCAGTTAGATTCCCCCGGGCAGCTTGCCCGGTCTGAATCTCACTATTGGTACTGGCTGACCCTTGGTAAGTGCTAAAGTTGATTTGCGTTGGCAGAGCCTTATATCTTGATATACTGGTTCCTTTGGCAGTCTGTCCAGTGGCTTGTGATATGGAAATACAGTCTTGCCAGTACATGGGCTTTCAATAATCTGACTGCAAAACTGTTAATGTAGATTTAGTGTAGTTTGTACAGTGTCTCTCTTAAAAGAGAGACCGTTGCTTTTTTTTCTGTGTGTAAGCATGCATGCAGTAACACATATGTACATTCCATACCATACATGTGTGCGTGTAAGAGGGCGGCTTGCAAGGAGTTGTTTCTCTCCTACCATGTGGGCCTGAGAATAGAATACAGGTAGTCGGTCTTGGTGGCTATTTCTAAAATTCTCTTCTTCAGCAAATTCCTAGAATATTAGTGGTTATAGCTTGAATGATAGTTTTGGACAAGGACTTTTTTTTTTAATGGCAACTCAGCACTTTAAAAATGTTTTAAACATTTAAAATTATGTGTATGGGTGTTTTGCCTGCATGTATGTCTGTACCATTTCTTTTTTTTGTTTTGTTTTTTTGTTTTTGTTTTTCAAGACAGGGTTTCTTTGTGTAGCCCTGGCTGTCCTGGAACTTACTCTGTAGACCAGGCTGGCCTCAAACTCAGAAATCCACCTGCCTCTGCCTCCTAAGTGCTGGGATTAAAGGCGTGCGCCACCACCGCCCGGCGTCTGTACCATTTCTATGCCTGATATCCATGGAGGCTAGTAGAGGGTATCAGATCCCTTGGAACAGGAGTTCAGGACAATTGGGAGCTGTATTGTTGGTGCTGGGAATTGAACTCAGGTCTTGGGAGACCAGCCAGTGCTCTTAATCTCTGAGCTGTGTCTCCAGTTCGGAATGTTCTGTTTATATGGAGCAGTGCAGCTTTAAATATAAGAGTAGCAGTGCTTGATTCATGAGCGTTCACTAAAGGGCACATGATGCGTGAGGTAAGAGACAATGTTTGACGCTATCCCAGTGTAATAGACACCTTTGTACAGAGGTCAGGTAGAGTCTAGATTTACTTTGCACATCTTTGTTAGGCTTTACAGGGGCTGTAAGAGAAACTTTGCCCATTGTAGACTTGCTAAGCTTGAGAGTTCTGTTTGTTGTGTTTCAACTGTGATAAGAAGGAATCATAACATCACAACTGCTTGTGGAGAAGTCCAGCCAGAATGTCCAGTGCCTGTGCTAGCATCATTTATTCATAACATACAGAAATAACCTCTGTGTAGAGAGGCTGGAAGCTATATAAAATGTCTCCTGTTTTTAAAATAATGCATTTTTCTGTGTGAACGTATATAACGAAGGAGAATTGTTTTGTTGAGCAAATATGAACATTTGCACATCTGTTTTTTTTTTTTTTTTTAAGATTTATTTATTATATGTAAGTACACTGTAGCTGTCTTCAGACACTCCAGAAGAGGGCATCAGATCTCGTTACAGATGGTTGTGAGCCACCATGTGGTTGCTGGGATTTGAACTTAGGACCCCTGGAAGAGCAGTCGGTGCTCTTAACCACTGAGCCATTTCTCCAGCCCCTGCACACCTGTTCTTACAAAAAAGTTTTTACAGAACTTTCAAGAGGAGCAAGACAAGTGATGAAAGTACCAGTGAGTTAAGCCAGGGTGTGGCTGTGACTTGGTGACTGACTGAGGTTGGCAGTCTCTGAGGAAGTACTGTTCAGGGTGGAACAGAAGAAGCCAGTTTGGGAATGACTAAGAGAAGTAAGGGAATTCAGTACTGAAGGAGTAGCTGGGTCATAAAGCCAGGGTATACTTGGCATGTTTAAATTCCTAAGTAAGGGCAGATAGGTTATATTTCAGTGCTCTTAGTTAAGAACAAGGAGGGAAAGGGACTGCAGAGATGGCTCAGTAGTTAAGAGCAGTTGTTCTTGTAAAGGACTCAGGCACTATTCCTAGCACCCTGGTGGTGCATTGAAACCATCACTGTATCTCTAGTGACCTTTTCTAACCTCTGTGAGCACCAGGCATGCATATGGTGTGTAGACATACATGCAGGCAAAATAACCTGCACATAAAATAAAAATAGATAATTTTAAAATAAAAAATTTACAAGAGAAAAATATTTTCCGGTCTTGTCACAGAGCACCCATTGTGTTTTCTGCCATTCCCTGTGTCTGTGTAGGTAATGTAAGTAGGCATGCTAAGATCCTGATGTGCATTTCTGTTTCTGTGCTCATCCTGTCTGTGTGACTGTTATAAAAAGATTGTTATTATAACACACTTCAGCCAACATGTTTATTAAAATAGGTTTTTTGGTTTGTTAAGGAAAGAAGTTTAATTTTGTCAGGAAGCAAATCATGGAGCATACTAGAAATATGTTTAACATTTTTTCTGTTTTTTCAAGATAGGGTTCCCCTGTGTGCAACCCTGGCTGTCTTGGAACTCACTCTGTAGACCAGACCAGGCTGGTCTTGAACTTAGAAATCTACCTGCCTCTGCCTCCCTAGTGCTGGGATTAAAGGTGTGCGCTGTTATGCTCAGCCTCTTCTACTTTTTTTTTTTTTTACATGAAAAGCTTTCTGACCCACTGGGGTTTTGGCCAGGCTTGAGCGGTCATTTCGGGTAGTGGGGCTCCGTCTCCCCAGGCTTGAGCGGTCATTTGGGGTAGAGGGGCTCCGTCTCCCCAGTGCTGTAGCACGCTAGTACAGTTCCCCGTGATGTGGTCACCCTCGACCATAGAATTAAGTTGGTTGCTACTTCATAACTGTATTTTGCTGCTATTATGAACTGTAACATGAATATCTGATATGCAAGCTATCTGATTTATGGCCCCGCCAAAATGGCTGTGATCCACTGGTTGAAAACCACGGATTTAGGTAGAACTTAGAGCCCTTAGGAGACTCTGATCACAGTTTGAGGGAGTGTTCCATCTCTTGGAATATTTATCTTTTTAGAACTGGGAGATGGTAGTGTATGCCTTTCATCTCAGCACTTGGGGGGCAGAGACATGTGAATCTCTGAGTTCAAGGCCAGCCTGGTAGCCAGGGATACACAGAGAAACCCTGTATGAATAAATAAAAATAAAAAATAAATTAAAAAACAACAAAGTTTTATCTTTTAGACTATTGTTCTTTGAAGTATTTTAATGAATTTTATGCCATAAAATATAATTCTAGGACTGGAGAGATGGCTCAGAGGGTTAAGAGCACTGAACTGCTCTTCCAAAGGTCCTGAGTTCAAATCCCAGCAACCACATGGTGGCTCACAACCATCTGTAACGAGATCTGATGCCCTCTTCTGGAGTGTCTGAAGATAGCTACAGTGTACTTACATATAATAAAATAATTTAAAAAGATAAAAAGAAAAAATGGTTTTAAAAATCTAATTCTAGGTAGGATTTTTGTTTTGTTTTGTTTTGTTTCTCCAGAAAATTCCATAAGGTTTTCTTGGCACCAAATGGGTACAGAGTAAGAATTGTGTAGTCAGAAAGCAGTTGTAGATTAGCTGCTCTGCCTGCCTCAGAGACACAAAGACACTGTCTCTGCTGCTCGGCTAATGGAGAGAGAGGAGGGAGTCTTAACTGAATTTCATATCTCTGGGCACCCATTTATATCCACGAGTCGGTCTTTCTTTAGAAATCTGATCTTAATGGTTATCAGACATAATTAATAGATTCAGAACTATAAATTGTCAATTTCTCATTGTAAGTTAGTATATAGCTTGAAAAAAATATTTTCTTTGTGCTCCTCCTCCTCCCTCATATCCTTTTAAGTAGTTTATCAGTCAGTAGGTAAGAACATTTTTGTGTTTATGTATTCACTTTTACTTGAAGAAGACTGTGTTTAACACTGTGTATTTTACGTTGTTGCTGCTCCTGATGTGGACACATAGCTAGACCCTAATGTGATAGTTTAAGCACTCCAGACTCCCAAAGTGATAACTGACTTTTTATACAATTAGACTGAGATGCAGCAGTGGGGGGTCTCAAAACGCAAGTTGAACATCATGGTCTGCAGCTGGCCCTTGGAGCCTGTGGGTCTGAAAATAGCCAGCTTCCACTCTTGCAGTAGTTAGCCTGTGGCGATTAGTCTGTCTCCAGTTTCATTGTGGTCTGAAAGTTGGGGCTTTCGGCTGGCTGTAGGCATATACTGGATTAATTGGATCAACAATAAATACAAAAGGCCAAATGAAAAGTAAAAATTCTGTAGAATTGAGGATAATGACTTTTGTAATGTCATCCAGGTAACAGCTTAAAAGGAGTAATATATTTGAGAACAATGGCAGTTGTGTCCGTGATACTGATTGCTAAAGTAGCTTATTGACACTTCAAGCAGGCTTTGACAAAGTTTTCTTTTTCTTTTTTTCTTTTTGGTTTTTCAAGACAGGGTTTCTCTGTATAGCCCTGGCTGTCCTGAAATTCAGTCTGTAGACCAGGCTGGCCTCGAACTCAGAAATCCGACTGCCTCTGCCTCCCAAGTGCTGGGATTAAAGGCATGCGCCACCACGCCCAGCAAAGTTTTCTTTTTAGTAATATGATAAAGAAGTATTCATCAGAAAATATCTAAAGGATGAATCAAAGCCAAACCTAAAAATAGCAATAAATGAAAGCAATTGACAGGCACCTAAAATGTGAAATTGAAAGGAAACCTATTTTATGTGTTTAAGGGCAGACAGATCTAGGAATTAATCTGGAAAAAAACCCCACACAATATAGTCTTAATTTCACACATAATTTTAAATGTATTTTGCAAGCGTGTATGAATGTGTGTATATATGAAAACTTAAATATATTGGAAATAACTAAACACTTACAATTGCATCACTCAGAAGTTTTTCTTTAAAATGTTTTGCACTAAGATGTGTAGTTTTCCCCATTGTAAATATACTAAGTTACAGACTCACAGTGTTTCTAGGCTACAGTGCAAGCTCTCCTCTTAGGGTTTGGGTTTTTGCTTTTGCTATTACCTTTTTGTGGTGTTGGTTTGACAAATGTACAAATCTTTGTTTCCATCTTATGTTCTTACAGATTTCTGGAAGTGTTACTAGGTATAAATGCTAAGGTTGATATTTTTCCGATTGGTTTTCAGAAAGATACATTTTTACCCTCTAAACTCCCTCTGGTATAAGTTGAATCCTGCTTTACTTCATTACAGACCAACTTGTAGAGTAGAAAATGTCATTATCTCGGTAGCTTCACAAGGTCTTGTGCAGAGGCAGCCTCGATTTCTCAGAGAGGGTTCCAGGTCTCTGGGGTAGTCTTCCTGGTTGTTCTTGGAAAGATGGTAAAAAAAGTAAGTGAAATATGTCTGCTGAGACCTAATAAATGTCCTAATAAATTGTGCTTAGTGACACGATCCATTTTATCAGTTATAAGGCTGATTAAAACACAAATATGATTTCTTAGGTAGTCTTAATGGCAAGAGGGTAAAGTTTTGGGAAAGTTTCTTCTGGAAACAGATTGTACAGAATTGCCAATACATTCCTTGTAGGAAAACGGTGGGGTATATACAAATCTAATATGGCTATACAAACTCAAAATTAAATGTTAAAGTGTGTATGTGTGTGTGTGTGTTGAATGTTTCTGATTCTCCTCTGCTTTGAACTTCTGCTTTCTATAGCGTTTAGAGTACATAGCAGTTTCTAACCAGTTTTTCTCTTGACTATTTCTTCCTCCCAAATTCCTATTCTTTGCCAATTAGTTCTTTGAGGCAAAAGTCACTCTGAAAGAACAGTTTATGCAGGGACACAGAATCATTAGGCTCTGGGCTTTGAGGTGAAGTTGAGTTTGTCTCCATTTTTGCCAGTTATAGACATGATTCCTATGTTTCTTGGGAGACCATACCCACAGTGACGTGTCATGTTTCCAGAGGCAGGTTTCAGAATGCTTGAAGAAAAAGAAGGAATGAATTGTGTGGGTTTTAGGATCTCACTGCCCTTGCTCTCCTCCATTCCCCAGAGTTACCCTTCCCCCAAACAGACGAAAACCAACAAACTTAGTTTGTAAACATCCAGACTGCAGTGTTATATAAGAATGAAACTTCTTTTTTATTTTATTTTATTTTTTTATTTTTTTAATTTATTTTCTATATTCTTTGTTTACATTCCAAAGGCTTTCCCCTTTCCCAGTTTCCCCCTCACCATATGTCCCATAAGTCCTCTTCCCTCCACCCGTTCCCCAATCACCCACCCCCGCAGAATGAAACTTCTTACTTGAACACATTCACATCTGCGTAGATGTAGAGAAAGACTAAAAAGACAAATAATGTCATGTTTTTGAAACTAAGCAGTAGCTCACTTTATAAAGGAGCAGTTCAGTTCACAGAAAAACACTGGCCTGCCTAAAGCTTTAAACTTCCATGACTTAATTTAAAATGTGGGCAAATTGAAAGAATGATTTTTGTTTTCAAAACCTCAGCCTTTCCCCCTAAATTTCCCTTCTTTGTAAAAAGGATGGTTATTTTTAGTACACTGCCCTGGCACAGATCCTCCTTTTAGTCCCAGATTCTCTCAGCTGTGACGACTCAGCAGCTTCTGAGTTCCACCTTGCTCTGCCTGCTGCTGTACCCACTCCCTTCCCTCCTCCCTCCCCTCCTCCCTCCTCTCCTCCTCTGTAGCTGCTTTGTTGGCAAAGTCCTGATCCAGTCTCATCATTGTCCCACAAACAGGATTTAACCAAGCTCACCTTTTAATTTTCTGCTGCTTTTTAAGTAATGTAACTCTGCTTAAGAGTCAAAGTGAGGGGGCTGGAGAGATGGTTCAGTGGTTAAGAGCACCGACTTCTCTTCCAGAGGTCCTGAGTTCAGTTCCCATATGGTGGCTCACAACCATCTCTTCTGGCATGTCTGAAGAGAGCAACAGTGTACTCACATACATAAAATAAATAAATCTTAAAAAAAAAAAAAGTCAAAGTGACTACAGACTTCTATCACCAGTAGGAACTACTGTGCTTCTCCCTGCAACTGACTATGCAAATTATTTACCTTGTTTGTCTAGCTCTTTTGATTGTCATTAAGGCAGGTACTTAAAATTATTTAGGTTACTTAGCCACTGCTTGAAATGAACACTTACTCTCTATTTTCAAAAGTCATTTAGAAGCGACCGGCATTGCTGTTTATGCGGTCCTGTCAGCAGTGATGCAGCGCTTGCTTGGTGTGACTAACTGCTGCCTCACTTCCTACTGATGTTGAAGAATAGACACCATTATATTCTCTCCTGTGAGAACTGCCTGTTGAATGGTTTGCAGCATGGACTGAATAATCTGTCATCTTTCAGACAGCAAGCAGTATTTACAAGTGGGATCTCATACCTTTCCTCCCCTTGGCTTTCTTGCATTTTGATTTGCTCTGCTGCCATCTCATACTTAGTTTTAGATGGTACGCCACTCTGGTCAGAGAGGAGCCTGAGAGACATGTCACTTGGCCCGTCCCCAGGCATACTAAGTGTGAGTTTCACAGAAACCTCTTCAGGATAAAAACTCATCATTTTATTTCTAAAATGCAAGTGGTTCCTCAGTACACCCTGAACTTTATATTAACTTTGGAATATCATTATCTTCTTGTTACATTTTTTTTTTTTAAAATTCAGATTTATCTAGGCTAAAACTTCATTTACTAGCTGGGTCCAGTGACACAATCTGTTAGTACACTATGCTTAAATAGAAACTTTTAAAAAGTTGAATTAATTTTAAGGGATTTATTTTAATTATGTGTGTGTGTGTGTGTGTGTGTGTGTGTGTGCGCGCGCGCGCGTGCTTGTGTGGGAAAAAAAAAGAGAGCCCCCTACCCTCTCTTTTTGAGGCAGGGTCTCACTATAGCCTTCTCATACTTTGAAGTACTATGTGGACCAGGAAGGCCTTGAGCTCATAGAAATCTACCTGCCTCAGCCTCCTGAATTCTGGGCTTAAAAGCATGTGATACCACACCTGCACCCCTTCCCTCCAAGCCTTTTAAGAAATAACTCTAAAGGATTGGTTCTTGTGTAAAGTTTGCCTAATGAAAGCAATAGGCACAATTTGACTAATTCATGTTTAAGATTTAATTCAATTTGAAGACGAAATTACTTGTTTTAGTAAAATGCATTATATATGTATACTTGTAACTATATAACATAAATGCAGTTAAGAAAATGTTTAAAAAGAGCATTCACTGTTAGACTCCACATACTTCTAGACTGTTAGAGCTCATCTTTTTGCTTATCTCACAGTGAGGTACCCCTAAAGCAAACCTGTAGGTGAATCCAACAGACCTCATAGCTCCTAGTGTATCATTTATTTTAATGGTAACTAGTAATTACAACTTACAGTCTATCCTAGAGGTGGCGGCCATCAGAATCCAGTAAACTGAATTAGTTTCCAAGTTGTATTTGAATAGTGGACTGACAACTGTGTGCGTTGGCTTGACTGGTGAGAAAATATGTACAGATCAACCATAGCCAGCCATCCTTCCCGTAGAGGTAGAGGTTACGCTGATACCTGTTTGCTCCAGGCACTGTTTGGATACACATGGTGCTGTGGGGCTGAAAGAGAAGTAGGCACGGTCTGTGTTCAGGAGCTATAGAGAAATGAATATGAGTGTGAGGACAGCCCAGTCTACCACGCGAGTTCCAGGACAGTCAAGGCCGCATAGAGAAACCTTGTCTTGGAACACCCCACCCCAATGGTTAAAAAAGAAAAAAGGTTAAATTACAGCCATTGTGGAAAATACCGTGTTTGTGTTTGCTCAGTGAATAGTTAAACCCTCCATAATGGGGCTGGAGAATGGCTCAGTGGTTAAGAGCACACTGTTCTTCCAGAGGTCCTGAGTTCAAGTCCCAGCAACCACATGGTGACTCACAACCATCTATACTGGGATCTGATGCCCCCTTCTGGCACATAGGTGTACATGCAGGTAGAGCACTCAGATATATAAAATAAATAAATCTTAAAAAAAAAAAATCCTGACCAACAACCAGTTAATATGCAGAGGGTTTATTTCAAAAGGAAAAAAGCCTAGCTTCTGTGAGGAAGCGGTGATCCTTAAGCTGTCTCTGGTTAGTAAGGCAGCAGCCAAGGTGTGGAGACATGAGAGGGGTATAGGTGTCAGTGTTATGTTTGAAGTGTGTGAGGGTGAAGCCTACAGAATGCAAAGCAGACAAAACAGTGTAGACCATTTACATTTTCATAATCCTCACTTTATGCAAGTTAGGCCTTGCCCTGTTCATATTTTTAACAGTAATTATCATAAAGAATATATTTAGGGGTCAGAGGAGAGCCAGGGATTGGGATTAAGGGTTGACCAGGTAAAGACAAGTGCCGCCTAAGGTGCCATGGGGATAGTGAGTGCTGGTTAGCTGGGGCTTCAGGCAGAAGGGAGGCGTGGCAGCAGCACCGGGAGCTGACGACTCCATGATGAGGAATATCCCTAGCCAGGGAAGAGAAGAGAATGAAGGAGAGAGGATGTAAAAAAATCTCCTTCATTCTCATTTTTATTATTCTTTTTTAAATTTTTAAAAATTTTCTATATTTGTTTACATTCCAAATGCTTTCCCCTTTTCCAGTTCCCCCCTCACCATATGTCCCATAAGTCCTCTTCCCCCTGCCCATTCCCCAATCACCCCACCACCACCATTTCTCTGCTCTGGTACTCTCCTACAAAACTGGATTTAGTCTTTTCCGGGTCCTCTTCATCCTTTTTCTTGGGAATCTTTTGCTTAGCTAATTGTGCCTTGAGTATTCAGAGCTTCTGGGCTAATTAATATCCACTTATCAGTGATGCATTTCATGTGTATTCTTTTGTCATTGGGTTAACTCACTTAGGATGATATTTTCCAGTTGCAACCATTTGCCTACAAATTTCATTAATTCATTGTTTTTAATTGCTGAGTAGTATTCCATTATATAAATATACCACATTTTCTGTATCCATTCCTCCATTGAGGGACATCTGGGTTCTTTCCAGCTTCTGGCTATTATAAATAAGGCTGCTATGAACATAGTGGAGCATGTGTCTTTGTTGCATACAGGGGAATCCTCTGGGTATATGCCCAGGAGTGGTATGACAGGGTCCTCTGGAAGTGTCATGCCCAATTTTCTGAGGACCCGCTAGACTGATTTCTTGGTACAGTGACAGGCAAGTAGATCAATGGAATAGAATTGAAGACCCAGAAATGAACCCACAGAATTATGATCACTTGATCTTTGATAATGGAGCTACAATCATCCAGTGGAAAAAAGATAGCCTCTTCAACAAATGGTGCTGGTTCAACTGGAGGTTAGCATGCAAATTGACCCACTTTTATCTCCTTGTACTAAGCTTAACTCCAAGTGGATCAAGGACCTCCACATAAAACCAGATACACTGAAACTAATAGGAAAGAAACTGGGGAAGACCCTTGAGGACATGGGCACAGGGGGAAAGTTCCTGAACAGAACACCAATAGCTTATGCTCTAAGATCAAGAATTAATGAATGGGACCTCATAAAATTACAAAGTTTCTGTAAGGCAAAGGACACCATCAGAAGGACAAAACAGCAACCAACTAATTGGGAAAAGATCTTCACCAACCCCACATCCGACAGAGGCTAATATCCAATATTTACAAGGAACTCAAGAAGTTAGACCCCAGAGAACCAAGTAACCGTATTAAAAAATGGGGTACAGAGCTAAACAAAGAATTTTCACCTGAAGAAATTCGGATGGCTGAGAAGCACCTTAAGAGGTGTTCAACATCACTAGTCATCAGGGAAATGCAAATCAAAACAACCCTGAGATTCCACCTCACACCAGTCAGGATGGCTAAAATTAAAACCTTAAGAGACAGCAGGTGTTGGCGAGGATGTGGAGAAAGAGGAACACTCCTCCACTGTTGGTGGGATTGCAAGATGATACATTTTTATTATTCTTAATTAGTGTATTCAGTTCTGAAGAATAGTTTGAGGGCACAAATAAGGGTAGTGGGTAGGCAATACTTAGTGCACTGCTTATAGTTTCTTCACATTTAAAAAACAATCGTGTGTGAGCTGGGCACTGATGGCGCACACCTTTAACCCCAGCACCTGGGAGGCAGGGGAAGGGGGATCTCAGTTTGAGGCCAGCTTGGTCTACAGAACAAGTTCCAGGACAGCCAGGGCTACACTGAGAAACCCTGTCTCAAAAAACAAACCAAGTGAGTGTGCATGTGTTCGTGTATAAATGAGGTTACCAGAGCCACCTTTTCCGGATGTGATTGTGCTACTGTGCTGTGTGTGATAGGTCTGTGGTGTCGCGGCACTGAGCCTCCCAGCCTCAGACTGAGTTTTTAAGTTCAGAGGATTGAGCAGTTGTTAATGTTTCTGTGGGAGCTATGTGCTAGCTTGAAGATTTATACATTTAAGTTTTCAAAGATAAAGTAATCACACTTGTCAAAGTGCTGCGAGTTCTGCTCCTTAGAGCAAACAGTTTAATGTAGCCTGGAACTGTGTGTCTGCCTGTCTGTCTGTATACAGGTATCTGAGCACAGAGCTGGAGCCTAATGCTAACGAAACCAAAAGTGAGGGAGAATGTGTGCAGGGCCCCTGGAGAAGGAAGGGGCTGGAGCTGGAATAAGACTTTCTGCACCCATGACTCCCGAGTGTCCAAAGAGTTAATGATGAATCGGGAATGTTCTAGCTTTACTGATTTAAGAGTGATGGGAATTAATAACCTCCTGGCTTGAAGACAAGCTCAGTTGGTAGAATGTGTATATAATATGAGCATGTCCTGGGATAGATCCCAGCACCACCTAAGCTGAGATGGGTGGCAGTGCCCACTGTAGTCCTACTCCTGAAAGTGGAGGCAGCAAGAGCAGAAATTCAAAGTTGGCTGGGATACACAAGACACATTCTCAGGGAAAAAATGCTACCCTAAGAAAGAGTAGGAACTGCACTGTTGGGACTCAGAC
Source organism: Apodemus agrarius (assembly GCA_964023405.1). Lineage (NCBI taxonomy): Eukaryota > Metazoa > Chordata > Mammalia > Rodentia > Muridae > Apodemus > Apodemus agrarius. The sequence continues at coordinate 59,108,077 of OZ030012.1, read as the reverse complement.
CAGTGTTTTCACCTGCTCTTACAGGGGGCAGCTGGCATCCTCTGCTACGTGGGAGCCTATGTCTTCATCACTTACGATGACTATGACCACTTCTTTGAGGATGTGTACACGCTCTTCCCTGCCGTTGTGATCATAGCTGTGGGAGCCTTGCTGTTCATCATTGGCCTGATCGGCTGCTGTGCTACAATCCGGGAGAGCCGCTGTGGACTTGCCACGGTAAGCTAACACTTCATTCTCCACATGTCAGACTATGGGGCTGTTTCTGGTCTTCTATCTTGAACTGGGAGGAAGTTCTGTAGATGTGGGTGTCTTGGCTCTTATAACTACACCAGTTATTAACACATGCCTTAAACGTCTAGAGGTTGTTCCATAGGTTTCTTTCTTTCTTTCTTTCTTTCTTTTTTTTTTTTAATGAAGAGAATATTTAGAACTTTTTTAAGTTTTACTTAATTTCTGATGTTTCTTTACAGTTTGTCTTCATCCTGCTCTTGGTTTTCGTCACAGAAGTGGTTGTTGTGGTTTTGGGATATGTGTACAGAGCAAAGGTATGTTGTCCACTGTGCCTTGCCCAGTGCTTTGAGACCTGGCTTAAGCTTTCCAGGTAAAGTAAAACAGGTTCATTTGACCAAAGTCAGCATTTCATTGTCTTATTCTGGTGACGCTGCTGCTTTAATATACCTAAGATTAATTGGCACATACTTATAAAACTTTTCTCAATTAGCTGAAGCTGAGGACAGTTGTTTTTTTTTTTTTTTTAAGACATTTGATAGCTACATGTGGGACATCTACCCAGTGCACAGATGCTTGTCCCTTTTGAGTGGCTTGTTTTGCTAGCTTCCTTTGCATAGTCTTTTTGAAGGCTGTTAGGCTGTGTGATGTAATAGATCTGAACCGTTTGCTGCTAGTTTGACTTTAAGTGAAACACGAAGTCTTTTTCATACTGCAAATGTACAGAATACACTGGCAACTTCCCAGCGTGCCTTGACTGGTGTTAGTGAGCAGTGGTTTTGAGGGATGAACTCCTTCCTTTTGATTCAGGTGGAGAATGAGGTTGATCGCAGCATTCAGAAAGTGTATAAGACCTACAATGGAACCAACTCCGATGCTGCCAGCCGTGCTATTGACTATGTGCAGAGACAGGTGAGCTTCCCTGAAGGTGTTCACACCGACACTGGCTCGTCTCCTGTGATTTGGGCTTTGTGGACCTACACAGCCAGGATGAACTCCACAGCTGTAAGAGTGTGTCGGTAGCCCTGCCTTCACATTTATTGCTTTTTCAGTCTTATTTCAACTGTTTTTGCTTTATTTTCTTAAAGTAAGTCACACACATTTCAAACAAAATTTATTAGACATTTTGCCATTGGAAATGATATTTAATTCAGCTGAATATTAAACATGTGAGGTATGAGTGTTCGGGAGCCAAGACAGCTCAGTGATTAAGAAACTACCTCTTTTAGGTGATGTACTTTTCAAGTATAGATTCTAGAACTTTAATGGTATTTAAATTGAGTTTGAAAATTCAATTCTTAGGCACACTAACCAGGTTTTAAGTGTTTAGTTCGTCCCCAGTGTTGCTAGTGGTTACGTGCTGGCCTGCACAGATGTGTGCTCGTCACTGTAGAAAGCTCTGCTGCGTAAAGTTCTGTATTGCACGGAGCTCAACAGACACCTGTGTTACCTAAGGAATCTCTCTCTTATCCAGTTGCACTGTTGTGGAATTCATAACTATTCAGACTGGGAAAATACAGATTGGTTCAAAGAAACAAAAAACCAGAGTGTTCCTCTTAGCTGCTGCAGAGAGACTGCCAAAAGCTGTAATGGCAGCCTGGCCAACCCCTCCGACCTCTACGCTGAGGTGAGTTTGACCTGGTTTTCACTTTCTAGTCACTGCCCAGACATTTTCAGTCTTTTTTAAATGTCTTTTGTTTTAGTCATGTCTATAAATTGCTTTGATTATTAGTTCTCATTTCCATTGTTGCCAGTGATTAGTAATCTGTGTGTCTGCAGCTTTCTCTTTAGAAACAAGTCTAATGGGGCTGTGTGTGTTCCAGGGCTGTGAGGCTCTTGTTGTGAAGAAGCTACAAGAAATCCTGATGCATGTTATCTGGGCGGCGCTGGCCTTCGCGGCCATTCAGGTGAGCAGGGCTAGCCCAGGAGCTGTTGTCAGAGGTGGTTTGTCCTTTCGTGTCAACTGTAACAGTTTTAGCTACTAAGCAGAGCGAATCTTCATGTACCAGACACCAGTTTCCAAAATCCAGAAAGAATGCTTTAAAGAAACTAGTGATCTTTATGGGGAGGGATTGTGTGAGGGGACTCTACCTTTTTTTCCTGAATCGATTAGTGAGGGCACCATTCAAAAAAGAAAAAAAAAATTACATTGTAGGTGTCTTAGGGTTTACTGCTGTGAACAGACACCATGACCAAGGCAATTCTTTTTTTTTTTCTTTTTTTTTTGGTTTTTTGAGACAGGGTTTCTCTGTGTAGTCCTGGCTGTCCTGGAACTCACTCTGTAGACCAGGATGGCCTTGAACTCAGAAATCTGCCTGCCTCTGCCTCCCAAGTGCTGGGATTACAGGCGTTCGCCACCACGCCCGGCTCTGACCAAGGCAATTCTTATAAGGGCAACATTTAATTAGGAGTGGCTTACAGGTCAGAGGTTCAGTCCATTACCATCTAGGCAGGAGCACGGCATTGTCCAGGCAGCCGTGGGACTGGAGGAGTTGAAGGTTCACCTCTTGTTCCAAAGGCAGCTAGCAGAAGACTGACTTCTACAGTAGGATGAGGGTCTTACGCCCATGCCAGCAGTGACAAGGAGACTCCAGCAAGGCCTCCGAATAGTGCTGAGCATATACAAACCACCACAGTGGGGGTATTCCTGGAAGGTATTTTGACAGAACTCTGCAGACCTCTTTAAAATACTGGTGTATTTCAGTTTGGCAGTGGAAAGCTTCCACTTGAGCATTTTTGTATACTGTTTCACTTTCTACTTCTTGTTTTTCTGTTCTGAGTTTTGTTTTTACTTTTTAAGTTTATTTTTGCTGTGGTGGAAATCAAATCTAGAATCCAATGTTTGCTAGGCAAGTGCACACCCACCGAACTATATATTTCAAATACTTACTTGTATTATTATTATTTCTATTTTACCTTATTTTATATATGTGAGTGTTTTGCCTGTGTGGATGTCTGGGTACCATGTGCATGCTTGGTACCGGTGGGAACCAGAAGAGGGCCTTGGATCCCCTGGGACTGGAAATATAGGTGGTTAAGTGCCACCATGTTGGTTCCCTCTTACTTGTAATGCTTAAATTTATTTGTTTTGTTGTAGCCACTTGATCAATTATCTAGGCTGGCTCCAAACTTATGGGCTTAAGTAGTCTCAGCCTATCTGGCATAATGGTGTACATTTAATACTAGACTCTTCTAAAAGGAGCAGTTTTATTGCTTTATAGAAAAGGTCTCCCAGTAAGAATTGAGGCTCTAGCCTTCTCCGTATTTGTGGACTTAGTTAATTTAGACATACTATCATGCAGAACAGAAGCCCTGGGAATCACTTGGCAGGCATGGGGTGTGCTGTCCATCCTTGGCATCTGCTCTCCCTCCTCTGCCAGTGGAAACAATCTCTGTATTAAAGTTGATAAAAGTATCTGGTGCTTGCTTCGTTGCTTACTGAATTGCCTTCCGCCAACCATACCCCCTCATTTCTTAGCCCCATAGGAAAACTGTTAAGTTAGAAGGACTGACACCTTGCATGCAGCATAAATGTCCTCATTTCTAGGCTCTTGGGTATATGCAGTATATCTTACAAGTTATGTTGGGTTAATATTTGGAGTCTAGTTGAGAATAGCCAGCTATTTCTAAAACTTTTCTGTCAAATCTAGTCTAAGCGGTTTTTGATTGTGTGTATATTTGGTTTTGTTTTTTGTTTTTCAAGACAGGTTTTCTCTGTGTAGCCCTGGCTGTCCTGGAACTCACTTTGTAGATCATGCTGGCGTCAGACTCACAGAGATCCACCTGCCTCTGCTTCTCAAGTGCTGGGATTAAAGGTATATGTGACCGAGCCCAACTTCTGAGTATTTTTCAAGGCTTTTAGTTCTTGAAATAGCCTTCTAGCCTCAAATGTATTTTAAGACACCTTTAAATTGTTACATTAAAGCCAGCATAATTGTTACTTCAAATGTGAGTTGTTTGGCCTTCATGCTCTGCATATTTGAGCAGAAGCTACTATATTTACTGGAAAGTGTCTCTAAAATGGCAAAGGGCAGTTGTTTATTTTGCTGGTCTTCAAACAGCAATGAAATGATTTATTAAAAAGCCTAGCTCCCAAAAAAAAAAAAAAAAAAAAAAAAAAAAAAAAAAAAAAGCCTAGCTCCCGGGTGGTGGTGGGAGGCAGAGGCAGGTGGATTTCTGAGTTCGAGGCAACCTGGTCTACAGAGTGAGTTCCAGGTCAGCCAGGGTTATACAAAGAAACCTTGTCTCGAGGAAAAAAAAAAAAAAAAAATTGCCGGGCGGTGGTGTCACACGCCTGTAATCCCAGCACTCTGGGAGGCAGAGGCAGGCAGATTTCTGAGTTCGAGGCCAGCCTGGTTTACAGAGTGAGTTCCGTGACAGCCAGGGCTACACAGAGAAACCCTGTCTCAAACAAACAAAAAAAAAAAAGCGTTGCTCCACATTTGCTATGGTCTCTGCCATCCTGAGATTGACTTTGTGGCTCAGGATAGTAGTGATCTAGCAGGGATGTGTTCCACACTGTGATTGTGTGTGCAGGCACACTCATCTCAGGATAGTAGTAATCTAGCAGGGATGTGTTCCACAGTGTGATTGTGTATGCAGGCACATTCATCTAGCCAAAAACAATAAAATAGAGCAGTCTTCCCAGGAATTCTGGCCTGGCATTTTTAGTAACTTTGTTTGATGACAAAGCTATACAATTAGAACACAGGAAAAAGCTTAGGAGTTGTGTAGTGATTGCTGTGCAGGAGATACACAGTTGTGTGTGGAAACTGTAACAGGTGCCTGTAAATGTTTCAAGGCTTTGATGTTCAAGATGTGATGTGTTCTGAGTGTGGAAATCTATAATAATGACATAAGTGACTCAGTAGCTTTTATACTTGTAACATGACCCAGAAAAGAATAGAGACTCACCAACCCATTCTCCTTTGCTTTCCACAAACAGGTAAAGCAGGGTGATAGGACCATCACACAGGCAGTGGAAAACCAAAGCCTGGACTCTATTGAGAAACTCTCATCTGAAAACTCCAATCACTAGGATTGGAGTTTTCAGATGAGATTTATAAATTCTTATTTTGAACGCTGACAGATTGGCACTGTAGCTGGTGGATAGAGAGATTAAATGGCTGAATAGATTCCTACAGAAACCAGGTTTCTTGACTCAGAAAGCCTAAAATATTTCCCGTGTCTCTTTAAGAAAACTTTTACTAACCATTGCTCTGGCCTAGTTAAATGATCCAGGCTTGTGTGGGACCAAAAAGAAAGAGAGTCATGAAAAACAAAAACCCTAGCTAATTAAAAAGGATTTTTAATATAAGCAAGAGAAATTTAGGATTTTTTTCATATATCCTTGTCAGCTTATAAATTGGCAGGATGTTATTCTTCTTTGCCAATAGACAAATGATCATCTAGGAATTTTGTATCTAAAGTTCTAATAATAGTACAAGTCAAGGTCTTTTGGTTAAGGTCTTGAGAGATTGTGCTGAGCAGGCAACATGGGGAGACTGGCTGCCAGTCTTTAATTTGGAGTATTCCAGTGAGCATACCCCAGAGGTGGTAGAGAGATCAGACTTTGGCAGAGGCTAGGCTAAGGGAATGGTAAAGGGAGGTCCTGCGGTTAGGGGAATGGGGGCAGTGATGGAGAAATGGTTCAGTGGTTAAGAGCACTGGCTACTCTTCAGAGGACCCAGGTACCCATTTGCCAGCACACAACTGTCTGTAACTTCAGTGTCAGGGAATCTTACGCCCTCTTCTGGCCTCCATGGTCATCAGGCTCAGACATGGCCCTCCTTGCGTGTATATATACAGGACATGCCATCTGAGCTTTGGTCTTTCCTTTCATGGCAAATGCTTTAACTGCTGCATCATCTCCCTAGCCCTTTTGTTCCAGAGGGGGCTTATTTCTCTCAGTGTCTATGAATTTGAGTAGTAGTTTGTACTGGACAAGTACTCAATATTTTGGGGGCACCTTAGAAGCTTATAGGCTGTAGCTTTTTGTTACTATGGATGTAGCCGTTGCTTTTTGTTACACTTTGAAATAATTTAGCGAAATCCTTTGACGGCTCTACCCACCTTCAGTGATAATAGCATCCAGAGCTGTACCGTAACACAACCAGAATATCAGCATTGATAACTACCAATTTCATCTGGGTTTCTCATTTATATATTTAGTCAGTTCTGTACAGTTGTATGACCTGAGTAGATGTCTGTATCCGTCACCACAGTCAAGATACCAAGGACTGCCCGGGCGGTGGTGGCACACGCCTTTAGTCCCAGCACTTGGGAGGCAGAGGCAGGTGAATTTCTGAGTTTGAGGCCAGCCTGGTCTACAGAGTGAGTTCCAGGACAGCCAGGACTATACAGAGAAACCCTGTCTCGAAAAAACAACAACACAAAAAAAAGATACCAAGGACTGGTTAAGAGCACTTGCTATTCTTGCACTGGACCCCAGTTCAGCTCCCATCTTGTGGCTGGGTTTTGTAACTGTACATGGGATGGATCACTAGGTGGGGTAGTCTGTGGATGTTCTTTTCTCTCAGTCTGTGCTCCACACTTTGTCTCTGTATCTCCTTCAGTGGGTATTTTGTTCTCCCTTCTAAGAAGGACCAGAGTATCCATACTTTGTTCTTCCTTCTTCTTGGGCATCATTTGATATGTGAATTGTGTCTTGGTAGTCTGAGCTTTTGGACTTATATCCACTTATCAGTGAGTGCGTACCATGTGTGTTTTTTTATGATTGGGTTACCTCACTTAGGATGATATTTTCCAGTTCCACCCATTTGCCTAAGAATTTCATGAATTCATTGTTTTTAAAGCTGAGTAGTATCCCATTGTAAAAATATACCACATTTTCTGTATCCATTCCTCCACTGAGGGACATCTGGATTCTTTCCAGCTTCTGGCTATTATAAATAGGGCTGCTATGAACATAGTGGAGCATGTGTCTTTATTACATGCTGGAGAATCCTCTGGGTATATGCCCAGGAGTGGCATAACAGGTATCATGCCCAGTTTTCTGAGGAACTGCCAAACTGATTTCCAGAGTGGTTGTATCAGCTTGCAACCCCACCAGTAGTAGAAGAGTGTTCTTTCTCCACATCCTGTCCAACAACTGCTGTCTCCTGGGTTGTTTTTTTGTTTTTTTGTTTTTTTTTTTTTTTTTTTTTTTTTTGGTGTCTGTCTAGGAAATTGTCCATTTCCTCCAGATTCTCCAGTTGTGTTGAGTAAAGGCTTTTGTAATAGGATCTGATGATTTTTTGAATTTCCTCAGTTTCTGTTGTTATATCTCCCTTTTCATTTCTGATTTTGTTAATTTGAATACTGTCTCTGTGCCCTCTGGTTAGTCTGGCAAAGGGTTTATCTATCTTGTTGATTTTTCTCAAAGAACCAGCTCCTGGTTTATTGAATCTTTGTATAGTTCTTTTTGTTTCTACTTGGTTAATTTCAGCCCTGATTTCTTTCTGTAGTAGAACTGGATTGTGGTGGTGCCATATTGCCTTGGCTGTTGTGTTCTTACATTGGCCTCTAGTTATCTGGGTTTGGGGTTGTTATAGGTTTAGGTGCTGATTTCTGAGTTTATCTGGGTGGTTTTTTTTTGGGGGGGGGTGTTTCTCCCCTGGTTTCTGTTTCTTGTCTGATCTTCTAGCCTGAGTGGAATGGGATTCTAGTGACCAGTGTGAGTGTTCAGATCCAGTGGAGTGTCTCCAGTGGGGTTTTTGTGGCCTATTGACTTCAAAGGTTTTGAGTGCCAATGTTGCCCCTAGGGTTTCTAGAACTGTCATGGCCTCCAAGAAAGCTTCAGTAGTTGTGTGTAACTATGGAGTCCAGGGCATTGGGTAAACTTAGGGCTGTTGGGTATGTTTTAATGGGAGTGGGTAGGCAGAGGGCAGGGTTTTACCTGGGGTTCCTGGTGCCTATGTGCCCTCTGGGGAAAGCAGCCACAGTAGTGGGTTAGTCCCCTGCCTTTTAAAATTCAATAACTTAGATCCTTCACTGTCCATGAGGACTTGTAACAGCAAAGTAATGTTGGTTACTATTTGTATTTTGTGAGAGATTGGATCAAGAAGAAGGAAGGAGAATCCCCTGGTTCTAGGAAGGCTCAGTGCATCAGTGTAGGGGAATACCAGGACAGGGAAGCGGGAGGGGTGGATTGGGGAACAGGGGGAGGGAAGAGGGCTTATGGAACTTTTGGGGAGGGGATCCAGGAAAGGGGAAATCATTTGAAATGTAAATAAAGAATATATCAAATTTGAAAAAAAGAATTCTGGAATCACCTTCTTTAATAATCTAGTTTAATCCCTTTGCTTGGCAACATGGCATGTCTATCCCAATATGCTACTCCAGAAAGACTAAAATACAGTTATGAAGGAGCCTTGACAAGAAAGAAGTCAACAGCAACAGAATCAAAAGTAGTAAATAAAAACAGAAGCCTTCAAAAGACACTAATGTTGTCTTTCCACTATTACAAGTTTTTGTGGGTTCTTTTTTTTTTTTTTTTTTTTTTTTTTTGGTTTTTCGAGACAGGGTTTAAAGGCGTGCGCCACCACCACCCGGCCTTTTTGTGGGTTCTTAATGAAACCTTTCTCCCTGAAATCCAGATGGCTAAAAAGACACTGTCAAACAGGCTTTCCAGGCTTGTGCTGTCCAGCATGGAAGTCACAGCCACATTTAACTAAAGTAAAAGTTTAAAATCCAACTCAGTGGCACTGGTTAAGATGCTTAGGAGCCACAAGTGCAGACATCTTTCACCATAGAAGCTGCTTTGGGAGCTGGGCTTGGTGGCGCATGCCTTTAATCCCAGCACTTGGGAGGCAGAGGCAGGAGGATTTCTGAGTTCGAGGCCAGCCTGGTCTACAGAGTGAGTTCCAGGACAGCCAGGGCTACACAGAGAAACCCTGTCTGGGGGACTTGGGTGGGGGTGGGGGGGGTGGGGAGGCTGCTTTGGGGAGCGCCACTGTGTACTATTAGTGGGGACTCTCCGAAAGACAGCCTCGTGCCTGCTTCAGAGTTCCTGGATATAAAGCAAGGTGCTGACACTAGTGTTTAGCGACTTCTGTTAAATATTGTGTGTTCATAAGAAACTTCCTTTTTCATTGTTACTGCTTTTTGAGAATTTGGGGTCATTAAAGCTTGAAATAATGGCCTTGCCAAGAAAGAACTACGCACTTGCCAGGGGTCAGCCTTGTTTCACAGTGTTTTCCTCCTGCAGCTGCTGGGCATGCTGTGCGCGTGCATCGTGTTGTGCAGACGGAGTAGAGACCCTGCCTATGAGCTGCTCATCACCGGTGGAACCTACGCATAGCAGGCAGCGCAGCCTGAGCAGAGTTGTAGTGTCCTTGGTCTGATCTGGAAGGTGAATTGAGCAGGCCTGCAGCAGTTGGTTCCTGAGTTCATCTAGTCAAAGCACACGCACACTGGTGTTGGATCGCAGGTTGGCATTTCACTTACCCACTTTCTTACCTGCCCATCTATGGCTTTCTTACCCCTGTTCTAGATGATTCTCCATGCCCTTAATCTCAGAACCATTTACAAATTCTGTAATGTGGAAGAGCTAAATGAGGGTGTGGCCTGCTTCTGTCACCTCTGAGGAGTAACGGGACTGTGTTGTGATATCACTGGACCCTTTTCGTCTTCATAGTGAGACCTCTTGGCCAAAGGGTTGGGGGTAAGAGGGAGGACGCCAGCTGTCTGGTGCCGCTCACCAGTGTCCTTTTAAAGAATATATACTGTAGTACAATAACATAGCAATTGTACAAAATGGATAACATAGATTTTAGAATCAAACAGTATGTGTCTTTGTTCATCTTCAAAATCAAAGACTGATCTTTGGAATTAGTGGTTTTTAATCAAAGCTGGCTTTATAGGAAGACTATAATGTATGCACTACTGTTTTAAAGCAGTTAGTATGAGTGTGTGCGTTTCTGTGTGATTGAACCCATTCATCATAAGTCTTACACTCGTTAGAGATAATGTACCCATGGAGACTAGCAAAATAGTATGTAGATGTGATCTCAATTGTAAATAGAAAAATTTAATTCAATAAACTCTGTATCAACCCTCACCATGTAGTTTTTAATTATTTGGGGATATTTTAGTTCCACAGCAGCAGTATACAGCAGGATAATGTTTCAGATGCTGCTGTTGACTGCAGTTCATTGTGATTTACATGGGCTTCCATTAAATGCTGCCAGATTCTAAAGGCTGTGGTATTCAGCAAACCACAGGTGCTTTCTAGAGTACTTAGAACATCTGCAGAGTGCAAAGGCCTAGGGGATGGACAGTGATGGTGCTGTTCTTGACCCAAGGACTCTGAAATCCTAACACAGGAGACGCATACAAGAGCCGGTAATTTCTATCAGTGCAGTGGTGGTAGTACAAAAGAACAGGGCCCAAAAAGCCGGGCGTGGTGGTGCACGCCTGTAATCCCAGCACTTGGGAGGCAGAGGCAGGTGGATTTCTGAGTTTGAGGCCAGCCTGGTCTACAGAGTGAGTTCCAGGACAGCCAGGACTACACAGAGAAACCCTGTCTCGAAAAAAAAAAAAAAAAAAAGAACTGGGCCCAAAGGAGGCACCCAGAGAGGTCAGGGGTGTGGTATTGTGTAGAAGGTCTGGTAACATCACTTATGGACTTCTGGAAGAAATGCCCAAGCCTAGAAGGCCTGGAAGGCTCTGCAGGGGCCTGGGCAGGGGTTGTTTAAGACATGGTTAACCAAAGACCCTCTTTGGTCATAGAGAACTTGTGCAGGTGAAACCTGATTGTACTACTGATGACATCAGGCCTGCCTTGGTTGGCCTCTAGCAATTCAGAGGATGGATTGGAGGGAGCGTGATGAGACTTCCATTAGGAGCATACAGTGGAGGACTGTTAGGGACCACCAGAAGGAGGAGATGGCAGCCAGCATTCACTGACTTGATGTGGGACACAGAAGGAGAAAGGACTGTAAAGATGAATCTCAGAATCCTGGCCCAGTCAGCTGGGGAACCAGCCAGTCACAGAAACAGAGGACAAGTGGGAACTGTATCTAGGGTTGAGGTCATGTTCAGTGTGGGGTCTTTTAATGTTGAGTTGCCTGAATATCTTTTTAAGTTTTTGTCAAGTGGACATGTGCAAAGAAGAGGGTTGAACCTAATCCTGTGGAAGCGGTACAGCCTGCCCCGCCTTCAGAGCTGCTGGCATTGGTGATTGCTCCCTGAACTGCGTCCCCGCCCTCTGCCTGTTCATAGTAGGCAGGGATGCTTGTGACCTCTCACCGAAGCCTCCTTCCTCAGCACAGTCATTGACGCTGTTGCTGAGAACCATTCTATGGCTTTCCTGTCACAGGCTGGATCTGAGCCCAGCAATATGTCATCAGCAACATTAGTTGCTCCTTTTCTGCATGGCCTGACTAGCTCTGGAGTAGGAAGCTGCTTTGATAGGGTGCCAGTTGGTGTCCAAGGAACACACTTGACATTCCTCTGATGCTCGGCTGGAGAGCACCATCTTCCTGTGCTCTGCCGGCCGAGCCGTGTTGGGGGAGGGGGGAGGGCGGGGGCAGGGCAGCAAGCACTCAGTTCCTGCCCTGCTAGCTTTACATGTGATTTTTCTTGGCTTGAGAACCACTAGAAGGGGACTCGTCCAGCCAGAGCCCTTCCTTCAAATTAAACTTCTCTCTGCTTAGCACCTGCAGTCTTGATGGCCCCACACATGGCAGACAACAGTGCTTGCTCTTCAGAGTGCCAGGAGCTGCTGCAGTAAAGCCCTCGGGCCCTGCACAGCGGAAGCACTGGTGGACCCAGAGCTATGGAGACCAGGCCCTAAGCCATCAGCTGTGTCCAGGACTAGCTGTAGTTGAGAACCCCTGCTGCATCCTATTGCCTTTATATTTTTATTTAGAAATAAATTTCAGAGGCCATACAAAGTTATAAGAATTAAAGACTCTGGAAAGCCTAATTGTCCTTTACCCAGGTGTGCCTGCTGACCTTTGTCCTACTTCATGGGTCATTCCTGTCCTCAAACACGCATGCTCACTCTCTCCACAGACACCTGTCCTCAAGTACTCCAGCTGGTCTTTTACAAAAATAGTGTCTCACAATCACAAGTACAGGTGCCAAATTTGGTACCTTACAATCCTGATGAAATAATCGCCTTCTCACACCAGTTGGCCTCTCAGGGGCCTTTGCCGCGTCGCTTCCTCTGCAGGTCCCATAGTTCTGTCTCAAGGGATGTTGACATAGACTATACAGAGCAGACATACGTACACACATGCAGACATACATACATCTCAGGTGATGTTGACAGACTATATACAGAACATAATATGTACGTATGCACATGCATCATACATGCATGCATGCACACTTACATGCATATATTCATCCCCTTTTAAATGTTGCTGCTTGGTTCGAGCTTATCTCCTGTTTCTTCCTTCTGAGGAGGCTTTAGAGTCCCAGGTGGCTGGGAGACAGTGTAAGCTCCAGGTTCACCTGGGTTGTCACAGGAGGCCTTGTGCCTGCCCACCCCCGCTGCCTCTGACGCCCAAGGTGTGTGAACCTGGTCTGGTGAGGAGGTGGTGTGAACAGGAACATTAGAGTTTACTCTGTAAGGGGTGGGTACCTGCTGGGAGGAGTGAAAAGGACTCTGAAACAGCCCAGCAGAGAATGGCTTCCACCCTCAGGACCCTGCAAGAAGGCCTGCCTGAGGAGCTGTGGGCCTGCCGGTGCTACTGATGCTACTGGCAAAGCTTTTGTCATAACATTAAAAAAAATTTTTAAGAAATGTAGTAAGTCTAAAAGAACATTCCTCAAGTGAAAGCGGTCTGCCCGTTCAGGGACGAGAACAGACGCAGTGTGGCCGTGGGCTTTGGCTTTGCTCTTTCCTGGTTTGCTGTCTAGACTATTCCCGTCCTCTCACGGCATGACATGGTAGTCTTTTTAGGCTAGACTGTAGATGTGCCAGTTGTTCCTGTTTGCATCATGGCCATCTTAGATAATGGTTCGCCACTGTGCCGGGTGGAGGATGGCCTCTGTCTTCCTACGGTGAGTACATCCTGGCCACGTGCAGCCCCGTCACACATGGCTTCTCAACAAGAACATGATACTTTCACTGTGCAAACATGAGTGGGTTAGTCCAGTCAGTCCACAACTGAAGCGTCTACTGGTGTAGCACAACAGGAGAGAGAGACAAGGTTTGACTAAACTCACTACTTAGCCCAGGCTGTCCTCACTTGCTTGATCCCCCTCTCCTTCGGGAGAACTGGCATTACAGGTATATACGACCACTCCTGGCCACTTGTTTTAATAAGTGGGAAGCATGTGGATGTTAACAGGTAACATAGATGAGACCTGGTGAGATAGTCCTGTGGTTTGGCTGCCTTGGAATCTGGGGCAGGAGGATTGCAAGTTCAAGCAGGGCCTGTCTAGACTATGGAGTGAGGTGAAGGCCAGTTTATGCAACTTTGTGAGACCCCCATCTCAAGAAGTAAAAGGAAGATTTGAAGAACTGAGAGTCGGCTCTGGCTAAGAAGTTGATGAGTGGCTTTTATAGACTCTTGTTCAGTTCCCAGCAGCCAAATCAGGCCTGGCTGTAATGTCCGCTCCTGGAATCAAGGCCCTCTGGCCCTCTCTCTCTCTCACACACACACACACACACACACACAAGGAGAAAACCAGAACTCGTTGTTGTTGTTGTTGTTGTTGTTGTTGTTGTTGTTGTTGTTAAAGCTGTCTTGGTGCAGGGCACTTGCTAGCATGGTGGTATAGTCAGTCACCAGTACCATACACAACAGAAGTGATTACAAAGTACAGTGTAAACAATTCCTGAGCCTGTGTGTACTGTTTCCACCTCTATCAAGTTTGTATTCTGTGCACAGCTATGCTCTGTGGGATTGGCAGCCAGAGACCAGCATCACCACAAACAGGATGGCGGGATGCTGGGCCTCAGTGTGGACTGCTGAGTGGTGGGAATTTCAGCTCCCTTGTCACCTTGTGTGTGCCCCGTGTTGTTGATGGAAACAGGTGCCACATTGGCAGCTGGCAGGCCTCCGAAGCCATCTCACACGGCATCAAGTGAACCAGCTTAAACAGACCACGCCAGGGCCGTACGGCCACCACAGGCCCAGTTTCAAAGCAGTTTCCATCCTGCACCAGGCTTTTCTGCATATTAAGGATTGTAGTAATTTATTCTGTTCCTGAAAGGTCACATTTCGTTTTCACAGATGTGTCCCATTGCTTTCCAGAAAAGATTATAGCAGTTTCTGTTGCCACTGGCCAGGCATATAAATGCACATTTCCCCCACACCCTTGTTGACCCTCTGGGTGTTGCCTGCCTTTTTTTTTTTCTATTCTGGTAGGTGAAAATGTGTATCTGGCTGTCAGCCAGTCCTAGGCTCTTTTAAGACGTGGCTCCTGACCTTTGGGCGTAATCCCTTACCTTCTTTGATAAGGTTTCTTTGTTCTCTACAGATCTTAACAGTGTGTAGGCAACTTTTCTGTGAGACCACCGTGGTCTGTAAGACCTTTTCTAGTGGTTGTTTGGGGGGGGGGAGGAAGAGCTGTTTTTTAAACGTTGGCCCTGTATCCAGCATCCTTGCAACAGTTGGGTGCCCTCCATGGCTGTCTCTTGGAGTTTCTTTGGGGTCTCCGAAGGTTGCTCCAGAGGGACCACCGAGTTTAACTGCTGACTTTTAGAGGGGAAGGTGACTCATCCAGACCATGCTCTGCTCCAGGTGTGTGCAGTAAGGATAGACATGGTTATTAGGACACAGGAGAGGCATCCTAAGCACCTGATGCCTGGTGGATGGACACTCCTGGTCAGAGGCAAGTAGAGTGGACCATAGAGTATGTTTTCAGATTGTGAGAGAGAAGTCTAGCCAAAGGCCCATTAACCAGGAGGTTCTACATCGGAATCACCAGGAGAATGTTTGAAAATCAGGCTGCACTGCACAGATCACTGCTTGGCGCCCTGAGCAGCCTGTTGGTCCAGTGGGTAAACCTTGAATGCAGCTGGAGGCAGCCTGAGCTTTCTCCCTTGGCCCTGCGGTGGGCTCTGCTGAGCGGGGTTGGAAAAGCCCCATTCCTGTGATTTCGACAGTCTGAGGTGCCTGAGAGCACTGTATGTGGTGACCTTTTAGGAGGCCTGGTGGGAAGTAGCCAGACCATGGAGTGGGTCATGCCGAGCTGGCTGGGCCCCAGAGCAGCCAGGGGAAAGCGGTGGTGGCGCTGCCGCCTGGTCCCCACTGGGAAGCACGCTTCTGCAGCCGAGATCCAGAGGCTCCGAGCGGGGCTATAACAGGTGATACCCCCTCGCTTTTAAATAGTATCTGACCAGTAACACTTTGAAGGAGTGCCTTGCATAAGGCCTGTTGAACCCCTCCTACTGGAGATGGGTATTCGGAGATAAGTGAGACCGCCAGAGGGTAAGCTGCTCAGAGCCTGATGCTCTGACACTGGAGAGGCTGTGTCTTCCCTCTGCTGCGCTGACTTTGAGCTGCCCTCCGTCAGGGAGATGCCATAGTTATTTATATACACAGTTGTGCCAGCCCCTCCTCCGCCTGGCATTGTCCCTGTGTGGTTGGTTCCCGGCCACTGACACTGTGACCTGATACACAGACCAGGAACACTGCGGATGCAGGAAGCTTAACATGGGCGGCTTTCCCCTGGGACTGGTTGTGACCCCCAGGGTCTCTGTTCCTTTCTCTGGATGCCGTTACTGCACAGTGCTTACCCATCATCCAGTGGGGCCCACTGACACTGCAGTACCTGTCAGAGGTGTGATAAATATCTAGGCTAAAGGTTTTTAAAAATCTTTGCAGTGGAATGGGATGATCAATCAAGATGACAGGGTATTTTCAAAGAATAGAAAAGGCTCTGATGGAGAACTTTCCACTCCTTCCTCTGCACTACCAAAGGTCCGTCCTCTTGTTTTCTGCTTGTTTGCTCTGCCTGCCCCAGGTCCCCTGCTCCACCTGGGAAGACCTGCCCACCCGGAAAGGCCTCGGTCAGAGTTCACACGCCTCTCCTCTCCGCTCCCCCACCCTTCTGCACACTCCAGAAGCTATATCCCCGTTCATTTCTCTGGTCCAGCTGCCACTTTGCAGGCCAGCCTTCATCCTGTCTTTGGACCCGCCCCGACCTCACTGGCCCGGAGGATGAGGCCAGGGCACCTTGGCAAGCACCAGCCCTGCTACTGTCCAGGAATCTGTCTGGGTTGAGTGAGGTGCAGGAGTCTGGTTGGGCCAGGCAGGTAGGACAGGGGTGGCCAGGACACCTTAGTTTTCTGGCCCAAGCAGGTTTGCTGCAGCCAGGTCTTTTATTTGCTAGCTTTGCTGTCCTTCAAGGGAGAGGACCAAGCCCTGGATTAAGTCATTCTCCAAATATCCCTGTGTGTATATCTGATGTGTCACAGATGGGTGTGGTGTTTGGTCACCTCACAGGATGTTCATGAGGAGGAAAATGACATTTCCAGAAGGATGTCAACGCCAGCCTGGTTCTTTCCAGCCGCTCAGAGCCCTTTTCCATTCTGCCTGCCACATACTCTGCGAAGCAGCAGTGATGGCAGACTCCTCAGAACAGCCAGCCTGATCCTCAGCCCCAGAGCCGGTCCCAGGATCTGCTCCCTGGACCTTTGCACCCGCCTGGACCCAGCCTGTAACGTTCCCTCGTGATGGATGAGAGCGCACAACCCACAGGCCGCCCAGCCTTGTCGCATGCATGGCTGCTTAACCAAGCCCGCCTTTCTGCTCCAGTGAGGAGGATCAGAGAATGAGGACGCACTGGTGCTGAGCACAGGGAGCCCTTTCAGGACCTCCACCCCCGACAGTGCTTGCTCACAGTGTCACCTCTGGCAGCTGACATTGGCCAGGGCACATGGGCCGGCTTCCAGGTGGGCCCGCAGCGGCTCAGCACACAGGATCGGGCCGTGTGCCATGAGCCGTCCCTGGTGTGCTGCCTCCAGAGCCGCCGGCTGTCTCTCATCCCCATGTCGTCCTGCAGTCAGACATTTGCCTTATCGTGGCTGCTGCCGCCTCTCCCTGCCGCCCTCCTGAGCCCCTTTCTCACGAGCGTCTTCCTGGCTGTCCCAGAACGTAGCTGTGGCAGCCTGGGAGCTTCGGGCACCTGGATCAAGGCCTCTCCTCTGTCCCTGGCTGAGACTGGGTCTGACTGCCCTGAAGGCCTGTCTGTAAGGGGCAGAGCTCTGTTCTCCCAGACTCCACATACTCTGTGGCTTTCTGAATCGAGGTTCTGGACACTGGGTAAGAGAAAAGGACCCTGCACTCCTTCCGGGAGAAATTTATTGAGAGTAGCCAGCACCCAGCCCATCCCCAGCACCACCAGGCTTGGTTCTGGCCCCGTGAGGCCTGGGCAGTGACCTCAGTCAGGGTAGAGCTGTGTGGGGGCTGCTGGCCTCTCCTCAGAGCTTCTCCAAGTACGACCCAGGGACAAAGCCACGTTGTCCGTTTCGTTCCACAGTCCACCAGCCGTCCTCCCCTTCCAGAATGACTGCCAGAACGTCTCCCGCGGAAATGTCCAGCTCATCAGAATTCTGGGCAAGAAATGGCAAGTGCGTGAGATGGGAGGGGCCACCAGGACAAGCGTGCTCTGCGCTGGGGCCCCCACTCTGGCAGCGGCACGCTTGTCTCCCAGGGCGAGCAGTGTGCTGAGTCATGCTCAGGCCTCCAGGGAGATAGACAGGCTGTGGGGTTCTCCCAAGGGACCTGGCCTCCTAACGCGCTCAGGTTTGTCATGGAGACCTCCTATCCTGGGCTTCTCTCACTGCTCCAACCACTGCAGCTTCTCAAAGATGCTTGTCACACCCCAAGGGCAAGCTCTAGACGAATCACACAGCCATCTACTGCTACCCAAGTACTCCGTTACTGTCCAGATCTGTACCCTTGAACATGACCTCAGTACAGCCCCATCTAGCCTGCCTTTATGTGTGGGTATATTGGCCTAAGTTCAGGGCCTGCCTTCCAGGCCTCACCCCCAGCGCCCAGCCCACCCCACCCCCACTTCAGCCCAGGGCTTGAGTTGGATTCCAGCCCAGCTCTAGCACAGATGCGCTGTGGCTGCCCTAATCACCCTTCTCCAAGGATGTCAGAAAATAGTTCCAGCACAGCTCAAGGACTCGATTTTGGTCACTGTGCTTCTCTGGGACCACAGCAGACCCTGGTCCAGCAGATGGTCACTGAACTCTTGCACTCTCTGGTGCTGTGTAAGCGCTCACACCCCAGGCGTGCTCCCAGGCGCAGGGGGAGCCCATACCTGTGCGCTGTAGTCGTAGAGTGCCCGGTAGTCCTGGGCTGGTGAATTAAGGCTCCCCTGGGTCGCCTGCACTTCAATGGACGCATAGACCAACTCCTTCTGCTCCGGGGTGGGAGCCAGAGTGTCTGTGGAAGCTGAGAGCAGGATGAGGCCCGAGTCCTGCCTCCTTCTGAGGACAGTGCTCCCTGGAGACTGCTGGGGTGGGCCTTAAACCTGCATCATCCATAGCCTTGGACAGCAGTGCTCCATCTAAGCTGTATAGGAGTCCTCTCCTCCCCACTGGTGGAAGACATGCCCCCTGTCCCTCCCTGTCATTTACCAGCAGGAGCTTGAGAAGGTGTGGTCTTGGGACTTCCATGGAGCAGCCCAGAGAACCTGGAGGTAGCGGGGAGAGAGGTGTGGGCCTCGCCTTACCTCACTGGAAGCAAAGGGACTAACTGGGGCTTCTCAGCACTTCAGGACCTCGGCCAGCCTGCTGCCACCACAGGCCTCCCCACAGGCCAGTCCTGTTAGTCCCTTGGTTCTCAGCATCCTCCTCCCGTGGTCACTGTCATGGTCATCTCGGCGCCTGCAGCCAGCAAGGCCCCATCCCCACTAGACACCACCCCCAGACTCTGGGGAGGAGGCAGCAGCTGCCTTTACAGTTCAGCTCCCACGCATCTTGCCAGGCCCAGCCAGTTTGGGCCAAGCAAGTCTTCCTTTCCTTGGCCCCACAGTGACTAGGCCAGGCCACCCACAGGGCACAGGTCTAGGGCCTTAGCACCTGGCTACAGCCGGGCCAGGGAGATGGCCCTGTAAAAGCCTGGTGAATCCAAATGTCTGGGCTCTGGGCCATTCATAAACCGCCTAAGTCTCACCCATGCTACCTCACAGTTAAGACACTAGCCTGCCTCACAGAGGGCCAGACAAGGAAGCCAGAGTGGGCACTTGCCCAGGACTCTCCACATAGTCATTGGTGGATAGCTGGAGTGTGAGTAATTAGTACCCGGGGTTCTCTGATAGTAGTTTGATCCTGGAATATCTCAATGGGGTGGCCAGCATCTGAACGAGGCCCCGGACCCACAGGCTGTTCAGCCGTGCGATGTGGGAGGCGGGCTGGCCCCGAGGCTGTGCTCACCTCTTCATCACACCGCAGGAGGGCTGGACACTAGGGCTGCCAGTCGCTGGGGTGACCTCCCGGTCATAGTAGTTCTGATAAGGCACCGGAGCTGTAGGGAGCAAATGCCTGAGGCCCAGAGCAGCGAGGCCCTCACTCAGGCCTGCCCGCCTCTGCCACGCGTGCAGGGACTGAAGGCATGCAACACTGTGGCCTCTGCCACGCGTGCAGGGACTGAAGGCATGCAACACTGCCTCTGCCACGTGTGCAGGGACTGAAGGCATGCAACACTGTGGCCTCTGCCACGCGTGCAGGGACTGAAGGCATGCAACACTGTGGCCTCTGCCACGCGTGCAGGGACTGAAGGCATGCAACACTGTGGCCTCTGCCACGCGTGCAGGGACTGAAGGCGTGCAACACTGTGCCTGGCTTTTTTTTTTTTTTAAGATTTTTATTAATTTTAATTAGTGTTGATGTGTGTATTCATGCGGAAGCCAGAGGTGACAGGTCCTCTGGAGTTAGATGGTTGTCAGGTGCCTGGTGTGGGTGCTGGGAACTGAATGGGTACTCCAGAAGAGTAGAACTACCCTGTCCCCCAGCCTGAGTGTGGTCTACCCCCATCCAGTCGGGAGGTGTGCACGCCCCCCTCTGGTGGGGCCTTACCTGGGGGCTCTCTGCCAGTGCTCTTGGACTGGATGAAGCTATTGATGTCCCCTTCCACATCACAGCCCTCGAGTGTCAGCCGCACTTCCTCATAGAGCTAGGGGTGGGGTGAGCAAAGGCTGCGTTCAGGCTTCACCCCAAAGTCAGCCTGATCCCCAGCCTTGCTTCAGCCCTGCCCTGACTCGGCCTTCAGGCTCGGTGCTGGCCAGAGGGGTGAGACCTGGCTGGTGCCTGTTTCCTGATGCCCTGAGCCCGGACCCCAGAGGAGAGGCCCCGGCTCACTCCTGTCCTCTGACGCCCATGCTGTAACCTGCTTTAAGATGAAACGCAGGGAAGTGGTGTTAAGATCAGGTCACTCAGTGAAGCTGGGCTTTGGGTGTGAGGGTATCTACTGTCCACACTTTCTGCTGACACGAGGAAGCCACCAGGATCAGCTAGCTCATGGGCAGGAGGGGTCAGAGGTGCCCTGAAAGTTCAGAAGCCAGGGCTCCTGGTGTGGGCAGTAGCCCCCTAGCCTGGGCTATGATGTACCCTGGCCTGTGAGTACTGGGTTCTGTAAGGTGAGAGGAGAGAAGGGCACCCTGGCCATCCTGAGAGAAGTGGAGGAGGGGTGTAAGAGAGCCTAGACCAGACTCCCACCAGCATGAGCCTGGAGCAGAGCCCCTCCACCCCCACCAAGTCTCTGCTGTGCTGGGGAGGGTAGATGGACACAGCCCTGAGGCGGGAGGCAGGGAACCACAGAAGCATGGTGTTCCCGTGCCTGGAGGCTGGCCCAGAGGCCACGCGGACTCCTCTGTCAACTGCAGAGGTCTGGGGGTGGCTGGCTGGCCCCAGTGCCACGTCAGACTCCCCTGTCAACTGCAGAGGTCTGGGCTGGCTGGCTGGCTGGCCCTGGTGCCATGTCAGACTCCCCTGTCAACTGCAGAGGTCTGGGCTGGCTGGCTGGCTGGCCCTGGTGCCATGTCAGACTCCCCTGTCAACTGCAGAGGTCTGGGCTGGCTGGCTGGCTGGCCCCGGTAGGCCTGAGCTTGCCATGCTGCCCTCAGAGCACACACCTCGTCGTCCTTGACGCACTGCATGGAGAGCTGGTTGCAGTGCACCCACAGGGCATTGCGGAGGATGGTGAGCCGGTCAAACTCCTGCAGCTGGAAGGCCTGTTGAGAAAAGGGAGGGAATACTGTGGGGCCAGGCAGCCCCCACCGCTCAGCTAGCTGACCAGGGCAGAACACTCTGCTGCTGCCAAGTCTAAAGCAGAGGCAGCCCCGCAGGTCCACAGGGCAGCTGGAGGGAGGCTGGACTGTCAGGATTGCCTGCCTGCGTCTCCTCAAGTCCCCGTCCTAGAATGGAGGCTGGTCCCGGGAGGCCAGTGAAAGGCACAGGAAAGATCCAGGGCATAAGGCCAGATGGTGAGTGTGGGGAGACGCTAGGCACCAGCCCCCACCCCACCCCACCCCCGGCTCCCCACAGGAGGAGCAGGCACTTGCCTGGGCCGCTCACCTCACACGTGGTCCGGTGCTCCTGCTCCCATTCGGTCCTCGCTCTCTCCAGTTGCTCGATATTTTGCCTATACACTCGCTCTACAAACACAGGGGAGCCTTCGGCAGGCCTGGTAGCCTGGATCTCCCCCGACAGTTCTCGGGACAGGAAAGCCTCTGTCCTGCCGCCACCCACCCAGCACACTCTCCCCAGGGGCCTGGCTAGCTGTCGGTCACCACACACAGCCACCGTGTCTCGCTCTTCCCACTTCCCCACTATGCTCTGAGCTCCAGGGGCTGGAGCAGAGCTCTTTATGCAGAGGTCCTCTTCCATTTCCAAGCCCCCTCACTTTACAGGTGGTAAACTGAGGCTCCGGGAGGGCACCTCTGTAAGCTGTTGTGCTACAAGCTAGCAAGCTGAGGTTATGACTTGGTCATCTGGCACCCGCTGAGGGAGCAGCAGATGTTAGCGGGGTGGAGCAGAAGGAAGGAGGATGCCATGCCTGGGATGGGAGGATCAGGTAAGGGACAGGAGCCAGGAAGGCCGGCTGTGAGCATCTGTCATTTTGAGCGAGATGAAGGGATGTGGCCCTGTGGATCTGGGGCTCTGAAACCCGGGGTCTTGGATTCGAGTGCTGTCGGCACCACTGGGCAGCTTCTCGCCCGCCTGTGTGCCCGATTCCTTATGGCTGTGTACAGTGGCTGAGGAGGCATGGCCTCCGCACCCTGGAGAGCATGCCTGGAGAGGCACACAGGGCCGGGGCTGGCAGGTGGGAGAGCACGGGCTGGAGGGAGAGCCTGGGGCGATGGCCAGGGCCACATACCTGCCTCTGTGGCTGACTCCTTGCACTGCTTGGCTTTGTTCTGGCTCTGAGGAGACAGAGTGGCACTGAGTCCCAGCCCAGGACTCCTAGCCTTGGCGCTACTCCGAGGTGACTAGTACCCTCCCTGGCCACCATCCAGGACCAAAGTATAGATGGGTGAATTCTATCGCTCACCAGCAGCCTTGCTGCTGAGGGGCTCAGGCCGGTTCCACAAAGGGGAAATGAAAGCAGAAGCCCGCAGACCACCAGGAGACGCGGAAAACGCAGGTGCCATGCGGCCCCTGCTGCAGCGCTGCTTAGAACCTGGACTCTGGTCCACCTGGATTCAACTCACCCACAACTCTGCCCTCGGTGTGTACAAGTGTTAAGTCTAAGGGCCCCGGTGGCTCAGTCACCCCTGTCCTGTCCAGAGGTTGCCCGTCCTACCGAGGTCCTGTGCTCAAGGATAGTACTTGAGGATGCCCTTTGCATAGAGTGGACATTGAGAATTGCAAAAGGGTGAGCAGCTAGCCTGGTCCCAGACGTTAATTCAGCACAGGGATGGCAGCCCTTCCCCGCCTACCGACATCCCCCACCCGACCCCACCCCACCTCACCCCACCCCACCTCACCCCACCCAGACACACCTTCTCTACTTGCTTCTGGTGGCCGTTGGCACTCACACGCTCGAAGGCCTGCTCAGCATCGTCTGCGTCCCTGCACTTCTGATCGTAGGCCTTCTTGGACTAAAGGTGTGGAGGGGTGTGTCTGCAGGGCCACATGCCCCAGGGGAGGCTCCCTAAGCCCAGACTCCCTCCCAGGGGTGAGAGTAGGGGACTTTGATAGAACAGGCATCACTCCCAGGGACAGATGCAGGGGCTGAGGCACGTTTCCATGGAGACTTTGGGCCCTGTCTTCCAGACTCCTCTGCCTGCCCTCTCGTGTGTCCCTTATCCCTGCTACTCATGGACTACGTGTGTTCTTCAGGCATGGCACTGAAGGACTTGTGATGATAAACAGGTCCTGGGCATCCAGCACAGTCCACATAATGGACCACGGTCTGAGGCAAGCCTGTCCCAGAAATCCAACCCAGGACTCTTAGAGGGACCTCCACGGCCCTCCCATTTACCTCCATGGTCTTCTTGTAGAGTGACAGCTTGCTCTTCTGGACACGGTCCATGACGGCCTCATACTGCAGGAGACATGAGGCTCTGAGCTGGGGGCTCTGGCCTCAAGACGCTCCCCTAGGCCAAGAGGATGGGTTGTCCTTGTCCCTGGGACATGACACCCCTCCAAGGTCATAGTCACAGATGTCTGTGTGTCTGTGTCCACCTTCTCCTAGATACCTCCGTCAAAACAATACCAGCCAGGTATTTAATCCCAGCACTTGGGAGGCTGAGGCAGGAGGATCTCTATGAGTGTGAGGCCAGCATGGTTCACATAGCAAACTCCGAGCCAGTCAAGGCTACATAGCCTTGCAAACAAAACTGCAGTACCTACACTCAACAGAACAACAAAGAAAAGCTTGGGCAGTGGGTCTGTCTAGTGTTTCCTTAACTGTGGACCTCAGCCAGAGAATCCCCACCTACATATATATACACTGCATGAGTCCTGAGTCATACACAAGCCGCACTGAGTGTGCACTGGCATTTACACTCACAGCTCGTCCATCCTCAGCCCCCATCGCCCAGTTGTGCACACACCACACTCCAGTGTTCACCCGTTCATGACCACGGGGGACCATCGCGGACGCATGCATACTCGGAGCCACACCGCAGGCCCAGCATGACCCTCAGCTGCTGGGCTTCCTGTTGCATGGGTGGAGTGGAACAGCCAGGGCAGGGGCTGACAGGAGATTTGGGGGTAAATGCCTGTGGCTTTAGGATTGGAACCAGTTTGTGCCCTGGGGTTTTGGGGAGGCTCTGGCAAGCCACCTGATTACAGAGGCAACAGCATAGTCAGAGACCTGCATGTGCATCTGGGTAGCCGAGGACACCATGTGTCCCTCTCCTCGTGGACAGTGTACAGACTCAGGCTCGTCCCAGCTCTGATGGCGGAGGCTGGCTAATCTGAGGGGGGAACTGTTCTGACCACAAAGCTCAGAGTCTAGCCCATGTCCCCTGACACCTGCAGGTTCTCACGTGCTCTGCAGCAAGCCTTGGATCAGAGGGACCACCTGTTCAAACACCGAGAGTCCAGGTAGTTTCGGGGGATACCTTTGGGGGCTCATCTGTTCAGGAAGGCAATTTAGATTCCTGTAAGCCTGAGGCTGTCCAGATGGGCAGCCAGAGTATACAGCTAGCCAGCGAACTAAGTTTCTGCCTTATGGTCCTGTTAAGGGTCAAGTTCCCAAAGCAAGGGAGGTAAATAAGAGTATCTCATACAAGAGAGAAACTGAGGCACAGTTGTGAAGCAGCCTCTGGCTAGGTGCTCAGCCCAGGTCACAGTCACAGGTTGGGGAGAGGAGTTCCCTCCCTGCGGAGCGCCCCAGTCTGTGCTTACACTGCATGAGGCACTCACCTCCTTGCTATGCGGCCACTCCCCATGTGGCCAGCCATGCTCGGCATGTTGCTGCTCCCCCTCGAAACGGTCTCCCCGCTCCTTGCTGAGCGGCCGTGCAGAGTACTGACCCCAAGTCTGCCTGTCCCCAGAACCAGCAGTGCTAATCCTTGTGTTCAGAGCCAGCTTCCAGGGACCACTCAACTCAGGTGGGCCCCCCCGCCCTGGACACTTGATGCTGTCCCTGACCCTCCACAGTCTATGATGGGGACAGTCCAGAAGCCCCACATCGTTTCTCTTCCCGGCATGCGGCGGCTCTGTGGTAGACCTCCGCGGAGCACTCTGGTCCAGAGCCGCTGCATACCACATTATCATGGTAGGCTTCCCCCGCCAACTAGAAGAGAAGAGACCCTCAGCTGCGGATCTGCTTACCTTGATTGGCCTGTGGGCATGGCTGTGGGCATTTCTCTTGATTTTTAATTAATGTAGGAGGGCCCAGCCCCACTGTGGGTGCTACTATCCCTCAAGCAGGGGGTCTGGGCCATGTGGCTGAGCGTGAGCTGGAAGCAAGGCCAGTGAGCATCCCCATCTCTGCTTCAGTTCCTGCCTCTAGGTTCCCGCCCTGACTACGCCCAGTGACGGACTGAGCTGAGAAGTGTACGCCAGATAAACCTTTCTTCCCAAGTCGACGGCTTACCATAGCAACAGGAAAGCCGTGGGGGCCTCCCGTCCTTCCCCGCCCGCCCTCACCTTCTTCCGCTGCTCCTTCTGTCTCTCTCGGAACTCCTCCAGGCTCCGCAGCTCCTCGCGCAGGGCCAGGGCCAGCTGGATGTGTGCACTGCCCACGTTCTCCGTTTCTAGGGTGACAGCGTGGGCTCTGCCTGGACTGGCCTGTCTCCCTCGCTCTAGCTCCCCCACCCCTCACATCCTCCGTTAGCCTCTCAAGCCCGGCTCAGAGCTGGACCACAGCCCAAGCACAGACGACCTAACTCAGTCACCCCCAAAGGGCCAAGGGTCGTCCAGGACACCCTAACGGCCCTGCTGCCCATGTGGGGATGGTTGGAACTTACGCTGCTTCAGGGAGTCAAAAGAGGTCCTCAGGGAACTGCAAAACAGAAGTCTAGGTCAGCAAGCAGGCATGCTGAGGAGCCCGACAGCCTTCCCTGCCCACGGTACTTTTATTTTGGAGGGAGGGCCCTAAGCCATATTTACTACTATGGATGCAAGGCACCCTTGGCCATGGTCATCGTTTATATGACCCCAAGCTGGCATTCTAGAGAAGAGTCTCCTCTGAACTACAAGGCAATGGGACCTTGCTGTGGTGGGGAAACCTCCTTGCTGGCAGCTCTGCCCCCCCCCACTCCCTCCCTCCCCGCGTCTCTGCAGAGGAGGGGTGTGTCCACAGGAAGCTCCCCGCTTCTCTGAGACCTCCACTTCTATGCAGGCACCGGGTTAATGCTCAGTGCTGCCTGGATGAGTCTGATGCAGGGGAAGGCCTTTCCAGCTCTTTCCAGCAGGTGGCTGGAAGGCCTAAGGAAAGGCTGGGCGGTGGGCAGGGGCACAGGTGGGGCACAGGTGGGGCACAGGCAGGGGCAGCCATGGCACCTGCTCCAGGCCAGATACCCCGGGGCGGGAGAGGAAGAGGCTGCTCAAGGCATGGGAGCTGGAGCACTGCTCCAGCAGGAGAGGCTGCCGGGTAAAGTGGAAGCCCCTGGGCATGTGGGGGTGACATAGCCTGGAACCCTAGCACGCAGACGGGCCACAGGTTCAAGGTCATCGTGAGTGACACAGGATGACTCTGTCCCAACTGCTCCACCGCTTCCCGCAGAAATCTCCACTGGGCTCAGTTTCCGTGAGCCTTATTTTGAAATTGCTTCCTGAGTGTAAGCATGTCTTGAATAACAACTGATGGGCGCTGGACTAGAAAGCCTTCGCTGTGGATGGGGAAGCAGCAGCCTGGGCAGCCTGGGCAAGCCGCCTGGCCCTCTGCCTTGACTTCCCTCCTACAGAGAGCAGTCAGCAGCACAAAGTGGCTCTGAGAATGGTGGCCCACATAAGGCACCACTGAGGCCTGGTGCAAGGCAGGAGCTTTACATGCCTGTCACGTTCACACATACGCTAAGTGCCAGTGCCCTGGACGTCCTCCCGTCCTCCCGGCACCAGCAGCCTACCCGGGTCCTCCTCTAACCCCAGCTGCCCCTTGTAAGGGCTTTCCAGTGGTCCCCTCCCCAGAAGCGACAGCCTTGACTTCGGGTGGGAGGAGTCTCTGCCTGGCTACCCCAGCTCGAGTCCTTTCCCGGAGCCCCTCCTGCAGCTGAGTGACATTAGGCCATGCATGTGAGGGACGTGTGCCTCTGTGCTCCCAGCTTGGGCTCAGGGGTGGGTACTAAGTCTCTTAAGGACACAAAAGCAAATGCATGGTGGCACAGCCTGCCCCAAGGTCAGAGTCCGCAGCTTTCACCGCCTCTGCGGGCGCTCTCCTGCCCCCTGGTGGTAATGCAGTCATATGGCACCTGTCGCATAACCAGTTCCCTGGGTGTCCTTCAGGGAAGCCCACAGGCCTGTGCTTGGGGATGTTCCATGGGGACTTCCTCTCCTCCTTGAGCAGTTGGGGACACTGAGGCGAAGGAGAAGTGGCGACCTGACAGGACCCCTAGGGATCTAGGCCCTAAGGATGACTATGGGGCCCCAGTGACTGCCAGGCTTCTTGCTTGACAAGACCACGGGGCAGTAGCCGCTACCTGGGAGCCATGAGCTATGCAGGTGTGCAGGCCTCTGCCAGTGGCCACTGCTGACCACTTAGTCCTAACCTTCCGGGGCTGACACATCAGGGTGAGAAGGGCTAGCCTGAGTGATCCCGCCTCGATCCCACAAGCCAACATATTGATTATTGCCATTTGCGGGTAAGGAAACTGAGGGTTCACAGAGGCCAAACCTACGCCCCACAGCCCCCCGGGTGGTAAGAGGCAAAACCTCAAGGCCAAGGGCTGGGCCGCTCAATGGCTCGGGTTGGGAGCACACTCTGTTCTTTCAGAGGAGCCATGTTTGGTTACTAGCACCCACATCAGATGGCTCACGGCCCTGTGACCCCGCCTTATCTGTCACCACTGGCCTACACACACACATCCACACAGCAGACATACAAACACATTTAAACAAATCCTAAAAGATAAAACGTCAAGGCTAGCCTTGCAGAGGAAGGCAGGGGCTTCTGGTATGGCAACCCTGGGTTAAAAGGATTCTGACTTTCGGCACCTACCCCACCCACATACAACACATCCTGCTGGCCTGTGGCTTGGCTCTCTGCAGACTTGGAAACCCTGGCTGAAGTCTAGTTTCACGGTAGAACTGTTCCTCGATCGGACAGCGTGCCGTGTACTAAGTCCCCACCATCCCCGACACTCGGCCACCTGGCAGCCAGGAAGCTGCTATCTCCCAGCTGGAAGCGGACCTGGCACCAGCGGGCAGCCGATGCGGGATTGGGAGCCCCCCACAATCATGTCTCCTCTGATGGGCTGCTCTCAGCATTTAGGTTTGGGAGGGGTGGAGGTGAGGTAGGCATTAAGGTGCCCATGGGCTATCGTTGCTCATCTGTGACCACAGAGGGGTTCACAGGACATTGGCCGAGGTCCTCTCCGTCCTCCAAGCCGCCCACAGCATCCCTCCTGGAGGGGGAGGAGGTGACCAACGCAGAGGACCAGACAGGAAGGCTGGTCGCGGTGTGTGCAGTATCAGTGACAGCTCCTGCAATACTTAGCCTGTCCTCAATGTATCAAGTCACACAGGGGCTCAGGCAGGTAACTAGGGTGACAAGAGTGGGGTGCGAGAAAACTCATTCTGAGATGTGACTAAAACTTCCTGTCATGTATGTGGACTCTGGGGACCCTAGCTAATATGAGGTCAGGACCTGAGGCAGGAATGCTGGGTTTGGGGGCTTCACAGGAGGCAGCAGCCGGGAGAGCTCTCTTGGTGTGGGCTAGTCACGAAGTCACCTCACCCCCAGGCCTCTGTCTCACTGTTTACTCGTTTCTACTACTCTGTCTAATAGACAGAGGGGGCAGCTCCTCAACCCGGGGGACTGGGTGCTGGAGGATGGCCACCAGCCAGGCAGGCTCTTTCTCGAGGACCAACACTTCCCACCTCCAAGTGACTAGAGCAAGCGTTATGGACCCACTCGCATTCCCTGCTGAAGGACAAGGTGTTTGGCAGACAAGGAGAGGGCTCACCGATGGGGGTCCCAGACAGGTGACGAGGAAGCAGCCTTTCAGCCTCTTCCTCCTAAACAGAGACGACAGCCTGGTGGGCTTTGTCTTCCCAGTGTGCCCCCTGCCCCTGCTAGCAGACCATCCGGCAAGCTCAAGGGTAGATCAGGACGCATTGTGGCCCTACCAGGCATCCCTTTGTCTAAACCGACCCCACAAAGGTCCCTCAGGCCCCCAGCCTGGTGAGAGTGGACTTATTGGTCCCGAGTACCTTCCCCTGCTTGGCATGGGTTTTCTCTGTTGGCCTTGCTGTGTGTACTTCTTAACAAAAGCCTTCCTGCAGCAGCTGGTTCTGGCTGCCATGTCTGAGGCTTTGTCTGCTGCTACTTCTTGTGTTCCAGATTCTTTCTGCCTTTTCTTTCTTTTTATTTAAAGGTTTACTTACTTGTTATAGTGTTCTGCCTGCATGTATACCTGCAGGCCAGAAGAGGGCAGCAGATCTCATTACAGATGGTTGGGAGCCACCATTTATTTGATTGTTGGGAACTGAACTCAGGATCTTTGGAAGGCCAGTCAGTGGTTTTAACCACTGGGCCATCTCTCCAACCCCGCCTTTTAACTTAACTGCCAAAGAAAATGAACCTGGCCCAGACCCCTAAGACTGACAACACTGCCAAGGGCCCTCCAGGTTGGAATGGGGAGGAGGATGACCCTGTCTGAACCAAGCTCTTGACAGTAAGGCAAACCTGGAGGCCCTCTCCAGGAAGTGCCTATGGGGAGAGTCTGCTGCAAAGTGCTAAAGGAGGTGCTGGCGCAGTGGTTTGAGTTCTTAAACTCCCGAGAGAGTCCAGAGCAGGACATCAGCGGATACTCCATAAGTGCTCACTGAGGGCACGGGCAGACGACACGCCTGGTCCACAGCTAAAGACACAGTGCCACGTGGGGCAGCAGCATCACCTCCTGCATGCACCCGCGTGCAGGGACCAGCAGGACCTGCAGGGGCACAGCTCCTAGGGAAGGGGTGAGAAGGCGCGGGGACATCAGTGTGTCTGCTCCTGCCATATCTTCCAGCCTTTGTCTACAAGTAAAGACAGGAGCGCCGCCCCTCCTCAGGGAACCCCAGGCAGCCCTGCTCTCCTGCCCAGGCCTTGGCCTGCCTGGCCACTTCATCTCGCCCCTGTGGGTTTGCTTGACTCCGGGGTACCCCAGGATCCTGACCCCCAGCTCACCGTGTGGCTTCCCCGTGGCCTCGGCACTGGCCAGCCTGAAGGAAGCAGCTGGGAAAAGGCAGCCACAGCTCTGAGAGAGAGCACAGCAGATGGAGGGGCCCATGCGGGACGGGAGGGTCGGCAGGCCCACTGCTCACTGAGCACATCCTGTCACTACACGCTATCCCCTTTCACAGACGGGGGCTCCTATAAGGAGTGACTATCCTGGGGTCATACACAAACAAGGCAGGCAGACACTGTCGTCCAGTCTAGCCTTCTATAAGAAAAAAAGCAAGACCGGCCCGGAGCCTCAAGCCCACAGCCATCCTCCGGCAACAGGCAGGAGACTGTGGCCTGCCCCATTCGCAGGATGCCCGCTCATGCCCACACTGTGCTGGCTGTTGGTGACGTCTCCCACGCCACTGTCAGCCTCAGTGACTCACCCACAGCGCATGCCTCACACAGAGCCCCTGCAGTGGACGGGAACAGCGCCCGTCGCCTGCCCCTCCGGGCTGGGTGAAGGGGAGCCGGTGTCGCACCCTGCTCTTCCCAGAGCACTAACCAGTACAAGACCCCGACCTCAGGCACCACGGGTCCGGACCCCCTGTCCAGTTCCTGCCCAGTGTACCACATCAGGAAGTCCCAAGCCCTGCGTGAAGCCCAGAAGGTTCCTCAGAGGAAAGGCGGGAGCCGCCGGCACTCTTACTTCATCTCCGTCTGGCCGCCAGCCTTGCGCGCGATCTGCACCAGCTCCTTCCCGTACCTCTCCTCCGCCTGGGCCCTGTAAGGACAGAGCAAGCGCCGTGTCCCGCCTGTGCAGAACCCGCTTCCCATCATACTTTGCTGGCAGGACCATCCGTTCCTGGAAGAGTCTAGCTCCACCTCCTTCTGGGGATAAATGTCAGGTGGAAACGGGCCTATCCTGAGGGCTACTGCGTGGTGTACGCTCCTGGGGGAGGCCCAGGCCTAAGGGCCACAGGAGACAACAAGGGGCTCGGGCTCTGTGTGTGTGTGTGTGTGTGTGTGTGTGTGTGTGTGAGAGAGAGAGAGAGAGAGAGAGAGAGAGAGAGAGAGGGAGAGCATGAGTGCAGGTACATAGGTGCACATGAGTGTGCATGAGTGCACAGTGCACCTGTGGGGGTCAAAGGTCAACTTGCCCTCTAAGATGTGATACGTGACTATACTATATTTTTTAGAGACAGGGTCTCTGTTGCTTACCATACACCATGGTAGCCAGCCCATGAGCTTCTGTGGATTCTCCTGACACTGTATCCCCCCTTGTTAGAGAAGGGGAGTTGAACTCGGGTCCCCATGTTTGCTTGACAAGCGATTGACCCACTGAGCCACCTTCTCAGCTTTGGCTTTTGAACACATCTTAGCTTTGACCCGTCCTGATGGCAGTTGGGCTCTGGGGGGCGTAATCCGCCCCATCCGCCCTGGCCAGCAGCCCCGCCCCGCCCCGCCCCGCCCCGCCCTGCCTACCTCTGTCTGAGCAGCTCCTCCACATCCTTGCACATCTTCCTGCCGTCCAGCAGCCTCTGCAGCAGTACCTCATACCCTGTGTGGGCCGTGAAGTCCCTGCACTGAAACACACGGGACATGGTGAGAGCCCCGGAAGGGAAGCAGGAACCCTGCTGGGAACAGCTTCTCTCGGTCTCCATGTCAAGAAGGACCCCACTGAGCCTCCATGATGGCCGCAGCCCCCAGTTCTCTCGTGGAATGCCTGGTGACATGCCCTTATGACATTATGACTTTAGCTAAGTGGGGAAGCAGGCTCAGGAAGTAAGAGCGACAGACCGATGGTCACAGCACCCCAGCTGCCTGCCTAAGGGTCTGCTGCACCCCCCAGCTGTCAGTCATCTCTTAACTGGGGTGAAAGGGCATCTCTGGGAATTCTGGGAAGGCCTTGCTATGACAGTCCAGGTGACCCCTGACTAACTCGACACCCATGTCCCCCGCTAGTGGCTTCTGAGCATGTCTGAGCTGCCAAGTGTGGGCACCCAGAGGACAGAGGAGGGAGTTCACAGAAGTCCCTGCAACATGCCACGCCTAGGCCTCCTGCGGCAGCTCTCCTGGGTCCCTAGTGTGTGACTGACTACGGGCAGGGGGCACAGATCCTGGAAGAGAGCGGGAGACAGCTGCCTCCCTTCGGGGCCTCATATTCATCGACCCTCCACCCTTGGTGGACAGGGGAGATCTGGCACCTCCCTGGTCTGTTTTCTGTGTTCCCTCAGATCCTCTCAAAGCCCCAGTGATGGAAAGGAACGCCAGCTTCCCTGAACACACACCCAAACCACCCACAGAGCCTGTCAGAGGCTCGCCCACACTTAACCTGACTCCTGCCCGCGTTCCGGGCCTCCCTCAAGTTATGAGTGTGTGGGAGGCACAGATGGAGTTGAAGTCACGAGAGGGGCTGAGGGTGTGTATGGCTTGGAGGTAGCAATTGACTGCCTAGCATGCAAGAAGCCCAGCTTACAGAGCCAGGAAGCGCCCTGCAGGGGGCGCGTGCCCTGCACTGTGGTGCAGAGAATCAGATGCTGGGGGAACAGAGAGCACACATAGGTGAGCTCTGCTCTTCCCCAACTGGGAAACAGTGAATCTCTCCGGGGTTTCAGCCCCCATCCCCCACCCCCACCCCCCCACCCCTCACCCAGCTCACATCTCCTTCCTTGAGCAGCCTTGCAAAGGGCTGGGCCAGGACCACCGCCCACAGACCACTGAGACGTGGAGCTAGGCCTCAACTGGCTGAGACCAGCCTGAGAGAGTTGCCCCTTCAAGCTGCTGCAGGCCCTTTGGGGCAGGTGTCTCCCACCCACCTAACTCCCCCCCACTAGGCTGCACCATCCTGAGCCAGGTCCCTTTAAAGACTTTTTTGTGAGCTAAGATCACAGCTTGGCTCCTGCCCTCCCTGGGGACTCCCAGGTCAAGACCTGTAGCAGCAAGCATAAACTGAGTCAGAAACCGCAGACCCTGACCCCGCCTTTCCCTGTGGGTCACTGAGCTGAGTAGAAACATTCAGGCCATATAAACACAGACCCCAGAACTGTGAAAGATCTGTCCAGTGCCCCTGAGCCCTGGGGCAGGAGAGGAGGCTTAGTGGTTAAGAGCGCTGACTGCTCTTCCAAAGGTCCTGAGTTCAATTCCCAGAAACCACATGATGGCTCACAACCATCTGTAATGCCCTCTTCTGGGGTGTCATGGAGACAGTAGTGTACTCGTATACATTTTTAAGAAAGAAAGAAAGAAAGAAAGAAAGAAAGAAAGAAAGAAAGAAAGAGGAAGGAAAGAAGAAAGAAAGAGAAAGAAAAGAAAAAAGAAAAGAAAGAAAAAGAGAAAGAAGAAAAGAAAACGAGCCCCAAAGGAGGGAGGGCTCACCTGGGCCATATTACAAACTTAGGAAATCTTGCGGGGCGGGCTACGTTCCCTGCCCCCATGCCCAGTCCTGACTCTCTAGAAAGATCTTTTTGTCCTCTGAGCCCCAGAAAAGAAAAGGAAAACCAAAGCAGACTTACACCGGCCATGCTGGAGGACATGAAAGGTGGAAAGGCACCTGTGGCCCAGGCCTTCAGGAGCTAGAGTCCCCAGGGCCCCCTGTGGCCCAGGTCTTCAGGAGCTAGAGTCCCCAGGGCACCTGCCACAGGCCGGAGACTCCCGTCCAGCCAGCCCCCGTGTGCCGCTGTGGCATCAGACAGAATGAGCCACAGTCACAAGTGACCCAGCTGTTCTAAGGAAGTGCCAAGTCCCTCAGGGCTGCCCGTCTTGCCTCCCATCCCTGGCCACCCCGTTCCCCTCCTCCTTTACCCCCACACCAAACACCTCTCAGCAGACAGACTTTGTAGCAAAGCAGCTCTGGACTTGGAGGTCCGTCATTTACCCGAGGCAGAGCCACCTGGGGTGTCCTAGCTTCTTCTCTCACACCCCCCTGTACACCTCAGCCTGTCAGCCAAATCCCCATGACTGTACCTTAAATTAAAGCATGAAAATAGAGCCCTGCGTGGGGCTTGAGACAGCTCAGGGGTTAAGAACACTGACTGCTCTTGCAGAGGACCGAGTTTAGTTCCCAGCACCCATGCCGGGGGGCTCACAACCTCCTGTAACTTCAGCTCCGGGGACTTTGACGCACTCTTTTGGCCTCTGCAGACACCCACGTGCACATATGCATGTACATGTAGACAATGGGACAAATCTTTGAAGATTACTTGATCCACTACAACCTGCGGGGCATTTGCCAGGAGGACGGCTTTGAGCTAGCTGGCAGTGTGGATCTGTAGCACCGGGCAGCATGCGAGGACCTGAGCCATTCCCAGACACGGCCGTACAGAGCCTATGACCTCTACTGCCAAGACACCATGCAGGCCAGCCTGGCAGCACATCAGCAGCCAGCAAACAGAGGCCGAGCCTCCTCTACCCTTGTTAGCCCGCTAGCATTCCTTCTAGGCTCTGCCCAACAGTTCCCTAGCAACAGCTAGGTAGGCCTGGCTTGCTATAAAAGGGACTGTTCTGCCTCCCTTTGCTCTCTCTGACCCCCTTTCCCTCTCTCTCTCCCTCTCCTCCCTTCCCCTCTCCCCACATGTTCCCAGCCAGCCTCTCAGCCTCACCCCACCCCCGTCCATTTCTGTCCCCTCTCTTTCTCTTTCTCTGCCCCTATTCCCTTCTCGACCCCCTTCCATGCCCCCAAATAAACTCTTTTATACTAGACCATCCTATGGCTGGTACCTGGGGTGTGGGGAGAGATGCCTGGCTCAGCCTGCTGAGGCCTCACACACACACACACACACACACACACACACACACACACACATACACACACCGCACCATATCATGCTCTAAAAAACATATCCTTGGCTTTACAAACAGACCAACCCTCAGCAGCCCTTTCACCGTTCCCTGCTCTGACTGAGCCCCTGTGCCCTCCCTGGTCACCCATTTTTAGTTTTCCTTAGAACTCGCGAGTCTAAAGGTCACACACACGACTGAGCTGTATATCATCAGTTCCCTCGATAACTTCCCTGTGCCGACACCACTGAAGAGCGGGGCATGAAAATTATGTTTGCTTGGGCAAACTCAGGAGCCCGAAGGCCATTGCTGTGTAAAATCACCGTTCTTCGCCTGAGTCTCCACAGGTGTCATTTGAGTGACCCTTTACCTCAAGAAGCTGAAGTTCTCCTCAGATAAGTTAATGGCCCCACTTTCTGGCCATGAAGGGCTCTAAATTTCGCACAAGTGCAGACCACAGATGACTCTGCCCCAGTCACTGTTCCCTATACCTCGGCTCTCATACTTCCTGACTCTTAGTCACGAGTCCTATCCTGGAGCGGGCGGATGTGCGACATGGGGCTCAGTCTCCCTTAATTCACTAACAAAGGTTTCGGTGGCTGGGATGCTGGGCCCTGGGGGAAGCCCTGGGAGTAGCAAGCTCTGTCGAGTATTCGCCATAGTGTGTGGATGCTACACCAGAGCATCTCAGCCTTTGTCCTGAGGAAAACGCCAAGACCCAGCAAGGGAGAGAGGACACTGAGGACACCCAGGGAGGGTGGGAGACTGCCCAAGCCACCTTGACAGAGCCTGGAGCCTTCCAGGTCGGCTGGGCCCCAGCCCCACGGCCCCCTGGCCCCACATCCCCCCGGCCTCACGGCCCACAGCCCCACAGGCCCCCCGGCCCCACGGGCCCCCCAGCCCCACAGCCCCACATGCGTTCAAACCGAGGAGGGTCACTGAGCATTCAGCCCAGAAGTTATTTCACTTTTAAGCATTTAAAAAAATTGCCGGGCAGTGGTGGCGCACGCCTGTAATCCCAGCACTTGCGAGGCAGAGGCAGGCGGATTTCTGAGTTCGAGGCCAGTCTGGTCTACAGAGTTAGTTCCAGGACAGCCAGGGCTACACAGAGAAACCCTGTCTCGAAAAACCAAAAAAGAAGAAGAAGAAGAAGAAGAAGAGGAGGAGGAGGAGGAGGAGGAGGAGGAGGAGGAGGAGGAGGAGGAGGAAGGGGGGGAGGAGGAGGAGATAGAACCTGTGGAGACCACCTCCAGTGGATCGGCACGGCCCGCGGTCTATCTGGGGCTCAGAGGACAACACACCCATCTCAAAGTTTTTAACCCTGAAATGTTTCTGTCCAAAGGAAGAACCGGGACAAAAAGATGGAGCAGAGACTGAAGGAAGGGCTAGCCAGGGACCGCCCACCTGGGGTCCATCATGCCTGCAGACACCAAACCAGACACTGTTGCTGTTGCCAAGAGGCTCTTGACAGGAACCTGGTGCGGCTGTTCCTTGAGATGTTTGGCCAGCAACTGACCAATGCAGATGTGGAGGCTTGGAGCCAGCCGTCAGACTGAGCTCGGGGACCACGGTGGGGGAGCTGCAGGAGGCCTGGAGGAGCTGAGGGGGACTGCAACCCCATAGGAAGAGAATCATCCGCTGGCCTGACCACCAACCGAGGAGTGTACAGCAGGGATCCGTGGCTCCAGATACACAGGCAGCAGAGGATGGCCTTGGCTGACAGCAGTGGGAGGGGAGGCCCTTGGTTCTGTAAAGCTTTGATAATGGAGGGGTGGGTCAAGAGGAGGGGGAGGAAGAGAAGGCGGTTGTATAGGATGGGGGGGGGGCTATGAAGGGGTAACCAGGAAGTGGGATATCATTTGAGATGTAAACGAATGGAATGATAAAAATAAATAAATAAATAAATAAATAAATAAATAAATATAAAAAGCTGGAAAAATTAAATAAAAAGCTGGGTATGGTGGTGCCCACTCGTAACCCTGGCATGGGGGAGGTAGAGACAGGCAGACCCCTGGGCTTGCTGGGCGGCTGCTATAGCTTTTGGGGATGCACATGATGACGCAATACCTGTGACCCCAGTACTGGGGAGACTGGGGTGAGAGGAGGGACATGAGCTCCC
The DNA here is from genome assembly GCA_964023405.1 of Apodemus agrarius. Lineage (NCBI taxonomy): Eukaryota > Metazoa > Chordata > Mammalia > Rodentia > Muridae > Apodemus > Apodemus agrarius. Next base: position 59,070,772 of record OZ030012.1, on the reverse strand, counting down.
GTCTGTGGAGTGAGACCCTGCCTCAGAAAGCAAACAGCAGACTACAGCAGAGTATAAGCCCCCCCGCGTGCCAGGGCCCGTGCCAGACGAAAGGCATCTTTGGAAAATGATGACACAAGCTGTCTCCACCTCAAAACAAGGCTGCATGGCAGGATTTAACCAGGCGCCACGGGCTCACAGGTGTGCCAGGCTGGTCACAGCAGCACAGCCTGTCTATGGGGAAAGAAACGCATGAAAGCAGCTGGAAGCCACACCCAGCCTGGTGGCCTGGTAATAATTCATGTCAGGTCAGGGTCTCTGCTGGTTAGTAGAGACAGTGCCTTCAGCTAGAACCCCCCTGAGCCAGCTGTTGGGTCGCCTTTGCCATGTGGCCACTCTCAGCTCCAGGGGACCGACCCAGGGAATCCTTAGTCTTGAGACAGTGTAGAAGTCCAGTTGCCTTGCTATGCAGGGGTGGGCTCTGACCCCTCTGGGGTGGGGGTGGGGCCTGTGAGCTGTCGGAGCCGGCCATGCCTCACCGACTGTGGAGAAAAGCCCTCCACGCCTCTACAGCTTCCCTTTTCCCTGCGCCGCTCGCTCGCTCTCGGCGGCTCCGAGGGCAGCCATGATGACCAGGCCCCAAGCAAGCTGCTTCCCCTCCTGGGCTTGCTTTCCTCGCCCAGGATGTTTGGGCAAGAGGCTTTCTGTAGGCTAGACCTGTCTGGGGTCCTGGGGATCAGTACTGGCCCCTGGAGTTCCACAGACACGTCCTGGGGTCACACGCCATGGCCCGAGCTGTTCCCAGCCTCCACTCCCTTCCCTGTGGAAACGGCCTTCCAGGTCTCACCACAGAGCTGGTCTGAAAAGCATATGAGTCACGTGAGGAGAGCAAACTGACCAGAGCTGGTCCTGAGGCAGGGCCTGGGGTCCAGACTGTGACTCCCTCCCCTGTTTACAAATAAGGAAGATGGAGCCCAGGCAGGTTACATGACTTGAAAGACAGTCAGCAGAACTCAGACTCAGATGGCCCACACCAAGGTCGTAAGCCTTCATTTCTTTCTTTCTCTTTCTCTTTCTCCCCCCCTCCCTCTCCCTTTCCCTCTCCCTCTCTGGCCCCATACTCAGGACAGACCACACAATGGCTGCTTGGTCAACACTAGCGTCCCATGCCTTCTCCTGCTAGCTAGCCGGCATCCCTCTACCAGAGAGAATCTCCCACATACCTTGGCTGTGTGGCCTAGTTGGAGAAAATGAGCCATGCTACCCGCCCCCATCCCAGATCCACTTGAAGTAGGGGAGAGCCATTTTCAGAGGTTCCCTTGAATAGAATTCCAGAACAAAGAATATGGGAAACAGAAAAACTTCTAGCCTTGCAAGAGGCCTGGGTTTGGTTTTAGTTTTTATGCGCCAGGAATAAAGGTGGACAACTGAGCTGGTCACCTGCCTCAGGCCTTCCAGAGAGTGACGTTCAGTAGCTTCTGCAGGGTGCTGGTCTGCGCCTAAGCTTTGGCATCGATTGGACCAGTGGTTTCATCTTCCCTAGCAATTCAGCATAGGGTATGGTTGCGGCTGGTGACGGAGTGGAGAGAGAAGTGGGGCCCAGGGTGGGAGCATTCAGCAAGAACCGCGTCAGAATTTCACTTAGTGGTCTGGAGAGATGGGTCAGTGCTTAAGAGCACTGGCTGCTCTTCCAGAGGACCTGGGTTTGAGTCCTAGCACCCACATGGCAGCTCACAACCATCTGGAACTCCAGTTCCAGGGGATCTCATGTCATTTTCTGGTCTCCATGAACATCAGGCATGCATGTGGCACAGCGGCATACATGAACACAAAGCACCCACTACATACATACATACATACATACATACATACATACATACGAACAACTTATTTTAACTAAGAACCAAGGGGGGGGGGCTTAACTCTGCCCGGGAGGAGCTCTGACAGGGAGGGCTGTGCCTTCCCGCCGCGGCAGCTTCGGGAACAGACGGCTGGGACGGGCTAGGGGATGAGCAATGACCGCTGTGGGGAGCGGGCGGTGGGCATGCAGAGGGGCTGTGAAGAAGGCAGACAGCCTGCAGAGGCAGAGCGGCTGTCCTGTGCCACCTGCCAGCCAGGACAAGCACCAGTTACGGTGGCAGTGGGGAAATCAGAACGCCTTCGGAGCCCCTGCTCTGCATCCTGGGCACGGAGGCATCAGAAGCCACTGAGTGGGCAGCAGTGAGGAACATGACACGTGAGGGACAGCTCCTCAGCCCTGTCCCCTCCCCGTGCCAGCGGGGAGAGTGGGAACTTTACATGAGACAGCGAGATTTGAATACTAGGTTGGCCCCGCCTGGCCTCTATTTGAAAATGGTTAGAAAAGCCCCGGAGATGCTTGAGTGTGGGGTGACATCTGCGAGGCAGAAAAACCATATAAGGCTTTCCATGCCACCTTACGCAAAAATGAGCCCTTCCTAGTGTCTCATGGACTTGTTTGCTTGTTTTTTGTTTGTTTGTTTGTTTGTTTGTTTGGTTTTTTCTAGACAGGGTTTCTCTGTGTAGTCCTGGCTGTCCTGGAACTCACTCTGTAGACCAAGCTGGCCTCGAACTCAGAAATCCTCCTGCCTCTGCCTCCCAAGTGCTGGGATTACAGGCATGCGCCACCACGCCTGGCTTGTTTGCTTGTTTTTAGATTTTGGTTTTGGAGACAGGATTTCTCCGTGTCCTGGAACCAATGGAGATCCGCCTGCCTCTGCCTCTGCCTCTGCCTCCCGTCCCGAAGGGCGGGGACCCTGCAGCCACTGCGCTCCTTCCCACACTAACAACTCCTTTCCTGTTTCTCGGCTCCTGTGGTCTCAGAAGCCCGACCACAAAGGCTGTTGGGGAGCCTGACATGGTGGACACGTGTCCTGACGATGGTGGACTCCGGGAAGGTGGACAGCAAGTTACTTGGCTCCCTGAGGGACCTGGTACCCGGCACCTGTGCTCAACCACCTAGTGAAGGGCCAGAGAATCACCAAGGGTCCCTCCGGAGAACGAGTCTGATGCCACAGGAGGGCACCTACCCACCAACTGGTGGATTGAGTGAGTCTTACCACCTTAAACAGCCAGTGTTCTGGGGCTGGTATTGTGATATCCACTGTGTACACAGGAAACATGTCAATGGGCTGTAAGCAAGCGTTTCCATTGCCCCGGTGATTACCGAGATGGGGCTCGCTCCCATATGTATTGGTTAATTAAGGAAGGTAAAGGCTAAATTACTCAGGTCTGACTTAGATGGACAGATGAACTGATAGACAATCGATGGCCAGAAGTTTTAATGAGTGTGCCAGTTCCTAGCCTAGAGTGTCTAGGGGGAAGGGCATGTAGGGAGAGGTTCATAAATTCAAGGTCTGGGAGTGTTGTCCTTCCTACAGATTTTGTGGAGCCATCAGGGGTGGAAGGAATATCGGAGGTTGGCATGTCCAGATGCCCAAGCCTTGAGGCCCGGGACAGAGACAGGAGAGACGAGTGGTCCTGGAAATGCGGTGCCGGGCAAGCACGGGGGGGGGGGAGCACCCCTTGCTAGTGATGTGCAAGCCGGCCGGGGACTGCCCAGAGAGGACTCGGGGTGAGGACATCTGCTCGTGTAGATGATTTTTGTCCAGGCGCCTCTGGTACACGGTCCACACGGGCCCCTGTGCAAACAGAGACGTGTCCTGGGAAAGTGGTGCTTTGCAGCTTTTCTGAGATGACTCAGGCTAGGACTTGGAGAGAGAGGGTCAATAAAGTAAAGGCAGACTTACTTTTTGGAGAACTTAGCATACATTGAAGTTGTCAGACAAAAAGAAAGGCCACACGTGCAATAAGGATCTACCAGACCAAATGCAGGGACTTAGTGATTATGGAGAGTTAAAATGTTGCAGACTGCCAGGCGGTGGTGGCACACGCCTGTAATCCCAGCACTTGGGAGGCAGAGGCAGGCGGATTTCTGAGTTCGAGGCCAGTCTGGTCTACAGAGTGAGTTCCAGGACAGCCCGAGCTACACAGAGAAACCCTGTTTTGAAAACAAACAAAAAACAAAAAACAAAACAAAAAAAAAGTTGCAGACCAAAGTCAAACCATATTGGGCCACTTTTGGTCCTTCTGAAAGCCACTCCTTACCCGCCCCTGTGTCTGACCTAATAGCCTCGAGACTATCAAAGCCTTTAAACTGTGGCTCTGGCAGGCCAGTAGCTTCCGCTAGTTCCAAAGCTAAGCAGCCATCGGATAGCATCTATGGAGGCCGGCTTCCCTCCTTCGCCGTGACGCGCTTGCCTGTATCACCACCCACGTGGTTGGTAAATGCCGTGATTTCTGAGATCCTTTGTTCTGCAACTAATAGTGTGTGTGTGTGTGTGTGTGTCTGTCCACCCAGCACTGTTTGAAGTATAAAACACTTCCACATGGACCATATTTTTGGGGGCAACTTGTCCTAGGGCCAGAGTCATAAGCTCTTACTCCCTCTAAGGTGAGAGCTGTTCTGTGTGCAGTTGGGCTCACTAAAGCTTAAGGCTAGAAAGAAGTTTCCAGAAGCCCCCAGCAAGTTGCAGTCTGATGGCCTTCTCAGACCTTGTAGGGACCTTCCGCCGCACCACTAACCTGCCAGGATTTGGGCATGGGTGGGTCCACGGTGCACTCTAAATTACAGGGGAGCCACAGGGCTGTGGCTGATAGCTACCCTGCAGCCTCAGGACCCCAAAGGAGAGAGAGCAGGCCTTTCCAGGAACCGTCTGAGGAGATGTGAGTGTGGGAATGGGCCTGCTGTGCATGGACTCGGTTGCATTGAACACAGGGTGTGGTTCTGCCGATGTGGGAAGCGGGTGTGAGGGAGGCTGCTCTGCTGGGGGAGCATTCCTACTTTTGAATAAGGCCTCGCTGGCTGACAAGCTTTATGCTTTCAAATGGGCCTCCGTGGCCAGTCATGACATACGCTTTTAATTCCAGCCTTTGAGAGGCAGAGATAAACAGATCTCTTGCATTCAAGGTCAGCCTGGTTTACCTAGCAAGTTCCAAGATAGCCAGGGCTACATATGAGACCCTGTCTCAAAAAAACAAAACAAAACAAAAAAACAAAAAAAACAAAAAACAAAAACAAAAAACAAAAACAAAAAACAAAAAACACCACCAACAACAAAAAACCAAACCAAACAGGTCTCAGTTGTGAGGAATGAAAGGTAGCAGTTTGCCTCACAATTCCCTTTAATAGCAAGCCAGACCTACATGGTCCTTGTTCTGAGGTGCTGCTGTGACCCACCTACTCTGCCTTGTCTAAAGTCTCAACTTGACCTCTGCTTCTGTCTCCTGATTTATGAAACCAAAATGTTAGGAATGAGGTGGGGGACACTGGGGAGAGAGTACCTCGCAGACAGAGGACAAGATGGAAATGAATCCCTTGGGTAGAGAAGTCTATTCTTATACCTACTTTCAAGGTAGCAGCCAACAGAGACAGGGAGGAGGATGAGGAGGACGAGGAGGATGAGGAAGGAAGGGAGACAGGAAGGCAGGGACAGACAGAGACAACAAAGAGCCTAAAGAAGTGGCACACAGCTGGCCAGAGCAGAATCACATCAGGCAAAATGAAGGATCGAATCATTCCTGGGAACACAAAGAAAGCGGCAGATTCCGTGAGGGGTGGTGGGTGCAGCATGAGTCAGGTGCTCTCGCTACGGGATCCCTCCTAGTCCTCATAGAACGTGCAGTGTCAGTCTGTGACTACCTCCATCACAGTGCGGTGGCTCTGAGGGCCATCGGGCTGAATGACACGCTATCTGTGGGGAGCCCGCCGTGCCATGATGACTGGCAGTCATTCCAGAGCTCACCGGGCTCTGGTGGAGGGAGAGTGAGGTAGGAGGCAGATGCCCTGGGCGAGGGTGAGGCCATCAAGAAGTGATGGGGGCTTCGGAGAGGCAGGAATGACGCCTCCCCTGGCGGCCCTGAGACTAGGAGCAGACACAGACAGCCAACCTGGAGGGTCCCAGGCTATCACCAAAGGAAGGACAGACGCTGCTTGTGACAGGCCTTAACTAGTCCACACAGGGCTCATTTCCATAGCCTAAGAGAGACTTTTCTAACTGGAACCAGGCACCAAAGGTTCAGACACTGTCCCTGAAAATGCCATCCCTGGGTGTCACAGCCCCTCCCCTTTCCTACCAGAGGATGTCTCAGAAGAGCGCGGGCCTGCGAGGGAGGGGGCCCTGCAATGGACACGGAAGAACGGATCACTGGGCTCTGAGCCTGCGGAAGTCCCACTAACACCTACGTGACCTCGGGCTTGTCACTTAACCCTAGAGCTGAGACCACTGCCCGAGTAAAGTAGGGTAAACATCCCTTCCAGGTTCAGAGAACTCAGTGAAATAAATGACTCATTGAAGAGGCCATGCACTCACAAGCTTCTCGAAAATGGTGCCTATTGTGGTTAGCGCATGGCGGCCAAAGGACGAACCGTTCTCCTGAAAAGGAGAACTGTGGTTGGAGCCTCACTGTGGCATTGGCTGTGTCTCAATTTTTCCATCTGGAAACTGGGGTGAATACATATACCTTGTGCTCATGGCTGATGTGGGATAGCCTGCTTTGTGGCTGCGAGTTGCGGTGGGGGTTGGGTTTTCTCAAAAAACAGAAATGAGCCACTGGACTTATAGGTAGTCCATTCCTGTCCCACTCCCTCTGGAGAAAGCCTTTCAGGTTCTTCTGCAGTCTCAGGAGGGTCTGGATGAAGAATGGACCCCTGTTTCCGGGGCTCGGGGCTCGGAGTGAGCCGGGCTCTGTGCTTCGGTGTGTGTGAGATTCCTTGTCCTTGGGTTTGCAAGTCTCAGTCTCAGCTTCTATCCATAGCAGTTAATTTACACCACATCCTTTCTAGACAAGAAACCAGAGGTGCAAAAGTTGAAGGGCTCACAGGGCCACCCGTGAACATAGTGGATTCTTGGGTTCTAAGGTCAGAGTAAGCGAAAAAAGAATAGCGCCCTCTAAGGAAAGAACCCATGTCAGGATAGGACATTGCTCTGCCCTGGCAAACACAGCCAGCGATCACTTGTTTGCATAGAGCCACGCCCTAGTCAGCAAGCGCTTCCTTCCCCTGGGTCCCAGGAGGCTGGGCTGGCTGAGGGCTCCTGTGCATTCACTATTTGACAGATTGGTTGGTAAAGTGTACTTGTAATCCAAGCATTGGAGAACTGGAGACTGGTGAATCCCAGTAGCTTGCTAGTCAGCCAGCTTAGTCTAATCAGTAAGCTGTCACACACACACACACACACACACACACACACACACACACACACATTCCTTCCTCTAGAGCTGGGAATTATCTGAAGGCAGGGATGAAATTCCCGCAGGTTGGTGGAAGATCCCACCTCACACTCAGCTCCTGGTCTGAACCACACTTAGTTCTTGGAGTACAGGCTCAGTTTCCACTCCTTTTCTGAATCAAATCAAAAGTCACCACAGGCCCTTCTGATACAACACCTCCTTTCATACCACGCCAAGGTGTGACAGCTCCACTCCTCACCATGCAGCTCCAGGGATGAGGTGGGGGGGTGGGGGGTGTCTATGTTTTGTGAGGACCCCCTGCTCACCTCACCCCTGCGTCCCACCCCTACATTTTCTTGCCTGAACTGCCTTCAGTTGACCTTCTGAGCCTTGCTATCCTCTGCAGTCTGGAGACCAGTCCTGAGCTGGTCCAAGAACAGGTGTTGAAAAGCTACTTAGAAGGGAACATCATTTGCTTCAGAGGCTGTGATTCTTAAAGCAAAGGCCAGAAGGCCACATTGTCACAGACCCACAGGTCAGGCAGGCAGCGGTCACAGTGACATTGATTCCCAGCAGAGTCTACCATGGGCCGTGAAGGAGGAGGCAGTGACCGGGGCTGCCAAGCTTCCCCCAGACCCTCCTTGAAGAATTTGGGAGCATGTGGAGCCTGAAAGAGGGCTGGGGATTAAAAGCCTGCTGAAGAGTCAGAGGTAGGACACCACCAAGAAGAGCTAGCCACTATGGGGGTCTCCATAGTACCCCCAGGGTAGGGATGTGGCAAGGACTAGTCATGAGTCGGGAAGCCAGGCCAGACAAGGTAACCAAAGGAAGGCCCAGACCTCAGTTTCCTTAGCTGTTAAACGAAAACAAAACCACACTACTAAAGACCCAACCAGCCAAAACCATCTTGAAAAAAGAATGGTTTGAAGATACTTTTTGATTCCATTATAGAGCTACAGTAATAAAAACTGTGGTACTGGTTCAAAGGCAGACTCATAGAACAATGGAATAGAGAGTAAAGGGCCCAGAAATTGGGGCTGGAGAGATTGGTCACCGGGTAGGAGCACTGGCTGACCTTCTAGAAGACTGGGCTTGATGCCCAGCCTGGTAGCTCACAATCATTCCTAACTCCAGTTCTAGGGGACCCAATGGCTTCCTCTGGCCTCTATAGGTATACAAGTGATGCCCAGAGATGCACCTCATACACATTAAAAAGAGTCCAGGAATAAATCTTCAAATTTGTTTGTGTGTGTATATGTGTATGCCACATGTGTGTAGGTCCCCTCAGAGGACGGCAGAGGCCGTGAGGTTCCTTGGAGCTGGCACTAAGGGTGGTTATGAGCCGCCTGTCACGGATGCAGGTCCTCAGAGGAGCAGAAAGCGCCCTGGAGGAGCATGTCTCCAGCCCCTGGTCAATTGGTTTTTCATGGGTGCCAAGAACATTGGGTTGGGAAATGCAGTCTTTTTCATAAATACTGCTGGAAAGTCAGATATGCACATGTGAAAGAAATGAAAACAGACCCTTACCTTATATCATGTGAAAAAAAATCAATGCAAAATCTGTTATGGCACAAACATAAGATCTAAAGCTATAAAGATCAAAAAAAAAAAAAAAATCGAAGAGAAAGTGACCTGACAGGAATTCGCCAGTATCATCTTGAATGTGACATTATGACAAAACAAACTAACAAACAAAAAAACCCCGGAAGACTGGGCTTGAAGAAAATGAGTAAATGCTTGTGCATCAAAGGATGACGTCAGGGGAGCAAAAGGACAACTCTCAAAACACAATGCACGATGTGGGAAATCACACACCTGTTAAAGAGTGAGAGCTAGTCTACAGAGAGAACTCCCAAGAAGACAAATGACATGGTTCAAAGATGGGCAAAGGGACTGAGTGGACAAGTCTCTGAAGAAGACATCCTAGTGGCCAACAAGCACAGGAACAGCACTACACTGTTAGTTGTTAGGGAAATGCAAATCAAACCACAGTGTAATACCGCTTTATGCCAACTAGGATTGCCATGACTCAAAATGAAAAAGAAGAAAAGGAAGAGGAGGAGGAGGAGGAGGAGGAGGAGGAAGAGGAGGAGGAGGAGGAAGAGGAGGAGGAGGAGGAAGAGGAGGAGGAGGAGGAAGAGGAGGAGGAAGATAAAAGTTAACAAGTCTAAGCAAAGAGGTGGGGAAATCATCTCTCTTCCCCAGTGCTGAGGGAATATGAAATGGGTCAGTGAGTATGAAGCCATCTTGTCATGACGTTGCTGACATCAGGCAGCACTCTAGTTCAGGCACAACACTTGCCTAACATGTGCGAGGCCCTGAGTTTAGTCCCAACACTGTGATGGAAAAGTTAAACATGGCATTACCATGTGATACAGAAACCACAGTCCTAGATTCTCCCTGAATGAAAAGCAGCGCTAATCATGACCGCCAGAAGGAAGGTGCAGGCAAGCGTCCATGGCAATGAACGCACGGCCCTGGCGCATGCTCACTCACTCCTGCTGCAGTCTAACGAAACTGTGTTGTCTTCTCTGCAAAATGGTCAAATAAAAAAAATGAAAAAAATTTTTAACAAGAAGCCACTTGGCATACTTCCACATTTCTCCAGGCCAGTACTTCTTGAAATCAAAATAAGTGCTCAACGTTGCATTTTCTGCTTTAAAAAAAAATGTATTATACTTATAGCTGCATTATTCTAAATCAGTGAGTCCTGTGAGAGTGTGCGTCCAAGCTCAGACCACTCAGAGCGAGGCACAGGGCCCCCTATGCTTTAGGAATGAAAACCCAGGGCTGGAGAGATGGCTCAGTGCTTGAGGACACTGACTGCTCTTCCAGAGGTCCTGAGTTCAATTCCCAGCAACCACATGGTGGCTCACAACCATCTGTAATAAGATCTGACACCCTCTTCTGGGGTGTCTGAAGACAGCTACAGTGTACTTACATATAATACATAAATAAATCTTTAAAAGAAAAAAAAAAAAGGAATGAAACCCCAGCAGGGCACACTGTGGGGGAGCTTGCCTGTTCATTCCTGCAGAAGTAAAACTTTCCTGCCTTGCCAAGATACTTTGGATCATGTGGTCATTTTCTGAGACCCCAGACCCCCGATGGAACGCATGCAATTGTGCCATACGAGAAGAGAAAATTCCTGACAGATGCTACAGTGCGAATGAGCCTCACAGATGCTATGTCAAGTCTATTGAACCAGAAGACAATAAATACAGCAAGGATCTGCTTGTAGGAATGTGGGTACCTGGACTGGTCAAACTCACAGAGGCAGACAGTAGAGCTGAATGCGGTGCCCACAGCTACAGCTGCGTCACTCTAGAGGCGGACAGCCCAGTTCAAGGGCAGCCTGGGCTATATAGAAACCTGTCAGCCAACAAACCCAACTGAGACCAACAAATGGAGGGAGCCAGAGGTGGGGCCAGGGGCCAGGTGAGAGTCCCTGCTTTGCACATGCAAGGCCTTAGGGTTAATGCCCAGAGCGCTTCCCCACCCCCACCCCAGTGCTCACACAAGCAGAACAGGGTGAGGAGAGAGTATCCTCCGGAGTTCTCCGAGTCACTGCTTGGCTGCCTGCCTACGCACTATGGCAGGGTGGCAGAGCCTCCAGAAGGTAGGCCCTAAAGACAGGAAGTCGCATCATTAGGGACCTGCTTTTGAGGAAGGTGCTGGGACCCAGGTTTCCTCCCTGACCTCTCCTCTCTTGCTGTCTCTCCTTCCCTTCCACTTCCTTCTTCCCCTACACCCCTCTCCCACAGTCCTCGCCGCCTTCCTTCCTGGTTGCCACACAGCGAGCAGCTTCGCTCCAGTGATGGCCTGCCTCACTGGGGCTGACGCAGTGGGACCAAGTAACCATGGGGCCTTCCCTCCTCATAAAGCCGGTTCCCCGGGGATTACGCCGCAGCTCTGGAAAGCAAACCTTGAGCAGGAAGGGAGGGAATCCTATCATTTAAGGGAAGTAGTTTCTGTGCAGAATAAACAGTTCTAGAAACAGTGAGTGTGCTAAATACCACTGACTGGTGCACTCAACACGGGTAAGAGTAAACCTTATGCTGCATATACTTACTACAAAAGCCCAACGCACACAAACCAAACCTTCCACCTCACCTGCTTCCCTGGCGAGCCAGGGAAGCCAGCAGCAGCAGGACCCAGCGCCCGCCGGGCCACGTTCTCCAGCGGCTTTCTGGCACAGCCACACACTTAAGGCCAACTCCTCCCCCAAGAAATTTGACTTAATTGGCCTGCAGCCAGACACTGGGGTTTCTGAGGGCCCTGGTGCTGCTCCAGCTCCAACCTTATCTCCTCTGGTGCCTCAGTCTTTCCTTCTGGCCAAACAGGCCTTCTTGTGATCCCTTGAACATGGCGAGCTGATACCTGCCACAGACCATTGCTGTCTTCCACCTCAGCGCGGTTCCGTTTCTCATTCCCATTGCTACAGGAAGGAGAGGCCCTGGGTGCCATCCGGCGCCCCGTCCTCACCCGGGAGCAGCTACTTGCTCTCATCCAATGGTGGCCGGTCTGCCTATGTGCTCCATCACCCACCGCCCAGGGTGCAAGGCCTCAGCAAACACCATCCCAGAAGCCCAAGGGCTTCTCTAACCCTAGAGGCAGCCAAGCCCCACCTGGGTCCAAGTTCCTAGTGCCATTTTTCCTCCACCATGACTGTTTCTTCTGTGCAAACCTAAACTATGACCAGCAGCTGAAAATAACAGTTTTAGAAGTTTTCACAATGAAGAAATGATAGAGTTTAAAGAAGTGGATACAACATGTTATCAAACCATTTCATGATATTCCATTAACATGTGCAGTTCATGTGTGTTCATACGTGTGGGTACACGCATGTGTGTGTGCATGTGTCTGGTATTTGTTCATTATGTAGGCACATTTTCCTGTACACGGAGGTCAGAAGTCCGCTTTCAGAAGCCTCCCTCGGTTGTTCTTTACCTTATTGTTTTGTTTATTGATGGATCGATTGATTGACAGGGTCTCTAGGATGACTGACCAGTGAGCGTCAGGGATCCACCTGTCTGCAACCTCCCAGCACGATGCTCACAGATGCTGTCTGGCGTTCCCACAGGTCCTGGGGTCCAAACTCGGTTCTCATGCTTGCCTAGCAGGTGCCTTGCCAATGGAACACCTTCCCCAGCTCAGTTGTTATATATCAGTTAATGACCTTGGGTTTTGTTTGTTTTTGTTTTTATTTTTGAGACAATCTTGCTATATTATCCAGGCTAGTCTTGAACTCATGATTCTTCTATCTTAGCCTCCTCAGTGCTTGGATTATAGTTATGTGCCACCCCCACCCCCATACCCTATCCACTGCTGTGCCTGACTGAAAATAATTTTAAAAAAGAATAACATGGGGCCATTAGTGTAATTGAGGGAGATGGCATGGGTCGTCTTGTGATTTAAAACCAAAGAGACAACTCTGGTGGTGGGATGTAATTTTGGACATGGTTAAAGAGGCATTCTAGGAAGATTTATGTTCAAGAGACACACACCCAGTTATAAATCTTCCTTGAGAGCCACGCTGGCCCAGCTCACCGTGGTGAACCAGCAATGGTCGTCACCACTTCCTGGAGCCTCCCCTTCCTCAAGCCAGTTTGTAGGTGGCAGTGACGCATTGCTTTAAAATAGATAAGCAAAGTGGGGCCCAGAAAGGGAAGCTACTACCTCCAGGCTACCCCAGAAAGTGAGGGTGAAACCAGACTGCCATGGTAAGAAGCCCTGGTAAACAGCAGGGCCTGTGAGGGAGTGGCCTTCAAAGCCATCACCAGGGTAGCCCTGGCAAGGCATTTTCGGCTTCCCCACTTCAGCAAGTTCCTCCCCTCAGATGCTTAGTGATGTCAGCCAGCTCAGGTGAGGTGGAGGGTAGTCCAGCTGTAGCCTGCAGCCAACACAGGAAAGGGTCAGGAAAGGCAGAAGGAAGTGTCCGTGCCACCCAATGGGATAGAAGCCTTTCACAATCCAGCCGGCTTCCCTTCCTACAGGGCTTTGCGCAACATCAACTGTGCCTGGTTCCCTCTCCACACCTCTGCTCTGCCCTCCTAGCTCCCAGATTCCCCCCACCCCTCCCCACCCCGCGCCAGGGGCTGCTCTAGCTCTATGCAGATGCCAGAAGAGCCTGAGAAATGTTTCTCAGAAAGAGTTTCTGGAGCCTAAAGTGCAAAGCGTCCGTCAGGAATCCCACACTTTCTACAGAGGGTGGATCCTGCAGCCGGTATATCCTTGAGTGACAATTAGGCAGGCAGCCCCAAAACAGCCAAACACAGCCACTGGGTGGTGAAGCTGAGGCAGGTGGATCTCTGAAGTTAAAAAGAAAAGGAAAAACCAGGTGGTGGTGGCGCATGCCTTTAATTCCAGCACTTGGGAGGCAGAGGCAGGCGGATTTCTGAGTTTGAGGCCAACCTGATCTACAGAGTGAGGTACAGGATAGCCAGGGCTACACAGAGAAACCCTGTCTCGGGGGGAAAAAAAGGAAAAGAAAGGAAAGGAAAGAAAAGGCAAGGCCAGGCCAGGCAGAGGCAGAGGCAGAGGCAGAGGCAGCACCGTCACAGCCACAAGTCTCCTGACACTCCACGCCAGTTGAATGGACATAGCAGTGCCAAGATTTTGCTCTCTGGCCGCTCTCGTGCACAGCCTGTGGAAGGGGTGGCGCTATCAAACCACAAACTTGGCCTAAAAATACCTTCTGGCCTTGAAAGCAGAATTACTTGGTTTTGTTTAAAAGCATCTTCTTTTTTTTTTTTTTTTTTTTTTTTTTTTTTGGTTTTTCGAGACAGGGTTTCTCTGTATAGCCCTGGCTGTCCTGGAACTCACTCTGTAGACCAGGCTGGCCTCGAACTCAGAGATCCGCCTGCCTCTGCCTCCCAAGTGCTGGGATTACAGGCGTGCGCCACCACCGCCCAGCTTTTTTAATTTTTTTTTCTTCTCTCTTTTTTTTTTAAAAATGACGTGTGTAATCTATATTTGATTGTGAGGAGTAAATACACCCCTTATTCCATCGGAATAAGAAAAAGCAGAGAAAGTCCACCTCTCCTGAACCCACAGAAACCAGGCCAGCCCAGGCGGGGGTTGGGCAGGCCATCCCACGAAGATTACAGTCCAGCCAAACTGTGCTTGGGATCCACGAGCAGAGAGTTAAGCTGCTCGTGCCCCAGAGCTTCCTGAAGCCAGGACGCCACGGGCTATCTCCTCGTGGCTATAACTGGGGACACCGGTGGGGTGGCCAACCTGATGCTAGCACAAAGAAGCGCTGCTATGTTCTTCTGGGGGTGTCTTAAGCAGACGAGACTAAGAAAAATCTTCATGGATCTTGAGACAAGTGTTCTTTCTTATTTTGACTGGTTTAATTCGTTGAGTGTGAACTCAATGACAGACATGTTTATATGACGAAATGCTCCCGGCCACCTGGCCTTATCCCTCACCAGTTTCTTTCCTCTCACCCCGCCAACAGCTAACCTCTGTCATTCAACGGGGAAGCCTTCTAGAGACTCCTGGATCCCCAGCTCACCACGCACTGCACAGACCTGTTCAGATTGCCCACCCTCATCTTTCAGGAGGAAGATGCGGAAGGTGGCTGGTGGCGGCCAAGGCTAAGACACCCAGAGCCTCCTGGTCCGTCTCCTGCACTCTCTACAAGCCCCTGCTGCTTCTTAGCCACCGGCCCACAGGGAGCCACTGGCCCCTTGACCCTAAGTAAGAAAGTCCTGCCCTGCTCCAAGTCCTTCCTAAGAGCTGAGATGGCTCTGGTTCGCCCCCACAGGCTCAGACCCTCCCAAGCCACTCGGGTCATCCCGGCAGCTGTGAAAAGGTCCCCACTGTAGCCAGGGGACCTTTAGAGGTCTTAAAGTCGCTGTTCACACCAACACCAAGGAACTGACCTGATCCACTTCAACCTTAAAGCAGAGCTTTCTTTCAGACGCAACTGAACTGTACAACTTGAAAATGGTTAAGATAGGGAAAGGAAGGGGATTCGTGGGGATCCAGAACACGGGGGAGGAGAGTTAAGATGATAAATATATGGGGTCAGTTGAAGAATTTATCCCTGCCCTGTCGGTCAAATCCCTAAAGAGAAATGTAGCCTCTTGGTACCACGGCTACCACCCATCAGCCAGCTGGTGGTCATTTGCTGACAACCAGTAGGCCCAGGTTTCGCTGTCAGCTCTGCCGTGGATAGTTCAGCCCGGCCCCACAGTCTATAGCCCCTCCTGGGCCGTGTGTAACAGCCTTCAGTCTGCCACGGCTCCTGCACGCTCAGGCTAGCTGCGGAGATGGCGGCTTTGCTTCATGTCCACTCAGCTGTGTGGTTGGGGACGGGTCTCACTGTGCAGTCCAAACTGGACTCAGACTCCTTATGTAGCCCATACTACTCAAACTCGCAATCCTCCTGCCTCAGTCTCCCAAGTACACCATCATGAAGACAATGTCAGACTTTGAAATGAATAAATTGTCATATATTTGATTCATATTTGGCCAACTGCACGGCACAGTAGATTTGGAAATAGTGCTTTAAAGTTCCCTTTACTGAGCTATTAGAACAACTTCCTGTTATGTAATGCAACATCTTGAGTTTTTGTCTCAGTCATTTTATACAAATCTCCAAATGCAAATTCAACTGAATATATCCAAGAGGCAAGTATCTGAATGATGTATTTTATGATATGTGCATTTTGCCACAATTTAAAATAAAAATTTAAATAGTAGAAACATAAAAAGAGGGAATACAAGACTGCACATAGTATGTGTGTGCCTATGTAAACTAATCACATATAGCAACATATTGTTATTTATGTTGTGCAATGTAGGGAACTCTTCCCTAACTTTTTCTCTGTTTTCCCCCTTTCCTTTTTGGGTTTTATATTAATATTTCTCTTTCCTTAAAGAGGACATATTCCTAGCTTTAGCAGCCCAAGACAGACTTTCAACAGCATGGCAAGTGGCAGACTCTCTTGGCACTACAGTAGACAGGTTTACAAGAGAGGACGAGTGGCTTCAGGACATGCTGGTGTGAGGCCCCCTTAGGTTTCTCCTCTCAGCCTAAATGGGGAAACTCAGTGTCTTGGAACTGGGAAGGGGAAGAGGCACTAGCAGCTAAGGGGCCACCCGGGAAGGGGCGGGCCCAGCCTGGAAGGATGAGAGATGACTGTGGACTCGGGGGAAAGCTTAGCCATGTCCCTTAGCTCCCGAGCAAGAGGTGACGGCCCGTGCAACATACAGGCCTCAACCCCTTCCAACTTTTATTTTTTCTTTTAGCTATCCCCAAAGAGATCTGATGGATCTCATGAAAATCTGGCCCAGAAATAGATTTTCCCTCTTAAAACAATACTCAAGAATTCCTTTGCAAAGGCCATTGGCTACACAGGTCCCAGCCGGCAGAGCGCAGGGTGGGGAGGGAGCGCTTGGCCTCGGCTATTCTAGAGCAGACCTCCCCTATGGGACCCTCGAGCTCACCAACTGAACTGCGACATCCTTGAAGGCAAGATAGTCTTCTTTAGCTAGGTATGGGAGTAAAACTCAAGGGCCCATTTTAGATCTCCTAGCACAAAATTCCACTAGAAAACCCTGGAGGGGCTGGTAGGATGGTTCATTGGGTAACGGTGCCTGCTGCAGAGTCTGGTGACGTGAGTTTGATCTCCAGGACCCCCCCACCCCATGGTGGAAGGAGGAGAAAGGACTCCTGCAAGATGTCCTTTGACCTGCACTGGCATGCCGTGGTGAGTATCCCCTCCTACAGATTAAAATGTAATTTACATACACACACACACACACACACACACACACACACACACACACACCATATAAAATTAAACCAAGGGAAAATGAGGTCAGGAAGGCAAACAGACCATGGGCCACTCATGGCCACTGGCGTCTGGGGCTGTGGTGACCCAGTGCTGGGCAGGTTCTCAGGGCATACAGCCCCCCCAGTGGGGGAAGCCTGCTACTCTCAGCCTCAGACTGGTCTCACCTGACAGGTCCTGCAAATCTACAGTGCTCCTTGTCAATGTGTGTGTAACACTGTCTCCCGTCCTTCCCACTGTGGCCAGCCAGCCTCGGAAACACTGCACAGCCACAATCAGGCCATCCACACCATACAGCTGTGCGGACAGACTTTCATACAAGGCTAACGAGGGGCAGGACTACACTATTCCCATGCTAAATGTCCCACTACTTCTAAGTTATTTTATCTGCTTTGGCTGGAAGAGAGGTCTTAAGACAGGGCTTTGCTGTATATCTCTGGCTCTTCTACAGCTTCCTTTGTAGCCCAGACTGTCCTAAATTTGCTATTCTCCTGCCTCCAGCTCTCAAAACTGGATTAAAGGTGTGTACCATCATGTCCAGCCTATCATATCTCTCTTCTTTTCTTTTCCTTTTCCTTTCCTTTTCTTTTCTTTTTTTCGAGACAGGGTTTCTCTGTATAGCCCTGGCTATCCTGGAACTCACTCTGTAGACCAGGCTGGCCTCGAACTCAAAAATCCGCCTGCCTCTGCCTCCCAAGTGCTGGGATTAAAGGCGTGCGCCACCACCGCCCAGCTCATATCTGTTTTCTATAACTTCTTTGTCTCCTTTGCTACCAGGTGAGAATGCCTCTGCTAGCCAGGCCCACCAACATTTATCTATCACCAACTATAGCCCCAGACAGGCCCCTATGAATGGCTGTGCCTACAGGATCCCATGAACACACTTGTTGCTAAAATTCCTTCCCTAGATGGAGGCACAAACATCTACCCTCTACTCTCGTGGTTCCAATGATAAACTGGCATGCGAGTCCACTGAAGCCCACGATGGGGACCAGTGGGTTCACTTACTCAGTGATGAGGGAGGGGTTATGGGAAGGAGCATGGATGACCTTAAAGCAGCCCATAGAAATCTGTACAAGTCACGGGCTCTAATCTCCCCCAGAGCTTCACAGAAGGAACCTCTCACCTAGTCCTTCTCTGTGTATGTGCTGTAGCCCTTCCCCTAGAACCTGAGGCAAGGCCACGTGCAATTAGGGCAAAATTGCAGACAACTGGGAGGGAGGGCAGCTGGATACTCAGGTGAGGGCATCGTTACACTCTCCGCCCTTCCTTCCAAGAGAGAACCAATAGCAGCAAGCCCCGCTGACGCGTGGGTGGTGGCAGTTTGGCTGGGAGGATAGTCTTCTAGGTTACTTGTTCAAATTTCCGGCCAATAAACTTAGTGTTTCCAGTTAAAATCTTGGGGTAGGGCTGGGGAGATAGCTGGTAGGTAAAGCCCTTTGCACGTGAGTATAAAGACTCAAGTCAATCAGAGAACCCACATAAAGTCGGGTGCAGCTCAAGTCTGCAATCCCAGAGAACCTAAAGCAAGACTGGAGTGAGACAGAGTTCCTGGAAGCCAGGCAGCCATGTGCACAGCAGCAAACAGGAGACCCTGCCTCAAACCGGGTGAAAGGGAATCAACACCAGAGGCCACCCTCTGACCTACACACATCACGGCACACATGCATCCATCCGTCCACACTTACACACAAATCCTTACACATGCACATGCATACACACACACACACACACACACACACACACACACACGGCTTTCGGGTGTCTCTTGTAACTATATGCGCTCTTAATCTCTGTGACAGCCCTTAGTATCGGCGTCTTTAGTTCCAGGACACCTTTGCTTCCCTCCGTCTTATGAACTGATGTTAGAAGTATGGCCGGTTCCCCCGGGTCCAGATAAATGATGTGTTCTGAGACACAGAGGTTCCATCCAGCTCAGGGGGTTCCTTTCACTACTTAAAAACTAGATGTTGGGGCTAGAGAGCCGGCTCAACAGTTAAGAATATTAGCTGCTCTTCCAGAGGATCTGGGTTTAATTCCTCCCGTAAGGTGGCGGCTCACCACCCACTGTTCCTACAGTTCTAGAGGATACCACGCCCTCTTCTGGCCTCCACAGGCATTGCATGCACCTGGTGCATAGACACACATGTAGGCAAAATGTGTCTATTTATGTGTTTGGGACACATAAAATATAATCAAAGAAAATTTCATTTAAAAAAAACCGGATATGCTTTCCTTTTCTTTCTCCCTAACCACGCCTGCTGCCTCTCCCTGTCATCTGAGACAAGCTCTTACCTGCAGACCAGGCTTGTCTCATTTAACTCACTCTGACCCTCTTCTCTGCCTACACTGAGATCGCAGGCCCATGGCACCGCTCTAGGCCTGTGACTGTTCTCACAGAGTGTACTGGCAGGCTGCAGGACGCAGGGGCAGTGTGCAAGGGCCCCACCGTCCACTTTCCTGTCTGCTCTGCCTTCCCTGGGAAGCATCTCCTAACCAGGGCCTAGGGAACCAGCTGTGATGAGAAGCCCATGACTCCAGGAGCAGCCCAGAGGGGTAGCAGGGACAGGGAGGACATGGTGTGACATCACCCAGGAAGCAGCCCTGGGGGAGCTGGTCCCACTGCTGCCGCCACACCCTGATGTCTTCTATGACCTCCCTCTGCCTGGCCCTTGCCACTGGGCTGATGCTTTTCTCGGCTTTGATCTGGCAAAGTTGAGCCCAGACGTTTGGGATTGGGATGGAGGCACTAGGGATAAAATGGATCAGGGTCTCTGGCCTTCCTGGGTGGCAGGGCTCTAAGTTAGAGCAGTGCCTGGATTCTGGCGGTCACCTTGAGTAATGAGCACCCCGGTGAAGAGGAAGGCCAAAGCAGCTGCCTCCATCTGCAGCTCTGGACTGCTCCTACACTCCTCTTTGTAAAAATGGGAAACTGGGGCCCAGACAGGCACAAGGTGCAAGGCCGTCTGCCCTCTGTGAAGTCAGTCTCAAGGGAGGACAGGCACCCATTCTCTAGCACGGACCCCAAGCAACGCTGTCCAGAGAGGAAGGAAGGGCGGCTCACTGAGCCTCAGCCTCCTGGCTCTGGCCCTCGGAGGGCCCCGGGTGAGGCTGGGGCAGAACCCCGTGAGTAGGTCCTGAGAGTCCCCTGTGGTGTTGGAGCGTTATCCCCAGGAGAAAGACATCCCCGGCTGTAACCAGAAGCTCTCAACCTTGTGTCTCCAAGAGCCCTAAGGGACGGTCAGGGGTGCAGGGGTCGAGGGGAAGCTGAAGGAAAAGTGGAAAAACACGAGAGTTGGGCAAGCACTGCGGCCTCCACTGCCCTTGCCAGCCAGGCTCCCTAGCTCACAGGCATAAAGATTTGATTCACACCTGTGCTGAATTTGAAAAGGCAAGCAGGAAGCTGCGTAGCCCAGCTGCCTCCTTCAAGAACCTGAGGAATGCAGAGCTCAGAGGCTGGGTGAGAGAGAGAGTTAATGCTGGCAAGGCACCAGGGCTTTACCGCATTGGATCACCTTCAGCTGTCAAATATCTGAACTTATGTCCATTATACAGATGAAGAAACTGAGGCCCGGAGAGAACCGGCAACTGACCCAGCCCTTACAAAGTTGAAACCCAAACCAAACCAAAGTTGGCCTGGTGCCGGGGCTGCTGAATTCTCCTTTGTCACACTCTTTCCTACAAATCCTCCTCAAATCCTCCATTAGGCTGTCCTGGCGAGCTCTGCCGCTGGGGCAGCATGTCCCAGAGGAGAATCAGCCTGTGAGTACAGAGGCTTTCTCTCTGCTGGCTGTGGGGGTGATGTCTGTGAGGAGAAATTCATTATCTCAGCCAGGGCCCCTCTTTCGCCTTTCATGTCAGCAGAGACTGTGGCGCAGGCCACCTTCATGATAATTAAGACCAAAGTCAAGGCACACTTTTTATGGGAGTAGCCGCATGTCAGTCTCCAAGGTGATTCCTGCCTGGCGGGACCTGTTTGGCAAGCTCACCACCCCCAGTCGACTCCACTCACCCAGAAGGCATCTCGGAACTGCAGCTGGGCCATCATCCTCCAGCGTCTGTTGTGTCTAATGCTAGCACTCCTGCTTCAAGCAGGGCTGAACGTGGGCCAGGAGCCAGGAGCGCGTCCCAGTCCTAGCGGCTAGCCCAGGCCCTCCCTCCCACCTCCAGCCGGGCGGGCGCCGTCTGAAACGTTCAGAAGGCAGCCACAGGCCAGAGGCAAGTCCCGGAGGGAGGAGAAAGGCGCAACCTGTTTTGTTTGGGGCTAGAATCAGCAGCGAAATGAGGAAGGAGCCCTGCCCAGGGATGGAAGGGTGGGCCACGATTTCCAGCCTAGGCTCTGGCCAGCCCCAGTGATGGAGGAGGACGCAGGCTGAGGCCCAGGGCAGGCAGCCCAGGTGGCAGGCAGAGGCTGGGAGAGAGGCAGGATGTGCACAGGCCAGGCAGGCAGGCAGCCCGAGGCCGGCACAGGAAGGTTTGTGCAACCTCCCCCAGGGCGGGCGCAGGGCTCTAACCCACAGGAAGTTGAGCTGCTGCGTTTCTCCTGCACAGCCCCGCCTGCCACCTGCCACCCTGCAGCCTGCTCACATCCTGGCCCAGTTTAGCTTTAGAACCAGCAAGTTAGGAATCCCGCGGCTGTTACTCACCCTCGCAGGCCTCAAGAGGTTAAGTTCTTAGGGTCTTACCCGGGTCAAGGACACCCACCACTGCTTCCAACCTTGGCAGTTCATGCCCTAGACTAGATCCTACCCTCACGTTGCTCACAGCATGGGGCAGCCTCAGCTGTGGTCCCGGGTCTATGAGAGCAGAGAGGTAAAGTAATCAACTAAGGGACCTCAGCCTGATGAGGCATGGGTCCTGGTCCCCGTGCAAAAATTCACCCATTCCATCTTCAGTTCTTAACTGCGATGGAGGGAGACAGGAGTCTGGAGACCCAGGTTCAGCTTTTGTCTAATTTGGACTCTGCCCTGCAGTAGTGGAAGGACCTTGATTGACCTAACTCGGAGAGCCTCAGACTGCCCCATCTGCCACCTCCAGTCCTTGGGAAAGGTCTCCGTCTCAAGAATGCCTCTGGACTTTCTCTTTGTAGGACAGGCAAGTCCTGGGAAACACTATCCGGAGACACGGTTTGCCCACGAAGCAGAGGAGGCTTCTGGGAGTCCTGAGCCCCGGGTGGGCTGGTGAGAAGAAAAGAGTCAGGGACTGTCCACAAATCACCACCCTCGCCGAGGCTTACCTTAGCACCAGCTGGGTTGATCAGACAGCCGAGCTCCCAAGTGTGGGTTACACGTGCCAGGGCTTAGAGAGGGGCACACCCAGACTTCCCTAAACAACCCCCAAGAAGAGATGCAGCAGGCCTGGTGCTGGAAGTCCTTCTCTCTGGAATCCTGGGGCTTGAGCATCTTTTAAAAAGAGATTCATTTCTAATTTTTATTTGTGTGTGTGTGTGTGTGTGTGTGTGTGTGTGTGTGTGTATGCCTATAGAGGCTAGAATAGGACATCAGATCCTCTGGAGCTGCCTGATTCGGGTGCTTGGAATCGAACTCTGATCCTTCAGAAGAACACCAGTCACTCAGAGCCATCTCTCCAGCCCCATATAAGCAGTTTTAGCATCGAGACACCCAAGTTTTTCCTGCTACTTGCAGGTGCAGACAGCACGAAGTGTAGTCACCTGAACCCCACGCACAGGCTCTGTGCTGAAGCTACTTTTATAGTTACAGATTGGCTTGGGATGAAACCTTGAAATTAGAAAGCAGACCAGAGTCCTCTGTTACCAGGAGCCCTGTTTTAAGGGGCAGGGAAAGCCCAAGCGGGGCTCCCTGCTGACCTCTCCAGGGATCTCTTCTTTCCAGTCTGCTGGGTTGGTCCAGACCCTCTCTAGACCCTACATCTCCAGATGTAGCCACCTCAAAGAAAGAAAGGCAAAACCCAGGCTGTCTTCTTCTCCAAAGCCGTGTTCCTCAGCCTCTTGGGTGACCTCCCCTGGTGTCTCATTGGCTAAGAGTAGATCAGACCTCCACATCATCACCATAACAGCAGACCCCTCAGGGCTGTCATAGATGCTGGAGAAAGTTACAGTGACCATGAGACCCTCTCCTCAGCTTAGAGCCACAAAGAATGCTGGTAACCATCTCCTGTCAGACCCTGCTGGGACAGGTCTGCCAGGAGGGGAGGCAGATCTGGTTTCTACCTAATGGAATTACAGGCACGCTCGGTCCAGAAAGATCTCTCCTAGATCTACGAAGAATTGATTTGGGATTTTGATGGGGATTGCATTGAATCTGTAGATTGTTTTTGCAAGATGGCCATTTTTACTATATTAATCCTGCCACTCCAAGAGCATGAAATATTTTTCCATCTTCTGAGGTCTTCTTTGATTTCTTTCTTCAAGGACTTGAAGTTCCTGTCATACAGATCTTTCACTTGTTTGGTTAGAGTCACACCAAGATACTTTATATTGTTTGTGGCTATTGTGAAGGGTGTTATTTCCTTAACTTCTTTCTCAACCTGCTTGTCCTTTGAGTACAGGAAGGCTACTGATTTGCTTGAGTTGATTTTATAACCTGCCACTTTGCTGAAGTTGTTTATCAGCTGTAGGAGTTCTCTGGTGGAGTTTTTTGGGTCGCTTAAGTACACTATCATATCATCTGCAAATAATGATAGTTTGACTTCTTCCTTTCCAATTTGTATCCCTTTGACTTCCTTATGTTGTCTAACTGCTCTTGCTAGAACTTCAAGTATTATATTAAAAAAGATATGGAGAGAGAGGGCAGCCTTGTCTAGTCCCTGATTTTAGTGGGATTGCTTCCAGTTTCTCTCCATTTAGTTTGATGTTGGCTACTGGTTTGCTGTATATTGCTTTTACTAGGTTTAGGTATGGGCCTTGAATTCCTGTTCTTTCCAGGACTTTTAGCATGAAAGTATGCTGAATTTTGTCAAACGCTTTTTCAGCATCCAATGAGATGACCATGTGGTTTTTTTTCTTTTAGTTTGTTTATGTAGTGGATTACATTGATGGATTTCCGTATATTGAACCATCCCTGCATCCCTGGGATGAAGCCTACTTGATCATGGTGAATTATCGTTTTGATGTGCTCTTGGATTCTGTTGGGAAGAATTTTATTTAGTATTTTTGCATCGATATTCATAAGGAAAATTGGCCTATAGTTCTCTTTCTTTGTTGGATCTTTGTGTGGTTTTGGTATCAGCGTAATTGTGGCTTCATAGAACGAGTTGGGCAGTGTTCCTTCTGTTTCTATTTTGTGGAATAGTTTGAAGAGTATTGGTGTTAGGTCTTCTTTGAAGGTCTGATAGAATTCTGCACTAAAACCATCTGGTCCCAAGCAGTACTACAGAGCAATTGTGTTAAAAACTGCATGGTACTGGTACAACGACAGGCAAGTAGATCAGTGGAAAAGAATTGAAGACCCAGAAATGAACCCACAGAGTTATGGTCACTTGATATTTGATAAAGGAGCTACAACCATCCAGTGGAAAAAAAGATAGTCTTTTCAACAAATGGTGCTGGTTCAACTGGAGGTCAACATGCAGAAGAATGTGAATTGACCCACTCTTATCTCCTTGTACTAAGATCAACTCCAAGTGGATCAAGGACCTCCACATAAAACCAGACACACTGAAACTAATAAAAAAGAAACTGGGGAAGACCCTGGAGGACATGGGCACAGGGGGGAAGTTCCTGAACAGAACACCAATAGCATATGCTCTAAGATCAAGAATTGACAAATGGGACCTCATAAAATTACAAAGTTTCTGTAAGGCAAAGGACACTGTCAGAAGGACAAAATGGCAACCAACAAATTGGGAAAAGATCTTCACCAACCCCACATCTGACAGAGGGCTAGTATCCAATATATACAAAGAACTCAAGAACTTAGACCCCAAAGAACCAAATAACCCTATTAAAAATGGGGTACAGAGCTAAACAGAGAATTTTCACCAGAAGGAATTCGGATGGCTGAGAAGCACCTTAAGAGATGTTCAACATCATTAGTCATCAGGGAAATGCAAATCAAAACAACCCTGAGATTTCACCTCACACCAGTCAGAATGGCTAAGATTAAAAACTCAAGAGACAACAAGTGCTGGAGAGGATGTGGAGAAAGAGGAACACTCCTCCACTGTTGGTAGGAGTGCAAGATGGTACAACCACTCTGGAAATCAGTGTGGCGGTTCCTCAGAAAATTGGGCATGACACTTCCAGAGGATCCTGTCATACCACTCCTGGGCATATACCCAGAGGATTCCCCTGCATACAATAAAGACACATGCTCCACTATGTTCACAGCAGCCTTATTTATAATAGCCAGAAGTTGGAAGGAGCCCAGATGTCCCTCAAAGGAGGAATGAATACAGAAAATGTGGTATATTTATACAATGGAATACTACTCAACAATTAAAAATAATGAATTCATGCAATTTGTAGGCAAATGGTTAGATCTGGAAAATATCATCCTAAGCGAGTTAACACAATCACAAAAGAATACACATGAAATGCAATCACTGATAAGCGGATATTAATGAACCCAGAAGCTCTGAATACTCAAGGCACAATTAGCAAGTCAAAAGATTCCCAAGAAGAAGGAAGGGGAGGACCCTGGACCTGAAAAGACTGGATCCAGTTTTGTAGGAGAGTATCAGAACAGAGAAATGGGGGGGTGGGGGTGGTGATTGGGGAATTGGCGATGGGGGGAGAAGACTTATGGGACATATGGTGAGGGGGGAACTGGGAAAGGGGACAGCCTTTGGAATGTAAACAAAGAATATAGAAAAAAAATCTCTCCTTATTGGGTGGAACCAGAAGACAGTGTTGGGATGAGAAGGCGGGAAATAAAGAGGGAGGGGGTTCGCAAGGATGGTTAGAGGCCTGAATGGTGCTGCCAGGGAGGCCCAGGGGAGCTGTGGAGTGCAGAGGGGACAGAGGGAAGAACGGACTGGATGGAGATGGGCAAGAGACCTCGAAAGAAGGAAGTGTGTGTTAGCAAGCTTCCCTCCTCCCCAGCCACCTCCCACACCAAACCCAGCCCTTAGGGAGGGGGATCTGTGCCTGAAAACTCACAGCTCTTTAATCACTGTTTCTGCTGCCTCAGAACATAATTTGCCTTAATGTCTAGGCAGCTGTGCCCCAGGCCACACCATGAGGGAGAACCCCACCCAGGCCAGGCCAGACTGGTTGACATAGTATTTTGAATATATGTGTTTGAAGAATTCAAGAGGTCATAGGTCCAAGGACTGAAAATAAATTGCAAAATCAGCCTTGGTTGCCACAGTGAGCCGCCTGGCAGGACTTGGGTCTTAAAGCCATTTTTTCTATACCTTTAAGCCATGTAAGTAACAGAAACATTGCCAATGGTAAACATTTGGGGATTATTACATCCATGGTGTTTTTACTTACTATTTACAACTGCACCCCCCTTGGGCATGAATATCTGTGGAACAAGTGCCGAAATCTATCAAGTTCCGGGTTTTTCTGCCAGGTACCAGATCGGCCTGTGTTCTGCCGGGGCCAGGAAGCTGAGCCAGGCATCTCCGTTTATCGTGATCAGACTCCTCAGCCCATGACTGACAGGCAATCAATCCCCAAGGGTGTTGCAAACCGGCCAGGATGTACTAGGTACATGGGACAGAAGTATATCTGCCGAACATGTCATTTGTTGTCAGTCTGAGCCGGGGACAGCTGCCATGTCCCATCCTAAGATGCTGTGGGGCTTAGTCCTAACCCTGACTTCTCCAGAAACCTGCAGCTGGCTTCCTGCTGCAGGCAGATGGGATCCCCGCAGGAGTCGGGAGAGAGGGGCAGAGCAGCAGTCCACGCGAAGCCATGGGAGGCTACCACATGAAGTGTGTGTCACTGTCATTCGAGATTGCTCTTGAATCACACAAAGATCAGCAAAATGGTTCAGGTGATAAAGATGTGTGCCACCAGGCCAGATAACCTGAGTTCAATCCCCAGCACCCAATGGTAGCAGGAGAGAACCATAAAACGTCCTCTGACTTCCTCATGTTCTGTGGTATGTGCCCGCACTCTCATATAACACTCACAGACACACCACACACACACACACACCCCTATACATGATTAATTAATTCATCTAAAAACATATATACAAAGATATTCAAGACAGGGTTTCTCTATATATTAACCCTGGCTTTTCTGGAACTTGATTTGTAGACCAGGCTGGCCTTGAACTCACAGAGATCCACCTGCCTCTGCCTCCCACGTGTGGGATTAAAGGTATGTACTACCATGCCCAACAATAATATCATGTTATTTGGAATTTCAAAACAGCAGTATCGGAGTATCGGAGCCTGGACAGGCTCATCTCTGAGCATCAGGGCCCCGTGTAGCTGTGCCTGTGCATTTGTGCAGCTGTGCCTGTGCATCTGTGCGGCTGTGCCTGTGCATCTGTGCGGCTGTGCCTGTGCATTTGTGCAGCTGTGTCTGTGCATTCGTGACGCTATCCCTGCTCACTGCTGACTGCTCTCCGTGTAGCAGAGCGATGCCTTCAGACTCCGATCTGGCCATCTCTGGCTATTACTTTTCTGTGTGATGGATGCTGTTCTCAGGTCACTGGCCATTGTCTCACACAGCCTACAGACCCTGCATGCCCTAACCCAGCCGACTCTTTGATACTTGCCTTCCGCTGGACTTCGATCCTGTCATCTTGCCTCACTCCCTTGTATTTCAGGTCCTCTTTCCAACCTCTCTCCTCTGCCTGGGAAGTTCTTCCTGCCCCACCCTAGCCTCAACCTTGGCCAGATACCTACTTCTCTTCAGTTGTCACCTCCTCAGGAAAGCCAAGAGATGGACTGGGTAGACAGAATGCAGGCAGGAATGACGTTGACATATGTCAGAGTGGAGGGACTCAGAGGCTGGGGGAGGGGACACTGTCATGGAGGCAGCCTCACTGGTGAAGCCGATGCCAGGCTAGAGGGAAAGATGAGGCAAGAGCTTGGAACCTTGAAGAGGGGAGGGGACTGGAGGGAAGGAGGCTCTGAAAACTCCATGCCCTAATTTAATTTGGTAATGGAATTCATTTTGGTGTTTATGCTGCTTTGATAATGCACCTCTTGGAGGGAGGGAGGGAGGGAGGTAGGGAGGGAGTATCTGTCCTGGTGGAGCATCCCCCAAATGCCAGTAGGTTGTGGCCATCAAGGGCAGGCCTGATAGGCTGTGTGATCCTCAGATGGGTATGCCGCCTATGGCTGCTCTAGGCTATTCCAGTACCTGACCAAGGTGGTCCACTGTTCCCAGGGGAGATGCCTGTGGTATCCTAGGTGGCCCAAGGCCCGTGTTCTACATTCTGGGGTTTCCTCTGCCCTGCTCCATCATGAAAGAAGAACCATTCCAGTGTACCTGGTGAAATAAATGGAGCCTTCCTGCCTGGGGACAGGAACAGTAGAAATGATGCTTATCGTGAGACAGCAGAATGCACAAGACAGAGCAACTCTTTTGAGGGGTAAGCCAGACGCCTACAGACCTAGAGCAGGGACCTCATTAATGAGACCAGGTGAGCCCGAAGTTCAGCAGTGACAGGATGGCCCACCGAGCTCTCATGCACCAGGCCTGGAGCTCAGCATGTTGCATACTCTGTGAGGCCTCCTTCATCCTACTCCACAGAGAAGAAAAGTCCTCTTCTGTCTACTCAAAATTATTGTGATGGTTTGTATATGCTTGGCCCAGGGCGTGGCATTATTAGAAGGTGTGGCCTTGTTGGAGTAGGTGTGTCACTATGGATGTGGGCTTTAAGACCCTCATCCTAGCTGCCTGGAAGCCAATATTCTGCTAGCAGCCTTCAGATGAAGATGCAGAACTCTCAGCTCCTCCTGCACCATGCCTGTCTGGATGCTGCCATGCTCCTGCCTTGATGATACTGGACTGACCCTCTGAACCTGTAAGCCAGCCCAATTAAATGTTATCCTTCTAAGAGTTGCCTTGGTCACGGTGTCTATTCACAGCAGTAAAACCCTAACTAAGACAATTATGAAGTATTTTTTTCTCCTATTGCTTTATCACTGTTTCTTTTAATTTTATTTTTTGATAAGTTAGATACACATACCTATTCACCATTTAATCCTTCAATTGTGTGTTTTTATAAAGATAAGATACTTTTCTTACACCACCACATTAAAAATCAGGAAATTTACCGCCAAGCTGGGGTTATAGCTCACTGTCAGAACAGTTGACTAGCATGTAAAAGTTCAATACCTAATATAGAAAAAAAAAAAAAAGGAGAAAAAGAAAGAAAGAAAAATTAGAGACAAGGAGGAGCAGGGAGCAAAGGAAGGAGGAAGGAAATGAGAAATCTACCATCAGTCTATGTAACAGCGTTCTAACCTGCAGCCGCAGTGCCTCCCACCAGCATAGTGGTAAAGCGACCTTTTCTTCTGGACTCCTTCAGTACGCATCGGTTCCCCCTGCTTCTTTGACATTCGTGACTGTGATACTTTGGAAGGTCTCAGGTCAGTTATTTCATAAACTATCTCTCAGTTTGACTTTGTGTGTAGTCTTTTCCCTTGTGATTAGGTTCCTGGTGGGTGTGGGGTGGCACACCACATCCAGGAAGCTGTGCTTCTCTGTGCACAGATCGGGAGGCACATGGTGTCACCTCCGGGGGGTGCTAACTTTGATCAACCGATAAAGGTGACGTCTATTAGTTTATCACACAATTCTACTCTATCCTTCGGGGTTAAAGAGTGTCTTGGAGGAAGCTCTGGGAGGTGGTGGCACAAGCCTTGCCTTTAATCCCTAGCACTTGGGCAGCAGAGGCAGGCAGATCTCTGTGAGTTTGAGGCCAGCCTAGTCTACAGAGTGAATTCCAAGACAGCCAGGGCTACACAGAGGAAACCCTGTCTTGAAAAACCATAAACAAACAAACA
This sequence comes from Apodemus agrarius, assembly GCA_964023405.1. Classification (NCBI taxonomy): domain Eukaryota; kingdom Metazoa; phylum Chordata; class Mammalia; order Rodentia; family Muridae; genus Apodemus; species Apodemus agrarius. The sequence goes on along the minus strand of OZ030012.1, from coordinate 59,040,839 downwards.
AACAAACAAACCCTCTGGCTTCCAGGCCTCCAGTCCCTTGTTAATGCCCTTCCTTCCCTTGAGGTCTGGGCCTGGCGTGGCATGACAGTCACATGACCTGTTCTTCCCCCATGTCAGTAAGAAGCAAGTGTATCATTATCGATAGTGAAATAGCAATAGCACTCAGGTCTCGCCAGATTCCCCAAACCATGGACCCTCCGGGGACTCATCCTGAGTTAGTCAGCTCCTCTTGTCATGCAAACCCTAGCACTCTCCTCAAAGGATACTCCGACAAAAGGTGACAGCCGGTGACTTCAGAGCAGAAATTTTGAACTTACCACTGAAAGGACCCAAAGCTTGATCCTCAGAGAAAGCTGATTTTACAGCTAGGGGTGGGAGTGTGGGGGTGTGGAGGTGTGGGGAGGGGGTGGGGTAAGTTACAAGCCATCTCAGAGACACCTTGGGTCAGAAAGCAAAGAATGGGAGCAAAGGAGAAAGAGCTAGACTGCACCCTGCTGGGCTCATAATGGCCAAATCTGGAAAAATTGTGCACCACAGAAACAGTAGTAACATTAAAACTCACGGTGTGGGGGATGGGGAGATGCCACAGATGGTCAAAGCTCCTGTCATACAAGCATGGGAACGTTTGTGCAGATTCTCAGCCCCTCCCCCCCACACACACACATAAAAGCTGGTTGTGCAAGGATGAGTCTGTACCCTGCACAGGCAGCAGGGAGTGCAGGGACAGGCAGAGCTCCACAACTCGTTTGCCAGGGAAGTTAGCTCAGCTGGTGAGCTTCAAGTTCAGTGAGACCCTGTCTCTAAGAGGCAGGTGAAGAGTTACTGAGGAAGCTGCCCAGGGTGGGCCTCTGGACTCCATGCACACATGTACTGTCATAGCCCCACAGAGCATGTGCATTACTTACACACACCCTCGGGGGGGGGGGGGAGAGAACCCGCTGAATGAAATGGAAATTCCTGAGTCCACACTGATACAGGCAAATGCCTTATCACAAAGGGCACAATGCAGTTGGAAAGTCACCATCTTGTGCAGAAGAAGCTGTGGTAAGCAATGAGATTGCAGATTTGCTTCAAAGTCTTTTGTTTGGTTTTGTTTTTTGGAACAGAGTTTCTCTGTAGTTCTGGCTGTCATGGAACTTAATCTGTACACCAGGCTGGTCTCAAACTCATAGAGATCTGTCTGCCTCTGCCTCCCCAGTGCTGGGATTAAAGGCCTACACCACCACCTGGCTTAAGGGTCCTTACAAGGACTCAGCCCCTGTCTCTTTTTCAGGGCTGTCTCTCTACTCTATGACTTCAAGGCCTTACAGCCAGTCACTCAGAAATAGTGGAAGAAGGGAAATTGTGTTCCTTTCCTTAAATAGAACTAAGTCATGCCATCACTATGACCCAGCAGAGAGCACATTACCAGAAGCACAGCTAAAGCAGGAGGAGGGGAGGGAAGTGGTGAGAGAGGGCTGCCAGGCATTGTCAGGCCAGAAACCGGGAACTAACAGGCGCTGAGGATCCTGAGTTCCTGACAGGGTCTCCTTGCTACAAAGGCAAGCTCCCTTCACAGGCATGAAGTGCTCCCAACACCCTCCTCCCTTCACAGGCATCTAGTGCTCCCAACACCCTCCTCCCTTCACAGGCATTGAGTGCTCCCAACATTGTCAGTGTTGGTTTTACAGAACCCAGCCTGCAACATCAGGACATCTATCCATGAGGAGGAGCAAGGACTGAATTCCAGGTCCTATTCCTTAAGTCCCATGAGAGGAACTTGGACTGCTAACTCGGCTACCACTCTGTGGTCTTTGCTGATGTCCATATGAGCGGCAGCCCCTGACTGGGGGGGGGGAGGGTCCCAGCCTGACTTGCAACTTCTGTGCTCCCCTGTCCCCTGCATTGCCCATGGTCTGTCTCCTTAAGCAAGTCCCTTCCCCTTGAATGAATTGTTCTACTAAGTCCTAGAAATGGCTTCCTGCTATCTGAAGAGCCCCAGGGCAGATCTTGTCTTCTGTCTCCAGAAGAGAAACCATTTGGGTAGGTATATTTATTTACACTTCTCTGGGGAACAGCCTAGGAGCAATTTAATTTCTTCAGGTCATTGCCAGCCCAGAGGGTGCCGAAGATGGACAGGTACTAGGCTCTTCTACAGATGGGTGTACCAGTGTCCAGCCAAGGCTCTTGTCCAGTATCACACAGTGAGTTAGTCACAGACCTAGGTGCTGGGTCGGTTACCAGAAGGCCTTCCAGCTAGGCTGTGCTGAGAGCGTCCACATCCCTCCGACACGGACAGAGGCAGCCCCCTCTCCTGGCTCTCCTCCGCAGCTCCCCACCCTCTTCCTTTACCTCTCCAGTTCCCTCCTTCCTCTCAACCCCAGACAGCGTGACAATCTACTCTTCTGCACCTTGAACCAATTGTTGTCTTCTCTGTCTTTGGGACCTGATCTTGGCCATTTGCCCCATTATCTACAGAGCTTCTGGGATCTTCTAGTGTTGGGTCAGATAGGCTGAGGTTTCATCTTGAAGCATCAGCTTTCAGAGGACCAGAATCTATGCTAGTACCAACCAAGGAGCTGCCGTCCTGTAACATGCAGTTCCTAAGCTCCTGCTAGCTGGAGTTGTGTGGTTTCCATTCATTGCCTCCCCTGCAGGGGAAGGGGTGGGTTTCCAGAGGGAGAACTAATGTAGCCATAGCTGGGATTAAAGAGTGAAGGGGCTGAGCCTAGTGCCCCAAGGCTTCCCCCCCCCCCCCCGAGACAGGGTTTCTCTGTATAGCCCTGGCTGTCCTGGAACTCACTCTGTAGACCAGGCTGGCCTCGAACTCAGAAATCTGCCTGCCTCTGCCTCCCAGAGTGCTGGGATTACAGGCGTGCGCCACCACCGCCCGGCGCCCCAAGGCTTCTGATTCGAAGCCCTCTACCCTTGCCTTGGTTCTACACACAGAGACTTAAGGACTCACAATGCCACAGCTATTGTAGGCACCCCAGCAGTCATCTCAGAAAGCCACCTAGAGCATCAAGTATTGCTGAATTATTGAGAAGGTTTTAAAGATAGCATACTATGTCCAAGAGCCCTGTGACGAGCAATCTATATGAAGGAAGTAACAAGGAAAAGCAGAAACAATCAACTACAACAATATCCATAACATTTATCACAGAGGAAAAAGCTGAAAATGACCTAAATGTCCAAACCTAATTAAAAATGGAATCACTCTACTGAAAATACATCACAGCCAGGGACAAGATTTACAGAGTTTTAGAATGACAGTGCAGACATTTATGACATCCCACCGCATAAAAACACTAGCTTATAAAGTGATATATGTGGACTACTGTCAGCCATAAAAACAGTCTGTAATTAAAAGTGAAAGGAAGGCATGTCTTTAGCAGGTCTGCCTCCCTCCCCAGCTCGGTGAGCACAGGCGACTTTCAAAGCCATCTCACCCCGATGGTGTCTTTTCGTGCTGCCTCCCTGGCCGCTGGAACAACTGGGCCTAAGTCCTCTCTGAGCAGCATCCAGATGTGACCCCGTGTGGATGCTCAATCCTTTTCTGTGGAATAGATGAAAAAAAAAATGAATGAAGAGGGCCAGGGAATGTGGTCCAGGCCCTAAGCCACTCATTTTCCTGGAATCAGAGCCTCCTTTGAATCTTTTAAAAAGTTTTACTACCACCTGGCAGTTTGATTTTTGTTTTTAAAGACAGGATCTCTCTACAGGGTCTCTCCAGTCTGTCCTAGAACTCACTGTGTGATTTTTTTTAAAAATTATTTATTTATTTTATGTACACCACAACACTGTTGCTGTCTTCAGGTACACTAGAAGAGGGCATCAGATCTTATTACAGATGGTTGTGAGCCACCATGTGCTTGCTGGGAATTGAACTCAGGACCTCTGGAAGAGCAGTCAGTGCCCTTAACCAATAAGCCATCTCTCCAGCCCCAGTGATTTTTTTTTTTTTTAAAGACAGAGTGTTCCCGTGTAACCCAGGCTAGCACCAGCCTTAGCCTCCCAAGTTCTAAGGATACAGGCAAAGATGGGTCTACCGCTGATGTTTACAGTGCCATGGATTGGACCCACGGCTTTGCACAAGCACAGTGAGACTCTACCAGATGAGTTACATCCCCAGACCCAGCTTTACTGAAAAGATCGTTGGAACTTACCACTCCCAGTTTTGCTTTGTCTTTTAACCTGTTCTGCTCACAACTCACCCTCCTTCCTCTCCTAAAGCCTTTAGCTGCCTTGCTGCCCAGGCCACAGCCGTGCCCTGCCTCTGAGCAGTCAGGCTGTCGGGGAGAGGCAGCTCTGTCACTTTGTGCAGGGACGCGGTGTTGGACTCAACCACGGGCCTTGGTGTGCGTCCCTTCCACTGACCCTCGCAGCAGAAGCGTCAGCTGTGGTCTTCCCCCAACAATTGCACAAACGAGGCTCTGGACTTGGGATTTGCTTAAGCTCTTACACCCAGTTCAGTTTCAGAGCTAGGATTTAAAGCTCTGTTTCCAAAACCCATGTTTGTCTTTGAGAAGGACAGCAGAAATGACACTGGACAAGTCTCCTCTCCTGGTCAGGTTTTGTCTCCCCTCTGGGAAACGAGGCCACTGGTGCCCAGTGCATCCAGCTGTCGCCTTCCTCAGAGAGTCCATGACAATAACAGCATCCCAATGTTGTTATCCATAGCCCCTGTCCCCACTGAGGGCAGCTCGGGATCTTGGGGAATAGAAGACTGTAAGGCACCCATGTGAGGCCACATCCAGTTAACGCCGCCTTGTGGGTGGCCATGGCCTAGATGAAAGCTGCCACCCCTCAACGCTCACCGAGAGCCCGGGGCTTTCTCGCACGCAGTCTTTCACAGACACAAGTGTATGGGTAGCCAATGTGTGTTCCCACCCCATACACTACCTTAACCACTGGTCTGGGATCTGAGGATTACAGACAGGCCTTACACTGGCTTTGATCAGCAATTATAACCAAGAAGATCTAAGGAATACAATGGATATGCCCTTCCCACCGCAGCCCCAGCACACACTCTGCCTAAAGAAATCACCGTAATAACAGCCTTGACCAGCACGGTCTTCCACCAACCCCAGGAAGGTAGTCTGGGGCCCTGGGGCTCACAGAGAGTCTTTCTACCACTCCCCAGCAGTTACGCGGCTGGGCTGGACCGCCTCCCCAGGCCTGGACAGTGCCTCCCCTCTAGACTGTGCTTGTCTACTTGCTGCTCCCAGAGGCAGGGCGCTGCGGGGCTGTAGAAGGAGCAAGACACAGCCTTTGCCCTGGGGAGTTTATAGTTCAGTAGGGCAGAGGAGGAGAATGAGGTCCCAGTCAGGGCTTAATAACGGAAGGTTAAAAAGCTGTCACTCAGGAAGTGAAGTGTCAGAGAGTGGCTGCAGCATCTGCTGTTGAAAGGAAGGCTGGCTGACCAATTGAAAGAGGAAGCTGCTTAGGAACCAGGAAAGGACAGGAGAAGAGCCCGGCCTTGAGACAGGCCTCCAGAGGGCAAAGAAAGGCCTCCTTCAAGCAGGGAGGTGGTGGCGCACGTCTTTAATCCCAGCACTTGGGAGGCAGAGGCAGGTAGATCTCTGAGTTCGAGGCCAGCCTGGTCTACAGAGTGACTTTCAGGACAGCCAGGGACACAAAGAGAAACCCTGTCTCAAAAAACAAAATAAAACAATCCTCCCTCCCTCGTCACCAATTGTTGTGTGGTTGTTTCTACCTGTGGCTAAGGCCACCCTGTTCCTCTGTTCTTAGACAGGAAAACAGGCAAAAAGGAGATAGACCCTCAATGCCAGGCAGGGTGTCAGGCAGGGTGTGGGGCGTTTCATCTCTTCTAGGCCACACTGGGAAAGGCCTGCATGAACAGAACAGAATCCTGGGTCTAGGACAAAGATGGGTACTGAGTAAGGCTGGAACTGGCCAAACTATAACACCAGAGGGCTGGCTGTCCAGGGTTACAGGCAGAGCCAGCATCCTGACGGTCTTTTTCCTCTGCTCTTAACTGTGTGTTCTTTCTCTGTTCTGTGTGTCTCGGTCTCCGGGGAGATGACCTTGGTTCAAGCGCTGGCCTTGAGTTGTTAGAAGAACAGCGACCCCTGGAGGTCAATAGGATGCAGCGGTGGAAATCAGCACAAGCACCTCGGAAACCCTGAGAGCTCAAGAGCCTCCCCGCCCCCCGTTCCCCCCCCCCCCCGGAAGCAACAGTTCTTTGTTTGGTGTAAGACTCTAGAGCTTCCTGTGGTGGCTTCTGCTCACTAGTGAAGCTGCCCATGTTCAGACACTTAAGTGATAGGAACAGGATGAGAAGATCACGGAGGTGCCGCATGATGCCGGTATGCTCCCGTCCTCCGGTCCTTCCGCCCGCCCCTTTTCAGCCCCTCAGCGCCCCGATCCTGAGCTGTGCACCCCGGGGCAAGCTCAGTATTTGGTACTTTCAAGCAAATCCTCTGGAGAGCTCAGTGCTCTCACCTGGACTCCAGGATGAATTAATTCTTCCAGAGCAGAGGAAATGGTCTGGCTGCCTTACAGCTCTGACCTTCCAACTCTAATCCCATCGAGTTCAGGCTAAGAGGTGCAGGAAGATGGGGAGGCCCCGTGGCTCTTCAAACTTCCAGAATTATGACTCTTCCAGGCACGGAGAAGGGGCTGTGGTGTCTGCTGTGCTAACACGTTTCCAGACTAACGCCTTTTTTATGAGCTTCATGACTCAGGTATCCTGTGCCGGGGAATGAGGAGCAACTGGAGTCCAGCAGCCTGGGAGTGAATGAGACACGGGAGCATTAGGGAGGAGACTGGATGAGATCGTGAGAGGCGTCACTGCTGAACACTGAAAATACAGACCTCGATACAAGCTTATATCTGGCATCGTGTTATTATCTCTGGTGTTAATAAAATTGACACGTGGCTTCCTAGCACGTAAGATTAGACTCAAAATACTTTGTTCACTTATAACATATTTTATAAAAGTTAAAGGCTCAAATGCATTAAGGATATTTTAGTGGTATTAAAGATTTGTTTTTATGTTATATCTAGGAGTGTGTACCTTGCCCGTATGTGCCTTTGTGCAGGGCCTGAGCATGCAAGGGGGCTCCAGACTCCTGGAAGAGGCTGGCAGACAGCTGTGCGCCACCACGTGGTAACAGGAATTGAACTTCCAGCCTCTGGAGGAGCAGGCAGTGGTCTTAACCACTGAGCTGTCTCCTCAGCCTAGTGGTTGGTATCAACACTTTCTAATTTAATTTAAAATTTTATTTACACAAAATAATTACTTGGTTCCAGTGTCAAATGCACAAAACTACACCTATTCAAACTTAGTCTAGCTAAATTTATAAACACATCAGTAGCCTAGCGGTTACTGATGTGTTTATAAAAAGATAAAGAGAGGAGGAATATGTTTTGGTGGAGGTGTGGTCAGGTATGGGGGAGGGGGAGTCTTCGAGGGACCATGCCGAGGCATCACTTCCCCCTGAGGGACCAGTCACACCATATAGTATAGAATAGAGGTTATTCAGGGCTTGGGGAGGGGAGTTAAGAGGGTAGTAGGGAGGGAGGGAGGGAGGGAGGGAGAGAGAGAGAGAGAGAGAGAGAGAGAGAGAGAGAGAGAGAGATTGGGAGAGGTAGAGGCTGGCCAAGAACACATGGGGGGGGATGGGGAGAGAAGGGGGAGGGGACAGAGAGGGAGCAGGAAGGCAAGAACAAGAGAGGGAGGAGGGGTGATCAGCCCCTTCTATAGTGAGTCAGGCACACCTGGCTGTTGCCAGGTAACTGTGGGGCGGAGCTGAGACAGAACGCTAGTTACCACCTCTCCAGCCCTCGGTTTCTTTTTCATCTCTTCCACTTCTCTCTCTCCCCTTCTTTCTATCATAGTGGCGTCTTGCTGGGTAATCCTGTTTTCAATATAAACATTTACAAGTCTGCCTTTTAAACATATTCAGACACACTTTTTCTTCTGTGAGAATTTGTTATCAATGAAGACAGACTGTCTTCATTTTTTAGTGCTGTCTTGTGCTTTTTCTGCATGAGCTTGCCTTTTTGTTTGTTTGATTAACCTGTCGGATTGACCTTTTGGCAGACAGATAAGCTGGGCCTTGGAGGATGCTATCTGGGCTTTATCCTTAGAATGATCTGGAGCTTCGAATATATTCTATTCGGGCCTGAGGGAGTCTCCTCTGTGGAATGACACAGTTGATTAGGATTTACATCCAAATAGTTTCAGACTGAAATACAATATGCAATTAATTGCAGGCTCTCTTGTAATGGGAAACAGGCAGGTCTCCACGGTTTCATTCTTTTTGTTTTCCTCTCTTAGACTCTCTGCTTAGAGTGGTCACAGGGGTAGGAGAAAGACTGTTTAATCCACAGGTTCAGGTAGTGTAAGAATTCTACGACCAAAAAGTCTGCTTCTGTTGGGGTTTTAAAAAGTCAAGAGCTTTCAAGTTCTGAGCAGGGAGGGAGGGCCTTGGTTGGACGGCTGTTAGGACAGTCCACAGACATCCATCTCAGATTCGCCTTCTTGAGAGTTGGGGCAGTTCTCACGTCCACTCTGAGACTCCACGAAGAAGCTCCTTCAAGTAGTTACTGCCAAGCGGGGCAGTGGTGGCGCACGCCTGTAATCCCAGCATTTGGGAGGCAGAGGCAGGTGGATTTCTGAGTCTGAGACCAGCTTGGTCTGCAGAGTGAGTTCCAGGACAGCCAGAGCTACACAGAGAAACCCTGTCTCAAAAAACAAAACAAAACAAACAAACAAACAAAAAAAAGTAGTTAGGGCCAAACCAACGCCGCCACCTGCTGGCAAGGTACGCCCACTCTCATCCCTTCTCCATCTGACCAAAGGCTTTAACCTTCCCCTTTGCTGTTGGTCCTTGGCTGGGCGCTGCCTCTGCTCAGGGGCCCCGGGAGGCGTGGACACACCTCAGTCCCCTAAGCATCGCCATATTGGCAGCACCACAAACCCAGGGAGCTGATGGGCACCTCGGGAGAAGGCTGAGAAAAGGAGATAACAGAGCTCCATTCTGAAAAGCCATCAGAGAAATGAAGAGTCAGAGGGGCTAACAATGGGAGGAACCGTGGTTGCCACCTCAGAGATTCTAAAGAGGTGTCCTGGGAATGAGGCCATGTGGTTAGAGTCACGATCCCTCTCCTTGGATCTACTGTTTCTTAAGTTGAGATGCCATGACGTACTATCTCACCTGAAGAAGAGTTGTTCTGCTTTGAAATGGTTCAAGATCTGCAAAATAGTGACCTTAGTACAGTTCTTTGCCTAATGCAAAAATTGCCTGGGCCAGCAAGAGGGTTCAATGGGTTAAGGGGCTTGCTGCCAAGCCTGATGAGCTAAGTTTAACACCTGAGACCCACCTGGTAAGAGAGAATCAACGCTAGCAAGATGTCCTCATGCACATTATGACATGTGTGTATCCACATACATGTGCATACACATGCATATATACAATAGATGATAGGTAGACAGACAGACAGACAGACAGACAGACGGATGGATGATAGAATAGATGACAGATAGATGAATAGGTAGATAGATGATAGATAGCAGATAGATGGTAATGATAGATGACAGAGATAAATAAACGATAGATCGATAGGTGATAGATGTAGATAGTTCATGGATGTGATTCAAGAGTTTTTAAAAAGAACTGCTTTTACTGGGCTATCTCCGATACACGGCCATGGAGACTCAGCCCGGCCCTCTGATGCCACCCACTGCTGGCATCTCTGACCACCAAGGGACCCCTCTTTCTCCGCCTTTTCTCTGCCTTCGCCTCATTCCCGGTTCTCTCCCCGTGGACTGTGGCTGACTGTAGGCGGCAGCAGCTTCCTCCCCCTGCACCTCATCTGTCTCCACATGACCATCCTGAGGCCCTGCCTCTGCTCTTTTGGTATTTAACACCCCATTACCTGCCCTAAAGAGATTCCCTTCCTCAGAAGTAAAGTGTTTTATGACCTTCCCCTTAATCTGCTGTGCTGCCCTTCAAAATAGCAGTTGCTTTTCTCTTTTAAGGATGTTGGGGTTGCCGAAGCTCTGCTCCCCTCCCCCCCCCCCCGCCTCATTTGTGAGATCTTACCACTTTTAAAGGTGTGAAGATTCAAAGCGGTCCAAGAAAGTATGAGATTTCCTCTCCAGGTCTCTGTAGCCTTCTCCCTGCCATCAGAGCTGCTACAGGCGGACACAGCAGCCCTGCCAGGAGACTTCACCGGTAAAACTTTGGTTAAGAAAAGCTAAAGACAGAACTCCGTGTGGGGTCCATCAAAGGAACAACATTGGTTTTCTGACCTTCCATGGCAGTCACGCAGCTCTCCCAGTACAGGAGGTGGTGGAGGTGGTGGTGGTGGTGGTGGTGGTGGTGGTGGTGGTGGTGGTGGGTGTTCAAGAGGTCAGGGGCTGGCCCAAGAGTCTAAGGTCCATCTCTTCCCTTGTGTTCCTGATGCTAATGATTTCAGGACTGATTAAACTTTGAGAACCACTAGATTAAAAGACTGTAGTCTCAAAAGCAAGGCAAGATGTCAAAGGGCACAAGGGTTTTCTAGTAGAATAGTGTGCAGCTGGACTTGCATGCCCTGCAGCTGCCTGAGCCTACACAGGCCCACAGGTGCCCACTGCCCTGCTGGCAGCATCCCCCAGAGGTGGTCTCCAGCATGGAGGTGAAGAACTGGGCATGCCATTTTATTTTAAAGAGCAAAGGAAACCTTTCCTCTGGATTTGATTTTGGCCTCTAAAGAAATGGATAGGCAAACAGATATTCCTTTCAGAAGTGGCAGTAATCAGAGACTGGAACAACATATATTTACATATACATACACACACCAGATCTTGAATCAATAATATCATCATCATCATCATCAATAAGGCTGGGCATTTACATTCAGAAGACTGAGATGGAGGCAGGTGGATCTCTAGGAATTTGAGGCCATCCTGGTCTACATAGTAAGACTTTGTCTCACAACAACAACAACAACAACAACACCCCCAAAATAATAAAAATAAAATAAAATACTTATATGTGCTTCACATATAAGATCTTAGTACTTAAAAATGTAGAATTACATTTCTCTTTGTCTTTCATTTTAGTGCTTGAGATTGAACCCAGATCCATCCCTCCACGCTAGGCAAGTGCTCTGTCTGCTATTGACCCTTCTCTGGCCCTGCAATAATCTAAGAAACATGACTCGCTGGAACTGTGGGATTCGGAGTACTTTAAGACGACAACAGCCACTACTTGTTGTGACAATCCTAAAGCAGGATTGTCCAAGAAGAAGCCAGTTGGGAACCAGAGGAGGGAGCTGAGCTGTTCTCAAGGCAAAGGGTGTTAGAATCTGTAAGGCTTTAAAGCAGTTAACACCCGCCTAAGTATCAAAGACTAACAAGTAACTGTGAAATTTCCTGGACCCAGGGGAAAAGCAATTTAGCATAAAGAGCCAGAGCTGTCAGGCGGTGGCCAGTGTGTGGGGAAGAGGTGCCTTGGCCTCTGGCAAGCTCCACTAGGAGCTCACCTCACCTTGCAGTCCTATCAAAGGCTTGCCCTTTTGTTGTAGAAAGTCATTTTGCTGAATCTGGAAATGCCAATGTCTTCAAACCACCATCAGCTCCCATCAGAGCTGAGAGGGGCCTTAATGAGAACTGCATGTTTAATGTTAGCCTTTAAGAGAGAAACAGCTTCAGTGCCTCCTGAGGGCTGACCATAGGTGTCTCAGCAGGTTCCAGAGCTCGCCTTCCTGCTAGGTTTTGGCCATCCTTCCGTCATTATTTTTATTAGCCAGCAAGGTTATAGTCTAAATATTCTCTCACGAGAAAAACAGTCTACTCTTCTATTGAGCAATAAGCCCAGAGAGCCTGCTGATAAAAATTAAACTATTTAAAAATTAATGCTGAATATATGATTCAGTCTGATTCGTATGGCTTAGAGTTTTGCTAGTGATGGATAATGGAGAGCGCCTTCCTGCTCTTGCTTTGAAGAAGTTAGTGCGAAGTTTTCTTCTTAATGATTAAAGTCTTATTAGTCTCACTGATGGTTCTGTGACTCAAATGTCCTCACCCTCTGTTTCTACTACAGCTCTTACAAAGGACAACATTTAATTGGGACTGGCCCACAGTTTCGGAGGTTCAGCCCATTATCATCATGGCAGGGAGCACGGCAGTGTGCAGGCAGGCACGGTGCTGGAGATGGAGCTGAGAGTTCTCCATCTGGATCCAAAGGCAAACAGAAGACTGAATCTCTCAGGCAGCTGGGGAGAGGGTCTCAAAGCCCACCCCCACACAACATACTTCTTCCAACAAGGCCACACCTACTTCAACAAGTCCACCCTTCTTTTTTTTTTCTTTTTCTTTTTATTATTATAAGTACACTGTAGCGCTCTCTTCAGAAACTCCAGAAGAGGGCATCAGATCTTGTTACAGATGGTTGTGAGCCACCATGTGGTTGCTCGGATTTGAACTCAGGACCTTTGGAAGAGCAGTCAGCGCTCTTAACTGCTGAGCCATCTCTCCAGCCCCAAGGCCACACTTCTTAATAGTGCTACTCCTGGGCCAAGCATATTCAAACCACCACAGGAAGAAAGGGCTTATTTCAGTTTATACCCCTCAGGTCACATGTTATTACTGTGGAAATTCAGGGCAGTAACTTGAGGCAGGAGTGGATAAAGAGGCCATGGAGGAGTGCTGCTTCCTGGCTTGCTTCTTATGGGTTGCTGAGTCTGCTTTCTTACAGTTTCCAGGACCTCCAGCCCAAAGGCAGCCAGAGGAGCCTGTTTTCTGCAGGCAGCCAGGAGGAGACTGGAATTCCACAGTGGGTGGAGCTTAAGCCTAGGAGACCTTAAATTCTACCCTCACAATGGCATAACTCCTCTCACAAGGCCACACTTCCAAATAGTGCCATTCCCTGTGGGCCAAGCATTCACACACATGGATCTATGGGAGCCAAACCTATTCAAACCACCACACCCAGTATTTTGTGAACTTTCCCTGTGATGAGGCAAGCAAATGTCTCCTTGCCTCAGATTGGTCACCAATGGCAGACCAAAGTACAATTCCACCCAAGTCTAGTTTGGTGAAATAATGAGTTTATTGAGCTTCTTTACAGAGCATGAATATATTAGTCATGGTTCTCTAGAGTAGCAGAACTCATAGAATGAATCTCTCTGTATATGTATGTAGATAGAGGGGAATTATTGGAACGACTTACAGGCTGCAACCCTTCCTTGCTTCCTTCCTTCCAGATTGTTTTTGGGGACATTTACTACCTTTCAGTCATAGGTGCTTGAGAGGTATCCCCTCCCGGGTATTCATCTTGCATCCCAGTGAAGGGAAGCGGACAGCAGGACATGTAAGTACTGGGAGATCAAATCAGGAACAATATTCTGTGCAGGTTAAGGGTTCTGTTTGTAGTTAAAACAGTTAAAAATAAGTTCCTGTTTGTCCTATGCTAAGTCAGTGCAAGTTAAGTTTCTATGTGTAATTAAGAAGTTCCTGTTTCTTAGATCTGATGTAATCTGCTTGCAACCCATGTATATTCTTACCCATGATTCGCTTTCATTGTATCTTTCTAACAATGCGTAACAGATCTCTCACCCCTTATCTCTCCTATAAAAGGGTGTTCAAGAGGCCAGTAGGGGCTGCTTTTTCAAATCCTAATCTAAGGTAAGACAGCCATCTGGCAGTCTCAGGTGCCTCCCAACATACAGCTTGCTTTAGTTGGACAATTATAGATTTGATCTATTCTCTCGATTCTCAGGTTGAACAGTATGTAGCATACCTGTAGGGGGCTGGGACTCCATACGTAGTGAGGGAGGGACTGGATGGGGTTGACGTATTTACCCCAGGTGTTGAGAACAGTGCCTGGCTGATACAGCAACTGTCATTGTTAGTATTGAACTATCTCCTAGGATCAAAACAGTGGATACTGAGTGGGAAGGGAGGAATGTGACAGGTCCTGTGTAGGGTTCTATCGCTTCCACGAAACATCATAGCCAAAAGCAAGTTGGGCGGGGAAGCCTTTATCTGGCTTACACTTCCACATTAGGCCATCGGCTGAAGAAAGTTAGTTCAGGAACTCAAACAGAAGCAGGAGACAGGAGCTGAAGCAGAGGCATGTTTGTGTCAACTTGACACAAGCTAGAGCCATCAGAGAGGAAGGAGCCTCAGTTGAGGAAATGCCTCCATGAGATCCAGCTCTAAGGCATTTTCTCAACGTGTGGTCCATGGGAGAAGGCCCAGGCCATTGTGGGTGGGGCCATGCCTGGGCTGGTGGTCGGGGTTCTATTAGAAGGCAGGCTGAATACAGGAAACTGTAGTATTACTTATTTAAATAAAGCCCAGAGGCTTGCTCCCATTACCACCCCAGTGTTCTGCATTCCTGAGTGAAAGACACACACAGCCTTTTTTTTTTGGGGGGGGGGATATGCCTAAAACAGCTCAAGGCTGAGCTACTTCCCACCCTCTCATAACCCCAGTTTACTACATTCTGTATTCTACCTTGGCTGCCCTCTTGGGCCACACTCTCCTGGCTCCTACCCCAAGGCTTTGCCTCCCTGTTAGGCACCTTCTCAGGTGCGGTGTCTCTCCTCTCCTTCCTCTCTGTCCCTAGCCCGGGAATCCTAAAAGTCCCGCCTCTGTCTGCCCCGCCCAGCCATTGGCTGCCACTAACTCTATTCACCAATCAGAACCAACTGGGGACAGGTCCCCAGAAACTACAAACCTGCAGACCTTCTGGAGCAAACAGTTCTCCAGGGAATGGAATTAGCATTCCTAATACCAGCTGCTACGGAGACCTTTACTTGTAAGGGAAGAAAAGAGTTTCCCTAGGGGTCCCTGGGGAGAGAGTCCTTGGCAGTTGGAACAGTCAGTGTGCAAAGACACGTCCTGTTGTGTTTGAAGGACTACGTAGTGGTGTTCTGTGTGAAGGGAGGGAAGGGGGAATCGGTCAGAGCTGGACTCGTATGTAATGCAAGGGCTCTGGTTCTGTGCTGAGTCGGTGATGGAGAGGGTAGGGAGCGGAGTGGGGGCAGAGCGGAGGCAACTGCCTGAATGCAGTCAGGATGAGCTCCAGGTCGTAGCTATGCACATAGGGAACAGTGGCTGGATTGAAAATGGAGAGGGAGATGGAGTTAAGGTTTCTGTTCCTCCAATAAATATCTGAGGCAAATCCACTTAAAAGAGAAAGAAACATCTACTTTGGCTTACAGTTTTGAAAGCTTCAGTCCATGATCCATCGACCCAGTTGCTTCGGGTCTGGTGGCATACTGCATCTGAGCAGAAGCATGTGGTGGAGGAGGCTTCTCACCTCACGATGACTGGAAAGGAGAACAAGGAGATGCCCAGTCCCAACACGCTCTTCAAAGAGAAGCCTTTACAGGACTAGATAATGCCCACTGGGTCTACCCAGCAGCGTGTGTTAGCACCAGGGGCTGGGGAACCTGTCCTCCAGCAGAGGGTTGTCTCTGCAACGCGCATCTAAACCACAGCACAAGGACATCACCAAGGCTGCCTCGGAGACTCTCCCTTAGTCCTTTACAGGAGTGTCTTAGTTAGGGTTTCACTGCTGTGCGCAGACACCATGACCAAGGCAATTCTTAGTCTTGGTCTTTGACCAAGGACAAAATTTAATTGGGGGATGGCTTACAGGTTCAGAGATTCAGTCCATTATTACCAAGACAGGAGAAACATGGCAGCATCCAGGCAGGCATGGAGCTGGAGGAGCTGAGAGTTCTACATCTTCATCCGCAGGCCTCTAAGAGAAGGCTGACTTCCAGGCAGCTAGGACTAGGGTACCAAAGCCCACATCCACAGGGACACACCTACTCCAACAAGGCCACACCTCCTCATAGTGCCACTCCCTGGCCCAAGCATATACAAACCCTCACAAGGAATAAGGCTGGGCTTCCTCCGATGCCCTAGCTCCAGGGCACTCAGTTCACAACCTAGCCCACGGGCTGTGCCAATGTTTTATTTTAAGAGTTCAGTAAAGGAAGGGAAGGAGGCAAAAGAAGGAAAGCAAAGGGAGGGAGGGAAGAAGGGAGGGAAGGAAGAGGTTTTTTGGGATTGTCACGCACTCTCTAAAATCAACCCCCAAAGTTGAAACAATTCATTTATGCTCGTTTAATGCTAGCATTATACTTTTAAAAAGCTACATTTTGCAACTACTCCAGTCCATCCTCCCCGCAATGTTAAATAGCTAATTCCATTATCATCACTTTAAAGACATTTCAAAAGAACAGTGTTTCTTCCTGTCTGTTTAAATCATAGTCTGCACTGAGACTGGTTATGTAATTTAGGAATGAAAACAATGTTACACTGTCCTTTTCCTCTGTCCTCTGGGAGGCTGGGGCATGGGGAAGAATGCCCAGGGAACTCACTGGGGGTGTGGGGGTGGGGTGCAGTGAGTAGTTACAACCATAAAGCACGTTAATTAACTTTTTTCTTAATTAACTGGGAAATAGAAATTTTTTCAATAAATGTACTAAGTACAAAACCCAATCCCATTACAGCCCGTTGCTGATGGCAGTGGATGAAGACAGGATGTCACAGGTGGAAGGAAAATTAAAGATACACTAGTTAAGATTTCTTGCCCTCTGCTAAGTAAATAGACTCAGGAGAGGGCGCGTGGGAAGAAGGCGGGGTGGGGTAGTAGGGATGGAAGGGAAGACGGGTTGAACCTTAGTGCTTTCTCCAGGCAGCCCAGGAGCTTCCTCTGAGAGCAGATGTGGAAAACAAAATCATTGCCTTTCTGAACCAATAGAGTAGCTCAACAGCAGCTCAGAGGCCAGGGGTAAATACCGCACAGGGCTGGGACGTATCCAGTGACCAGTGGCCAAGCCTAGCAAGATCAAGGTCCTGGGGTGAGTCCTCAACACAAAAACCTGAGTGTGATTTTGCCTCATTTGAACATCTGGTGACTTTTTTGTCTGATCCACAACTAAGGACCACTGACGCCCACTGAGAGGCCAGAGATGGGGCTAAGCATTCTAACTATGCACAAGATAGCGCTTTCTGCACGCTCCTAACAAAAATGTATTCTGCTCAAAAGGTCTACAGTGACAGAGCTAAGAAATCCTTAGCCAGGCTTTCCCATCCTGGCTGCATGTTGGGTCCAGCTGGGCTGCACTGGACCAGGGGGCTCGGAGTCTCCAGGGATGGTGACGGCTGACTGGTGGTTTGGAGACACTTCCGGTGCTTTCACGCACTCCATGTTTGAGAATCACTCCTTAACCCACAAACTGCAAAGAAGTCAGCAAGCGACTGGACACAAGGCTTAGCTTCATTCACACATCTGAGAGAAACTGAAAACCAGAACACAGAGAAGTGAATACAGTCCCCACCTCAGGGAGCTTACAGTCTGGGAGAGCCACTCGAGCCGGGCCCCATGGTGATCTGTCCTAAGAACAGAGCAAAGGGTTGAAGAGGTATAACAAAGAGGGTGACGGGAGAGAGACTAGGAAGCAAGGGCCCCTTGAGCCTACCACACGTAAGCTTGCTCACGACTTTCCTTCATTTTGCATGGCCCGCGCACACGCACGTACCTACGTATGTGCGTACGTACGTATGTGCGTGCGTGAGCGTGCGTGTGCGTGTGGTGTTTATATATACATGTGAGTGCAGGTATGCCTATATTGAGGCCAAAGGTTGATTATTGTTCTCATTTTTTTATTGTTCTCATTTCTCATTCGACCTGGAGCTTGCCGTTCCGTCTAGACTCATTGCCCAGCAGGTCCCCAGGCTCCAGCTTCTGCCCCCAGTGCGGCGTGGGGTTTACATTCACCACACCCAGCTTTTATGCAGTGCTGGAGGCCTGAACTCACATCTCTGTGCTTAGACAGCAGGCACTTTCCCTGGTTAGCCGTCTCCCAAGCTCTCCACTTTGCATTTTCTAAAGAGTTACTTTTCCCCCTTTCAACACAGGACCACCCTCTGTAGCCCGGCCTAGAACTTGTTAAATAACCAAGACTTGGTCTTTCTACAGTGGTCTTGGCAAGAGTGGAGGCGTTCTGAAAAGACATTTGTGCCCTTTCTTTGGATAGCAGGCTGTTGAGATAATAGGCCCCAAGTAATGGGAATTTTCCTAGGAATCAGTCTCATGCTGAGAAAAGAAAAAGCCTGAAGCCTGGTGCCAGGCTGAGAAACTTGTCTCTGGCAAAGAATCTGCATAGTTCTGACAAACTTCCGCCCACCTTGAAGGAGAGACTGGGGCAGAAATGATGGGGTCAGTGGTCCACACCTTGACCAGGGATGCTTATTTATACACACTTCTTGCCTTCTGCTTAAACGTCAATCTCATTGCAGATCCTCAAGGGAGATTTGGGAGTTCTTGGCACACCTCTTTGCTCCTCTTCTTATTGGCCATTGAATAAAGCTTATTTATTTTTTCCCGCTTTCACCACTTGTTTAACTGTCCTAATGAGGATGGGTGGCTGAGCCCTGCATCTGTGAATGGTGTAGCATTTGTTACGTAGAGGTCTGTGGGGGAACCTGTCCCAACATCGGGATGTTCCAACCGTAGGAAGGAGAGTCACAGGAAGGAAGGACTGGAGAATCATCTTTTTAGTATAACTCACAAGGTTGTGCCAGGACAGCATTGCCATCTGTGACCTGGCTTCCTGAAGAACACTGGGAAAGGCTGAATAAAACATCACTTTCATTTGATTTACAAAGCAGACAAATTCTGGAAATGTGGCATATACCAGAGCTATATAAAAAGAATTCATTTAGGGTTGGAGAGATGGCTCAGTGGTTAAGAGCACAGGCTGCTCTTCCAGAGGTTCTGAGTTCAATTCCCAGCAACCACATGGTGGCTCACAATCATCTGTAATGGGATCCGATGACCTCTTCTGGTGTGCTTGAAGACAGCTACAACGTACTCATATACATAAAATAAATAAATCTTAAAAAAAAAAAAACCCATTCATTTAAAGTAAGTGTGGCTGTTCATAAGCAGGTCTTTCACCTATATGAATGGCTGTCCACTAGGAGTGCTGGGACATCATATAGGTCAAAGAATAATTACTTTCTGTGTAAGGCTGTCCATAAAGTAGTGACTGGGATTTTTCACTCCACTCTTTAAATGCTGATACATTCAGAGATTGGTCACTACATAATTTTATTTTCATCAACCTCAACAGAAAAGTAAGTTCATTAGCCAACCCTCTTCACACCTTTTCTATCCCTCAACAAACACTAGTCTACTTTCCGTTTCTATGCATTTCACATGCATGGAATTAGAGACCAAGACATTAGAATAATAGGCCAGGCTGGCTGGCCCTCAGCAGCTAAAAAGACATCTAAGCACCGCCCTGGCTATGCTGGCTGGGGCTTCCTAAAGAAAGACATCCAAGGCCGGGCGGTGGTGGCGCACGCCTTTAATCCCAGCACTTGGGAGGCAGAGACAGGCAGATTTCTGAGTTCGAGGCCAACCTGGTCTACAGAGTGAGTTCCAGGACAGCCAGGGCTACACAGAGAAACCCTGTCTTGAAAAACCAAAACCAAAAAAGAGAGAGAGAGAGAAAGAAAGAAAGAAAGACAGCCAAGCACCCTGGCCAGTGGCCTGGGGAGGCTGGAAGAAAGACACCCAGGAACCTGTTGCAGGTACCACTAATGGATGAATGTGTGCTGGAGAGATGAGAAGGATGGGGTGGAGATGGAAGAGAAAGCGAAGCTGAGGGGTTTCATACACTGTGGAGGAAGGTGGAACTGGAGACTCGATGACAGCGAGGAACAGGCAGATATGAGGAGGCCATGGTGAGGTCCTGGCTGCCACCAAGCTCCATGTCCAGGTCCATGATCCTGCTGCAGTTGGTGCCTGTGTTGATGGATGTCTGTGGTCTGGGCTGCCGCTGGAGATCATATGGATATCTAAGGGCTGTGCCACCTAGGAGGCACATGATACCCTGAGTGGTCTGTGCTGCCACCTGAAGCCATGACTGGGTCTGTGTTGATATCCTAGGCCTGTATTACCACCAAAGCCTATGCAGATGTCCCTGGTCTGGACTGCTGCCTGAGCTGGCCCAGCCCTTCACCTGAGAAGTACAATAGAGGGAACACTGACAGTGGGTGAACTGGCCCTTGAGGTGTGAGTCCAGGAAAGCTGGCCCTAGTCTCCTGTGGGGTGGCTTGAGCAAGGGAGAGATACCTTCCTTCACCTTTGAACTCTCACTGCCTGTGGCAGGTGGGAGAGCTGGCCCTAAGGTCATGTCAGTGAGAGAGAGCGAGCTGGCTCCGTCCCTCTCTGGCTGCAGCATTCTGGAGAGCAGGCCCTGCACTTTGCCTAAGCAGCACAGTAGAGCTCTCACCAGAGGTGCAAGGGGGCTGGCCCGCGGACACAAGAACAGAACTGACCCTGCTCCTTGTTGGCTGCAGAATTTGGTGAGCGCACCAGGGTGGTGCTGGAGAGCTCCAGAGTAGGCCCAGGAGAGCTGGCAGGATGACCCACTCAGCTACCTTTCAGGCCCAGATCCAGGGCTTTGAGTTGGCCCACCCCAACATCTACTTCTATGACCTGCTGGAGTACTTGAAAGGGCTATTCCGCAGAACCAAAGCTGCAGGATCTCCTTGACACAGGGCAACAACAGGATATCTGAGAGGAGTTCCCATGAGGACCTAGTATAGATAGCAGAGCAGAAGCTGGAGGCCTTGAAACAGACCAATGTGACAAATTTTGACTCAATGTGACAAAAATTTGCAAGCAAAGTGTGGACAAAGGGTATACTGTGGGACACAGTATAGCTTCCACAAGAACTTTTTTATTCTATTTCATATTTTTTAATTTCTTTCGGGCGTAGGTGGCAAGGGTGGAGGGTAAACACGATTGTGGGTCTGGGCCTGGAAAATGCAACAGTGAAGACAGCAGAACCTCCAGTTGAACTTGTGTTTCTTCCACTTTACCATGGGGGTGTGGGGGGACGACCTATATTGCCTTCTAGCTCAGCTTCTATGCTATTTATTTTAGCTACATGACATTTTAAAAGTCAGGTCTTTTTTTCTTTTTCTTTTTTCTTTTTTCCAAGACAGTGTCTCTCTGTGTAGCCTTGGCTGTCCTGGAACTCACTCTGTAGACCATGCTGGCCTTGAACTTGGAAATCTGCCTGCCTCTTCCTCTCAAGTGCTGGGATCACAGGTGTGCGCCACCATGCCCGGCTTTAGGTCAGGTCTTAAGTTAGCAGGACAGCATCATTAACGCCATTCATTCCCATCTCTTTCCTCCTTCAAGCGTCCAGTGATTGCTGTTTTGCTCTGTTGGGTTGTTGGTAGTTTACTTCTGCTGGGATTATAAACTAGAATGGCTGAAGGAGCAGAGACAAAAAGACCATCAACTAAAATGTTAGTAACAGCTCAGTCTCCCTACCTCCCTCCTGACCACCGAGGTGATCCCTGGTTAACTTGAGTCATGTTTTATATTACTGTATACTCACAAACTACTTGCATGATATTATTATTATTATTATTATTATTATTATTATTATTTGTTGTTGTTGTTGTTTTGAGACAGGGTTTCTCTGTGTAGCCCTGGCTGTCCTGGAACTCACTCTGTAGACCAGGCTGGCCTCGAACTCAGAAATCTGCCTGCCTCTGCCTCCCAAGTGCTGGGATTAAAGGCGTGCACCACCACCTCATATTATTTGTTGTAGATGAAACAAATAGAGTTCAGGTAGACCAGCAGTTCACACAGGAGTGGGCTTCATGTTTTCAGTGTTTCCCTGGAGCAGGACCATCTCTTTACCCGTGTTAGCAAGCAAAACCTAGCACCCAACAAAATGTTGATGCTTTCTCTTCATTTAGAATCTGGTCTCAGAAAACTCTCTGTAGAACACAGAACAAAAGCAGACTATTTTTTAAAGACCCAAAGAGTAAAATTAAAAGCTGTGAGAAGTTGGATATGGTGTTGCACACTTGTAATGTCAATAGGAAGCAGAAGCAAAGGATCATCCCGATTCAAGGACAGCATGTCTCTATAACAAGTTCCAGGCTAGCCAGGGCTACATATAAGACTTAAACATCTCTTTCACCTACTTCATAATGGCAGTTGTGGTGTCTACCTCTTTTTTTATTTGTTTGTTTTTGTTTTTAAGAGAAGGTCTCAGGTAGCCCAGTCTGGCCTGGAACTGTCTATGTAGTGAGTATAAAAACTGAATTTCTGATCCCCTTGCCTCTACCTCCCCAATGTTATGTAGTGCTGTCGATCAAGCCCAGTGTTTTATGTATTCAGGCAGGCACTCCACCGACCAGCGTGGGTTATGGGTCTGTGCTGCTATGTCCCACTGCAGCACCATTTTTAAGGACAATGAAACTATTCCTGTGATACATACTACACAGCTGTGTTACATAGAACACCAAGAAGGAATCTCACTGTACAATAGGGGATTCGGATGATAGTAAGTGTGACTTGTCCTGACTGCTCTACTGCAGGGCAAGGCGTGGGCAGCAAGAGCTGTGCAGCTCTACAGGGAAGCAAGAGGGCATGCTCACGGCCCACCTGGGAGTACTCGCTCAAAAAATAAACACGAACTAAAGTTCTATTTTAATAGATCCTTTTTGCTTAAATGCCTACAGAAGCTACTTTTTTTGTTTGTTTGTTTGTTTGTTTGTTTTTTGAGTCAGGGTTTCTCTGTATAGTCCTGGCTGTCCTGGAACTCAGAAATCCGCCTGCCTCTGCCTCCCAAGTGCTGGGATCGAAGGCGTGCACCACCACGCCCTAGAAGTTACTTCTGCAAGGCTAATCTTTACTTAGGATGGGCTGAGTCCTACTGTAGTTCAAAAACAGCAAAAATCCCCAAATCTCTAGTTAGTGTAATCAAAATTATGTATATAAAAAGCTTATTTCCACTGTGGGTCCATTTGTTCTCCATGTGGCCACTAAGCAATCAAGGACATTTGACTCCGCGGCTCTAGGATTCCCAGAGCCTCCTCCACAATGCCATGTAGCAGAAAGCGGCTGCTGACTAGTCAGGGAGTGACACCTATACTCAGCTGGTTGGAGCCAGTAACTGCCCACCTTAAGAGAGCTACCAATCAGTTTCCTTTATGCTAAGGAGAACAGTACAGATATTGGTAAACCCTAACAATCACCAAAATTTTTGTATCTGTATATCCATGCTGAATGGGCAATGTTAGCTTCTTAAGTCGGTGAAAGCAGTTCTGCTATGGACTGAAGTTAAATCTATATGATAGGCTAACATCTGTGACATGGGCTTTAGAGAATCTACTAACAAAAGCAGTTAACATCCCGATAACTAGAGAAGCTATCAAGCCATGTCAGGGAGGCTGAGCAGTGACAAATCGAGTGATGACAGTAACTCAGTTCTTACGCTGCCAGAGCTATGTTACGTGATGCTGTGGGTGAGACCGCTATCTCTAATGCTGACTTTACAGTTTGCATCTACATCTGACATCAGCAAGGCAGGGCAGGAGCAGGTAGTCAACTCCGTCAGAAAAGAGCTGGGGGTGGGGAATGGTGTTTCTCAAATACTCACAAGGGCTTGGTGAGCTACACCGTGTGTCACCTGAATAATAACCTGAAAAATAACCAACAACTTCTCAACTAACTTTCACCCATAAATAAAAGGGATGTAAGGCAAAGAAAAGAACTATCTCTTAAGTCACAAGCCCAAAAAGTTACTTTCTCACCTACTTTCCTCCACTCTAACAAAGGCGTGCTGGTCCCTGAATGTGATTAAATCCAACTGTCTGGGTGTAAGTGCTCAGCGAGGCTGTCTCTCAGCTTCCATAATGCTTAAGATTATCTCTGGGGCGAGAGGGTTTACATCTCAGTAGCAGAACTTTTCTCTAGAATGCCAGAGGCCCTGGGGTTGACACCTACCATTTCAAACAAAGCAAAAACATTATTTTTAGCACCAAAATGCAAAATCACACTCAACATAAAAGTAATTGAAAATGTCTCATGTGCACATTCAATTATAACATAATTCTTTTTATTAAAAAAAGGCAAATAAGACTATGTACGAAGAATAATTAACAATTGAGAACATTCACTACCTAATAAAGGGATGAATAATGTTTAACATAACGAAACCCATGCTGAATTTAAGATATATCTGGAAAAATTAAAAAAAAAAAACCCAAACATATAAAAAGATAGGACAGTTTATTTTTCATCAATCAAAAGTGAAGAGTTCTGGACAATGTCAATTTCCACTCACCATAATGCTATAGTTATACATTAAATATAATTACTATCTATACATATGAAAAAATATAAAGTTCTATTTCATACGACAAAACCCTTTTTAGAAACCATTTTAAAATTAAGTAGAACTTCTCAACATCTATGTGAGGTTTAAGTCCTTCTGAAGGTTCCTTTAAAGGTCTGAAGATATAACACTAACCTAAACACACTGTCCTTTGTCAGTTTGAAAAGTAAGCCTACTAGTACAAGAACGAAAGCTGACAGCTTCATCACGTGCTACTTAAATACTATTGTTCAGACATGTCTAAGACCCCCATGTCTTCAAGTATGGGAACAGAGCTCACACACTCCACAGCACAGCACTACACGGATGGAGTACTTAGGAAAGAGTGTGGTCACATGGCACAATATTAATGTTTTACTCCTTCAATATGTCTTGAAATAAATGACAAGTTCTTGTTTTGTTTTTCTTCAAAAAGGCCAAAAGTTATAATCTACATTTAGATCATCTGATGTAGTAAGACTTAAGAGTGTAAAATACAACATCCATATTTATCATAAAAGGAAAGCTGGTAGCAAACTACAAAAGGCCCACCCTGCTCGGGCACACCCAGGAGCTAAAGCTCATCATGATAGAAATAGTCGTCATGGAGCTGTCTGCCATAATCTGTGGCTTCACTGGTCAGAAACAAGTCTTGGTTTTCCAGAATCTCTTCTTCAGAGAGCTTTTTGTCACTATTCAAATCCATCTCATCAATCAGATGAAGAGCCTTTAAAACAAACAAACCAAAAGGCGTCCAGAATCAGTCTTTGTAAGGAAAATGCTCACATGTTAGTGTGATTTGTCAGAACCATATAGGTATACCATATAGGAGCTCAGTAAGTTCCATGTTTTAGAACCATTACACATGCATTGTGTCTGTCTACGGCTTCTCTCATTATTCTCTTACTTGGTCTATACTGGGTACTGCATCTCTACACATGGTCAATACAAGGCTAGCATACCTCCAAAGGTATGACACAGCTGTCATCCTATGGACTGTGTCCTAACATTAGTACTTTTAAACTTTGTGTCCTTGGGGGAGGGGATAATATGAGAGAGTGTCATCATTTAATTCAAAACAAAATAATGTATCCATCTTAAATAATTCCATTTCTTCTTTCTTTGGATACAGGTTCCAGTTTCCTTTCCTATCAGTTACACAAAGTGTGTATTGGGAACTCTGATACTTACTTCCTCTTGTGCAATGCCCTGGTTATTGGGCACTACCCACGACAACAACTCTTGGGGATCAAGCCGGCCATCGTTATCTTTGTCATAATCATTCACGAATCTGTCCTTTTCAACAAGTATCCATTCTGGGTCTTCATTTGCAGCTTAAGAAAAAAGCAAAAAACAAATACAAATATATAAGAATATCACATGAAAACAGTAACGGGTTTCATATAGCTGTAAAATAAAGGAAGTGAATTTAAAGTTTACTATAAAGGAAACCCAAGAAACAGAACTATTTAACAGAACAGTCCTGACATAAGGACAAATATGCAGAGATTTCCAAAAGTGAGACGTTAGGTAAAAAAATTCAGTTTTAAAACTATTGCATATTTAATTATTTCTCTTATTAAGTATTGCCACATATCCTGATTTACAGTTTTCCTAATTTTTAAGTGGTAATATTTATTTTTAATTAAATTTTTTTTTTTTTCTGACAGAGGGTCTGAGTTGAGACTAGTCTCAAACTCACTAAGTAGCTGAAGATAACTTTGATGTTCTGACTCTGCTGCCTCCATAAACTGGGTGTTAGGATTACAGGGTGCGCCATCATGTCTAGTCTGTGCAGTACTAAGGCTGAAAGCCAGGGTCTCCAGTATGCTAGGCAGCACTTTGAAAAGAGATACATGCCCAGTCCAGGGCAAATACCATGTGACTGTTTTACTTGTTCCTGTACAGCAATGCCTTGTTTAAGTTTCATCTGCAATAACAAACCAGGAAAACAACTTTAAAACTGCATTTTTAAAAATTTGTAACAATAATTGTGGTAAAGGATAATAGCTTAGAGAAAGAGTATTCTACTTACAGTCAAACTTACTTCATCTAGTCTATACTACTAATATACACATACACATGTGTACTATACACACACACATATGCACTAATATATAGTATCTTTTTGGTTGTGAGCTTAGCCTTTAATGGCTGAGCCATCTCTTCAGTCCAATATATAGTATATATAGTATTTTATGTCCCTTCTTAAGACCTACATGCAATGGTGTAGGAGTTTGTTTAAAAAAAAAACTTCCTTCCTCTTTGAATTGACAATGGCATTATATTTGCTAGAAAAGGACAGAAGATGTTTGAAACTGTACATGGAATAAAATCAAGTAAGGTAGCGTGTCAGATACACTGTGACGCTAACGACCCCTGGTCATACATACTCAATAAGCGCGGCTCGTCCCTTAACCCCAACCCACTCCTTCTCCGTCACCCTCAGGCAACTTACTTGGATCCCGCCTGTAATCGCCAAGAAATTCTTCCAAACTAACAAACCCATCACCATTTTTGTCATGTTCTTCCAAAGCTTCTTGAATGACGAACTCCTATTGCACGTTCATTTAAAGAAAAGATACTTGTCACAAACACTGTAATCCCATCTTGACGGATTCCATTGCAGAAATTTTCATAAACAATTATTCTGGTCACTCATATTTATAGGAAACAATTTCTAAATTCCAGAACTCAGAAGAGTAAACTGCAAGTACTGAGTGATTTTTAAATGTTACATCTTTATTCTTTTGTGTTGTGAAGAATTGTATTTCACTCCCATAAACACCCTCAGCACTAAGCATAGTCTCCTGCTTTCTGTTCATCCTGTTCCCTCTCAAGAATGCCATCTCTGAAAGTCTCATGGGGTCTCCTGCTAGACAGAGAACTACAGGAAACTCATAAGGATGAGCACCCTAACCACTATCCAATAGAGTAGTCAGCTCTGAGACTGCGCGCACATGCACACACACACACACACACACACACACACACACACACACATAGACACACACAGTCACAGACACAGATAGACACACAGACAGATGGACACACACAGATAGACACACACACATACATAGAGATAGACACACACACAGATAGACACACACAGATAGAGACACACACACACACACAGACAGACACATATACACATACACCCCAAAAAGGCATTCAGCAGGTTGTACCTATACTTATGCACACATATACATATGTGACAATAACTCATTAAAGAAAGAAGCTTTCCATTTGAGTGATGGGGGACATGGAAGGAGTTGGGAGGGAGGGAGAAAGAGGAAGGGAAAAGTAATTTATTTTTATTATTTAAGATGTATATAAGAAAAAGAATATCACTTCTGACTACCTGCCCCCTTACCTCCACTAGCTCTGCAATGCAGTAGGGGCTCTCAAAGAACATGACCTTAGACTCCCTGACACAGAGTGGAACAGCAGCTCTTAGTTTCCATATTCAGTCTCCCTACTACTTCTAAGCCTACACTCATTCTCCAGTCTAAATCCGTTCTTCCCTCACACCAAGCTCTCACGGAGCAACCAATCCTTCTCACTGTGGAGCGTCTCTTCCCTTCAGCTCCTTCAGTTTCTTCACTGCTCGGCTCCTGCCTCACCAAAGTCCCTGGTGCTCTTCTCCTTGGGTCCATCTCCTGTATTGAGAGGACTCATCCCCAGAGCTCTGCTGTCCTAACTACTGCCTGTCTAGTCTCATGTCTTCACTACCTGCTGCTCCCTAAGCCTCTCAATCTAAATTTTAGAATTTGAGCTGTAATGAAAATAAATAATTGTCTAAAATCTCCAGCCTAGACAAATCCAAGGGCTTCACGTACAATTGTATGAAGCAACATTAAAATAAATACATATTAAAAATCCAGTTATACAAATTTTGAGAGGTTAGGTAGAGATCCAAGGATTAGTTTTTGAGAAAACATATGAGAATCTCATAAAGCTAATATTTTAGGTGTTGGGTCTATATACATTTCTTCTGGATAGTGCTACAGTTTATTTATTTATAAACCATATTCTTTTTTAAAATATAAATCATATTTTTAAAGGAGAAGCAAGTTTGTAATCCAACTAAAGTTAACAATCACTGATCAAAATGATAATTCCCGAATTCAAGCAATATACTTGGGGAACAACATTTATTTTAATAATGTTGCCACACTTTAAAAAATTTTTTAGAACTACATGAATGAAAATATTTCAAAGCAAGGCTTGGTAGAGCAGGCCTGCAATCACAGCAATTTAGGAGTCTGAGGCAGGCAGATTGAAAGCTCAAGGTCTGTCCATACTACACAATGAGTTCAAAGCTAGCTGACACAATTTATAAGGACCAGGTAAGTAACATGTAAAAACCTACATTCAATTCCCAGTACCACAAACATATAACAGAACAAACCTTTCAGACTAAATTCTAACTTGAATCCATGATAAAAAAAAAAAAAATCACGTAACTGATCCCATATCCCTGCTTTTCCTATATCCAACACACCCTTAAGAGGGGGAGAAGGCTGTACAGCACCAAGCAAGGTAAGTAAGCAAGAGTCAGTGAAGCTGCTCTCAGTGAGACTCCACACTGTGATCACATGGCTGGTGCCGCCATCAGCACTACCACAGCACAGCCAGCACCATCCAGGAGGGCTCCATCTGCTGCATCCCAGTGTGTCACTTTTACACAGCTGAAAACTTCAGGGTCCTCGCTCTCTCTTAATACTTGTAAACCAACATTCTTGCCATTGCTATTACAAGGTCTTCAAAGCACTGATGGTCTAGTCCATCCCCTGCCAGGCTGCTATTACATAATGCCTGCTCTTTAATTGCTCTCCCCAGCTCTCCTCATCTCCAGTCAACTGTTCCTTGTTCTCTAAAAAGTCAAGGTCCAGTATCCTCTGCCTGCCTTTCTAGAAGGCAGTTAGCTTGGCCCAGCTCAGCTTTGGCATTTAAATTACACCTAGCACTGGCCTTAAACTAGGTCATGTCCTTTGTGCCAAGTGAGAAATTAGAAACTTCACAATGACAAGCAAAGTGGCACTAATGGCACGGCCTTGTCACTGAGCTATGGAGAAAGATGTGCCTGCTTGTTATTCAAGAGAGCAGATTCTGGTCATTACCTACTCAACAAAAAGCTACACCTCCCTCCATAAAACACTCAGGAAATAAACCACACAGCAGGAGGTTTATGCCACACAGCAGACCTCAGTATACATGTACTGTCATTAAAGCTTTCTTATTATGTGATGGGAAGTAAGACTTCCCAAGAAGTGTTAGAATAATTAAGCTAGAATCCAACTGTTCAGGGTCAAAGAGCTGAGCCATTACTTATTTGTGGTGCTGGGGCCTGCAGCCTTGTGCAGGCCTCTGAATGGCATTCCCAGACCAGTTCCTTAGGTCCTTGGGGGATGATGACTTGCTATGCGTAACGCTGCAAAAGTATGGCAGCACCACCCCCACCCCATGAAAACCACTCAAACACAATCCACTCTTCCAGACCAGAGTTCTCTCAGTGAGGCTGGAAGGCACACGAGAGCTCAGATGACATGGCCTCAAAAACCTAGAAAAGATCTGTCTGAACACTGCAAAGGGGTGGAAGGCCTTGATGGGTCTGACAGAGGAGGCAGCCACAGAAGGACTGCTGCACGGACAGAGATGAAAAGCAGCATCCCTCCTCCCTCCCTCCACCATCTCGCCATCACCAGAAGCCTCTCGTACCCCTTCTACCTTATGTGGGAGTATTGGAATGTTCTGAATCTGTTAAGTCTCCACACTCTGACGTTTTACAACTCATTTTAAACAACTTGGCACATAGGTTTTAGTCACTCAATAATTCTGTTAAGCTTGTTCCTTACCGTCATATAATCCACTTCCTCGGGGTGCTCAAATGCAATAAACTCTTCAAGACTCAGCCCAGGACCAGAATCCTGGTTAGCTTTTTCAAATCGCTTCTTGTCCTTTAGATGAAGCTTTGGAGGAAAAAAAAAAAAAAAAAAAAAAAAAAGGAACAAATTTAAGGATCTCAGTACCCAGTCAGCATTACACGAGATTTAACATACTTTTTTTATATCTCATTTATCTTTACAATAGCCTTCTGAAAATAGGAGGCGCTAATCACAAACATCCATATAAGGCAACAGAGACAGAAGCACCACAGTCAGATAGATCCTGATCTTGGTTCTAGCAAGACAACTTCTAACTGTGCATGCAGGGTAACTGCTTGACCTCTTTGGCTTCTTCTATGAATTAGGAAAAAGAAATCTCTAAGAAGCTTGTATGACAGCTATTACCATGTAACCCAAATAGTAACCCTGAAGTGTACTGAATAGAGTATAAGTATTAGGCAGGGGCGATGGCACACACCTGGAATCTTAGCACTCCAGATACTGAGGCAGGAGGATTATGACTCTGAGGCCAGTCTGCTAAAAAGCCAGATCTTGTCTCTAAACCCTAAAACAATAAAGCCCTAGACTGTTAACAGAATAACTGAGCTGCCATGGTTTAATAAAAGCCAGATATTTAATTCAGCCCAGCAATTTTGGAATGCTTCCAAAACAATGAACATAAGACCACCACTTATATCTTGGTAGAGTTTTTAAAAAATTGATTCTTGTCCTCTAAATGATTTTTCAAAAATATGTTAACATCATCTAGGAGGCTGAGGCATGTGGATGTCTATGGATTCAATGCCAGCCCCTCAGATCCAGGCTACACAGGCCTACATATCATTAAGACCCTGTTTCAAAAAGCAAACAAACAAAAAACAAAAACATGAACAGACACACAAAAATATGTTAACATGTCTCAGCAAAATGACCCCTTATTTTGAGAGACTCATCTTACTGTGGATACCATATGTGGAGGCTCTCCACTTTGCTAATTATTTATTCTGGAAGTTGAACAATTTTTTTTTTTTATTTTTAAAAGTGTGTTCAAGTACAGAAACTATTCAGCCTAAGGGTGACTTAGGACGATTCTGTGACTACCAACTCTGAACACCATCAGTCTGATGTTGCTAACTAACCCACATACTTTCAATTTTTAATATTTCTGGGAATTGCCTTCTGTGCTAAAGAACTTGCATGTAGTAAACTTCATCTTTTAAAACATAATAACATTCTTTTTTAAAGCCATTTTTAAAGTATGTGTTCTACCATGGTTTTTTTTGTTTTTTGTTTTTTTCAAAATAGCTTAGTCAGCAGTCATTTACTTCAACAGTAGGTATTTTACTGACACCCAGTGGAGAGGCTGATGCCTCCCCTAAAGAAGTTGGTTTTAAAAAAAAAAAAAAAAAAAAAAAAAAAAAAAAAAAAAAAATTTGGTTTTCAAACATCTAGACTCCACAAGCCAGCCATATTCTCTCAATTATAACAGTTTAAAAAGCTGATTCTGATAGCTGCTTTTATGTTTTATAACTTTAAATATTTTAGATCAAGCAGTTTTACATTTAACAGTCAGGTTTAACATGGGGAGAAGTGGATAAACAAGAATTTGAAGTCCTGTGTAGACTCAGCCAAGTCTTTTGAATCAGTCACTGTTTAAAACACCATCTGTTTAGGTTTGCTTATGAAAGAACTCTTCGATTTGGAGAAGAAAAAAAAAGTTTTAGCAGAGTGAGCTAACTTTCGCCAAATTTGACTATAGAAAGAAAAGCTCTCTTTCAACAAGCTGAAAGAGGTAGAGAAGGAGAGAAAGCACAGGAAGGAGAAAAAAAGGGCCGACAGTTTGGGGAGAGTTGTATTTCATGGCCATTTGGTTACAATTAAATAACAGTGCATACTGCTGGGCATGGTGCCACACATTTGTAATCCCAGCATTTGGGAAGCTGAGGCAGGAGGATCACAAATTTGAGGACAGCCAGGGCTTCAGTTTAAGATTATGTCTCTTGAGACTGGAGAGATGGCTCAGGGGTTAAGAGCACTGGCTGGTCTAGAAAACCAAGGTTTGATCCCCAGGACTGGTAGACAGCTCATGACCTTCTGTAACTCCAGGTCCAGGGAATCCGATGCCTTGCCTGACTTCTGCGGACACCAGGCAGCACATGGCACACACATGCAAACAAAACACCCATACCCATAAATAAAGTTAAAAAATCCTGAAGTCTATCAAAAAAGAGCCTCATATTAAGTGAGTCAATATATACTTTTTGAATTGTAAATTAAAAAACAATAATGAAAGTTTTACAAATCCAACCTTCTTATTTTCTTTTTATAAATTTCTTATACTCTACTAGAGCAGTGACTCTCAGCCTTTGGGTATAGACCCCTTTGGATGTGAATGACCCTTTCACAGGGATCTCATATCAGTTATTTACATTATATTTTAAAATAGTTGCAAAATTACAGTTATGAAGTAGCATCAAAATAATTTTATGGTTGGGGGTCACTATAACATGAGAACTATATGAAAGGGTCACAGCATTAGGAAGTTGAAAACTACCGTACTTGAGGATAAAATACAGTAATAAGAAAACTGTATTAATCATTTCTTTTTATACAGAAATTTATAAAGAACAAACTGCATTTTTTTTTGATAAACAAACATTATTTTATATGAGGGTATAATATAATGTGTGATCCTAGGATAAAATTCTAGGTCTTAACAATAAGCATGTAATGATTATCTTATATAAATAAACGTTGCTTATACATGTATTCAGTAGTTGAAAGTTAGAACTCTACTTTGCCAGGTAGCTTCCCAATCTTCGATTACTCTGCTTAAATTACTAACTTGTGTTCTTCATATTACTCAGAAACACTTTTTCAGATATTTCACAAGTAAAGAGGTAATTACTCTATGTAGTCTATATTCTTTATATGGTAACTCATCAAAAATAAGAGTTAGGCACAATTTGATTTTAGTTTTCTACTAGATTTCAATACAGAGAATTTTATTTTGATTAAATGCTTTTATGACTACGTTATTCTTGTCTGATTTTCAGTTTGTAACCCATTCCTCATCCTTTACAGTCTGTTTGTTAAGGCGGGCTCTCACTGTGTAGCCTTGGCTGCCTAGAGCTCCCAGGGATCTGTCTGCCTCTACTTCCTGAGTGCTGGGCTTGAAGTCAGACACCATCATACCCAGACTCTTTATATTTTGGAGAATGCACATTTTCTCTGGGTTTGTCTTTATATTCTACACCAATTTTTGAAAGTTATAAGTCATCAAATTCTTTAAAAAATTATGACTAGAACAGCAAAAAGATAGTGATATTCCTAGTCAAATAATAACCAATGGGATTCCTACTGGTAAGTGTTTGCTTTGGGGCTATATCATTTCCATTGGGACACGTAGATTCATTTAATGAATTCTTTGAGAAACTTGTACTTACTAACATATGTTTATTTGTGTGTGTGTGTGTGTGTGTGTGTGTGTGTGTGTGTGTGCTTACATGAATTATGTGTAGTGCATTAGGGCTGGAGCCCTCAGAGGCCAGAATAAGTCACCCAATCCCTTGAAACTATAGTTACAAACCTTTGTGGATGCTGGGAACCCACACTAGGTCCTCTGAAAAAGCAGTAAAAGCTCTTAACTTCTGAGCCATTTCTCCCCCTAGCTTATTCTTAAAAGACAGTCTTAGAGCAACATGTACTGAGCACTTGATGAGGAAAACAGCATTGGAACAAAACATCTTTAAAAAGGACTATTTGTATTTTCCATAAATGTGTAATATATCCTTCAAAACAAAGACTTTAATGTCAGCACCATCATGTCTTATATAAAATTCCTTCCCAAGAATACGGAAACACATATACCTTCTCTGTGTGTTCAAGTATGCAGGTGCTTGTGCACATGGACATACACTTTTTTAGTGGAAAAGTAATTCTCTGGAGTGGTAAAAAGAAGTTAGAGAGGAAGGAAGGTAGGAAACAGGCAGGAAATTATACCCTAACTAGTAATTTTCAAGTACTGTATTTAAGGTTTCTGCCCTTCCCTTCAGGAAGGTCACGGTAGCACATTCTGGTTCTAGCAAAGCTCAGAACTCTACTGGTGCTGAGGAGAACGCGCACAGATCTCCTGAGCACTTGTCTTCTCCTGAGCACCATCCAGCATGAGAACTGACCTACAGTCCTTTTAGGCTGCTGGAAAATAAAAATTCAAATAAGGAAAAGGGAAGCAAAAAATTTACCTTCTTCCTACAAATTAAATCCTAATTAATTTAAAGCTGATGTAGTAAACAAATGCATAAATACTTTTATTAAATATAAACTTCTGTGAAGTGTACATGTTTCTTCTGTGTGAGACAGGGTCTTTTTTTCCCTATTAAGTTAAAAAGAACCATATGTATGGGTGCTTTTGTATGTCAGTGTATTACATACATGCCTGATGTCCACAGAGGCCAGAAAAGGACATCATAGCCCTGGGACTGGAGTTGTAGAAGGCTGTAAGTCATCACATGGGCGCTGGGAATTGAACCTGTGTACTCTGAAAAGGCAGCCAGTGGTCTTAACAACTAACCCACATCTTAATTCTTTATTACATTTTTAAAAGCATTATTTATTTATGTATTTGGGAGGGAATCAAAGCACATGTTTGGAGGTCAGAGAACAACTGTGACAGTCAGTTTTCTTCATCCACCATGTGGGTCCTAGATAGTAAACTCAGGTCTAAGTCTTGGCAGCAAGCAACATTACCCACTGAGTCTTCTCACTGGCCCAAGATAGTCATGCCTCAAATTTGAGATATTCTTGCTTCCACCTCCCAAGTACTGCTCCTTTTACAATATTCTTTCAACTAGAAATGAACTACTCAGCATTCCAACTGCTACTGTATATTGTTTCCCCACATCACTGTTATCCTCAGTGGGGATTATACCACTTTTAGAGATAAGGAAACTGAGCCCAGGGAGGTTTAGCAACTGTTGAGTGGTGGTAAGACTGGGTGTGAAGCCAGGCAGACTGACTTGTAGGCTAGAAACCTTAACCTGCACACGGTTACATATGGACAGGTTAAGAGTAATTATAGGCCAGGAATGCTGGTGCTTAAAGCACTCAAAGGCAGAGGGAGGTGGATCTCTGTGAGTTTGAGGAAAGAGTGGTCTACAAGGGGAGTTCTGGGACAGCCAAAGCTACAAAATAAGACTGTCTCAAAAAAAAAAACCAAACAAAAACCAAATCATTAGCAGACAAATACAAAGCTGGAGTAGAAATAGCTTATATAGTTCACCCAGCCAGTGCAATTCTAAAATAAATGCTATATATAATGATAAATGATGACCATCATAAAAACTGAGAGGCACAGATGCAAATGAAGCAGAAAGGCTCAAATGATTTTCTCAACGAGTTCTGGGACAGATCATTTACAACAAAATATTTGTTTTTATTTATATTCTTTTTTATAGTAAAAATTCTTTAAAATGTTTTTGAAATATTAATTTCTCAAGCATATAGTCATTTATATTAATATACTTTTGATTTAACAGACTTCCTAGAAGTCTTGAAAAGTTCTTCCTGAAAACTCAATAAAAATAACTTCTCACTGGGCAGTGGCGGTGTACAAATTTAATCCCAGCACTTTGGGAGGCAGAGGCAGGTGGATCTCTGAGTTGGAGGCCAGCCTGGTCTATAGAGTGAGTTCTAGGACAGCCAGGGCTATACAAAGAAACCCTGTCCTGAAAACAAAAACAAAAAAGTTCTTCTCATTCCTGTTTAAGCTGCATATTTGCTTAAACAGAATTAAAACTCAGCAGACTGTACTGGGTCTTCAGAAATGAGCCATTATAAATAAAGCAGCACTATGGAAAACTGCACTGCAGCACCTTCAAAAACTAAAAACAGAGGCAACCCAATAATCTTACTTCTGGGAATGTACCCAAGATAACCAAAAGCAAGATCTAAGAGAGAGACTTGCATACCACATTTATTACAGGATTAAAAAGAAAAAAAAACAAACGGCATGAAGTTGGGAAGAAGTAAAGATAGGTGGGCAGTCAAAACACTATATAAGTGTATGAGAATTTCAAAGCATAATAAAAAAAAGAAAGAATCCAAGAAGATAAACAAAATATGGCCAAGAAACACATGCCCCCACCCACCTACTCGAATATCTGGTCTTTTTGTTTTTTGGGTTTTTTTTTTTTTTGGTTGTTGTTGTTGTCATTGTTGTTTTCTACAAGGCTTTCTCTGTGTAACCCTGACCATCTTGGAACTCATGCTATATTCCAGGCTGGCCTCGAAGATCTGCCTGCCTCTGCTTCCCAAGTGCTGGGATTAAAGGCTTGTACCACCACTGCCTGGCGGATATCTGGTCTTTTTAGAATATGTCCTTTCTGGACAGAGAATTTAGACATATGCTAAAACATGGACAAACTTTGAGGACATTATGTTAAGTGAAATAAAGTAGTCATAAAAAAGACAAACATGATTTTCCTTACATGAAGTACCTGGAACAGGTGAATTTAGATGGTGGACTGGTGGGAGTAGACACAGGGAGTTACTGTTTAATGGGTACAATGGGTACAGAATCCAGTTTTGCAAAATAAAGAGTTTGATCAACTGGTTGAACAAGATGAACATAGCACTACTGAAAACTCTTTCAAATGTTTCAAGTGGGCTGGGAAATAGCTCATAGTAGAGTGTTTGTCTACCACACACAAAGCCCTGGATTCAATCTCCAATACCACAAAAAAAATGTAAAATGGTAAATGTAAGAGGTGGCTCAGTGGGTAAAGGGCTTGCTCACACATGTGAGTACCTGGGCTCAGTTCCCTAGAGCCCATGTAAAGTAGGACGTGCTCTGTGATCAAAGCATTCGTCACTGCACAGTGCAACGTGAGAAGCTCAAGAGCCAGCTACCATGACATATACAGTGAACAGGAGACTCTGTCTCAAACAAGACTGACTACCAGAGATGTTCTCTGACCTCCACAAGTGCCCAAATAGGAATACACACAACAATACATAAATAATGAAAAAATGTTATAGTTATTTTGCTACAATTAAATTTTATTTCATTTTTATTTTTTATTTTTAAAGATTTATTTATTTATTATATGTAAGTACACTGTAGCTGTCTTCTGATTTCACAAGAGGGAGTCAGATTTCATTACAGATGGTTGTGAGTCACCATATGGTTGCTGGGATTTGAACTCAGGACCTTCAGAAGAGCAGTCAGTGCTCTTAACCACTGAGCCACCTCTCCAGCCCAAATTTTATTTCACTTTTAAAGGATGGAAT
The DNA here is from genome assembly GCA_964023405.1 of Apodemus agrarius. Lineage (NCBI taxonomy): Eukaryota > Metazoa > Chordata > Mammalia > Rodentia > Muridae > Apodemus > Apodemus agrarius. The sequence goes on along the minus strand of OZ030012.1, from coordinate 59,003,505 downwards.
TATTCCCCCCAAAATGTAAATATGATATAAAGCTGATTGTTAAATTATTTTAAAAAATAAAATGTTGAGATATATATTAGTATTACCAAAATGCACTTAAGGAATAACTCTGGAAATTAGTGAAAAGTTATGCAGGGATAACTTAGGTCTAGAGTTAAGAGTCCTACGACTGGCTAAAAGGAAACCATCGAAACCCCGCTGGAGTGGGTCTGGTGACTGCCCAATGACAAAGCAACAGTCTAGGACCTCAGGCCCTCTTGTGCTTACTTTGAACAGGGGGATAAAGAGAAGGATGTGCTCAAAGGAAGCAGCGTGGACTCACCTGCCTGAAAGACTCCTCTTCTGTGTCATCCAGAGCAGTGTTCTCATCAAAGTCAATCACACGGTCATACATCTGAATGTTGTACTCATCCCAAGTCACAGTGCCATCGCTGTTCTTGTCATATTCAACAAACTGCTGTTTGGCTTCTTGCATAGCATAATGCTTAAAAGACATCTGAATCCACTGACTGAGTTCATCTGCAAGAATTACCAGAACACAAAAATGTTCACAAGAATTCTAATCTGAGTGAAGATTTCCTAACTGGTTTTTGAAAAAGTAACTTCAGTTTTTGGAAAAAAAAAAAAAAAAAAAAAAAAAAAAACCAAACCTGAAAACTGGCCTAATAGTATTGATAAAAATGAGGATGTGGGGAGAACTTGCAGATTCCAAGAATGTTGGAATTATCATGCCTCTTAAGAAGCATAGATATGTATGTGCACATATATTTTATGCACACACAAAGTATGTGCTTGCTTGCTTATTTATTTGTTTGTTTGTTTGTTTGTGTTTATGGCAAAGCCTTGCTACGTACCTGGATTGGCCTAGAACTTACTACTGTTACTAGAACAGGCCAGACTGGCCTCAAACTAAGAATCCTCCAGCCTCTGCCTTCCAAGAGTTGGGATTGATCACAGTTGGGTCCACCACACCTTAATCAAGATGTGCTAGCAGACATGGTTTAAATTGTGATCAGTAGTCAAGCCCCTGAAGGTAGAGAAATGCTGTTCTAGTATAGTTCCTTTAAGTATCATTGCATGTGGAAGAAATTTCAACAAAGTAGTAATGATAATTTCTGCCTTTCTTGAATAACTTGATAATATTTTCTGGTATTATCTTGGTACCTGAAGGTGTGGAGAACAAGTTAGAAAATTTCAAAGCCCCTTTTCAGATTAACGATTTCTTCACAGAGGCAATTATTACACTGCATTGTAGAAGACAGAAGGTTACAGCGAACATTCGCAAGAAGAGCATGAGTGTACAGCACTTGGCTTAAAGGTGATGTACCACTAGGGTTAAAGACTGCGGCTCCTCTGCTGGCTTGTAGGGGCTCAGGTACATAGACATGCACAGAAGATTTCTATTCCCTACTCCAAAACCCTAATATTTATTATGCAACCATCCATTGACCCAACTTATAATCATCATTATTTCAGTTAATAAAATTGAGGTTTGGAAAGGCCCAAGGTTTCATAGTTAAGAGTCTATAGATCCTGCTTTTGGCTTCAGAGCTTTAATGATGGTGTTTTGTTACCACTTAAGAATTTCCACTATTTTTAAAGTTGTGGGTCTCTCCCTATTGCCCAAGCTGGTCTTCATTCCCTGATTTAAGTTTGCCTCAGGGCCTTTGGGCCCAGCTTTAGACTCCCAGTCCTGGGCCTCAAAACTCAAACCAGTAAAGTTCTCTTAACGGTCCTCCAGAGGCCTGTGTTTCCTTCTTTTTTTTTTTTTTTTATTTTTATTTTTGGATTTGGTTTTTTTCAAGACAGGGTTTCTCTGTATAGCCCTGGCTGTCCTGGAACTCACTCTGTAGGCCAGGCTGGCCTCGAACTCAGAAATCCACCTGCCTCTGCCTCCCAGAGTGCTGGGATTAAAGGCAAGCGCCACCACCGCCCAGGACTGTGTTTCCTTAAGCACCACCAGTGTTTCTTCTACCTTAAGGGACTTAGTGGAGTACAGTAGAAAGCAGAATGTAATAGGGACCAGAAGCACAGGCTCATATTGCAGCTTGGCCCTGAACGATAGTTTACCTTTTAAGCTCTTTACCTATAAAATGAAGATCAGACTATTAGTCTTCCAGATCAACTCCATTTGTAAAAAAGACAGACAGATATCCTTCTATTAGTTTAGGGGTTTCATCAATGGCTTAACAGGAACAAACCTGAGGGCACCAATGTGGCTATTTACTGGTGGCATACTCTGTATTTCCCTTGTCTGAACTCCTCTATCTGCATGCTGAGCAACATTTAAAGGAGAGACACTACAAGCAGCTTGTTGTCACAATGACAAATTTCTGAAACTTCAAAAGATCAACCGGGAATACCTGACAGTATAGATAGAATACTGATAGATTCAAGACTCACTTGAATGAAACAGGGCGGGGGGGGATTGCTAGCAATTCCCTTAGAACATTCCTTCACACTCTCTACATTCCATTTCTGCCTAAGATTGTACCTAAGAGCACTCTTTTGTTGTTTGTTTTGAATGAAGAACATTAAAAATTGAATTAAGACTAAGAGCTGAATTCCACTCCCGGATTTGCCATTTATTTGAAAATAAGGTTTCCCTTCCTGTACTTTCTGTGACTTTCTTCATCTCTATGAAGAGGTAGATAAGCTGGTTCTATGCCCCTATCAGCACCAACTTTTTTTAATGTTTTGATATAATTCACATTTGATAGGATTCTATTGCTCATCATTATAATAAACTAATAAATTTCTTAAAATTCTACATACTGAAGAAGCACTGTATCATGTGATGTGCTAAGAAAGGGTTGGGCAAATGTCTCTAAATTGAATCATACTATGGACAATGAGAAAAGTGATGTGAGAAAGAGGATGTCTCACGGTATGACTGGCAAACTTATCCTCTTACGGCCAGTAATGTTTATATACCATCGCAGAAAGCACTGATTTTTACCCGTAGCCCACCATCCAGGCACAAGACCTATTTTCCATATCAGATACTTTTAGCTTGTTAGAACACCAGCAATCTACTAGAATTCAACAGACAACAGTTTTAAAATGTACATTAATCTCCTATAAAGGGCATTCTCCATTGTTAGTGGTGCAAGACAGTCCTTACTTTCAGTGAGAAGGCCATCAGAGTCCGAGTCAATTTTCTTTATGATCGACTGCAATCGTCTCTGCTGCTCTTCGTGGCCAAGTTTAACATACTCATCGACGTCTTCCTTTGGGAAGGGAAACCACACACAGGCGAATCAAGCATTACAATCAGTGGGGCATAATGGTGGAGGGAAAGAGAGCTACCACATGCCTCACTTGCCCCAATGGTTTCAGGATGACCCACAATTCTCTTCAATACGCCCCCACTACCACTCTACGTGATCCTGTCCCTGGATCCAGGAATAGCAAGAATCTAATTCTAGGACTGCAACAGTACCACCAGCTTTACAGGCCTCAGGGTCTCCCAGAGCGCAAGCGGAGCCCCGCCCGGACCCCATTGTCAGGCGGCTCTCGCTAAGGCCTCTCCTGGTCGTCCCGCTTTGTCACAGGACAAAGCCCAGGGCGATGCGGAACCCAGCCTGGCATCCTCACCTGGACACCCAGCAGCGAGTCGCGGTCGTAGTCCGCCCGGTGCTCGCCCTGCGGGTAATGCAGCTCCTCCGCCTTGCTGGCGCCGGCCACCGCGGCGTACAGCAGCAGCAGCAGCCCCAGAGCCGCGGGCCTTGGGCCCAGCCGCATCGCGCCCGCCTGGCGAGGACGCGGAAAGCCGCGAGGAGGGAGGCAGGCGGAGCCCGGCCTTGGCAGCCTTGCTTCACGGGCGGCCACAGAGGGGCGGCGCTGCATGTGGGGGGCGGGGTGGGGGCGTCCGCGGTGGCGGCGGCAGTGGTGGTGGCGGCGGCCGGGACTCCACAACCCCAGCCTGAAGTCCAGAGACTACTGCGTTGCTGAGGCCCGCCAGGCCCTGCCTTATATGGCCGCGGGGGCGGGTCCAGAGCGTTATACCTGTTGCTGATTGGGTCGTGCTGCCCTGGGCGGGACCTTGCTATTGCCTCCTACTAGAACCCGCAGGCAAGCCAGCTGCTGGGGCCGCGAGACCCCTGCGGGGCCCCTCCACCTTTGCCGCCATACCCTTGGGGATATAGCCCCAATTCAACAGCACTTTGCCTTTTCCTTTCAGTCTCGTTCCTGGCGGGAAGTTCCTTGGGCATTCCGTCCATCTGTCCTGGCTTCCATCAGTGGGAAAGAGAACCTGGAGATTTTGGTGCAAAACAATAAAGTATTGTATCTCAGAAAAAAAATCTTTGCATGAGGAACAGACCGGCAGTATTCATTTCCCAGGCTTCAGTGTGCCTTACTTAATTTCCTCACAGCAGGAAGTACAGTATCAGGAATTGCAGCCAGATGTTTGCTTCTGATGTTCAATTTATATGACCTGGTTAAATTATTTAGGTCCGTAAGAACCTCTTTGCGCTTTTATAAAATAGGCATCGTTTTTCTTTTGCGTGTATGTGTGTGTGTGTGTGTGTGTGTGTGTGTGTGTGTGTGTTTAAGGAGACATTTAAATACGTGTGAAGCGCGAATTAAATATTAGAATAGTAACTAGTACATATTGTGAAGTGTTTGATAAATGTATGTTTTCATCCATGGGGGGAAGAAAAACAGGATACAGAAAAACCACAGAAAATACACACAGAAAAATACAGAAAAGTACAGAAAAATAGAAAAGGCTTTTTTTTTTTTTTTTGAGGGAGGGGGTTGTCTTTCACATCTCACAGCCATTAGATTGGGAGCAGGAATCCTGTTCCAAACTGAAAACTGTGTGGTTATGAATTACAAAATATTTTGGGCCAGAGTGGAATCTTATGTTTGGCCAGAAATCATCATTGAAAGGTTTTTAGAGCAAAGATAAATACCAGTATAGAGCAGCATTATAAATACCAGAGCAGAGCATAAATACAGGCAACACTTCAGATTCAGATTCATTAAAGGAATAAAACCTTCATTTTTGGGTCATATTACATTTTATTTCAGTTTTGGGTTTTTGTGGTAGTCTGAAAAATAAGATAATTTTACTTAATGTAAGGAACTCAGCTCTTGGACAGATTATTCTCAAGTAAAAGGTAAATTTTGACAGGCTTCTGATTAATTCAATCAGGAGGTGTTGGATATAAAGTTTTGGAGAGGTTGTTTTAAACTCACGGCCTCAGCAGATTGAGATGTCGGAGCACATGGAGTTTAGAATGGTTATGAAGTATCAGTGTAAATGAACATTAGGAAACTTAGGTTCTGTTTTCTTTTAGCTATTTTCTTTCTTATATACTATTTTTCTCTCCCTCAAGTGTAGGAAAGAGGCTAAGCTAACTTGGGAGACCTTATTTTGACATCTTTGGGCACTAAAGGGCTCCACACAGGATTCAGGCATTCAGTGCGTATTCCCACTCCAAGGCAGAGTCTACGGCTGTGTGCATCTCTACGGCCGTGTGCATCTCTGCGGCTGTGTGCATCTCTGGATGGAAACTCTCAGGTTTTGCTTTCATCAGAGTTTCAGACGGATTCAGGCAGAAGAAAGTTCAAGACTCCTGAGGAAATCCTAGGGCAGCTCTACACCACTTAGATCCATAAATCCAGGGTTCTTTTTTGAGAATTGTTTGGAAACAGAGTACGGTAAAAATGTACATTCAAGAGACGTCAAACTAATCTTTTGTCACTTGCATGTAATTACTTCTCTTTAGAGAAAAATTTTTCAAGTAGGTAGCTTGTGAAAAAATATGAAAACACAGAAACTAATTTTCAATAAGAAAGTACACAAGTATTAAGGATGCATCTTAGTGGATTTCTTTCTTTCTTTCTTTCTTTCTTTCTTTCTTTCTTTCTTTCTTAAGATAGTAAAGCGAATTGGCCTTCAAACTCATGGCAAATCTCAGCCTCTCAAGTGGTGGGATTGCAGGTGTGAATCACCGTTCCTGTCAAGTCAAGGTTTTTTCTTTTTTGAGGTGTATGTACACTTGTGAAATCTGTCTGGCACTGAGTCTCTCTCTTCCCATCTGGAGACACATCCTGCAGTCTCAGGTAACTGGAGGCTGGGGATGAAGACTCTCCTGAAGAACCATAAGTTCAAGGACAGCCTGGGCAGCACAGAGAAGTCTCCTTTGGCAGAAGGAGAAGAGAGAAAGATGGCCTATTTCATCATGGATAAATGGTTCAACTTTATACGGATGGCGTCATATAACATGTATTTTGCCTTGCTAGCAAGCAGTGTGATGTCATAGAAAGTTCTAGAGAAAAGAGGCCAGTGAAATGGAAAGAGAGCATGGAGGAGTAGCTGAGTGGGTTTGAATGGATGAAAGGGAAAGGAGAAATGTAATTTACATTATAATCTTTAAAAAGGAGAAAAGAGAAGTATCACAGATGACTGGATTCAAACCCAAACATTCACTCTTTAGCTCTGCCACTATGTAACGCCACTTGAAACTCCATCTGCAGCATGCACTACTCTTAGTGAAAAATACTAAGTCTTTCTGAGGATTCTGGACCACAGGAGGTTCAACCTTTTGTCTTTCTTTCTTCTAGAACATCTCTGCCTTCCAGACCCTATATGTGTTTCCTAAAGGAGACCCTCAACTTCCTGGGACACAAAATTGTTGACCTCTGAGGTCTTTTTGTTTGTTTGTTTGTTTTTGTTTTGTTTTGTTTTGTTTTTCGAGACAGGGTTTCTCTGTGTAGCCCTGGCTGTCCTGGAACTCACTCTGTAGACCAGGCTGGCCTCGAACTCAGAAATCCACCTGCCTCTGCCTCCCAAGTGCTGGGATTACAGGCGTGTGCCACCACTGCCCGGCTGGTCTTTTCTTCTATTCTGTGCTTAACACGTTCCTCCGCTATGGCGTTTAGCAGTATATTGTGACCATCAACTTGACCGCAAAGCTGTGGGAAGCCTGAGATCAGAAACTGTGTGATTTCTCTAAAATGCCTTACCAATAAAAGAAGTTCTCTACATTTTTGTGAGTGACCGTGTCTGGCTCTATTGGCATTGCTTTAGAGATGTGTACTAGAGTCAACTGTACGATCCAGATAAGGCATTTGTGGAATTCTTACTTCTTGAGTTTGATACACTGTACTTTACGAGAAAGTGTAGTTTCTAAAACAAAGCAATGCGCACCAGACATGTGGCATGTGCACTTATCTTCACAGGGGCCTTTCCACCAGAATGAATGAGATTTGGCACAATAAACAAGCTAAGCAGAAAAGCCAACAAACTCAGTAGGTTTACAACGCTACACAGATGGAATACACAGAGAACAAAGGAACAGAGCGAGCATGTGGAACAGGCAAGCGACTTAGACTGAATGATCACACAATTAGGGGGATTTTCTTGGTTGTTAAGTCTTTTGTCAGTCTTTGGAGAGGAGATGTGAGAATTCCAGGGTTATGGTGGAGTCATAGAGGATGACAGAAAATACTTAAGTGGTAGGTGTATATTATACTCAGAAAGTAGGTTCATTTCTAAGGAGTATCCAAAGGGGAATAAGGACCCATAAAATCACAATAACCCATTAGAAATGCTTCAAAGAAATTCAAAGTGATTGCCTTGCACTAAAGATTTCCCCCAGATTAAACACAGATCTGTCCCCATAGTCAAATGTAATGACAGCTTCCTCCTCTATTTCCGGCAATTCACATTTATGGCCCTCTGTCATTTTCACCGGTCCATCTTTGGCTCTAAAGTCAGTAGTTATTAGACAGAGTATCTTTCCCAACTTGTTCCCTATATCCATAGGGTGTGCACACATCCCAGCAGACCTGATTTTTTTTTTTTTTGAAAAGTTAAAAATCCCTTAATTTTTTATTCCCGGTACCACTATCACAATTTATAGGGCAATATACCTGATGTAATGAAAAGAAAAAGAAAAAGACAAAGCTACAGCAGATGAAATACCTCAGGAATGTGCATCTAACTGACAGTACAGTGCATTAATCAATAGCTGCACCTTTTGCACACTGTGGCTAGGAAGGTCCTGAACAGGAAGGGTTTCCTGTTTAAGCTGCAGTGACTTTTCTGACTGTGGATTATCGTTCCTTCGGTGGCAGATTTTTACAGTTCCTCTAACGCACTTGGGACAACTGTGCAGCTTTCCCGACAATGCCTAGCTCTCTCTCCTGCTAAGAACTGTCGCCATTTCTGTTTTATTTTAAAACCTTCTGCTACCATATCCACCACGTCCATCTCCAGATCCACAGCCACCACCATAGGGACTGCCTGGGCTTCTCCACCAGCACTGCCCCTGTTCATGGGTCTGTAATTTTATTGTTGCTGACAACTATAATTTCCAAAGTCGTTATAGTTCCCACCACCACCATAGTTACCTCCACCAAAATTTCCTCCGTCATTGTAACCATCGTATCCTCCTCCTCCACCACCACATCCACCACCTTGGTTTCCATATCCCGGTCTACCACCTCCATAACCTCCTGTACTGCTGTAGCCAGGACCACCACCATAGTCGCCACCATCCGTCAGCTCCAAATCCATTATCTCCACCATCACCACCTCCATATCTACCTCTGCTGCCTCCACCTCCACCACCATAGCCTCCTCTTCCACAAAAGTTTCCTCCACCAAAGTTTCCTCCACAACCCATGAAGTTGCCAGACCCACCTCCACGCACGACCTCACTGTGATCCAGCCGACTGCATCTCTTGTTTAGGAAGGGCTTTTTCACTTCACAATTGTGCCCATTAATAGTGTGGTATTTCTGAACTTTTTTTTTTTTTTTTTTTTTTTTTTTTTTTTTTTTGGTTTTTCGAGACAGGGTTTCTGTGTAGCCTTGGCTGTCCTAGAACTCACTTTGTAGACCAGGCTGGCCTCGAACTCAGAAATCCGCCTGCCTCTCACGCCCGGCTATTTCTGAACAATTTTATCAACTGTGTCACGATCATCAAAAGTTACAAAAGCAAATCCTCTCTTTTCCCCACTCTGCCTGTCTTCCATAACTTCTATGGTTTCAATCTTGCCATACTTTTCAAAGTCGTCTCTTAGATTATATTCTTCCGTATCCTCTTTAATACCACCAACAAAAATTTTCTTCACGGTTAAATGGGCACGAGGCTTTTCAGAATCCTGTCTAGAAACAGCTCTCTGTGGGTCCACCACAGGCCCATCAACCTTGTGAGCCCGAGCGCGCACTGCAGCACTCACCTCTTCAAGAGTAGGTCACAAAACCAACGCCTTGGGAACGTTTCGTTTGGGGATCTCTCATTACCACACAGTCTGTAAGTGTGCCCCATTTCCCAAAATGTTCTCTTAAGCTATCATCTGTGTTTTAAAGCTCAGACCACCAATAAACAGCTTCCTCAGCTGCTCTGGTTCCTTTGGATCATCCCCCCCCCCCCCAGGCGGCGGGGCGGCAACGGCGGAGTCAGGCTGGGGGGCGAGCGGGCGGCGGTTTTACCTCCATTTTGAGATCGGACTCTTCCAACTCGAGTTCAATATGGGACCGAGAGGAAGAGCCAGATCTGATATTATTAATCATGCACCTTATACATCAAAAATAGCTCAGAAGGCGTGGTATTTGGAAGATAAAGTGTATGGAAGTCTTAATTGTAAACCTTACACTCAAGCAGTCTAGCTCCCTCCCTAGGCGCCTCCACTAAGCCTTGTGCTTTTGTTAAGCCTCAAGAGTCCTGGCCTACAACTTTTAAAAACAGCTGCTTGAAGCTTTAGTTAACCAAATTAGCTGGAAGAAATGTGGAAGATAAGGAAGGGGGTAAAAGTTGGCTAAAGATGGCAGTAAAAGAAGAAAAAAGGGACACAATGTAGCTTAAGTAAGAAATCTCATCCTCTTCAGTAATTACTATCACAATTGATATATAACTGACCAGAGTTCCTGTGAATAACGTGCTCGTATATGTGTGTGTATGTGTGTGTGTGTGTGTGTGTGTGTGTGTGTGTGTTTTCATTGGTGATGCTGTAGCAAAATACCTGAGCCAGGAGTACTTTTTATATTTATAAAGGACAGGAATATATTTCTTGTAGTTCTGGAAGAAGAACAGTCTAAGATTAAGATGCCGGCAGAATTAGTATCTAGGGAGGACTGTTCTGCCTCCAAGATGGCACAGTCCCTGAGAGCCAGGCATGTGGAGTCCTCACAGGTACACAATAGTATTCACAGGACAGAACCTCACGACTCAACACCTCCTGAAGGTCCCACCTTTTAAAATACAACGTTGCTGGGGAATTAAATTTCAACATGAATTTGGGGAGGGGAAGGGCATTTAAGTCATTTCAGACAGATACACCTCATACTAAAATAGATTACAGCCGATGATACCAGGATGTTAGGAAGCTAGTATCAATGCAGGGGATCATGGACCAGAGTGACCCGGGAGGCCTAGAAACACTTCCCAATTTTTCAGGAAATGGCCACATTTCTTTTGAAAACAGTTATTTATTCTTTGAGAATTTAATACATGCTTCTTATGTATTTTGATCATATTCATCCCTCATTAGCTCATGGCCTTCCTACCTCCTGTGGACCTTCTCTTTTCCCAACTTAATCCTCCTCCTCCTCCTCCTCCTCCTCCTCCTCCTCCTCCTCCTCCTCCTCCTCCTCCTCTTCCTCCTCCTCTCATGTCTTCTTCTTCTTCTTTTTTTTTAAATAACCCATTGAGCTGAATTAGGGCTGGTTGACTGTGCTTGTGTGGAGGGTTATTTATTGCACCATAAGTAACTTACCAATACAATTTACCTTACACTTCTCAAGGCAACATGACTCCCAACCCCCAACAGCCAATAACAGTCAATAGCTCCTTACCTGGGGGGAAAGGATTCCTGCCCTACTCAGGCTGGGAAATAGCTACATTTCATCCTTGGGCTTCTCTGTAGCAAGTCATTTTTGACTAATGTGTTTTTTCCTTACCTTCCATATTCCCTGGTGTTGACTTTTCAGGTCTTACCACAAATACTGCTTCCGCTGGATCTACCTGGTTGTTGTTGTTTGTCTGTTTTTGTTTCACAGCCCTGGGGATTGAACTGAGAGCCTCTTATGCTTACCAGGAGAGCATTCTGTCAGGGACTTGTACCTCCAGTCCTTTTCTGTTTTGTTTTTGATTTTGAGACAGTCTTGCTAAATTGTCCAGCTGATCTTGAGCTAGATCTGCAGCAGAGGTAGCTCTTGGTCTTTTGAGTCTGGATCCACCTGAACTCTGGGAATCTGTCATCTATTTCAGAATTGCATAGAAGGACTTAGATTGCTCCAAAATATGACTTCTGGTCTTTACTCAGAGTTTACTCATCCAGTGAGAGCTGTCTCATCTGTCCTGACTGAACATGCTCTCACCTGCTCTCCACTTAACAGGAGAGCGGCATCAGAACTGAAGTGGAAGTACCGGAAATGAATTATATCAAGGAGGCTGGACCTCAGAAGCCTGTTGTTCAAGCCTTCCTTTATTTCTCATTGCACAGATTAATGAGGCTACTATGATATTCTCTTATGCTCACACACTGTGAATTAATCATGTCTAGCAGCTATTCTTCTATCCTCAAAACTATTCTAAGGGCCGGGCAGTGGTGGCGCACGCCTGTAATCCCAGCACTTGGGAGGCAGAGGCAGGCGGATTTCTGAGTTCAAGGCCAGCCTGGTCTACAGAGTGAGTACCAGGACAGCCAGGGCTACATAGAAAAACCCTGTCTCGGGAAAAAAACAAAAACAAACAAACAACAACAAAAAAACAAAACAACAAAAACTATTCTGTAACCATCTCCTCCAAATCATAGCCTACTTTCTAAGATGCAAGGAGACTCCTAAGACTCAGGAAGCTTGGGAGGATTTACAGGGCCCCTGCTTGAGGTTATAGGATATCAGCAGTTGCTGGAGGAGAGGAGACTGGGAAGGCTGCCTGTCAACTGGGCAGAAGCTCCCAGGGGACATGACTTTTGTGAGTTGTCTACCATGTTGGGTAGAATTTTTCATTACTCATGCTCCTGTATGTAACCCCAATAAATGAATTGCTTCATCAAGCTGGACTCAGAAGGAGTAGTTTTTTTTGATCTGTCATTGGTGCACTTGCTGGAATGTATAGATGTTAGGTCATGTCTGCCTAGGAAAGCTCACACAGCAACCACTGTCTCCACACCATTTTCAGATCTAGCAATTGCTTTCTACTTTTAGATCTGCTCCTTTATTTTCCCTTTTTTATAGTTTCCACATGTGTCTTAGTCAGGGTTTCTATTCCTGCACAAACATCATGGCCAAGAAGTAAGTTGGGGAGGAAAGGGTTTATTCAGCTTACACTTCCACATTGCTGTTCATCACCAAAGGAAGTCAGGATTGGAACTCAAGCAGGTCAGGAAGCAGGAGCTGATGCAGAGGCCATGGAGGGATGTTTCTTACTGACTTGCTTCCACTGGCATGCTTAGCTTGCTTTTTTATAGAACCCAAGACTACCAGCCCAAAGATGACACCACCCACAAGGGACCCTCCTCAATTGATCACTAACTGAGAAAATGCCCTACATGTGGATCTCATGGAGGCACTTCCCCAACTGAAGCTCCTTTCTCTGTTATAACTCCAGCCTGTGTCAAGTTGACACACAAAACCAGCCAGTACAATTGGCCCCTTGTCAACTTGACACACAAAAAACATCATCATTAAGTCTCAACCCTTACTTTCTTATTCATGCCCAAGATCTAAATAACTTTAGAAGTCCAACAGTCTTGCATATTAAAATTTCAATCCCTTTAAAATATCCAATCTCTTTTAAAAATCCAAAGTCTTTTTCACAATTAAAAGTCTCTTAACTGTGGGCTTCACTAAAATACTTTCTTCCTTCAAGAGGGAACAATATCAGAACACAGTCACAATCAAAAGTGAAAATCAAACTCCAACCATCCAATATCTGGGATTCAACTCATGATCTTCTGGGCTCCTCCAAGGGCTTGGGTCACTTCTTCAGCTTGCCCTTTGTAGCACACACCTTGTCTTCTAGGCTCCAGCTGCCTGTATTCCACTTCTGCTGCTGTTCTTGGTGGTCATCTCATGGTACTGGCATCTCCAAAACACTGCTCTCTTCTGCTGTAACTAGGCTTCACCAATAGCCTCTCATAGGCTCTCTTCATGGTGCCAAGCCTCAACTCCTTTGCATGACCCCTTCAGTCCTGGGCCATCAATTCCAGCAGAGGCTGCACCTTCACCAATGGCTTTCTGTGGTCTCTCACAGTGCTGAACCTCTTCATGGCCCCTTCACACCTTCAAAACCAGTACCACCTGGGTGACTCTTACACATTACCAAGTAGTGCCCACAGAAGCCAGAAGGAAGCACTGGATCCCCTGGAACTTGAGTTATGGATGGTCATCATGTGTGTGGTAGAAACTGAACCCAGGTCTTCTGGAAAAAAAAAAAAAGCAGTATTCTCAGCTGCTGAAAACATCACTGTACATCAAAATTTTAGTTTGCATTTCCCTAGTGGCTGATGGTATTGAATCTTTTTCTTATATTTGTCAGATATATGTATTTCTTCTTCTTCTTCTTCTTCTTCTTCTTCTTCTTCTTCTTCTTCTTCTTCTTCTTCTTCTTCTTCTTCTTCTTCTTCCTGGATATTTACATTTCAAATGTTATCTCCTTTCCTGGTTTTCTCTCTGGAACCCCCATCTCTTCCTCTCCCCCTGCTTCTATGAGGGTGCTCCCCTTCCCACCCACCCACTCCCACCTCACTACTGTGGCATTCTCCTACACTGGGGAATTAAGCCTTCACAGGACCAAGGGTCTCTCCTCTTACTGATGCCAGACAATGCCATCCTTTGCTACATATGTGGCTGGAGTCATGGGTCCCTCCATCCATGTGTACTCTTTGGTTGGTAGTTTAGTCCCTGGGAGCTGGGGGTGGGGGAGGCGTCTGGAGGGTTGATATTGTTGTTCTTCCTATGGGGTTGCAAATCCCTTCAGAACCTTCAGTCCTTTCTCTAACTCCTCCATTGGAGTCCATGTGCTCAGTCTAATGGTTGGCTGTGAGCATCTGCTTCTGTATTTGTCAGGCTCTGGCAAAGCCTCTCAGGAGACAACTATAAGAGGTTCCTATCAGTAAGCACTTCTTGGCATCCACAATAGTGTTTGGGTTTAGTGTCTGTATATGGGATGGATCCACAGGTGGAACAGTTTGTGGATGGCCTTTCCTTCAGTCTCTGCTCCACACTTTGTGCCAGTATTTCCTTTAGACAGAAGCCATTCTGTGTTAAAAATTTGGAGATGAGTGGGTAGCCTCATCCCCTAACCAGGGGCCTTACTTAACCTCTGGATATGGTCTCTACAGGTTCCCCCTCCACTTTGTTGGACATTTCAACTAATCTCATCTCTATTGGGTACTGGGACCCTCTTGGTTTTCTGGCATCTAATGGCTACCCCCATCTCCCCATCTCCCCTATTGCTATACACCTCTATTTAAATTCCTGACTCTTTTTTTTTTTTTTTTTTTTTTTGGTTTTTTGAGACAGAGTTTCTCTGTGTAGCCTTGGCTGTCCTGGAACTCACTCTGTAGACCAGGCTGGCCTTGAACTCAGAAATCTGCCTGCCTCTGCCTCCCAAGTGCTGGGATTAAAGGTGTGTGCCACCACCACCACCACCACCGCCCGGCCCTGACTCTTTATATATCATCCCCGTCTCCTCCCATACTTGATCCTGCCCCCACCTTTCCCCTTACCCTCCTCTATTCTTCCCAACTCCTCCCACCCTCTCTTTCCCTTGAGTATTTTGTTCCCCCTTCTAAAAAAGAACTGAAACATCCACATTTTGGTCTTCCTTCTTCTTGAGCATCACATGGTCTGTGAATTGTATCTTGGGTATTCTGAGCTTGGGGCTAATATCTACTTATCAGTGAGTGCATACCATGTGTGATCTTTTGTGATTGGGTTACCTTACTCAGGATATTTTCTTTTTTCTTTTTCTGTTTTTTTTTTTTTTTTTTTTTTTTTTTTTTTGGTTTTTCGGGACAGGGTTTCTCTGTGTAGTCCTGGCTGGAGCTCACTCTGAAGAACAGGCTGGCCTTGAACTCAGAAATCCACCTGCCTCTGCCTCCCAAGTGCTGGGATTAAAGGCGAGCGCCACCAACGCCCGGTTTAGGATATTTTCTAGTTCCATTAATTTGCCTAAGAATTTCATGAAGTCATCATTTTTAATAGCTGAGTAGTAGTACTCCATTGTACCACATTTTCTGTATCTATACCTCTGTTGAAGGACATCTGGGTTCTTTCCAGTTTCTGGCTATTATAAATAAGGCTACTATGAACATAGTGGAGCATCTTCTGGGTATATATGCCCAGGAGTGGTATAGCTGGATACTCATAGGGGTATATCTATGCCCAATTTTTTGAGGAACTGGCAGACTGATTTCCAGAGTGGTTGTACCAGTTTGCAATCCCATCAACAATGGAGGAGTGTTGATTTCTCCACATCCTCACCAGCATCTGCTATCACCTGAGTTTTTGATCTTAGCCATTCTGACTGGTGTGAGGTGGAATCTCAGGTTTGTTTTGGTTTGCATTTCCCTGATGACTAAGGATGTTGAACATTTCTTTAGGTGCTTCTTGGGCATTAGATATTCCTCAGCTGAGAATTCTTGGTTTAGCTCTGTACCCCATTTTTATTAGGGTTATTTGATTCTCTGGAGTCTAACTTCTTGAGTTCTTTGTATATATTGGATATTAGCCCTCTATCAGATGTAGGATTGAAAAAGATCTTTTCCTGATATGTTGGTTGACCTTTTGTCCTATTGACAGTGTCCTTTGCTTTACAGAAGCTTTGTAATTTTATGAGGTCCCATTTGTCTGTTGTTGATCTTAGAGCATAAGCTATTGGTGTTCTGTTCAGGAAAATTTCCCCTGTACCCATGCGCTCAAGGCTTTTCCCCACTTTCTCTGCTATTAGTTTCAGTGTATCTGGTTTTATGTGGAGGTCCTTGATCTACTTGGACTTGAGCTTTGTACAAGGAGATAAGAATGGATCATTTTGCATTCTTCTACATGTTGATTGCCAGTTGACCCAGCACCATCTGTTGAAAATGCTGTTTTTTCCCACTGGATGGTTTTAGTTCCTTTGTCAAAGCTCAAGTGACCATAGGTGTGTGGGTTCATTACTGGGTCTTCAATTCTATTTCATTGATCTACCTGCCTGTCTCTGTATCAATACCATGCAGTTTTTTAAAATCACTATTTCTCTGTAATACAGCTTGAAGTCAGGAATGGTGGTTCTCCCAGAAGTTCTTTTATTGTTGAGAATAGTTTTGGCTATCCTGGTTCTTTTGTTATTCCAAATGAATTTGCAAACTGCTCATTCTAACTCTATGAAGAATTGAGTGGGAATTTTGATGGGAAGTGCATTGAATATGTAGACTGCTTTTGGTAAGATGGTCATTTTTACTACATTAAAACTGCCGATCCGGCCGGGTGGTGGTGGCGCACGCCTTTAATCCCAGCACTTGGGAGGCAGAGGCAGGCGGATTTCTGAGTTCGAGGCCAGCCTGGTCTACAGAGTGAGTTCCAGGACAGCCCGGGCTACACAGAGAAACCCTGTCTCGAAACAAACAAACAAACAAACAAACAAACAAACAAAAAAACAAAAAAAACCTGCCGATCCGGATTTCTGAGTTCGAGGCCAGCCTGGTCTACAGAGTGAGTTCCAGGACAGCCAGGACTACACAGAGAAACCCTGTCTCGAAAAAACAAAAAAACAAAACAAAACAAAAAAAAAACACACAAAAAAACTGCCAATCCATGAGCATGGGAGGTTTTCCCATCTTCTGAAAACCTCTTCAATTTCTTTCTTCAGAGACTTGAAGTTCTTATCATACAGATCTTTTACTTACTTGGTTAGAGTCATGCCAAGGTATGTAATATTATTTGTGAGTATTGTGAAGGGTGTCATTTCCCTAATTTCTTTCTCAGCCTGTTTATCCTTTGAGTAGCGGAAGGCTACTGTTCTGTTTGAGTTAATTTTATATCCAGCCACTTTGCTGAAGTTGTTTATCAGGTTTAGGAGTTCTCTGGTGGAATTTTTGTGGTCACTGAAGTATACTATCATATCATCTGCAAATAGTGATATTTTTACTTCCTCCTTTCCAATTTGTATTCCTTTGATCTTCTTTTGTTGTCTAATTGCTCTGGCTAGGACTTCAAGTACTATATTGAATAGGTAGAGAGAGAGTGGGCAGCCTAGTCTAGTTCCTGATTTTAGTGGGACTTCTTTAAGTTTCTCTCCATTTAGTTCAATGTTGGCTATTGGTTTGATGTAAATTGCTTTTACTATGTGTGGGTATGGGTCTTGAATTACTGATCTTTCCAAGACTTTTACTATGATGGGGTGTTGAATTTTGTCAAATGCTTTCTCAGTATCTAATGAGATGATTATGTGGTTTTATTTCTTTGAGTTTGTCTATATAGTGGATTACGTTGATGGATTTTTGTATATTGAACCATCCCTGCATTTTTAGATTGAAGCCTACTTGATCATGGTGAATGATCGTTGTGATTTGTTCTTGGATTTGGTTTGCAATAATTTTATTGAGTATTTTTGCATCGATAGTCATAAGGGAAATTGGTCTAAAGTTCTCTTTCTTTGTTGGATCTTTGTGTGGTTTTGCTATCAGCATAACTGTGGCTTCATAGAACGAATTGGGTAGTATTCCTTCTGATTCAATTTTGTGGAATAGTTTGAAGAGTATTGGTATTAGGTCTTCTTTGAAGGTCTGATAGAATTCTGCACTAAACCCATCTGGTCCTAGACTTTTTTTTTTTTTTTTTTTTTTTTTTTTTTGGATTGGGAGACTTTTAATGACAGCTTCTATTTCTTTAGGGGTTATGGGGCTGTTCAGATGGCTTATCTGATCCTGATTTAGCTTTGGTATTTGGTATCTATCTAGAAAATTGTCCATTTCATCCAGATTCTCCAGTTTTGTTGAATGTAGGCTTTTGTAGTAGGATCTGATTTTTTTCAAATTTAATTGGTTTCTGTTGTTATGTCTTCCTTCTCATTTCTGATTTTGTTAATTTGGAAACTGTCTCTGTGCCTTCTGGTTAGTCTGGCTAAGGGTTTATTTATCTTGCTGATTTTCCAAAGAACCAGGTCCTGGTTTTGTTGGTTCTTTGTATAGTTCTTTTTGTTTCTACTTGGTTGATTTTAGCCCTGAGTTTGATTATTTCCTGCCATCTTCTCCTCTTGGATGTATTTGTTTCTTTTTGTCCTAGAGCTTTCAGGTGTGTTGTCAAGCTGTTAGTGTATGCTCTCTCCAGTTTTTTTTTTTTTTTTTTTTTTTTTTTTTTTGAGGCACTCAGAGTTTACCTTTTAGCATTGCTTTCATTGTGTCTCATAAGTTTGGGTATGTTGTGCCATCATTTTCATTAAATTCTAAAAAGTCTTTAATTGTTTTGTTTATTTCTTCCTTGACCAAATTATCTTTGAGTAGAGTATTGTTCAGCTTCCATTTGTATGTGGTTTTTCTGTTGTCTCTGTTCTTATTGAAGACTAGCCTTATTCTGAGATAATTTGATAGGATGGATGGAATTATTTCCATCTTCTTGTATCTGTTGAGGCCTGTTTTGTGACCAATTATATGGTCAGCTTTGGAGAAGGTACCATGAGGTGCTGAGATGAAGGTATATTCTTTTATTTTAAAATGAAATGCTCTGTAGAGGACTGGAGAGATGGCTCAGTGGTTAAGAGCGCCGACTGCTCTTCTAAAGGTTGTGAGTTCAAATTCCAGCAACCACATGACTCACAACCATTCATAATGCTGATGCCCTTTTCTGGGGTGTCTGAAGATAGCTACAGGGAGTGAATGGGGCCAGAGCAAGAAGAAAAAGTATCTGAAGACAGCTACAGTTTACTTACATATAATAAATATATAAATCTTTAAAAATCTGTTTCAAAAAAAAGAAATGTTCTCTCTATATATCTGTTAAATCCATTTGTTTCATAACTTCACTGTGTCTCTGTGTTCAGTTTCTGTGTGTGTTTGAGCTTTAGTAAAGTTTCTTTTATGAATGTGGGTACCCATGCCTTTGGAGCATAGATGTTCAGAATTGAGAGTTTATCTTAGTAGATATTTTTGATGAGTATGAAGTGTCCTTCCCTATCTTTTTTTGATAACTTTTGGTTGAAAGTTGATTTTATTCATTATTAGAATGGCTACAGTAGCTTGTTTCTTGGACCATTTGCTTAGAAAATGAGAAGTCTGGTGTAATTCTGATAGGTCTGCCTTTATATGTTACTTGACCTTTTCCCCTTACTGCTTTTAATATTCTTTCTTTGTTTTGTGCCTTTGGTGTTTTAACTATTATGTGGCAGGAGGAATTTCCTTTCTGGTCCAGTCTATTTGGAGTTCTGTAGGCGTCTTGTATGTTCATGGGCATCTTTTTCTTTATGTTAGGAAGTTTTTTTCTATAGTTTTGTTGAAGATATTTACTGGCCCTTAAGTTGGGAATCTTCACTGTCTTCTATACCTATTATCCCTGTGAACTTAGGTTTGGTCGTCTCATTGTATCCTGGATTTCCTGGATTTTTTTTTTAATTTTTTTTTTTAATTTGCGTTTTCTTTGACTGTTGTGTGTTTTCTATGGTATCTTCTGCACCGGAGATCCTCTCTTCTATTGAAAGGATAAAAAATACAGCTCTAACTCCAGCCTCTTTTTTTTTTTTTAACTCAAATTATTATTTTTTTTTATTGGATATATTCTATATTTACAATTCATTTCCCTTTTTCTGGTTCCCCACCCCCAAAGGTCCCACATGTCCTTTTCCCTCCCCCTACTCTCTCATCAACCTCCTCCCACCTTACTGTTCTTGTACTCTCCCACAATGATGTTTTGGTCCATTCTAGCACCAGTGTCTACTCCTTTCTTCTTGTGAGACATCACTTGATATGTGATTTATGTCTTTGGTGTTCCAAGCTTCTAGGCTAATATCCACTTATCAGTGACTGTATACCATGGGTATTCTTTTGAGACTGGGTCACCTCACTTAGTATGACGTTCTCCAGCTCCATCCATTTCTCTAAGAATTTCATGAATTCATTGTTTCTAATGGCTGAATAGTACTCCACTGTGTATATATACCACATTTTTTGTATCCATTCCTCCGTTGAGGGACATCTGGGTTCTTTCCAGCTTCTGGCTATTATATATAAGGCTGCTATGAACATAGTGGAGCATGTATCCTTATTGCATGCTGGTGAATCTTCTGGGTATATTCCCAGGAGTGGTATGGCTGGGTCCTCCAGAAGTATCACGTCCAGTTTTCTGAGGAACCGCCATACTGATTTCCAGAGTGGTTGTACCAGCTTGCATTCCCACCAGCAGTGGAGGAGTGTTCCTCTTTCTCCACATCCTTGCCAACACCTGCTGTCTTCTGAGTTTTTAATCTTAGCCATTCTGACTGGTGTGAGGTGAAATCTCAGGGTTGTTTTAATTTGCATTTCCCTAATGACTAGTGATGTTGAACATTTTTTAAGGTGTTTCTCAGCCATCCGAATTTCTTCAGGTGAAAAGTCTCTGTTTAGCTCTGTACCCCATTTTTGGATAGGGTTATTTGGTTTTCTGGGGTCTAACCTCTTGAGTTCTTTGTATACATTGGAAATTAGCCCTCTGTCGGATGTGGGGTTCGTGAAGATTTTTTCCCAATTTGTTGGTTGCCGATTTATCCTTTTGACAGTGTCTTTTGCCTTACAGAAACGTTGTAGTTTTATGAGGTCCCATTTGTCTATTCTTGCTCTTAGAGCATAAGCAATTGGTGTTCTGTTCAGGAATTTTTCCCCTGAGCCAATGTCTTCAAGGGTCTTCCCCAGTTTCTTTTCTATTAGTTTTAGTGTGTCTGGTTTTATGTGGAGGTCCTTGATCCACTTGGAGTTGAGCTTAGTGCAAGGAGATAAGAGTGGATCAATTCTCATTCTTCTGCATGTTGACCTCCAGTTGAGCCAGCACCATCTGTTGAAAAGGCTATCTTTTTTCCACTGGATGTTTTCAGTTCCTTTGTCGAAGATCAATTGGCTATAGATGTGTGGGTTCAATTCTGGGTCTTCGATCCTATTCCATTGATCCGCCTCCCTGTCACTGAACCAGTACCATGCAGTTTTTAATACCACTGCTCTGTAATATTGCTTGAGGTCCAGGATATTGATTCCCCTAGAAGTTCTTTTGCTGTTGATGATAGTTTTAGCTATCCTGGGTTTTTTGTTATTCCAGATGAATTTGAGAATTGCTCTTTCTAACTCTATGAAGAACTGAGTTGGGATTTTGATGGGGATTGCATTGAATCTGTATATTGCTTTGGGCAAGATTGCCATTTTGACTATATTAGTCCTGCCAACCCACGAGCATGGAAGATTTTCCCATTTTCTTATGTCTTCTTCAATTTCCCTCTTCAGAGACCTGAAGTTTTTGTCATATAAATCTTTCACATGTTTGGTTAGCGTCACTCCAAGATACTTTATATCATTTGTGTCTATTGTGAAGGGTGTCATTTCCCTAATTTCTTTCTCGGCCTGCTTATCCTTCGCGTATAGGAAGGCTACTGATTTACTTGAGTTGATTTTATAGCCAGCCACTTTGCTGAAGTTGTTTATCAGTTGCAGGAGTTCTCTGGTGGAGTTTTTTGGGTCACTTAAGTATACTATCATATCATCTGCAAATAGTGATAGTTTGACTTCTTCCTTTCTGATTTGTATCCCTTTGACTTCCCTCTGTTGTCGAATTGCTCTAGCTAGTACCTCAAGTACTATATTGAAGAGATATGGCGAGAGGGGGCAGCCTTGTCTAGTCCCTGATTTTAGAGGGATTGCTTCAAGTTTTTCTCCGTTTACCTTGATGTTGGCTACTGGTCTGCTGTATATTGCTTTTACTATGTTTAGATATGGGCCTTGAATTCCTGTTCTTTCTAAGACCTTTAGCATGAAAAGATGCTGAATTTTGTCAAATGCTTTTTCAGCATCTAATGAGATGACCATGTGGTTTTTTTCTTTGAGTTTGTTTATGTAATGGATTACGTTGATGGATTTCTGTATATTGAACCATCCCTGCATCCCTGGGATGAAGCCAACTTGATCATGGTGAATGATCGTTTTGATGTGTTCTTGGATTCGGTTGGCAAGTATTTTGTTTAGTATTTTTGCATCAATATTCATAAGAGAAATTGGCCTGTAGTTCTCTTTCTTAGTTGGATCTTTGTGTGGTTTTGGTATCAGGGTAATTGTGGCTTCATAGAATGAGTTGGGTAGTGTTCCTTCTGTTTCTATTTTGTGGAATAATTTGAAGAGTATTGGTATCAGGACTTCTTTGAAGGTCTGATAGAATTCTGCACTAAAACCGTCTGGTCCTGTGCTCTTTTTCGTTGGAAGACTGTCTATGACCCCCTTCTATTTCTTTGGGGGTTATGGGTCTGTTTAGACGATCTATTTGATCCTGGTTTAATTTTGGTATTTGGTAACTGTCGAGGAAATTGTCCATTTCCTCCAGATTCTCCAGTTGTGTTGAGTATAGGTTTTTGTAGTAGGATCTGATGATTTTTTGAATTTCCTCAGTTTCTGTTGTTATATCTCCCTTTTCATTTCTAATTTTGTTAATTTGAATACTGTCTCTGTGCCCTTTAGTAAGTCTGGCTAGGGGTTTATCTATCTTGTTGATTTTCTCAAAGAACCAGCTCCTGGTTTTGTTGATTCTTTGTATGGTTCCTTTGTTTCAACTTGATTGATTTCAGCCCTGAGTTTGATGATTTCCTGTCTTCTACTCCTCCTGGGTGAAATTGCTTCTTTTTGTTCCAGAGCTTTCAAGTGCGCCATTAAGTTGCTAGTATATGCTCTCTCCTGTTTCTTTTTGGAGACACTCAGGGCTATGAGTTTTCCTCTAAGCACTGCTTTCATTGTGTCCCATAGATTTGGGTATGTTGTGCCTTCATTTTCATTAAATTCTAAGAATTCTTTGATTTCTTTCTTTATTTCTTCCTGGACTAAGGTATCATTGAGTAGAATATTGTTCAGCCTCCACGCGTATGGGGATTTTCTGTTGTTTTTTGTTGCTGTTGAAGAACACTCTTACTCCATGGTGATCGGATAAGAGGCATGGGATTAGTTCGATCTTTTTATATTTGTTGAGATCTGTCTTGTGTCCAATTATATGGTCGATTTTGGAGAAGGTACCATGAGGGGCTGAGAAAAAGGTATAGTCTTTTGCTTTAGGGTGAAATGTTCTATATATATCTGTTAAATCCAATTGCTCCAAAGTTTCGATGAGTTTCTCCGTGTCCCTGTTTAGTTTCTGTTTTCCTGGTCGGTCCACTGTGGATAGTGGAGTATTGAGGTCCCCCACAATCATTGTGTTAGGTGCAATGTGTGCTTTGAGCTTTAGTAAGGTTTCTTTTACAAATGAGGGTGCCCTTACATTTGGAGCGTAGATGTTTAGAATTGTGAGTTCTTCTTTGTGGATTCTTCCTTCGACTAGCAAGAAGTGACCTTCTGTGTCTCTTTTAATGACTTTGGGTTGAAAGTCAATTTTATCTGATATTAAAATGGCTACTCCAGCTTGCTTCCTGTGACCATTTGCTTGCAAAATTGTCTTCCATCCTTTTACTCTAAGGTAGTGTTTGTCTTTGACTCTGAGGTGTGTTTCCTGTAAGCAGCAAAATGTAGGGTCCTGTTTCCATATCCAGTCTGTTAGTCTATGTCTTTTTATTGGGGAGTTGAGTCTATTGATGTTAAGAGATATTAAGGAATAGAGATTATTACTTCCTGACATTTTTGATGTTATTTTTGTTTTTGAGTAGTTATCTTCCTTTGAGTTTGATGGAAGAAGTTTACTGTCTTGCTTTTTCTTGGGTGCCGTTCCCTTCCTTGTATTGGAGTTTTCCTCCTATTATCCTTTGTAGAGCTGGGTTAGTGGAAAGATATTGTGTAAATTTGGTCCTGTCATGGAATATTTTGATTTCTCCATCTATGTTGATTGAGAGTTTTGCTGGGTATAGTAGTCTTGGCTGACATTTGTGTTCTCTTAGGGTCTGCATGAGGTCTGCCCAGGATCTTCTAGCTTTCATGGTTTCTGGAGAGAAGTCTGGTGTGATTCTGATAGGTCTTCCTTTATATGTTACTTGGCCCTTTTCTCTTACTGCCTTTAATATTCTTTCTTTGTTTAGTACATTTGGGGTTTTGATTATTATGTGACGGGAGGTGTTTCTGTTCTGGTCCAGTCTGTTTGGAGTTCTGTAGGCTTCTTGTATATTCATGGGCATCTCTCTCTTTAAGTTAGGGAAGTTTTCTTCCATAATTTTGTTAAAGATATTTGCTGGCCCTTTAAGTTGTAGATCTTCACTCTCATCTATCCCTATAATCCTTAGGTTTGGTCTTTTCATTGTGTCCTGGATTTCCTGGATGTTTTGGGTTACAAGCCTTTTGGATTTTGCGTTTTCTTTGACTGTGGAGTCAATGGTTACTATGTTATCTTCAGCATCTGAGATTCTTATTTCTATCTCTTGTATTCTGTTGTTGATGTTTGCATCTACAACCCCTGATTTCTTCCCAAGGTTTTCTATCTCCAAAGTTGCCTCCTTTTGTGATTTCTTAGTTGTTTCTACCTCTGTGTTCAGATTTTGGATGGTTTTGCTCAGTTCCATCATTTGTTTGTTTGGGTTTTCATGTAATTCTTTAATATATTTTTGTGCTCCCTCCTGCATGACTTCTGCCTGTTGTTTCAAGTTCTCCTGAATTTCTTTAACTGATTTTCTCATTTCCTCTTTATTGGTTCCTGTCTGATGGCCCATATTCTCCTGGAGTTCTTTAAGTGTTTTTTGTGTTTGGATTGTAAGAGCTTCTACCCTATTGATGTTACCCTGCATTTCTTTAAGAGATTTGTTTATGTCTTTTTTGTGTTCCTCTAGGAGCATCATGACCTGTGCTTTTATATCTAACTCTTGTTTTTATGGTGTGCTGGGGTATCCCGGACTTGCTGTGGTTGGCGAATTGGGTTCAGATGGTGCCATATTGCCTTGATTTCTGTTAATAATGTTCCTACGTTTGCCTTTTGCCATCTCTTTATCTCTGGAGTTAGTTGGTCTTATTGTAGATGGCAGCCCCTCTGAAAGCACAGCACGCCTGTCCCCAGGAGACAGTGACCTTGGCTGAGCTGCTGGTACCCGGCTCTGCCGATCTCTTCTGGCAGCGTTGTCTGTGCTGGACTATGCTAGCTCTGAGTCCAAGCCCCTGACTCCAGCTGCTAGAATTCCGAGCTGTGTCCCGAGGCAAGGTGGCCCCTCGCTGCTAGCCCTAACTCCAGCCTCTTAAGGAGCCCTAAACACCTCAAATTCCAGACCCTGCTCTTTGTTAGAAACTAGATAAAAAGACCTTGAGTATGTGATCCTGGCCCCATAAAAGAAAAAAAAATGAGCTAACTAGTTACTATCTGGCTTCTATAGAAAACTGATTGGTCCTTGGAGCGCAGACTTGGATACTTTAAACTGATTGGCTTAGAAGCTATGGAGTGGTACAAATCGATTGGCTTGCGATGTGCAGGCTTTGTTATGAACTTATAAAAGCTGTCCCAATTCTGCACTCGGGGTCCACAGTCCTCTACCCCTGTATGGTGTAAAACTGTGAACCCCAGAGCCTTTGGAATAAAAATCCTCTTGCTGTTACATCAACACTGTTTCTCTCGAGTGATTGGGGTGTTGCCTTCCAAGGCATGGGGTGCTGGGGTACCCTCGTTTTTCCGGGTCTTTCACTATCTCTTATATTCTGTTGGTTATGCTTGTGTCTATGACTCCAGATCTCTTTCCTAGGTTTTCTATCTCTAGGTTTGTCTCCCTTTGTGATTTCTTTATTGTTTCTATTTTCGTGTTTAGATCCTAGATGGTTTTGTTCAATTCCTTTGCCTGTTTGGTTGTGTTTTCCTGTAATTCTTTAAGAGATTTTTGCGTTTCCTCTTTAAGGGGTTCCTGTTTACCTGTGTTCTTCTGCATTTCTTTAAGGGAGTTATTTATGTCCTTCTTAAAGTCCTTTATCATCATCATGAGATGTGATTTTAAATCTGAGTCTTGCTTTTCTGGTGTGTTGGGAGAACAGGGTTCTGGTGAGGCCAAGTAGCCTTGGCTTCTGTTGCTTAGGTTCTTATGCTTGCCTCCCATCGTCATCTGGTTATCTCTGGTGTTAGTTGGTCTTGTTGACTCTGGACTGGAGCTTGTCTCTCCTGTGGGCCAGTGAACATGTGATATTAGGTGTGTCAGCGCTCCTGGAAGAACAGTTCTTTCCAGGGGAGATTTCGGTGTGGAGAGCTGTATCACAAGGTTACCTGTGAGGAGCTGACAGAAATGGGAGTGACCCTGTCCCTGGCTGTCTCATGATCTCTATGCCCTGTGCATTCCTGGTGGGCCCCTCTCTGGCTAGTTATTGGAGCAAAAGTGGTGGTGTCCCCTGTGAACTTAGGAGTGGCAGCACTTTTGAGAGACCAGCTCTCTCTGGAGCTGGAGTTGGGTATGGAGGGCTTTGGGACAGCCTTAGCTCTGGGGCGCAGATGGAGACCAGAAGCCTATTATTTCTTCTTTTGAGAGACGTCTTCAGGTCATTGGCCAATCTTTTTTTTTTTTAAGATTTATTTATTGTTTATATATGTGAGTATCCTGTCACTGTCTTCAGCATGTGCTGAAGAAGCTGTCTTTTCTCCAAAGTATGTTCTTGACACTTTTGTTACAAAGAATTTGGCAGTAGAGGAGTGGAGTTTTTTTCTGAATTCTCTGTTCCCCTAGTCTATAGGTTTTTAATGCTAATTTCCATGTTTTTTTAAAACTTAGCCATTATAACATGCCTTTAAATTAGGAATTATGTTGCCTCCAACATTGCTACTTTTGTTCCAGAATGTTTTGGCTATCTGAAGTTTTTGTTCTTTCCAGAGAACCTTAGGATTGTTTTCTAGATCTGTGAAATATCAGGATCAGACAGACCATCTAAACAGTCCCATAACCCCTAAAGAAATAGAAGTGGTCATTGACAGTCTCCAAACCAAAAAAGCATAGGACCAGATGGATTTAGTGCAGAAATCTACCAGACCTTCAAAGAAGACCTAACACCAATACACTTTAAACTATTCCACAAAATAGAAACAGAAGGAACACTACCCAACTCCTTCTATGAAGCCACAATTTCACTGATACCAAAACAACCACACAAAGATCCAACAAAGAAAGAGAACTTTAGACCAATTTCCCTTATGAATATCGATGCAAAAATACTCAATAAAATTCTTGCCAACCGAATCCAAGAACACATCAAAAAGATCATTCACCATGATCAAGTAGGCTTCATCCCAGGGATGCAGGGATGGTTCAATATACGGAAATCCATCAATGTAATCCACTATGTAAACAAACTCAAAATAAAAAACCACACGGTCATTTTATTAGATGCTGAGAAAGCATTTGACAAAATTCAGCATCCTTTCATGTTAAAGGTCTTGGAAAGAACAGGAATTCAAGGCCCATTCCTAAACATAATAAAAGCAATAAGCAGCAAACCAGTAGCCAACATTGAACTAAATGGAGAGAAACTTGAAGCAATCCCACTAAAATCAGGGACTAGACAAGGCTGCCCTCTCTCTCCATTTTTATTCAAAATAGTACTTGAAGTTCTAGCTAGAGCAATTAGACAACAAAAGGCGATCAAACGGATTTGAATTGGAAAGGAAGAAGTAAAATTATCACTATTTGCAGATGATATGATAGTATACTTAAGTGACCCAAAAAACTCCACCAGAGAACTCCTACAGCTGATAAACAACTTCAGCAAAGTGACTGGATATAAAATTAACTCAAGCAAATCAGTAGCCCTTTTATACTCAAAGGATAAACAGGCTGAGAAAGAAATTAGGGAAATGACACCCTTCACAATAGCCACAAACAATATAAAGTATCTTAGTGTAACTCTAACAAAACAAGTGAAAGATCTGTATGACAGGAACTTCAAGTCTCTGAAGAAAGAAATCAAAGAAGACCTCAGAAGATGGAAAAAAGTCTTTCATGCTCTAGGATTGGCAGGATTAATATAGTAAAAATGGCCATTTTGCCAAAAGCAATATATAGATTCAATGCAATCCCCATTAAAATCCCAAATCAATTCTTCATAGAGTTAGAAAGAACAATTCTCAAATAAATCTGGAATAACAAAAAAACCCAGGATAGCTAAAACTATTCTCAATGGTAAAAGAACTTCTGGGGGAATCAGTATTCCTGACCTCAAGCCCTACTACAGAGCAATAGTGTTAAAATTTTCATGGTATTGGTACAGTGACAGGCAGGTAGATCAATGGAATAGAATTGAAGACCCGGAAATGAACCCACACACCTATGATCACTTGGTCTTTGACAAAGGAGCTAAAACCATCCAGTGGAAAAAAGATAGTCTTTTCAACAAATGGTGCTGGTTCAACTGGAGGTCAGCATGCAGAAGAATGCAAATCGATCCATCCGTATCCTTGTACTAAGCTCAAGTCCAAGTAGATCAAGGACCTCCACATAAAACCAGACACACTGAAACTAATAGAAAATAAACTGGGGAAGACCCTTGAGGACATTGGCTCAGGGGGAAATTTTCCTGAACAGAACACCAATAGCTTATGCTCTAAGATCAAGAATTGACAAATGGGACCTCATAAAATTACAAAGTTTCTATAAGGCAAAGGACACTGTCAAAAGGACAAAATGGCAACCAAAAAATTGGGAAAAGGTCTTTACCAACCCTACATCCAACAGAGGGCTAATATCCAAGATCTACAAAGAACTAAAGAAGTTAGACTCCAGAGAGCCAAATAATCCTATTAAAAATTGGGGTACAGAGCTAAACAAAGAATTTTCACCTGAGGAGTATCGAATGGCTGAGAAGCACCTAAAAAAATGTTCAACATTATTAGTCATTAGGGAAATGCAAATCAAAACAACCCTGAGATTTCACTTCATACCAGTCAGAATGACTAAGATTAAAAACTCAGGGGAAAACAGGTGGTGGCAAGGATGTGGAGAAAGAGGAACACTCCTCCACTGGTGGTGAGGTTGCAAGCTGGCACAACCACTCTGGAAATCAGTCTGGCGGTTCCTCAGAAAACTGGGCATGATACTACTGGAGGACCCTGTTATACCACTCCTGGGCATATACCCAGAGGATTCCCCAGCATGTAATAAGGACACATGCTCCACTATGTTCATAGCAGCCCTATTTATAATAGCCAGAAGCTGGAAAGAACCCAGATGTCCCTCAGTGGAGGAATGGATACAGAAAACGTGGTATATTTACACTGTGGAATATAACTCAGCTATTAAAAACAATGAATTCATGAAATTCTTAGGCAAGTGGGTGGAATTGGAGAATGTCATCCTGAGTGAGGTGACCCAATCACAAAAGAACACACATGGTATGCACTCACTGATAAGAGGATATTAGCCCAGAAGCTCGGAATACTCAAGAAACAATTCACATATCAAATGATGCCCAAGAAGAAGGAAGGAGAGACCCCTAGTCCTGGAAAGGCTCAATGCAGCAGTGTAGGATAATACCAGGACAGGGAAGCCAGAAGGGGAACAGGGTGAGGGAAGAGGGCTTATGGGACTTTCAGGGAGGGGGGAGCCATGAAAAGGGAAATCATTTGAAATGTAAATAAAGAATATATCAAATAAAAAAGAAAAATGTCATTGGTATTCTGGGCAGGGGTGGAGGTGGTGTGTTGAATTGGATGCAAGGATCACTATGGGTAGTATGGGCATTTTAACAATATCAATTCTTTCAATCTGTGCCTTCTTTGAAAATGCATGCTGCTGGATATCTGTATTCTGAAGTTCACTGAAATTTACACATGCAAATTAGAAACACTGGCTAATTGTGAACTGTGACTCTTTTATTTCTACGCGTAGTTGTGAACTGGGACTCTTATTTCTATGCATAGTTGTGAACTGTGACTCTTATTTCTACGCGTAGTTGTGAACTGGGACTCTTATTTCTACGCGTAGTTGTGAACTGGGACTCTTAGTTCTATGCGTCGTTGTGAACTGGGACTCTTAGTTCTACGCGTAGTAGTTGTGAACTGGCACTCTTATTTCTACGCGTAGTTGTGAACTGGCACTCTTATCTCTACGCTCTACGCCCATGTTTGTTTGCTTGGCATTATCAGTTACTGAGATGTGTATTTCATAATACACATAACTATGCTTACTTATTTCTTTTGTTCTTCCAGTTTTGCTATCAATGGCTTCCAGATTTGTTATGTTCTTCTAGTGATGTCTTATTATAAAGTATTTTTGTGTCTTTTAAAACTAATACACAAAAACGTAAAAATTGTACTTACTAATGGGCACTGTCATAGTTACTTTTGTTTTCTTCCTTCCTTCCTTCCTTCCTTCCTTCCTTCCTTCCTTCCTTCCTTCCTTCCTTCCTTCCTCTCTCTCCCTCCCTCCCTCTCTCCCTCCTTCCTCCCCCCCTCTCTCTCTCCCTCCCTCTCTCCCTCCCTCCTTCCCTCTCTCTCTTCTCTCTCTTTCCCTCCCTCCCTCCCTCCCTCCCTCCCTCCCTCCCTCCCTCTCTCCCCCCCCTCTCTCTCTTGAAACAGTGTATCTCTATTATGAAGCTCTGGTTGTCCTGGAACTAGACATGTAGAGCAGGCTGGCATTGAACTTCCAATAACCCACCTACCTCTGCCTCTGGAGTGTTGAGATTAAAGTCATGCCCCACCACCGCTTGGCTTTAGTTACTTTTCTATAGCTGTGAAAAGATATCATGACCCAGGCAATTCACAGAAAGGCGGGTTTATTTGGTGTTTACAGTTCCAGCAGTATGGGGGTGGGTCACCACCATGTCAGAGAGCATGGCAGGAGACAAGTAGGTGTGGCTCTGAAGTGACAGAGGAGAACTCAACATCTTAATCCACAAACACGAAGCAGAAAGAGTTAATTGGGAATGGCACAGGCTTTTAAAACCTTCAAGCCTGCCGGGCATGGTGGCGCACGCCTGTAATCCCAGCACTTGGGAGGCAGATGCAGGAGGATTTCTGAGTTTGAGGCCAGCCTGGTCTACAGAGTGAGTTCCAGGACAGCCGGGCTACACAGAGAAACCCTGTCTTAAAAAAAAAAAAACAAACAACCCAAACCTTGAAGCCTTCCCTCAGTGGCACCCCTCCTCCACAAAGGCCACACCTCCTAATCTTCCCCAAACCACTCCAACAACTGGGGGCCAAGCACTCAAACACAAGAGCCCATGGGGCCATTTGTTCCAACCCTTTATTTTAAGTCTTACTGAATTTTTTACATTGTCTCATTCAAAGTTACAGCACAGCTTTAAATATGGTCTCCAAATCTTTTTGAGGAGATGGGGTGGGAACAAGTCTGCATATATACCCCAGGCTTGCCTTGAATTCCTAATACTCCTGCCTCAGCTTCTGAAGTACTGGAATTATGTGTGTGTGTGTGTGTGTGTGTGTGTGTGGCCACAGGACACAACCTCAAATGTCATTCTCCGGTGCTCCCACCTTATCCTTTTAAGGCAGCTTCTCCCATTGGCCCAGAACATCCCAAGTAGGTTGGATTGATTAGCTGGCCAGTGAGCCCTATAGAACTACCTCTTTTCATCTCAGTGGCTCTGGGATTAGGAGTGTATGCTACCACGCTTGGTTTAGAGATACATATCAAGGGCCTCATTCTCTCAAGGCAAGCGCTGTATTGTCTAAGCACCTCCAGCCATCTCCAGCTCTCTGAGAGACTGTAACATTCATTTGGAATTTGTGAAAGTTTCTCTACTCTAAATGAGGACCGTTGGCTCTCCCTGAACAAAGTCAGAATCCTACACGCTCGTCTTATGTTGTCACCCAGCATGTCATGCTGCTACTGCTGCTGTGTATTTTTATTCTTCCCATAAACAACATCGAACCCTACGAGACATTGCTATTATTATTCATGCCATCAATGTTCTCTTGGGATGTCTCTTTATGTGCCCCTTTCATTGCCTTTCGCGTTTTAACTGCAGCTCTGTGCTTCATCTATCTTCTCTTCTGCCCAAACAGCTCCCTTCAGTGTTTCCTGTGGAGCAGAACCTGCACAGTGATTTCCCCCAGTTTTGATTATCTGAAATGCATTTATCTATTTCATTTTGAAGTGTATTTTCATAGCTATCAAATTCTATTTTCGTAGCTATTTAATTCCTGTGATTTCCAGCTTTTGTTTGTTTATTTTTGTTTTGAGACAAGGTGGCTCTATTATGTTCAGAAACTGGCCTGAATGTTCCAACATTCCTGTCTCCGTCTCCCAAGGGTTTTGATTATAGGTATGTGTTGTGTCTGAAAATTCTCTTTCAATGCTTTCTAAATATGAGGGGAAAAGGTATCTATGAACTCATTAGTTGTACCTCACAGTAAAATATTAGATACTCCCCAACAAGTGAAAAGATAAAAATGTTCATACTTTCACTTTTATCCACACTGACCTGTTCAAGAAGACAAAGTGGACCAGTAAGACACCTCATAGGTAAAGTCACTTGCTGCCAAGCCTAAGGATGAACATTCTACCCCCAATCCTACATGGTGGAAGGAAAGAACCTGTAAATTAGTCTCTAGCCACCACCTGTGCAATGTGGACCACATTCACGCAGCTCCTATTTTAGTGGCTATTATCAACACCTCTGGCAATCTATTCTGACAATATCCACCATTAAGATGGTAGATGCTGCCTCACATCCTTCTCTGTGAGCTGAGGCTTCCACGTGAGAAGCTATGTACACCCAAAGAACCAGTCAGGCCTGGGATTAACATTAGGTTAGGAGTCAACTAAATTCATCATGAGAACACAGTCCACTGTAGGTCTGAAGGAAGAAAATTAATTTAGGGCATTGTTATATCAGGTTATGGAAGAGCCACAAAGCCAAACAACAGACAAGGAGACAAACCACAGACCAGTGCCTGTAAGGAGCCACTGCTCCTCTGGAATGGAAAGATATCGGTGTGTGGGGTGTGTGTGTGTGTGGTGTGTGTGTGTGTGTGTGTGTGTGTGTGCATGCACGTGTGACGGTGCCATTATCTGAGTTGTAAACTGGCATTGCTAGAAAACTAGTGCCGAGCTGCATACTCAGACCATTAGGAAAGGAGCTGTTGGTGAGGAATGGAGACAAGGGGAGAACAGAGGGGTTTCACGCTGCTGTGGAAGGAGGGAGGGGGAGAAGGAGCAAGGAAATACTCTGAGTATTTCACCATTGGCCAAACCCATCTGGAAGGCATTTGGAAAGGGATCCTGAAAAATGTTGTTTCTTGAGTTAGGAAAACACACAGGGGAAAAAAAATTAGAGAAGCAATTCCTGAATAATGGGTGGTTATGTCTCGTGAGCTACACCTTTAGTGATTCAAAATGTCAGATAGCTAATGTCCTATAAAATGGAATCGATGGACAAATTGGTTGCCGTCTCAGCCTCCTAAAGGACAATTCTAAAGCTTACACATTTTGTGCAGGGTTCTCAGTAAGACTGTGCTTCAGCCGCCCACGATGGTCACATCCTTGTTATCTATGTTATCTCTGACTCCTTTTCTCCTTGTCCTGCTCACAAGGCTCACCTTCCACACGTATCCTGAACCCAAGACCCTTCCTTTAGGTACAAGTTTAGAATGAGCCAAGGGCAAAGGTCTCTAAACCAGGGGAGTC
Organism: Apodemus agrarius; assembly: GCA_964023405.1. Classification (NCBI taxonomy): domain Eukaryota; kingdom Metazoa; phylum Chordata; class Mammalia; order Rodentia; family Muridae; genus Apodemus; species Apodemus agrarius. The sequence goes on along the minus strand of OZ030012.1, from coordinate 58,969,833 downwards.
TAAGGATATTGGAGAGAGAGAGAAAATTAAAATTTTGTTTTGGTTTTAGACAGGGTCTTACTATGTAGCTCTGGCTGGTCACTCTCTGTAGTGACAAGGCTAGCCCAACTCACAGAGATCCTCCTGACACTGACTGGGAAAATTCAATGCCAACCTGAATTAAGTTTCCTTAGTGGGTGATCTGGCATTTTAGCGGCCAGGATCTGAGTGTTGTGTTTGTAGTGTATGGGAAACAGCACCATCTGTTGGCCACCGGTTCAAACCAGGGACTTCATCTTGTAGGTCAGCATGTGGTCTTTCAGAGCTTCCTCTTCCCTCAGATGTTCTATTTACAGCTCTTATCAACCATTTCAGCAATCTACTAGGTAATTTGTCTCAGATAATATCGTGTGTGGGAAGACTAGACAATTCCAAGAGCACTAACTTGTTTCTCTTGCTTTCAAATACAATTCTTGGTGGAAATAAACATTGCATGAGATGTAATGATAATGGTGCATAGGATCGTGCCATCCTCTAGGTCCACAGAAGGCAACTCTACAGAATCATTTGTTTGAGCGGGGCCCAGGGCTGAGTGATCCTCATGGTCTTCAATGGCTCCCCTTTAACGAGATGAACATGATTTCCTTAACATACGCCCTATTTCTTCTTGTATTTTCTCCTTCACATTGGGGTCCTGACATGTGAATGTGCTTTCTAGATTGGTGATATTTTGATCTAACATATTTATTGTGAATATATGTATATAAAATACTACAGTCCTTATATGGGAAAATGTGTGTGTGTGTGTATACACACACACACACACATACACACACACACACACACACACATAAAAATATACATTTTAAGCAGCAGGCCTTTAACCCTCGTGTATGCCTAGGTAGAGAATTGTATTTTTCCCTTGTACCTATTCAATTATTGCCCTACACAATGATTGCTAGTGTTATTGTGGCACATCTATATTAACACCATATTTATAAGTTATGGATTTGGTGTTTATGGTGGAATTTTGATAAGCCCCAGAGATGAAGTCTGTTCTTTTTCTAGACATATGCAAGATATATCACTGGCCATGTGTCCTGTAATAGGAAATACCGGGAAGAGGACCTTTTCAGATTTATAAACACAGCACATATGCCCTACAGTTTCACTTATATTTATTTTAGAAAAGGTTACATTTATTTTTATAGCTTGTTTTCATTAGCAGATAACATGAATGTTTAGGCTTGGATGGCCTTTATGCAAATGCATGCATGACTGGATGGCCTTTGTGGTTAAGATACACAGTTAATTTTACATGTTGAAGGTTATTTAAAACATTATACTCAGCAATATAATAATTATGTTCATGTCCAAGACCCTTACACTGTTGGAAGAACGGTCTCAGGAAATGACTTTTCCTATTATTTCCTCAGGGAGCAGTAGCTCAGCCTTTAAATTCAGCTATAGAACAATTCCTCAGTGAATTCAGAAATTTGAACAAGGAAGCTCACAGTAATAGCACCAGGTGAGACAAAAATATGTAATTTGGTAGATGTATTACTAGGGAAAGACTATCCAACTGTACTGGCTGGTTTTGTGTGTCAACTTGACATAGGTTGGAGTTATCACGGAGAAAGGAACTTCAGTTGGGGAAGTGCCTCCATGAGATCCATATGTAGGGCATTTTCTCAATTAGTGATCAAGGGGGGAGGGGCCTTGTGGGTGGTACCATCTCTGGGCTGGTTCTATAAGAGAGCAGACTGAGCAAGCCAGGGGAAGCAAGCCAGTAAGAAATATCCTCCATGTCCTCTGCATCAGCTCCTGCTTCCTGACCTGCTTGAGTTCCAGTCCTGACTTCCTCTGGTAATGAACAGCTGTGTGGAAGTGTAAGCTGAATAAACCCTTTCCTTCCCAACTTGCTTCTTGGTCATGATGTTTGTGCAGGAATAGAAACCCTGACTAAGACAGCAACATAAAATTACTATAGTGGTATATTGTTAAAGTCTGATCTATGTTCCTGGCAGGTCCACTCGCCTCTTCTGCACATGGCCAAGAGCTCAGGATTCATGAATGAAAGACACACACACACACACACACACACACACACACACACACACACACACTGGCTTATTTTTAATATTCCCTAAGCTAGCTCAATGGTTGGGCCACTCCTGAACCTCCCTCCACGTGGCTAATACACTCTCACCTCAGATATCTCTGAATTAATTCTTACTAAATCTACATTTTATTTTTGCTGCCCTGGACCCTGCTGGGTCTTCACAACCCGCCACACCCCCAGTGTACCCTGGGGTCGCTTTCCCCTTGTATCTACCTACATCTCAGCTATCTCACCCTCCTGTGTTTTCCTCGCTGGCCCATCTCCTACACACTTGGCCTGGTTCCTCTCCGATCCCCTTACCATGACTCTACTGTGTTTCTTACCTGGGATCCTAAAAGCCCTGCGTCTGTCTCCCTGCCCAGCCATTGGCTGCTCGCAACTTTATTTCCCAATCAGAACCAACTGGGGGTAGGGGGAAGGCTTCCTTTAGCCTACAAGCAGGACTCTGAGAACAGGGTTTTGGGTAACATAATTAGCATAACATTACAAGCTGCTACAAATAACATGTACATAACCTCTTTTTTAAAAAAGTATTGTGTGTGTGTGTGTAGGACAGGTATATTGATGGTACATGGGTGGACATCAGTACATAAAGTGCATGTATAGTAGAAGACTGTTTTTGAGGATTTCACCATGGTTCTGGTAATTAAACTCAGGTCATCAGGCGTTTATGACACCCTTTCTCTCAACCATCTTGCCAACCCATTAACCTATTTATAAATATTTATAATGGGTTATTAACCTATTTGTAAATAAATGTGGTCTTGAACTTGTATTCCCACACTTGCCTATGGGGCAGCTGGTGGATGTTCCCAGTCTGGATTGTGACCTCACCTTTTCCCAGGTCTGTGACATACACTGTTGCCATGGTTTTATGTGGTTGTGTATGTTCATGTCTCAGCTCTGGTTTTCAGTAGCGTTGAGACTTCTCAATCAACCGCTAGCATAAGACAGACTGTGAGATTTTGGCTGTGAAAAACTTTCAATATGGGAAGCAGTTGTTCCTGCCGAGGTATGATATTCACCACTGAACATTGTCCTTCAACTGGACTGGTTAATATTTTACTTTCTGTAAAATATATTTGATTGTCCTGTAAGGCAACTTGACTTTACCTTTCGATATATGTTGTACCAGGGGTCTTTAAAGAAACAGAATTGGTAGAATGAAAACACACACACACACACACACACACACACACACACACACACCCGGGCTTATTTTTAACATTCCCTAATCTAGCTCAATGGTTGGGCCACTCCTGAACCTCCATGTAACTAACTCGCACCTCAGATACCTCTGAATTAATACTAAATCTATATTTTCTCCTTGCTGCCCTGGAACCTGCTGAATCTCCACAACCGGCCACTCCAGTCCCCACCCCACCCCCGCCCGCCCCCAGTATTCCCTGGGGCTGCTTTCCCCTTGTACCTACATCTCAGCTATCTCACCCTCCTGTGTTTTCCCGGCTGGTCCATCTCCTACCCACTTGGCCTGGTTCCTCTCTGATCCCCTTACCATGACTCTACTGTGTTTCTTACCTGGAATCCTAAGAGTCCCGCCTCTGTCTCCCTGCCCAGCCATTGGCTGCTCGCAACTTTATTTCCCAATCAGAGCCAACTGGGGGCGGGGGGAAGGCTTCCTTTAGTCTACAAGCAGGACTCTGAGAACAGGGTTTGGGTAACATAATTAGCATGAAAACACAAGCTGCTACAAATAACATGTACATAACCTCTTTTTTAAAAAAGTAGTGTGTGCGTGTGTGTGTGTGTGTGTGTGTGTATGTGTGTGTGTGTGTAGGATAGGTATATTGATGGTACATGGATGGACATCCGTACATAAAGTGCATGTATACTAGAGACTGCTTTTGAGAATTTCACCATGGTTCTGGTAATTAAACTCAGGTCATCAGGCGTGTATGACACCCTTTCTCTCAACCATCTTGCCAACCCATTAACCTATTTATGAATATTTATAATGGGTTATTAACCTATTTGTAAATAAATGTGGTCTTGAACTTGTATTCCCACACTTGCCTATGGGGCAGCTGGTAGATGTTCCCAGTCTGGATTGTGACCTCACCTTTTCCCAGGTCTGTGACACACACTGTTGCCATGGTTTTATGTGGTTGTGTATGTTCATGTCTCAGCTCTGGTTTTCAGTAGCGTTGAGACTTCTCAATCAACCGCTAGCATAAGACAGACTGTGAGATTTTGGCTGTGAAAAACTTTCAATATGGGAAGCAGTTGTTCCTGCCGAGGTATGATATTCACCACTGAACATTGTCCTTCAACTGGACTGGTTAATATTTTACTTTCTGTAAAATATATTTGATTGTCCTGTAAGGCAACTTGACTTTACCTTTCGGTATATGTTGTATCAGGGGTCTTTAAAGAAACAGAATTGATAGAATTAACACACACACACACACACACACACACACACACCGGCTTATTTTTTAACATTCCCTAATCTAGCTCAATGGTTGGGCCACCCCTGAACCTCCACGTAACTAACTCGCACCTCAGATACCTCTGAATTAATACTAAATCTATATTTTCTCCTTGCTGCCCTGGAACCTGCTGAATCTCCACAATTGGCCACTCCAGTCCCCACCCCACCCCCGCCCACCCCCAGTATTCCCTGGGGCTGCTTTCCCCTTGTACCTACATCTCAGCTATCTCACCCTCCTGTGTTTTCCCGGCTGGTCCATCTCCTACCCACTTGGCCTGGTTCCTCTCTGATCCCCTTACCATGACTCTACTGTGTTTCTTACCTGGAATCCTAGGAGTCCCGCCTCTGTCTCCCTGCCCAGCCATTGGCTGCTCGCAACTTTATTTCCCAATCAGAGCCAACTGGGGGCGGGGGGAAGGCTTCCTTTAGCCTACAAGCAGGACTCTTGAGAACAGGGTTTTGGGTAACATAATTAGCATGAAAACACAAGCTGCTACAAATAACATGTACAATAATCTCTTATTTTTTAGTGTGTGTGTGTGTGTGTGTGTGTGTGTGTGTGTGTGTAGGATAGGTATATTGATGGTACATGGATGGACATCCGTACATAAAGTGCATGTATACTAGAGACTGCTTTTGAGAATTTCACCATGGTTCTGGTAATTAAACTCAGGTCATCAGGCGTGTATGACACCCTTTCTCTCAATCATCTTGCCAACCCATTAACCTATTTATGAATATTTATAATGGGTTATTAACCTATTTGTAAATAAATGTGGTCTTGAACTTGTATTCCCACACTTGCCTATGGGGCAGCTGGTGGATGTTCCCAGTCTGGATTGTGACCTCACCTTTTCCCAGGTCTGTGACACACACTGTTGCCATGGTTTTATGTGGTTGTGTATGTTCATGTCTCAGCTCTGGTTTTCAGTAGCGTTGAGACTTCTCAATCAACCGCTAGCATAAGACAGACTGTGAGATTTTGGCTGTGAAAAACTTTCAATATGGGAAGCAGTTGTTCCTGCCGAGGTATGATATTCACCACTGAACATTGTCCTTCAACTGGACTGGTTAATATTTTACTTTCTGTAAAATATATTTGATTGTCCTGTAAGGCAACTTGACTTTACCTTTCGGTATATGTTGTATCAGGGGTCTTTAAAGAAACAGAATTGATAGAATTAACACACACACACACACACACACACACACACCCGGGCTTATTTTTAACATTCCCTAATCTAGCTCAATGGTTGGGCCACTCCTGAACCTCCACGTAACTAACTCGCACCTCAGATACCTCTGAATTAATACTAAATCTATATTTTCTCCTTGCTGCCCTGAAACCTGCTGAATCTCCACAACTGGCCACTCCAGTCCCCACCCCACCCCCGCCCACCCCCAGTATTCCCTGGGGTCGCTTTCCCCTTGTACCTACATCTCAGCTATCTCACCCTCCTGTGTTTTCCCGGCTGGTCCATCTCCTACCCACTTGGCCTGGTTCCTCTCTGATCCCCTTACCATGACTCTACTGTGTTTCTTACCTGGAATCCTAGGAGTCCCGCCTCTGTCTCCCTGCCCAGCCATTGGCTGCTCGCAACTTTATTTCCCAATCAGAGCCAACTGGGGGCGGGGGGAAGGCTTCCTTTAGCCTACAAGCAGGACTCTTGAGAACAGGGTTTTGGGTAACATAATTAGCATGAAAACACAAGCTGCTACAAATAACATGTACAATAATCTCTTATTTTTTAGTGTGTGTGTGTGTGTGTGTGTGTGTGTGTGTGTGTGTGTGTAGGATAGGTATATTGATGGTACATGGATGGACATCCGTACATAAAGTGCATGTATACTAGAGACTGCTTTTGAGAATTTCACCATGGTTCTGGTAATTAAACTCATGTCATCAGGCGTTTATGACACCCTTTCTCTCAATCATCTTGCCAACCCATTAACCTATTTATGAATATTTATAATGGATTATCAACCTATTTGTAAATAAATGTGGTCTTGAACTTGTATTCCCACACTTGCCTATGGGGCAGCTGGTGGATGTTCCCAGTCTGGATTGTGACCTCACCTTTTCCCAGGTCTGTGACATACACTGTTGCCATGGTTTTATGTGGTTGTGTATGTTCATGTCTCAGCTCTGGTTTTCAGTAGCGTTGAGACTTCTCAATCAACCGCTAGCATAAGACAGACTGTGAGATTTTGGCTGTGAAAAACTTTCAATATGGGAAGCAGTTGTTCCTGCCGAGGTATGATATTCACCACTGAACATTGTCCTTCAACTGGACTGGTTAATATTTTACTTTCTGTAAAATATATTTGATTGTCCTGTAAGGCAACTTGACTTTACCTTTCGGTATATGTTGTATCAGGGGTCTTTAAAGAAACAGAATTGATAGAATTAACACACACACATACACACACACACACACACACACACACACCCGGGCTTATTTTTAACATTCCCTAATCTAGCTCAATGGTTGGGCCACTCCTGAACCTCCATGTAACTAACTCGCACCTCAGATACCTCTGAATTAATACTAAATCTATATTTTCTCCTTGCTGCCCTGAAACCTGCTGAATCTCCACAACTGGCCACTCCAGTCCCCACCCCACCCCCGCCCACCCCCAGTATTCCCTGGGGCTGCTTTCCCCTTGTACCTACATCTCAGCTATCTCACCCTCCTGTGTTTTCCCGGCTGGTCCATCTCCTACCCACTTGGCCTGGTTCCTCTCTGATCCCCTTACCATGACTCTACTGTGTTTCTTACCTGGAATCCTAAGAGTCCCGCCTCTGTCTCCCTGCCCAGCCATTGGCTGCTCGCAACTTTATTTCCCAATCAGAGCCAACTGGGGGCGGGGGGAAGGCTTCCTTTAGCCTACAAGCAGGACTCTGAGAACAGGGTTTTGGGTAACATAATTAGCATGAAAACACAAGCTGCTACAAATAACATGTACATAACCTCTTTTTTAAAAAAGTAGTGTGTGCGTGTGTGTGTGTGTGTGTGTGTGTGTGTGTGTGTGTGTGTAGGATAGGTATATTGATGGTACATGGATGGACATCCGTACATAAAGTGCATGTATACTAGAGACTGCTTTTGAGAATTTCACCATGGTTCTGGTAATTAAACTCAGGTCATCAGACGTTTATGACACCCTTTCTCTCAACCATCTTGCCAACCCATTAACCTATTTATGAATATTTATAATGGATTATTAACCTATTTGTAAATAAATGTGGTCTTGAACTTGTATTCCCACACTTGCCTATGGGGCAGCTGGTGGATGTTCCCAGTCTGGATTGTGACCTCACCTTTTCCCAGGTCTGTGACACACACTGTTGCCATGGTTTTATGTGGTTGTGTATGTTCATGTCTCAGCTCTGGTTTTCAGTAGCGTTGAGACTTCTCAATCAACCGCTAGCATAAGACAGACTGTGAGATTTTGGCTGTGAAAAACTTTCAATATGGGAAGCAGTTGTTCCTGCCGAGGTATGATATTCACCACTGAACATTGTCCTTCAACTGGACTGGTTAATATTTTACTTTCTGTAAAATATATTTGATTGTCCTGTAAGGCAACTTGACTTTACCTTTTGATATATGTTGTATCAGGGTTCTTTGAAGAAACAGAATTGGTAGAATGAAAACACACACACACACACACACACACACACACACACACACACGTCTATATATATGGGGGATTTATAAGATTGGCTCTTGGGATACTACTCTGTACGTACAGTAAAGGCTGTCTTGTGCTTGACAGACTGAGAATCCAGCAGTGGTTAGGTCCAAAGGCTGGTTGTCTCAGCAGCTTCAGTCTGGTACTGAAGTCCCGGAGGATTCCTAATCTTCAGTCTACACTGGAGACCCAAAGAAGTTTGTTCTAACACCAATGAAGGAGTGCTACAGCAACAGGACAGATGATCTTGCTAGTGAGAGCGAGGGCAAACAAGTACAAAGCCAACTTTCCTAATTCCACATTCTTTTTCCTGGGCTCTCATCAGAAGGTACAGCCCAGAAATAGGCTGGATCTTTCTGATTCACACAATCAAGTCAAGAAAATCTCTCACAGGAATGCCCAGCAGCTTGGGGTATAGTCAAGTTGATAACCAATATCAGCCCGTGTCTGTGTCTGTAAATTCCTGTTTTAGTGTATGTTATTCTTTTCCTTACTAGATGATCTGTGGTGTAAATACAGTAACTTTTGTAAAGTATATTTTGATAAGATTTAGGTTATGTGTATTTAAATTACTAATCTCAGAAGATTGGAGTGATGAAAAAATGTTGACGTTTTGAGGCCTTTGATATAATGTGTGTATCTTTTTTTTTTTTAAACATGCATTCCCTTCTTTTTCCTGAAAGGTGTATTTTATTCAGAAAATTATGGGCATGTGTTTTCCATTTATGTGACTGTTCATAGGAACATGCATTTTCTATATTTCATTAAACTGAAAACATTATTTTGTGGGCTATCTGAATTACCAGAGGTATCAATTAGAGGTAATTTTCCAACCTATTTCCCTCCAGAGCTAAGCATTGTCAAATGTGGTAATTGCTTTTTCAGTTTGGAGTCAGTTTTAATATTCAAAAGTAGAGGGCTAGGGTCAATTGTGAAGAATGATGACTAAGAACATAGGAACTTAATATTGTTTTATATTCAGCCGTTGGCATAAAATGTACACATATGATGAATGATCAGAGTTAATTGCAGTTACTGAATATAGACCTGTAGACTTAAAAAAGATGTTAACAGCTAAAACTGTTTCTGTATGTTATGTGAGTTCATTCTCTTCACCCTTCATTTTGAGCTCTGGGTTTTCCTATGACTTAGTCAATAGCAAAATGGAGATTCCCTCATATTTGTGATACATTAATAATATAAGACGGTGGGTTTTCCAGGTCTCAAAATATTAAATGTTTTTATACATAATGTTCATCTACCCAGCTTTCTGGAGTTGCCTTATTGAAAGAGGTATTCCATTTACTATGGTCAGGAAGTTGGGACATTCTGGAGACTGATTATGACATCACCTTAGAAGTGGTCAGTGGGTGTGTAATTAGGTCAACATATGCATATTTTCTAAACTGTTAACTGTCTTCATTCTACCCGAGTCTGCATGAAATGAAAATGGTTGCTTTTGGGAGTATGTCAAAGAAGAACAATAGCTTTGGAATTTAGAATCCAAGAGTTTCATGAGTCTGTCGTTCTGGCTAAGCTGGGAAAACTTTGCCCAAACCTAACATGTCTGAGGATTTATACCCAATGCCTTTTGTTAATTCAATCACTCACCAACAGACCAGATATATGTCCTTATTTACTGTCCTTCAGTCTGATAGAATCAAAGAGGAACAGAGAAGAAAGTATTCCAGTTTCTATACTCCTAGGAGTAAAGAGTCTAGTGAAAAGGGTCAAGGTAGGGAACACAGATGTGTGGCCCACATGTGACAGTCTGTCGACCTGTGCTCATCGTTCAGCTGTGGCATTGTTAGCTATCATAGAAGAGGGTCCATCTGTGAAAATGTATTTCTCCTAGCCATCTATGCAAGTTGGATACATTATCCACTTCATGAGCATGCCTTCAAACATTAGGGCAGATATTGCTATATGAATATCAGACTTCATCCTAGTTATTACTTGGAAAACACATAAAACTCATGGTTTTGGTTAGTTGACAGATACTGAGGCTTTGGACATGCACATTCTGTGAGTCTTGAATCAGTCTCCATACTTGCCATAAGGTCAGTTAAAATTCGGGATACCTTTTAGTGAAATCTGTGAAGCTAATAAGTGTTGATATGGTATGAAATGCACACCCCGGGACAGTGATGTTTAAGAACTTGAAATAGCATTCCGATGTTGATGTGATGGCTCTTAGTGACAACTTGGATAGAGAGCTGGATTAATGAACCATAGCGGTGAACAGGGTTCAGACCCTCATTCTAAGCCACTCAAGTGTGGATTTACCAGATCTGTGTCTGTGCAGCCACACCACACCATGTAGACAAATGGAAGGAAGGTCAACAGAACTACATGTGTGCAGTTTACTTAGAGAGCGTACTACTGACATCATCTTCTACTGTTCAGGATGAGTGGGTGAATGTAATTACATTGTGTATCTGCTATCATATCTATTTCCCTAGTACACTGTGTGGCCCAAACTTTTGTCCCTCATTACTCCTTTCTCCATCTTTCCCATCAGAAGGGATTGTCTAGCAGTAGTTCCATCATGCTTATCAATGAACTACATCCACTCAGTTCAGCCTTGTAGACTAAATCCAGAGATCTTTGTCCATATGAAGCAAAGATCTTTGGGAAATTACAAATTGTACCTTGAGCTATTATGATGTGTTCTGTTTTTTTTTTCCAGATAGTGTCCAGGCAACTGTACCAAAAGAAGAGACTACCCCAAGACCAGAGTTGACTCCACCAGTGAGGGTAAGTTGGCCATTACATTTTCCAAGGTATTTCCAAGGGACTTCACAATCCCTCTATTTTTAGTAGATACCATATTGGAATGATAAAAACAGTCATGTACACACATGCATTAGGGTATTTACTTAGGAAGTGAATGAAATGAAAGTGTACAAAGTTTATCCCATGACTTGATCACTGTGGGGTATGTTTAAGGAGGGCTTTTTTTTTCTTTTCAAAGATGCTCCTCTTTATAGTTATAAAGTTGTATAATTTTTACTCAAAAGATAACAGATGAAGCTGGAGCAATGGCTCAGTGGTTAAGAGTACTTGCTGCTCTTCTGAAGGACTGATTCGATTCCCTTGGTGATCTCACACTTTCGCTGACTTAGCTCATATCAGAACACACTATCACTCTGTTAAGAGTTCTGGACACTACACTGTCACATGGCAGAGAACTTTTTTTTTTTTTTTTGGTTTTTAGAGACAGGGTTTCTCTGTGTAGCCCTGGCTGTCCTGGAACTCACTTAGTAGACCAGGCTGGCCTCGAACTCAGAAATCTGCCTGCCTCTGCCTCCCAAGTGCTGGGATTACAGCATGCGCCACCACCGCCCAGCGGCAGAGAACTTTTAGAACCATCTGTTCACAACCACCTGTGACTCTAGCATTAGGGGACCTGACACGCTTTGCTGGCCGCTGTGGCCTCCTGCACACATGTGGTGCTGTGGTGGTTTGAATATGCTTGACCCATGGGAAGTGGCACTATTAGGAGTTGTGGCCTTGTTGGAATAGATTTGGCCTTGTTGGAGGAAGTGTGTCACTGTGTAGGTAGGCTTTGAGGTCTCCTACTTCTCAAGTTCTGCCCAGTGTGGAAGAGACCTTCCTTTTGCCTGCTTGCATAAGACAGCCTTTTTTGGCTACCTTCAGATCAACAGGTCAAACTTTCAGTTGCTACAGCACCATCTGCCTGGATGCTGCCCTGCTTCCCACCACTATGATAATGGACTGAACCTCTGAAAGTGTAAGCCAGCCCCAATTAAATGTTGTTTTTTATGATTTACCATGGTCATGGTGTCTCTTCACAGCAATAAAACCCTAAGACAGGTGCACACACACACACACACACACACACACACACACACACACACATATATATATATATATATATATATATATATATATATATATACCCAAGCACACGTACACATCAAATAAATACTTTCAAAGGTAGCTGACTTATCACTTATAAAAAAAATTTGTATTTTCTGTAAGTGTTGTTTCTGCTTTCTCTTGTGGAATTCTATGATTTAGATGGTATGAGCAGGTTTCTGAAGCTTTGCTGTGCCAGAAACTTCCAATGTCAATTATAAGAACATTGAGGTCACTAGACCTTTAAAAATTTAGTGTAAGTAATTAGAGCATGTCACTTCCTGTCTAGGCTGTTAGTTTTTGGCAGCGGGTAGAGGTTGGGGTGAGGGCAAGGGTTGTCAGAGAAGCTTTCATGCCCTTCCCCCTCACCTGTGCATCTGTGGTCATCCATAGCACAACAAAGCAGCCTCTTCCTTCACAGCCAGGGGCACACAGATCATGGGCCATGGATGTACTTCCTTTTTTTTTTTTTTTTGGTTTTTGGTTTTTGGTTTTTTTGAGACAGGGTTTCTCTGTATAGCCCTGGCTGTCCTGGAACTCACTCTGTAGACCAGGCTTGCCTTGAACTCAGAAATCCGTCTGCCTCTGCCTCCCAAGTGCTGGGACTAAAGGCGTGCGCCACCATCGCCCAGTAGATGTACTTCTTAAAGGGGACTTTAAGCAGGTTGTTATAAAGTTTCTTTGCCATGTGACAGTGTAGCATCCAGAACCCTTAACAGGATGATAGGGAGGTCTGATTTGGGCTGAGTCAGCAAAAGTGTGAAAACTAGGTATTTCACAAAGTATCCAGGATCAGACTTTTTACAACAAAATCATATGACTAATACAGAAACTTTGTCTTGACTAGTCTTCCCCATTCTAATTATCATTTCCTAAACACTAATAGAAAGAAAAACATGAAGAAGTAGACCCCTCCCCCCATGTTCTGGACCTAAGTTTCTTTTTTCTAAATTGTAGGTGGAGCCACGGAGGAAGCGATATCGTATGTATTGTGGAGCTGTTTTCTTAAGACCTATTTAAGATAAGAGTTGTATAAGCACTGCCAGTCTTTTGTCAGGTAGTGACTGTCCAGCTGGTAGTGACTGTCAAGATTTTCATTTAAAGAACCTCCCAACCTGCCCAAATCAACCTACAAAGTGATATCTCATGTAACAAATTGTGAACACGTGTACTCTGCATGCATTTCATTGTGATAACTGTAGTTTAAAATTTTATGCACCAGAATGTATCTATATATATTTCTTTTAGATAGAAATTCCAATTATTTAAACCCAATTTATTTTCCTTCTTTCTTTTTTCTCTTTCTTTCTTTCTTTCTTTCTTTCTTCCTTCCTTCCTTCCTTCCTTTCCTTCCTTCCTTCCTTCCTTCTTTCTTTCTTTCTTTCTTTCTTTCTTTCTTTCTTTCTTTCTTTCTTTCTTTCTAAAGATTTGTCTGCTTATTTAATGTATGTGAGTACACTGTAGCTGTCTTCAGACACACCAGAAGAAGGCGTCAGATCCCATTACAGGTGGTTGTGAACCAGCATGTGATTGCTGGGAATTGAACTCAGGATCTCTGGAAGAGCAGCCAGTGCTCTTAACTACTGAGTCATCTTTCCATCCCTTAAACCTTATTTCTTTTTTTTTTACATTTCAAATGATTTCCCCTTTCCTGGATCCCCCCTCCCCGACAGTCCCATAAGCCCTCTTCCCTCCCCCTGTCCCCCAATCCACTTCTTCCCACTTCCCTGTTCTGGTATTCCCCTACACTGCTGCACTGAGCCTTTCCAGAACCAGCGGCCAAAAGTGCACACTTTCCCTACATTAGTTCAGACCTCATCACAGCCTTGTGTGCTGGCTCTGTTTCTTTGTGTACTGTTCCATAAAGAATCATCCAAGACACAGAGGTAAGTGACTGAGTTGTCTAGCTTCATAGGCCAAGATCATCATTGTGTACACAAATATGGGGTCCAGTATCAGTGTATGAGATCAAACTTCCACTGACTGCCTTATCATGATACCGTTAGTCGTTCGTTGTAGATGAGTTCTAGTCCCTAGATACACCTGGTACAAGTCAAATTTGCAGAGATACAAAACCCACTTTAGCATCCGTGTGCCTGGGTGCAGACTTGCACAAGGATGAGAGATAGAACCCACATATGCCAGGAAACAGCTCATGTGGTAAAGTGCCCACCTGTGATGTAGGAGGCCCTCAGTTTGGTCTTCAGTGCCACACAAACCAGAGTGTTAGTACTTGGGCCCGCAGTCCGCACCCCGCAGGAAGAAGCAGGGGACCTGGAGTTCGTGGTTATTTGTAGTCCTACAGTTTCCGGTCATCCTGGGCTGTACAATGAGACCATGCCTAACAACAACAGCAAACCAGGAAACAAAAATGACAAACAGGGAATGAACGAGCTGACCTTCCTAGTGAGAACATCGATTGTAACGATGGAAGGTCCAGCAAAGAAAGACAAACTGCATGTGTGTCCCAACTGGCTTCCATCTAGACCTGACAGATCACAGTGAGAACTGGTGACCAGCTTCAGCTTGCCATTGTGAGCTCAGAGCAGCACACGGCTTAGGCCCCAGCTCCAATCAATAGTTCTAAGTCTAGTCGCAGGCATTCTTTCAACTGGCCACCTTTAAAGACAAGCTAGACTCTGCTTCTAAAGTATTTCCTCTTACTGACAGTAAGAGCACAGAAAGCTCACCCATTCAGTTTATGTACACAACACCAAAGATATGGCTGCATGTCCTACCAGGGTGTGTCTGTATGTCCAGGTATTAGCTAAGGAGAGTTTGAGTTCAGGGGAAGCAGGGGAAGTTCTACCCCTAGGTAGACAGTGGATGCAAACGCAGCTTGTATAGTAGAAACTGGACTTCCCTGAGGAAGGAGTGACCAGCGTGAGTGCAGCCACTGCCCTTGCTATTGGCAGGTCTGGCCTGGCTGTAGAGATGCTCCCTAAGGGTAATGGTCACTGAGAAGAACACCACACACACTGAGTTGAGCCATGGTGAGGAGGCATCTTGACCTCTCAGTTTATGTTGAGGGTTTATTTAGAGTTTATCAGTTAAAAGATAGCATTATTTCCCTGCCAATCACCAAGTGACAACTGGGTTAGTATGACCTGGCGTCTGAGTCATTGTGGCAGATATTGATTACAAGCCACTGAAAGGTAGCATGAGGGTGGTGGCGGAGAAAGGCTCATGCTTATAGCCACGAGGCCTCTGGATTGCTTCTTTTGCAAGCTCATATTTTGTGTCAGGGATTCAAAAGTGGACCGTCCCTCCCTATCTTACTTTTTACCTCTGTCAGGAAATTTGGTCACAATGACACAAAAGCGAGTACTGCAGGAGCTTCTGGTGAAATGGAAGCAATATAATATAATTTTCTCCTGCTCTGGCCCTCAGGTGATACTATGCTCTCCATGGTCTGTGAAACATTAAGCTGAGTTACGAATGAAAGGCCGGCAATCATTGTCCCCTAGCCCGAGGCCTCACAAGCACCCCCTCTGCCTGCAGCCTGGCTAAACTAGCTGCTGGGTTTCCTTTGTTGATTTTTTTGTTGTTGTTGTATTTAACAAATGTCATGACATTTCTGTGGTGCCAGTGCTTTTTTGTTTGTTTGTTTGTTTGTTTGTTGAGACAGGGTTTCTCTGTGTAGTCCTGGCTGTCCTGGAACTCACTCTGTAGACCAGGCTGGCCTCGAACTCAGAAATTTGCCTGCCTCTGCCTCCCAAGTGCTGGGATTAAAGGTGTGAGCCACCACCGCCCGGCTACCAGTGCTTTTAATTAAACCTCTATTGTTAGGTATTTTCAGACTCATAAAGCTTATGAAGAGTCTTTAACTTCCAGTGTCCTAATACAAAAAGCTGAGAAAGAAGAAATTGTCTAAACCTCATTGCACCCATGTGGTTTCTTCAAGAGCCTTAGATGCTGGTTGTCTTGGTTATACCGTGTTGTCACACTCATTTGTACTGCTTTCCTGTTGGTACTGACCTCACCTATACTGACCACATAATGTCTATGTCAAGTCTACATTGATCTCCGAGATGATCCAGAAGCAAGCCATGAGATAAAATATTTATACTCAGAGCAATGTTTAGCTTCCCTCTGTTGTTTTAATGCCCTTAAGGGTGAACTCTGTTGGGTTTTCATTTCTTTTTCCAGGTAAGACAAAGGGAATGTCACGGAGCATTAAGCCCTCTCAAGGAGTTAGAAGAACTGCAGTGGGTCCTTATGGAGATATCGGAAGCTCTAGCAGCACTAGTGAAGGTACTGTGGAACTCAGTAGCCATTGTAACCAGTGTCATATCCCATCTGTCTTAGTCAGGGTTTCTTTTCCTGCACAAACATCATGACCAAGAAGCAAGTTGGGGAGGAAAGGGTTTATTCAGCTTACACTTCCACACAGTTGTTCATCACCAAAGGAAGTCAGGACTGGAACTCAAGCAGGCCAGGAAGCAGGAGCTGATGCAGAGGCCATGGGGGGATGTTTCCTACTGGCTTGCTTCCCCCCGACTTGCTCAGACTGCTCTCTTATAGAACCCAAGAATACCAGCCCAGAGATGGTTCCACCCACAAGGGGCCCTCCCCCCTTTATCACTAATTGAAAAAATGCCCACAGCTGGATCTCATGGAGGCACTTCCCCACCCCCCAACTGAAGCTTTTTTCTCTGTAATAACTCCAGCCTGTGTCAGGTTGACACACAAAACCAGCCAGTATACCCATCTGTAAAATGATCATGCCTACGTGTAGTTTTTTAACATAGTTAGAAACATGCA
This sequence comes from Apodemus agrarius, assembly GCA_964023405.1. NCBI lineage: Eukaryota > Metazoa > Chordata > Mammalia > Rodentia > Muridae > Apodemus > Apodemus agrarius. The sequence goes on along the minus strand of OZ030012.1, from coordinate 58,952,938 downwards.
CAGAGGGAAAGCTGACAGCATTAAGGTAGTGTTAGGAGATGGCCACACATCTGAGCTGACCAATGTCTCTCATCCCTGTTTTTTTGTTGTTGTTGTTTTGTTTGTTTTTGTAACTTTTCATTTCTGGGATTGAAAGTAGAACATCCATCTCTGATTTTTCTTTTTACTCCTGCGTGGCATAAAAGTAGCAGCTAACACGGTATCTGCAGGTTCAAAGTAAGAGATGTTTTGTCCACGAATGTAAAATACTTTGGGTAGGTAAAGAATGCTAAGAAACAACCTCTTGACACACACACCACACCATCAGCGGACCCAGTTGCTGCTGTCCAGCAGATTCTCCTGGTACTTTCCAAACACTATAGAGCACTTTTGTGGGGCGAGTGCCTTTAAAGAAAAGATTTGCCATGATTTGCTTTTGAAGACTCATCAAGCTTAGTTTGAGTTCTTGGGGAATTGTAGTTTCATAGTGCCAAGACTAGAGAAGCAAGGAGCTGCACAAATTTTACAGTGTTGCCATGACTTTTAAAGTGAGTTGGATGCTGGCCGCCCTGCACACTCAGTTTACAGTGCTGCTCTGTTGACACTGTCATCTACATGAATAGAGACCTTTCCCACACTGACCATGTCATACCTGCAATTAGTGTACACTGATGTCTGTGATCATCCAAGAATAGTGCCCTGAATCAGAAGGATGTGCTTGGAAATAGGCAAACTAATCATTGTTCTGTATTTTAACATTTATCTCATTCCTTGTTTGTGTGCTCTTCAGCTGACCACTTTCTGTTGTGATTGCATTTCAGGCCCCCCGCTAGTGAGAACTGCGGATTATACGAACATTAGTCTCCAAAGACCCAGGACAATATCCCACTTGGAAATTGTGCGTACAGTAGAGAAGGCTTGCGGCCCCGCTGACGGTACTGTGGCCACTTGATTATTACTTTGAGTTATCAAATAGTAGTTGTAGCTTATGTTGCCTTTTCTTTATGAAAAGAATTAAGGTTTCTTGCACTGTTTTTTTCCATAGTGAAATAATAATTTCCCTAGTTCATCAGTAGAACTACAACCACAAAATCTAAAAACACATAAAATTAAACTTCTATTGTGGTTCTCAGTGAATAATGTAACCCAAAGGAAGTTGAGCTTGTTCTTGTGTGAGGCAGGGTGGTGTCACCTACTAGAGTCACCAAGGTATGAGTCACTCACTGTCTCCATTGACTTTTTTTCAGATATCGACATGTTTGGAGAAAACATTGATGACTTGGGTAGGGAGAACAGCCTTCAAAGTGGTGACCTTGGTGGCGGTAGGTAATTGCATTCCTGGTCACATCTAGCTCTTCCCTGATTTTCTTCCAGATATTGACAAAGACATTACTGAAGATGACTCAGGTAGGGAGCACAGCCTTCAAAGCGATGCTCTCAGGAGTGGGAGGTGATGGTATTCCTGGGCACATCCGACTTTACCCTGACTTTCTTCCAGACACCTGCTGTTTACGTAAGGTCGGCAAGGAGAATGGCTCAAGTAGTAAGAGCAGCCTTGAAAGCAATTATGTTGGTAGTAGTGGTAGGTAATGGCATTCCTGGTCAGATCCAACGGGAGGGTGTAGAATCATTTGGGTTGTTCCTTCTCTTTGGGTGTCTATGAAAGACGGTCAGTTTGAAGGGTTTTCCATCTGGCTAAGAAGCAATGATGAAAATCTATTATTGAATCATTGTATTTAGTTACTCTTTTCATTGTTATGACCAAAATCCTGACAGGAAGCATTTTAGTTGAGAAAGTATTTATTGTGGCTTATAGTTAAAGAGATGATCCTACCATGGTGGAGAGGACATGGCAGCTGGCAGGGAAGGTATCTTAGCCAGGTCAGGGGCCAGTTGGCCACACTGTATCCACACTCAAGAGGCAGTGAGTTAGAAATGAAGCTGGGCTCCAATGTCTAAAATGTCCTCAGTGACTCACTTTCTCCAGGGAAGATGTACCTATGCTGGAGCCAACCCTTGTCAAGCAGCATTGCCAGCTGAGGACCAAGTGTTTGAACACTTGAGGCTGTGTGGGGCATTTCACACTAAACCCAGATCACACAGCTTAGTTTAAGGCCTTGTGTAAATTGACTATCTCATGCCACATGATCTGGACTGTAGGTAGAAAGACAAGGGCCCAGTTTCTTATTTTTTTCCCTTCTGCAAAGGAAGATAATATTCTCTAAGGACAAAGAAATGACCATGTCATTTGGTCCAGAGTTTAATGGAAGTTGTTGTCATCGAGATTGTTGAAGATGCTTCTTTCCTGTGTTTTATGTTTTCATTAGGTATTATCTGTGTTCTGCCCTTTGTCAAAGGCACACTGTTCTAGTTTGCTTTCTGTTGCTCTGAGAAACACAATAACAAGAAAAACTTGGGAAAGAAAAGATTTATGTGAAGTGTTAATTTCCCTAACTTATAAGGGACTTAAAAACACATTTAAACTATCATTGTGGTCCTCACTGAATGATAAAACAAAAAGAAAACTGGGATTGTTATTTTGCAATGCATGTTTAACCCACTACAGGTACCAATAAATCGCTCTCCCCACTTACTTTCTTCTAGATACTGATACCACCAGCCCGATTGTTAAGGCTAGTGTCAGCCTAGATTCGGAGAAATGCGTCAGTGGTAGGTAACGACATTCCTGGTCATATGAGATGGTCATGATATACTTTCTCCATGGCTGATAGTCAACTTAAGGGTCTTCCAAATAGGCAGAAGCAATGATGAGACTGTATTGGTAAATCATTCTTTATGCTCTTCTCAATGTTATTACTAAATATTTTATTCTTTCTCATTCTTTTACTCTTTGTAAGAAGATAATGTATTCCTTAGACAAAGAAATGGTCACACCATCTGGTCCAGAGTTTAATATAGTTTGTTACTGTCATCTCATGGTCAAACTAAACTTGTTTCCTTCCCATGTTGCCACCCTACTGGTGCTTTCATTAATAAGTATTTTAGTTATTTTCTGTGTCCTACATCTTGTCAAAGGCACATGTTATAATTTGATTTCTACTAGTATGATAAACATATTGACCAAAAGTAACTTTGGGAGGAAAAGGCTCATTTCTTCTTTGAGTTACAGTCCACCATCAAGGAAAGTGAAGGCAGGGGCTCAAGACAGCAAGCTGGAGGCAGGAACATAAGCAGAGATCATGAGGGAATGCGGCTTACTCATTTGCTCTCTCTGGTTTGCTCAGTCACTATTATTATATGATACTGTCCCATCTGTCTAAGGGTTAATACCACTCATAGTGGTTTGGGCCCTCCTATGTCAATTAGCAATCAAGAATATGCACACAGTCATTTTCACAGGCCAATCTGATGGAAGCAACTCCTCAGTTTAAATTCCGTCTTCCTAGGTGTGGAAGTAGATGATGAGGATTAGATAGCACTGTTCAGTCTTGTTAACTTGACATATAAACATTCACACTAGCATGCCACTGTTAAATCATAGCCTTGCCTGGCTTTCTCCAAGACCTCATGTTGATATAAAATAGTGTACAATGTTAAAAGTCCCACAGTCTTCAAATAATACCAACCTTTGATATGGAAGAAGCTGAAAATTACTTAGTTATGGAGAATAGTCTTCAAAGCGATGACCAGGGTAATGGTAGATATTGGCATTCCTAGTTAGATTCAGTGAGAAGGTCTGGGGGCAGGTGGGTTATTTCTTTGCTTGGGTGGTCGAGGAAGAGAGAACGGCAATTAAAGGTCTTCCAAATGGGCAAAGCTGATGACTGAACCATTGTGTTTGCTGCCAAAATACCTGACTGAAAGCTTGGTAAGATCCTGGCTTATAGTTCAAGGGGATCATTCCACCACAGTGGAAAAGACACCCAAGGTGTTTTAGCAGCTATAGCAGCTACTTTAAAAATGTAATACTATTAGTTTCTTCAACTTTTTAAATAAGTCATCATTGTATATAAAAAGGAATACTTCTGGAGCTGGAGAGCTTGCACGTGAGTCAGAAATGTTTGCTGCTCTCCCTGAAGACCTAGGCTCAGTTTATAGAGCCTATATCGGATGCTCACAGCCATTTACTTCAGTTTCAGGGCATCACATATGCTATGCTAACCTCTGATGTTACCAGGCATGGAAGGTGGCACACATACATACAGACACTCAGGCATTAAAACAAAACAAAGCAAAATAAACAAAAATGAAAACAAAAACTTTTCCAACATGACTACCTGTGTTTGATTTCCAGAATTCATGTAAATAATGAAGGAGAAAATAAATTCCACAAAGTTGTCTTCTGGACCCACATAATACATTTACACACACACACACATAATATTAAGATTATATATCATTTAAAAATCATATACAGTTAATGCTGACCAATGGAGTTAAAAGAGGTCTGACAGATACCTAGAAATAAGTACCAGCTGTCCTGATTTCAAAGTATTTTGAAGAAGTAGCAGAAACCTAGCATTAACATTTATTCCATTGTCTCCTCAATGAAATACTTTCAGGTAGCTTTAGAATCACATATTTAGAAGGGCAAAAGTTATCTATTTCTCAAGGGCTCCTCTTAAATTTTTCCCCAGCCAAGAGGGTGTTCTTGCATCAGCACGACCATATTTATTAATGAACTATGTGCAGTAAGCATAAATGTTTAGACTAAATCCACAGGATTCTGTCTGCATCAAGCCAAGAGCTCCTGTTCTGTAATAAGTGGTACCATGAGCTCAGAGCTATTTTGTGTTCTTCCAGGGATGTCTGACAACCGTCAGATGAAGACCCCCCATGGAAAGGAGTCAAAACAATCATCCATTAAGGTAAAATATCTTTTTCCTTTTTCTAAGACCTCAAAAGGTAAGTTTTAGGATTCCTTTATATTCCATTTTCTCAACATTTGAGTGATAAAACTGATAACCTACACTGTAGGTATTCAAGGATATTCTTAGTAAAAGGAGGAACTGGAACTGGATCAAGTCAGTCTTGATGGATGGCTACATACAAAATCACCAGTGCCAGCTTCTACAGAGTGTTTTAAGGGAGCCTTTCTTCTGACAAAAGTTTTTTTTTTTTGTCTAGATTGAAATTTGAGTGATTTTTACTCATTACCTGTGAAAAGTTTATTTCTAAGTGTCCTCTTATTTTTCTTCAGGAGATTTCTAAGAGTAAGGCAGTTGGAAAGTATTTCTCCAAATATTGATGTGGTAAAAGATTTTTTTATGTCCATTATAAGGACATTGAGACACTGAGACCTTTAAATCATGAAGTTAGGATAAATAATCCAGACACAGAGGCAACCCTTAATAGGGATTCATCTCACAATGCCAGGCAGCTATAATAGTTCTCTGCTATGTGCCAACAAAGTTTTAAGGAAACTCTTAGTATAGGTCAAAGAGGTAAGATTGATCCGTGCTAAATGGGCAGAAGTGTGAAAAACACTATTTTTTTTTTACACAGTACCTAGCCTCAGGCGTTTTATAAGAGTTTCATACAATAACACTAATATAGACTCTTTCACTTGGCCACTCTTCCTAGTCCTGTATACCACTTCCCTAAGTCACTAGAAGAACCAAAGAAACATAACTCAGTATGATCTGAGCCTAAGAATACCTTCTCTAAATTGCAGGTCCAGTCGAAGAAGAGCAGATGCTGTATGTATTGTGGAATGACTTTCTTAAGACACATTGTAGATAAGAATTGAGCACTTACTGCATCACTATTTTCAGAATGACCTGATAGCCATGAGAAACGTAGGCTTAGTTAGAACAACTGGGATTCCGAGAGACACAATCATAGTCATGTTTTTAGTTCTATCATTTATTTTAGTCGCTTTGGGATTTTGTGTAGCAGACAATATTTGCATATGTTTCCCTCCCCTAAGTAACCTGATTTTCCAGCCAATTTCCAATGTCAATTTTGTCAATGAAAAAGAAATGAGTTAACACTTTCCTGACATTAGTTTGTAGCTCACCACAGATATCCTTGATTTCGTTTCTCAGCATATATCCTGCTAAAGAAGAACCTAGCAGGACATGGAGGCATGTGACTCAGAGTGTTAGCTAGGGGAGTACAAGAACAAAATGTATTTCTAGATAGGAGGTGTAAAAATGACATTCCACACTATAAACTGTGCCTTTTATTCTATCAAGATTTGGGTAGAAATTATTGAGAAACCCTAGCTTTCCAGAATAATTGCAAAATACAGTGAACTCTGAACAGAATGTTTGTTTATTTGCTTTTTAAATTCTATTGAGCTGACCCCTCTTTGTTGTGAACGCATTCCAGTTAATGCTGTATTGAAAAGGCTGGGGCTTAGGCCTACCGAGCCCACCTCTGTCAGTACTGAAACAACAACTGTGGCTATGGCAGAAAAGGCCTGTGGCATTAATGAAGGTACTGTTGATATTCAATAATTAGTTAGATTTATTTATTGATAGTCATTGGTAGTAATACTTGTATTACTTACTTTCCTGTTGCTGTGATAAAACACTAGGACCAAAAGCAGCTTATTAGAGTTTATGATGTGTTAAGATCAGACAGAGATCAGTGTCAATCATGGTGATGAAAGTCAAGGCAGCCAGCAGCATGAGAAATCACATTTTCAATGGCAAACAGAAAACAGAGCAAACTGGAAGTTGGGAGAGGCCATGAATTGTCAAAGCCTTCCCACAGCGGTATACTTTGTCCAGCAATGCTCCATTTCCTACACATTCCATAATTTTTCCAAACAGCATCAACTACAAAGGAACAAAGTTTCAATTATAGGAGCCTGTGATTGCACCACCACTTTCCACTTCTGGCCTCTGTAGGCTTATGACCATATTATAGCATTGAGCTCAATTTGAAAAATACTTCAGAGGGTACTAAGCCTCCATTGATACATACACAACACTCCTGCACATAAGGGTCAGGAACGTGGAACATCAAGGAAGAAGGCATAGAAAAGTTGTAAGAGCCAGAAGACCAGGAAATCTGCTCCCAGAAAAAAGGCAAGTTTCACCAATGACACTTCAACCCAAGACCCGAAGTACGTACAATACCAATAGACATGCTAACATGGAAGAGGAGGATCTCACTGAGCCCCGCCCACAGGAAAAGAAGTGCAGACAACTGAAGAATACTGAGAACAGGAGAAATAGTCTTCTTTAAAGATGAACTTTCCCCCCCAACCTCATTATCCAATAATGAGTGATCAACCCTGAAATCATATACATACCAGTAACATCAAATAGACTGAACAAGTTGTGTTCACTAATTTATTTGGAGAAGTCCCATGTTCAGCCATAAACAGGAAAGAGAGAATGAACTGGAGTTAGGGTGAGGCTAAGAACTCTTCAAACCCTACCATCAGTGACATCCTTCATTCAGCAAGGCTGTCTCCTGAAGGTTCCATGATCCTCCTGATTAGATCTAAGGACAAGGCGTATCTGAACATATAGGGGACATTTCTTTTTCAAACCACAATACTATATCTTTTTAAAAATACTAAAAATGTCTTGCATATTTTAATGTGCAAAGTGTTTATTTCCATAGCTCATTAGTAGAATTGCAACCATAGAACTTAGCAATGTATTTCAATGGCTTTTGCGGTTCTCACGGAATGATATGACCCAAAGGAAAGCTGAGCGGATTCTTGCGTGAGTCAGTGTGTGTACAGACAGTAATAAAACTTACTAGTCACGCTCCACAGACTTGCTTCCAGACATTAATGTCATGAATGAGGACAACACTGAAAATGAGTTTTGTTCCCCACCCCGTCCCCAGGCCAGCTTGAATCGCAAAGAGCTTGGAAGGTACTAGCACTTCTGGTCATATCCAATGAGAAGGTATAGCAGCAATCAGGTTGTTCCTTCTGCTTGGGAGGCAAAAGAGGAGAGAAAGTCAATTCAAGGATTTCCAAACGGGCAGAAGCAGTGAGGAGCCTCTGAGCCAATCACCATGTTTAGTGCCTTTTCTTATTTCTGTGACCAAATAACATGAAAACGTATTTTAATGGAGCAAGGGTTTATTTTGCCTTATAGGACAAGGGTATTATTCTGGAAGAAAAATGTCTCAGCAGGTGTATGGCACTGGCTGGTCACACTGCATCTGTACCCAGGAAGCAGAGAGTTCATAGAGTTTGAAGTCTTTCCCCAGTGACTCACTTTTTCCAGAAAAGCTCCACCTCCTACAGCCTTTCTCATGCATACCACCAATTGTGGACCAAGTGTTCAAACACATGAGGCTCTGGGGCTGGGGGAATTTATAATCAGGCCAGAACACAGATTCTGTGGTTTTGGCCGTGTGTAGACTATCTCATATCACATAATCTGGACTCGAGGTAAAAATATAAGAACCTGATTTCTTATTTTTGACTTCTTTGTCATCATTTCAGAGAGAAATAAAGTATGTTCCACATACAAAGAAATGACCATGCCATTTGATCAAGAGTTTAATATAGTTTGTCATAATCTTGGCAATGGTTCTGAAGTCTGCTTGCTTTTCTGTGTCCTTATCCTGCCTGTGCTTTCAATAATAAGTATTTTAGTAATTTCCTGTGTCAACTGCCTTTTGCTGAAACCACACAGCTGATATAGGGAATCTGTTTGGACACTAGGGAAGTTAGATAAAATGAAAGTGTACCATACAGACATCTGTGTAGACTTAAGATTATTGTGCATGTCTAATGGTGTAGAAAGCAAATGGAAAGACTTCATTTGCTATGTAAGATCAGTTTTTCACTAGGAAGAATTTGTTCCTGTATCTTTATATCCTTCTTGCTGGTTAAATGACTAGCTCAGTTGATAAAGTGCTTGCATTCAAGCATACAGACGTTCCCATGACTTGACCAATAGCTCAAGGGAGACATGAACATATTTCTGAGGCACTTGTAATATAAGAGTGAATTTTCAAAGTTTAAGAATACTAAACATTTAAACAAATAATGGTAACCTAACCAGTCTTATGGTTCAATTCACTCAAGCAGGAGCTTCTGACTAGTCAGGTGATTGGGACTTTGTGGAGAGTAACAGTGATTTCACTTTAACAAGTGGGTACTGAATGTGTACTCAGGCCAACACAGGAATTAATTTTAAAGTTTTATCTGTTTCTGAGCAACAAAAACCTGTTGTTGTTCTTTTTTTTTTTTTTTTTTTGGTTTTTCGAGACAGGGTTTTTCTGTGTAGTCCTGGCTGTCCTGGAACTCACTCTGAAGAGCAGGCTGGCCTCGAACTCAGAAATCCACCTGCCTCTGCCTCCCAAATGCTGGGATTAAAGGTGTGCGCCACCAACGCCCGGCTAAAAACCTGTTTTAAAAGCATTAAAATGAATACTTTTGGGATAAACCAGGATGTATGTGAGAACAGTAGCGTGAGAGCTGACGAGGGTCTTTGTGGATCTGTAAAGCGTGTCGGGTGCAATGTCTACAGTAGTCCATCCTACTAACAACCACTCTGAGCATCTACACCACAGATGCTATGTTCACTAAGTCACTCAGGAACAGTACAGATAGGTGTACTGTTTGCTTCTTTACTGATGATGTATACCTGGATGGAACTGGAGAGGCATGACGATGAATAGATCCTAGGTCAGCATGTTCCCAAGAAGGGAGGCATGTTTGTGGCCCTGAGGCTGACATTCCAAACTGTTGGCCTGTGCTTATGTTTAGGCTATGAGAACCTTATAATCATTGTACAAGAGTCTATTTTCTGTATTAATTTGCCTATTGCTGAAGCAACCAGAGATCCAGGGAACAGATGATCAAAATTCTTAATGTGATCTGGGGAGACTGAATCTGAACATCCACCTCACAAAAGGATGACCCAGGAAAGAAAAAGTAGCAGGAGAAAAAAATGTGTGGTGGTTATTTTTTCTTATAGTTCTTGGGACCTTAGCAAGGTTTCTCAGATCACTGGGAAGGTAGAAGGAGAGAATCAACTATAAGCTTGTCCTTTGACCCCTGACAGATACTACATAGCATGCATTCTTATGTACACTTTGTATGTGTACATCCACACACAGTAATGAATGAGCAGTGTAAAAGCATAAGACCATGGTAAATGAGTATGAAATCTGTGTATGTTGATCTGTAGTGGTTGAAAGGTGTTAAGAGAGATCTAGAAAGACTTGAAAGTAGCTAAAAACGGTGATAGAAACCTTGTCATTTAACACAACCATTAGCCAGTGTTGACCCAATCCAAGGTGAATTATTTCACAGGCCTTTTAGACTCCTCTTATTTAGGAGAACAACATTTCTTCCTCAGTTCTCTTGAGATTGTACACTGCTCTCCTTTTCCTGAGCTGTGAGAAGGGTCTTGCAGTGCTTCGACCATCTTTGCTTATATATGCACTAAGGCAAGGCATATAGACTAAATCCACGTCACTGTTACCACCAACATAAAAACCCTTGCCCATGACAAGTGATGTCACGAGCTGAAAGTTCTTTCTGTCCCCCTAGATTTGCATGAGGAAGAAGAACATATGGAGACCTTAGGAAAAGAGGTAACACTCCCATTGACCGAGGTAAGATAACTTTTCCTTTTTCTTAGATAAAAAGGTTCCCTCCATGATACAATTTCTAGTTTAGATGAAAACATGTATAAGAAGCTGACATGCTATTTTATAGGAAAAGTTCTTGTTTCTTCTGCAACCATCTTCTTGTCTTTCTGCCGGGAATCTAAGATTAACACAGATGGAAACATCCCAAATAATTCCCCAAATATTGATGTGGCAGAAGATCCTGATGTCCATTAAGGAACACTGTGGCAGTGAGACCTCTAAAGGATGAAGTTAGAGTAGATAATTGGGCTGCAGAGGCACTCCTTAGACAGGATTCATCTCACAGCACCAGGTTGTCATAATGTTTCTCATAAAGTAGCTTTGAGGGAACTCTTAGCAGGGAACAAAGGGATAGGTTTGCCTGATCTGGGATAAAGGGGTGTGTGTGTGTAAAAAATACTTATTTTCTTCACGCAGTAGCCAGCCTCAGGTATAAGAGTATCACACAACAGACTAATCTAGGATCTTTGAGTAGGCCATTCTTCCCAGTCCTTTTTACCACGTTCCTGAGACACCGGAAAAACCACAGACCCATGCAAACTTAATTCAGTATGATCTGGGCCTAAGAGTGTTTTTTCTACATTTCAGGTAAAGTCAAGAAAATGGAGATGCTGTATGTATTTTGGAATGGCTTTCTTAAGATATACTATAGATAAGAACTGTGCAATACTCATTGTCTTTGTCTAGTTCTCCACTCTGTATTTGCTTATAAACAGATTTATTTCCAGTTTTGAGAAATCATGTTTCCCTCTCCCATTTCCTTTCAGCTCTCCCCCTCCCTCCCACCCATCCAACTCTGTGCCCTTTTCACTCTCCTTAAAAAATGAACAGACTGGAAACAAAGAATAAAAATAAATAAAACAAAGAAAAAGCACAACACACACACACATAAAAATAGAGAATCAGAAACCATAATATACAAAATATACAAAAAGATTATTAAGATAGAACAAAACAAAAAAAACCAATCTACAAAATGTCAGTAGTTTGTTTTTTGTTGGCTCTACTGTTGGGCACAGGGCATACCTGAGGTGTAGTTTATATATCCAGTGAGACTCCACTGGAGAAAGCTAATTTTTCCTTTGTGAGTGATTGTCAGTTGCAAACAGCTTCTTGGTTAGCAATGGGAGCCCATGTCTACTTCCCCACTTGGCATGGGGACTCGTCTGGCTTGAACCTCTGGATGCTGCCATCATCTCTGTGGGGTCATATTGGTTTCTCATTCTTTTCAAAGCAACCTAATGACAATAATATTGTGAATTTAGATAAAACAACAACTGATATACAAAGAGACGCATCATGGCCATGTGTATGTAGTTCTTCCATTCACCTTAGTGGTCTTGGGATTTTCAGAAAATGTCTTTATGTGTTTTCTCCCAAAAGATATTCCAGTTGCTCATGTCAATTTTGTCAATGAAAAATATCAGAGACGATGCTTTACCTGCATTAGTTAAGAGCTCACCACAGCCATGCGTGTATGGCAGACTTATTTCTCAGTATACCCTGCTACAGAAGCACCACCCAAGACAGGAAGTGAGAGTCCAGGTGGTCGGCTAGGGGGTACAAGAGCAAAATGTGTTCCCAGATATTTGGTATAAAAATGATATTTTTAGTTATAAACTCAACTTATCTCCCCATGGAGACATGAGTTGTCATTTTTCAAGGATCCATTCAGTTTTCTAGCCTGTGCCCAGAAATAATCCTGCCTGTAGAAAACATGAATAGTTCCTTGTCTGTTTCAGTGATCAAAAACCACAGGTAGCAGCTGGGGATCAGGTGACAGTCATTCACCGCTGTGATAGATGGAAAGCTACAGTTTACCGTGGTTTTTTTCTTCCTGTTTTGTTTGTGTTTTTGCTGCCTCACTGGAATTACCAGACTTTCACTCTGGGGTCTCTGGGTTTGATATCCAATGGTGCATAAAGTGTGATGGGTGTTCATAGGTTTGTTAATCTATCACTCTAGCTTGGGATCCATGATTATCAGGAACTCAATCTCATTTTCAGTCACTGGCCTTTCCCAGCCAGGCAAGGCCATATGACAATGCCTGAAAGACCCACTGAGAGGAGCTGACCATGTGGAGGTGTGGTGGAGGAAGGCTACACACTATGGTCCCTCATACTGCTTCTTTGGGAGGAATGGTGACTTTTTGTAGCAGGGATTGAAAAATGGAGTGTTCACATTTTTGTTTGTCAGCTACTTTGTCACAGTGACGTTGGTGTAGGTAATTAGTACACTGCCTTCATGTCAGTTCATGTCAAAAGTAGGAGGTGTTGAGTGCCTCCTACTCTACCTGGTGCCTTTCTGTTAAGGTAATACTGCTATGTCTCTGAACTATAAAAAGTTACATTGTATAAATAATAAAAGAAACAAGCATATCTTCTTTCCAGAAGCCATCCAAATATGGTCTGGTTCTAACCATCACCATCCAGCTGATTCTCTGGCATCAGCAAACATCATAGAGTACCTTTGTGGTGCCAGTATTTGCTGTTAAGGGCTTTTTCTTCATTTGCTTTTTCAGCTTTTTTAGGCTTAATGTGTGTTCATAGGAAACTGTAGTGTACATGTCAAGAATGCAGAACGGAGCAGTTGTACAGGTTTTAATGTGTTCACATGGCTCTCAGAGTGATGTGGATGTTGGCCATCTCACACAGCCACACAGTTCATCTCACACAGCCACACAGTTCTGTTGAGGCTGTTTTGTCCATGTGAGTTGAGACCTCCACTACACTGATCATGAAATATCTCTACTAAGTGAATACTAATTTCCATGACTTTCCAGAGGTGACTTTCTGAATCAGTGTGTTAGCAAGTCAGTAATGAAATCAAATGTTAAACACAGAACAACTTTTAGTTTGTCTCTAATGAATTCCATGGACCTAAATGTTTTTGTTGTGTGTGCATTCCAGTCACCACTATGATGAAAAAACTTGGCATCCATTACTCTGTGTCTTTGGTCCACGTGAGAAGACCTGTTGTACCATTGACTGCGACTACAATAGAAATGGCCCATGGCACTAGAGCTGGTACTGTGGAAATTCAATAATTAGTTATTATCAGTAGTTGTAGATTATATCGTATTCCCACTATAAAAATAATGAAGATACCTTGTAGTATTTTTAATATGGAAGTTGTTCATTTCCCTAGTCCACCAGCAGAACTACAACCACAGAACTCAAAATCACATTTAAATGTCTCTTTTGGTTCTGATTACATGATAAGGAACCAAAGGAAAGCTGAGATGGTTCTTGTGTGAGGCATTGTGCCTTTGCCTGTGACAGACACTTTGTGCAAGTCACTAGCCCCTGGCTCTCTTTCAGACATAGGTGGCGGTGATGACAACTATGACTCGTCTAGTCAGAACCTCCGTAGAAGCAGAGACCGCGATTCCGGTAGGTCATGGGGCTGGTTGGATGCAATGTTGGATGCAAAATGCCTTTGGGATAGACAGACACCATGATGCAACTCTCATGGGATCATTCTGTTTCATTGTTTTCCCCCTTGCTGTGACCTATAAAGAAGCACTGAAGGAAGGAAGGAAAGAAGGAAGGAAGGAAGCAAGAAGGGAGGAAGGGGTTTCTGTCCTGTTTGAATACCTGGCACTGGCAGGGACAACATGGGTGGCCTTGTTTGTAGGAGGTCATTTTGTCCTGTTGCATCCACACTGAGGAGGAAACACAATAAGCAGAAGTAGGCCTGGGTTCTAGAACCCGAAGGTTTGCTTCTTGTACTTTAACCACTGAGCCGTCTCTCTAGACAGGTTTGCCCCCTTGTAACTCACTAACTCAGCATAGGCCCCATACCCTAAATCTTCCGTGCTTTCCTGGTGTTTTATGTGCAGACCCAAACCATGACACACAGAGATATGTAAATTGCCCATGTCATGCCCTATAAAATAGAGCTGAGGTAGAAATCCAAGGTCCCACTTTCTTTTATTGTCATCCTCTTTCCACAAAGACAGTAAATTCCAAATAGAAAGAAATGACTATGTTGTATAGTCAAGAATTTAGTGATTTTTTTTTAAAAAAAATATGTTAGTAAACCAAAGTCCATTTTCTCTGCCCCCCTATCCTCCAATTGCTTACATTAATAACTATTTTAGTTATTTCTTTCATGCCACAATTATGGGAAACATGCTTATAGAATAGGCACTCTATTTTGACAAAGATCAAGTCAGAAGAAACTTATATCACACAAACAAAATCTTTGGAATCTTAAAAAAATTATTGTCTAGGGGCATGTAAATAGAATGGAAAAACTTATTTGTTGTATAAAAAATCAATTAAACATGAAAGGATAATGATTCCTCTGTCCCTTTTACTCTGTTTTTGAGGGCTAAGGGCACCTCATTTGCTTTGCAAACCTTCATCAATTGGTCCACATCTAGAGGGAGTAGCCCTCATATCTGTGAGGCCTTAATAATGTAAGATGGAAGTTTTTCTTTGTCTTACAATACTGGAAATCATAATATAATGCTAATCCATCCTGTGTTCTGAGGTTCATTTCATCCAAAAAGAAATCTGTGGACCTAAGGCAACTGGAATCTTCTGTGGAACAGTGTGGACTGACTTTAAGAATAGATGCTCTTGCCAATGCAGGAGTTATTTTTAAACTTTTATCAAATTCTGCCACACCTAAATCTATATGAAACTAAAATTAGTATTTTCCAGGATAAACAGAGATAACTCCTTAGAATACCAATCACTGCAGTGACCTGTCAGAGCACCTACACCAAACTCCGGTGCTCATCAGATCACACACTAACAGCACAGACACATGTCCTTCAGTTATGACATGCATGCCCCACGTGGAGTCAACCAGAGATAGTGAGGCGCGTATCTGAGCCCCTGATGCTCTTAGGTGAAAGAGCCAAACTGGGAATCAGTATGTGGCTCTCAATTCTCAGGTTCTAAACTTGACCTGTGCTCATAATTCAGGCTTTGCAGTCATTAGCCGATATACCAGACAAGTCATCTTATGTGTAAATTTCTGAAGCTTACACATGATAAGGTGAATCCAAAGCAACCTAGCCTAGGGCATATTTTGTGACTGAAATGTCACAGTTCACCATTGTCACGTTGTTAAAATCCCATAGGAGTAACCAAATGAGACAGGGCTTGTGGAGTCTCAGTATTTGTTATGCTCACACTGAGGACGAGTCATTCCTTTCCTCTGCCCTAAAACTATTTAAGAATGCAGACACTGTTAGTAATATTTCAAAGACAGTATAACTGGGACCTTACAAGTTCTGTGAACTGAACACTCTGGGAAAGGGACATATAATAGAGAGGCAGTTCAGTGTTAACTGATGGCTCACCCTTGTGAAAAGTCTCATGGGGAGCTCCCTTATCAACCCTCGGGTTGAACCTGGGTGAACCTGGGTGAACCTGGGCAGCTGCTTCATACAATGAATACAAGTCATGGCAAGGTAAAGGGAAACCAGAGGGAGAAATACGAGATGTGCTATGTAGTGACTTTCAGAATGTAATGAGATCAGTATGTTACACTACTCAATAAGATATTGTGTATCAAGGTGTGAATACTTGAGTATCATTACATCTCATGGATGATACATTCATATACCTTGAACAATGTATACACTAAAACCACAATACTATGTGCTAAGGTTGGCAAGATGACTGCCTGGGTAAACATGTTTGCTTTCCAAGGCTGATGACCTCAGTTTGATTCCAAGAACCCATATAAAAATTGAAGGAAAGAAACAACTCCCCAAGTTTCTTCTCTGACTCACACACAGGCTATGAAGTGTACCACCACACATATACATCATATGCACACATATGCATAATAATAATGTAATTTTTCAAAAAAGATTTATTTATTTTATACATGAGTACACTGTATCTGTCTTCAGACACATCAGAAGAGAGCATCAGATCCCACCTCAGATGGTTGTGAGCCACTATGTGGTTGCTGAGAATTGAACTCAGGACCTCTGAAAGAGCAGTCAGTGCTCTTAATAGCTAAGCCATATCTCCAGCCCAAAATAAAAGTAATTTAAAAGTCATATATGGTTAATGGATATAGGATATAGGCAGTGAGACCTCTAAAGGATTAATAAACATTGGTCTGTGGTAGTTAAAATACATTTTGTGGATACCTACAAAGTAGTGTCATTTTTCTTGACTTGAAAATGGTGTGAAGAAGTGATAGACATCCGTAATTTAACATGACATTTATTGCAGTGTTTACCCTATTGTCCTAGGGTTTTTTTTCCACCAATGCCAAAAGCAACTTGGGATGGAAAGGGTTTATCTAGCTTACACTTCTAGGTAACAGTTCATCATAGAGGAAACTCATGGGTGGAGCTCAAACAGGAATCAGTAGGCAGGAACTAAGGCAGAGACCATGCTTACTGGCTTGCTTTTCCACACTACCAAAGGAGTCTTTAGAAACCATTGCTCTATCTAGTGGGACAACCAGTTACAGCTACCACCAAGCCCATTAGAGAAATTCATTTTTATAATTTCTCCTTCTCCAAGCTACCACAATGTTTGTTGTATATAATATGTATATATAGCATAATTTCATTTTTATATATATACATAGATGTGAAATTTCCTGGAGAGCTATCTATCCTTTATCCTCATAGATAGAGGTCCAGAAACACTGGTTATATTATCAGGGAGGGAATCAATAGCAGCATCAGCAGGATATATCCACATGGTGACAACAGAGAAGCCATGCCACCAGCACACTTCAAAATACTTTCCTCCTGCCATCTACCTTTTCATCTAGACTGCTAACAGAAGAGGTATTCCAATAATGCCCCTGGGCAGGTCTTCTGGCATTAATTAAGGCGATCGAGACAATTCTTTAGGTGAGGCTTCCCACTCACGTGATTCTTATTTGCGACAATCAGGGATTAAAATCTACCTAAATACCAAATGTCAAACACCAATTTGATACTGCCTTAATTTCCATTGTTTAGGACAACCATAGTTCTTTCAGCATATTTCACAGCCATAGTCCATTATGCATATCAAGTTAATAACCCTTGACCATGACAAGTGTTGTCATGAGCTGAAAGTTCTTTTTGTTCCTGTAGAATTGCGCAGGGAACGGATGAATGTTTCACAAAGAGAAGTGACACCACCATTGGCTGAGGTAAGATGTCTTTCTTTTTCCTTAGATAGAAAGGTTACTCTCACGATACTTTCTTTATATGGCTATCACATCTCAGGAATAAAACTGCATGCACACTATGGCTATTAGAGTATTTACATAGGAAGAGGACAAAGGCCACCCATGATATGACACAGCATGAGAAGAAAGTATAAATCATGTCAAGTTCCATAGTGCATGTCAGGAAGCTCTTCTGCAAACATTTTTCTGTTTAGATGAAAATATGTATAGGAAGCTGACAGGCTATTGTATAGGAAAAATTCCTTTCCTGTTTCTTGTACAACTATCCTTTTGTTTTTCTGCCAGGGGTCTCCTAAGGTTAACACAGGTAGAATGAGTTTCCCCAAATATTGATATGGCAGAAAATTCTGATGTCCATTAAAGGACACCGAGGCAGTGAGACCTCTAAAGGATGAAGTTAGAGTAGATAATTGGGCTGCAGAGGTACTCCTTAGAAGGGATTCATCTCATAGGACCAGGTTGTCATAATGTGTCTCTACTATGTTTCAAAGTAGCTTTGAGGGAACTCTTAGCAGGGGACAAAGGGATAGGTTTGCCTGATATAGGGTAAATGGGCAAAAGTGTAAAAAAAAAAATACTTATTTTCTTCACATAGTACTCAGCCTCAGGTGTTTTTATAAGAGTATCACGCAACAGACTAATATAGAATCTTTGAGTTGGCTAGTCTTCCCAGTCCTGTTCACCACTTTCCTGAGACACTGGAAAAAACAAAGACCTGTGCAAACATAACTCAGTATGATCTGGGTCTAAGAGTATTTTCTCTAAATTTTAGGCCCCACCAAGGAACCGAAGATGTGGTATGTATTCTGGAACGGCTTACTTAGGACATACTGTAGATAAGAACAGTGCACACACTCGTCTTTGTCTTGTTTTCCACTATGTCAAACCAATCTTTTAGTAATAACACTGTGAATTTAGCTTAAAACCACCAATGATACTCCAAGAGATTACCCCATGGTCATTTGTGTGTCATTCCCTCATTTCCCCTAGTTGCTGTGAGATTTGATTTATGTGTTATCTCTCTAAAGATAACCCAATTGTTCAACCCAATTTTCAGACAATTTTGTAAATGAACAAAAAATGAAGACCAAGCTTTACCTATATTATTTAGTCAAAGCTCATTTTGGCCGTGTATGGTGGAGTCATTTCTCAGCATATCCTGCTACAGGAGAACCCTGATTAAGGTGGATAAATAATTGCGTTCCCAGACATATGGCATAAACTTCCATCTATCAACTCATCAAGACACGGGTAGTCAATATAGAAGAGTCCTAGCTTTTCATAAGAATCCCCAAACAAGTCTATCTTATTGAAAACTCAAGGAACACCACAGCTGCTCCAGTGGTAGCACCTGAAGGTAGCTTCTGCATGTTAGGCTGCAGATATTCACAGCGGAGACAGACAGAGCACACTCAGGTGTGCTGGGTTTTGTTTATTTTTTGCTTGTTTTTAGCTCAGTTATTGGAATACCAGGTTGTCATGAGCAAGGTTTGATGCTCAATATTGGAGAAACAAGGATGTTGGCATGTAGGTTTGTAGTCTAGTATTCCAGAAGAGATGCAAGGTAGTTGAGTTCAATGTCATCTTCAATCTTGGGCATTTTCTGACCAGGTCGTGCTGTGCCATGAGACAGTGCCTGAAAATATTAATTATTACCATACCACTACCAGCACTATCAACACCAACAACAGCAGCAAATAAAGGAAAGACTCTACCCGTTCCTAGCCATATTGTTCTGAAAATAGGATCCCCAACACAGGGAACACAGGGAAGGTGTATCATAATTTGGTTTTCCTTCAACATGCCTGAATCCCAAAGGAACTGGTGAAATGCTTTAACATAATTAGAAACTATTCCCATGACTCCAAAACCTACACACTGGGGTAGGGATGCTATCCACTAAGAACTCCAGTCAACACTGGTCTCAGTCATTCTTTTAACTTTCCCAGATGAATTAGACTCTGTCCCTCAAAAGTACTTGCCCTCCTCACTTCTGGTCAGTTCCCATATTGACTGATGAGAACACAGAGTCTATGCACTCAGTGGACTATCCAGTCAGCACTAGATATGATCATTTCTAAAATGGCCGTGGCTCAGGGTATGTCTGTGTACAGGCATTAGCCAATGAGGGTTTTAGTTCAGGGAAGCAGGACTGTGTGTACACTGCCATTTGATGGCCTGTGGATAAGAGAGTTTTAGAGTTCTAACTGGACTTTGTTGAGGAAGCAGTGACTAGATTTCATAGTTAGGGTATCTATTGCTGCCATAAAATATCTGATTACTGGCTTGCTCAGCCTGCTTTCTTATAGAACCCAGGATGAGCAGGCCAGGGATGGCGCTGCCCTTCATGTCTGGGCCCCCCAAACCCACCATGTCTAGCCTCCCCTGGCCCACTGCTCATTAATTGAGAAAATGTCCTACAGCTGGATCTCATGGAGGCATTTTCTCAACTGAGGCTTCTTCTTCTCTGATGATTCTAACTTGTGTCAAATTGACACACAAAACCAGCCAGTATATCAGAGAAGGAACAAACTTAGGTTTCATGAAGGTTCTGCTCCTTGGTTTTTTTTTTTTTTTTTTTTTTTTTTTTTTTTTTGGTTTTTCGAGACAGGGTTTCTCTGTGTAGCCCTGGCTGTCCTGGAACTCACTCTGTAGACCAGGCTGGCCTTGAACTCAGAAATCTGCCTGCCTCTGCCTCCCAAGTGCTGGGATTAAAGGCGTGCGCCACCACGCCTGGCTTATTTGTTTTGTTTGGGTGTCACAGACAGTGTTGAGGGCAGTTGTAACCAAGAATGTGTGTGCACAGGCACAGTCCATTAAATCCTCTGTTTGGTGATGTGGAGGTCTTAAGCAGGGTGTGCCAACTGAAGGGAAGGGACTTTATTGTTTCCACCCCTCTCATGATAGCTACTTTAGATAACTTGGAACCCGAGTCTAGACACTGATAGACAGCTGATAGTATGCCAGTGGTGGAGAGGACTGCCACACATTCCATTCACCAAAGTTCACTGCATTGCTTCTTAGGAATTAGTCTCTTTTGTTGTCAGTGATTTAAAAATACAGTACCTATCCCTATTTTATTATTTTATTGGCCCGGGAATTTGGTCACATGGACATAAAGGTAACTAATACAGTGCCCTCAGATTAAAACTATTAGGTACAGAAAGCCTCTATCACTGAAGGTGATATTACTTGTTGTGTATGAGTTAAAAAACAATGGTTACCTAAACAATGAAAAGAAACAACCATTGTCCACTGTTCTGAGGCCATGCAACTATGATCTCTTGGTCTAGCCCTGGATTTCTGATTCTTCTAGTAACCACTAAATACCATAGAGAACTTTTGTAGACCTAGTATTATTCTTTAAGGGTCTATATTGATTTACATTTTTAGGCTCATTAACCTTACTGTGAATGCTTAGGAAATTGTAATGTCATATTGCTAAGAATGTAGAAATGAGGAATAGCCCACATTTCACTGTGCTCACATGACTTCCAAAGAGATTTGTGTGCTGATCACACTTTTGCACTACCCTTCTGTCAATACTACCTTGTGCACATGAATTGAGAGCTCTATGTAAGGACTGACCAGCCCTTTGTACAGTAAATGATCGATGGTTCAAGGATTCTGAATCAGATAAGTGCAGTGTTTAAACACAGCTGTTATTAGGCTTCCTATCTTTTAATGCAGTTCAGCTGACCTAGTTTTTTTTTTGTTTGTTTGTTTTTGTTTTTTTTTTTGTTTTTTTGTTTTTTTTGTCGCTGTGAATGCATTACAGTATCAACTCTCTTAAGAAGACTTGGTTGTGAAAAAATCGACTCGGAGAAAGAACCTGACATAATAGTCCTCTATACGGCAGAAAAAGCCTGCACCACTAACGGTACAGTGGGAATTCAATCATTAGTTTGACTTATTCATGATAGTTGTAGGTTTATATTACATCTCTGGGAAAAGAATGAGGATGTTTTGCAGTATTTTTAATGTAACATGTTTGTTCCCCCAACTCATTTGTTGAACTGTAATACATGTCTATTGTGGTTCTCACTGGATGACAAGCGTTCTTGTGTGGGGCAGTGTGACTTCACCTCCTATAAGCACCAATGTGTGAGTCACTCTCTCCACTCACTCTCTTCCAGATATCGATGGGGTGAAGGACAGCACTGAGGACGCCTCAACTAGCAAGAAAAGTAAGCGAGGATTCATGCAAGCAGTGGCATTTCCGATCAGATTGGATGAGAGAGTCCAGGAGGAACTGTTGTTTCTTCTGCTGGGGAGGCAGAGAAAGAAAAAGTCAATTCAGGAGACTCCCCAGTGGGCAGAAGATGATAAGACTTTATCATGCAATCATCCTACTTCAGTAGCTTTTATATTTTGATGTAATAACCTGACATGAAGCATTTTAATGCAGGAAGTATTTACTCTGGTTTCCAACTCAAGGGGATCATTTTATTATGGCACGGAAGACATGGAAATGATTAGCAAACTTCAGTGTTCAGCAGGGGCTAAATCACCACTCTCCCTCACTTTAATATCAGTTTGCTGGTCTGAACCTGGACCGATGCTTTACACAGAGAATATAATTGATGCCATAGTAAAGGAAAATTCTAAGTGTCTCCATCCAATAAGCTATTACTGTACAACAGAGTAAATACTTCCGCATCATTACATCCTGTGCTTCACAGCACACTCCCTTTCTAGAACACTGTTACTCTACCAAGATTGACATTGTCTGTGTTTGGTCTGGTGAGATAGCTCCATTGGTAAGTGCGCTTGCCTTTTATAGCTGGGAGCTGATGACCTGAGCTTGACTCCTGGAACCTACGTAGAGGTGAAAGGAGAGAACCATCTCCTCCAAGTTGTCCTGTGACCCCCACACATGTGCCACAACATGTACTCTAATACATCTTTCAGTATGTATTGTCATAATGTCATATGACAATAATAATTGAAAGTAATTAAAATTTACATATCATTAATGAATGCAGTATGCTAGTCTTGATTGGTGGTGGATAAAACAAACAAAAAATCCAGATCTCTAGAAATGCTAATTTTCTTGACTTTAAAATGGCCTGAAGAAATGATATCAATTTATCACTTAATCTTAACATTTATTTCAGTTTGTCCAATCCAAGATTAATTATTTTGTATTACTTTGAGGAAAAAGGCTATTTTTTCTCATTGATTCTTCAGGTCTTCCTTTGTTTTTCCTTTTTCATCTCTAGAAGAGTATAGGAGAAGCCTAACTTTGCTTCTTAAGTATATCCATCAAGGCTAGGTGCTAGTGCAAACATATAAGTAGCAGCTTTTCTTTGATGCACTAGCTCCCAAATTATTGAGACACAGACTATTAGATTTATTTAATAAGCTTTATGGCATAATAACTGAGAAGTTATTAACTGAATACTCTAAAGTAATCTGGCTACCTCCCAGCCAAATGTGCCCAAGATACTTCCATTTTAGTATTGATCTGTCTCTGTTCCATGTGTGTTCTCATGGTGTCTTCTGGACTCTCAGAGACAAATTCATTCTTCCTCTCTATCCACCACACTCCCCACTGTGATCAGAAGTCCCGCTCTATTCTCTCCTCTTAGTCACTGGCTGATCAGTTTTTTATTGGCCAATATGGGGATAATTGGGGAGCGATATTTATGCAACATTGAGACAGGAGATTCTTAGAATAAGCATTATAATACCATGCCCAGATTACAATCAAATATAGGGGCAGAGATATCAGCATTTGAACAATTCAAAGATAATCATTTTACAATGCACAATAACATTACATGTACAGCTAGGTATATAGACTCAATCCATATACCATTGTCCATATCAAGGTACGAACACTTGGTATGTATCCAGCAGTACCATGAGCTCAGAGCCATTTTGTATCCTCTAGTGATATGTGAGCAGAACCAAATGACAACCTCAGAAGAGGGTGGACAATCATTACTGGTTAAGGTAAGACAGTCACCTCCTTTCCTAAGGTAGGAAAATTAGCTCCATGATTCCTTTATTTATAGATACCATATTTGAATAATAATGCTGACAACTTAAATGGCAGATATTCCTAGTAAGATGGGGAATTATGCCCAGTTACCCATGGCATGACACAGCATGAGAAAAGAGTGTAAATTGTGTCAGGTTCCACAGAGAGTGTCAGGAAGCTCTTCTTCTGACATACTTACCTGTTTAGATAAAACATGTAGAAGAGCTGACAGGCATATGGTATACAAAAAGCTTCTTTTTTTTCCCTGCATCTATTCTCTTGACTTTCCTCTAGAGAATTCCAAGGTTAGCACACTTATACTGAGTTTCCCTAAATATTGATGAGGTAAAAGTTTCTGATGTGCATTAAGGGACATTGAGGTGGTAAGTTCTTTAAAGCACAAAGTTAGAGTAGACAATTAGGAGGAAGGGGCACTCCTTTGAAGAAACTCATCTCACAAGATCAGATTGCCAACATGCTTCTCTGCCCAGTTTGAATGTGGCTTTTAGGAATCCCTTTCATAGAGATCTAAGACATAGGTTTGCCTGATTGTACTTGCAAGGGTGAGAAAATACTTTTCTTTTCACGCTACCTACACTCAGGTATTTTGTGGCAGCATCAAACAGAACAATACATATTTTTGGTTTATTAGTTCTCCAATAAAACCAGAAAACCAAAGACCTGTGCAAACCTAACTCAGTATGATCTGGGCCTAAGAGTGTTTTCTCTAAATTGCAGATCCAGTCAAGAAAGCGCAAATGTGGTATGTATTCTGGATTGGCTTTCTTAGGACACACTTAGATACGAATTGTACACTTACTCCTTGTCTTTGTCTGGTTCCCCAGTGTTTTGAGAGCAAACTGCTGGCAAGGAGGATTTAGAATTTAGTTTAAGATCATAACTGGTATTCTAAGTGACAAATCGTGGTCATGAGTCTATAGTTACCTCTTTCCCCTTGGCTGCCTTGGGGTTTTGTGTATAATGACATGAACATGTGTGTTTCTCCTAACTTTCTAAACCAATTTCCAATGTCTGCTTTGCAATCATGCTACAGAAGAACCAACCAGGACAGGGAGATAAGTGACCAATGTGGATTGCTACAGAGTACGAGAGCTAAATGTGTTCCCAGACATAAGGGATAAACATCACATTTCAGTTTATAACCTCTGCCTCTCACTCTATAAAGATATGTACAGAAAATATGCAGAAATATCAGCTTTCCAGCATATAGCTGGAACAAGTCTTACCTCCAGAGAACCCAGTACTGTGGCTGTTCCAGTGGTCAAAAACTGAAGGTATCTTCTATGCTTTAGGCTACAGCAGATACCTCAGGTATACTGATATAGGGTATCTTGTTCTGTTTTGTTTTTAGCTCAGCTATTGGAATACCAGTCTGTCATGTGTGGGGACATAGAGATTGATACTCAACACTGCAAAAGCTAGGGTGTTAGTACATAGCTTTGTAATCCTAGCATTCCAGAAGGAGATTCAGGATGGTCAGGAATTTAATGTCATCTTTAGTCTTAGGCATTTTCTCAATAGCCCAGGTTGTGATACAGACCCTGCCTGAAAAACAGCAATTACCATCACCACAACAAAAAGGAAAAGTCCATCTCCTTGTAAGTCACAGCCCTCCAACAATGGGCAACTGTTCAACAGAAAACATGGTGGATGTGAGCCATGACTGGATTTTCACTGGTTCTAGAGAGAACTGATGAAACACTTCAGCACAATAGAACCTGTTACCGTGAGTCCAAAATCCACATGGTTCAGAGCTCCTGCCCACTAAGAACTCCAGGTAGTCTGAAGTTATTAATCTGGTCTCAGCCATTCTTTTGACCATAATGTTTCAAGTGGATCTAGACTGCTTCTCAAAAGTACTTGCACTCAGTGATGGTCAGTCTCCATGGTGGATAGTAACACCATGGGGATCCCATGCATTCAGCTTTGGAGAGTCATCATTTCTATGATGCCCTTTTCCTTAAGGTGTGTCTATAGAATTAGACATTAGGGAAGTAGGGCTTTGGTTAAGGGAATGAGACTGTGTCTTGCTCATCTATACAGTATGAACAGAAGATTTGTAGAGCAGAAACTTGACTCTGAGCAAGGGGTAAGCAATGTTCCATGCATACTTTGAGCTACTAAAGTCACTGCCTTCTCTTAGGTATGATTAGTCGAGGCTACATAGACAGTGCCGGGGGCTATTGCTACCAAGGAAGTAAAATGAGCAGATCTAGTCCATTAAATCACCAGAATTCTTGGCCTATCAGTTTAGATTGAGGGCTTACACAGGGTTTGTTGATTGGGGCGGTGGTGGTGGTGGTGGAAGTATCTTTTCTTGCTCAGTCATCATGTGACAAGTGGGTTAAACTAACTTGGTGTTGGAATCAGTGAGGTCCTCTCCTAGTGTGGTTCTCTGATCAGTTTTCACTGAGAGGCCACAGAAAGGGCTACTACAGTGGTAAACAACTGCTACACATTTGGATAACCTGGTTCCTCTTCTTCAAAAGGAAATGGCCATTTTTTGAAGGCCATTCAAAATCATGGTTGGAAAAGTGGAACATCTATCCTTGTTTTGGTTTTCCATCAGATAACTTGGGCCATACTATTAAGGTAACTATTACAGTGCGCTCAGACAGAAGTAGGAAGTAGAGATGGTCCCTTAAGAACACCCTCTCCTTTTGGCCACATTATATGTTGTGCACAAACTGTAAAACATCTTGTTATGTGAAGAATAAAAAAACTACCTTTGCCTGCTGACCTGGCATCGTGGCGTTGTATATACACTGTCTCTGAATCTAGCTGTGGCCTCTTGCTGATTTTTCTGGCCTTTAGCCTTAGAGCTCCTTTTTCAGTGCTAGCGATTCTCTAGTTCATTTACTCCTTCAGGCTCATTAGGCTTAATGGGAGTCCTTAGGAAGTTGTAGTGTCATGTAGTTTCAAGAACAGAGAAATGAGGAACTGCCCAAATTTCACTGTGTTCACATGGTTCTTCACATCATTTGGATGCTGGCCATCTTACACATGTAGTCAAATGCTCTTCTGTCCATCTCATCTCATCCACATGGATTGAGATCTTCTCTATACTGACCATGATATATATGGGCTTTAAGTGTTCACTGATGTTCTTGATCTCCCAGAAGTGACATTGGGATTCAAACAAATGTGCTTGCAAGTCAGTAATGAGATCAAATGTTTAAGCACGGAGCAATGGTCAGCCTTCCTTTTATGTGATTCAGCTAACCTTTTGTTGTTGTTGTGAATACATTCCAGTTTCCGCTTTATTGAAGAGACTGGGTCTCAGATGGATCCAGAATCGTGAGCACGGCAGCGGCATACCTCAAACAAAGACTGTGCTTACAGCTGACAAGGCCTGTGGCACATGTGATGGTACTGTGAAAATTCAATACTGTTTGAGTTCTTAAAATTGATCAGTTAACTCTTAATTTATTTTGCCTGCATGCATGTAGGTGCACCACATGTTGTGTAGGACTAGGGAAGATGAGAAGA
This sequence comes from Apodemus agrarius, assembly GCA_964023405.1. Lineage (NCBI taxonomy): Eukaryota > Metazoa > Chordata > Mammalia > Rodentia > Muridae > Apodemus > Apodemus agrarius. The sequence continues at coordinate 58,925,751 of OZ030012.1, read as the reverse complement.
GGGCATGAAATCTTCTGGAATTGGAGTAACACATTGTTATGAACCACTACGCTATTGTAGAAATAGTTATTCTCAATCCAGGGCTTCTACATGGCCTTTGGCCATTCAGTTCCTGGATAAAAAAAACCCACAATCTTTATATTTATAATAAGCCTTAATCAGCACTAGAACTGGGCAGATATTCTCCCTCTATGCTATTAGCATCTATTTCCCCATCTATAACTCCAAGTTATAACTTGCTATGTTCCATCTGGGCAGCTCTTACCTTCAAGTGGCCAGCCCCATGGCTATGTTTTCGTGATTTACTTACCCCATTGCAGCTTCCTCCTCTCTCCACCTTCTTCTCTATTTCCTTGTGGTTTTTCTCTGACCCCAAACCCAGGGAACCCCAGGCCCTGCCTATCTCGATTCTGCCCATATGGCTATAGGCTTTAGCTATAGGCTGCAAGCATCTTTATTCACCAATCAGGAATAATTTGGAGGGCAAGGTCTCATAGTGTCACTTGAGTTTAAGTTCAGATTCTTTTGTCCTTGGGGGCAACCAGGCTTTGGAGCGCAGTCCAAAGGGCTGTATAATACATAGCAAAAGACCAAACACCATGCCAGTGTCGGGAATCAAACCCTAGACCTCTGTAAGAGCAGTGCTCTTAACTATAGAGCCATCTCTCAAGTTCCTAGTTTACTATTGATAGGAGCTGTAAGTAAGATTGCATCTCCTCTGTCAAAAGAATTAAGATGTTTTACAGTATTTTTAATATGTGAGGTGTCACTCTATCTCATTAGTAGAATGTCTATCGTGGTTCTCAGTGAATGATTATGACCCAAAGGAAGTTGAGCTTGTTCTCATGTGAGGCAGGGTGGCTTCATCTACTACAGTCACCAAGGTATGAGTCACTCACTGTCTTCATTGCCTTTCTTCCAGATAGTGATATGTTTGAAGAATACAGTGAAGATGATTTTGGTAGGGAGAACAGCCTTCAAAGTGATGACCCTGGTAGTGGTAGGTAATGGCATGCCTGATCTCATCCAGCTCTTCCCTGATTTTCTTCCAGATATAGAGTATATGAACAAGAATAATAATGAAGACGATTTAGGTAGGGGAACATCCTTCAAAGCAATGATCTTGGGAGTGGGAGGCAAATGGTATTCTTGGTCACAGTCACCTTTTCCCTGACTTTCTTCCAGATGATGATTTGGACGATGATGATGTCGGGGATGAGTTGGGTAAGGAGAACAGCCTTCAAAGAGATGGCCTTGGTAGTCGATTGCTGGTCAGATCCAGTTCTTCACTGATTTTTCTTCCAGAAATCCACAATATATATGAGAGAAATGTTGAAAAAGACTTAAGCAGTGACGACAGCATACACAGCTGTGACCTTGTTACCGGTAGGTAATGGTATTCCTGGTCAGATACGAAGAATAGTGTCTTAGTTTGGGTTTTACTTCTGTGAAAAAGCACCATGACCAAGGCAAGTCTTATAAAAACAACATTTGATTGGGGCTGGCTTACAGGTTCAGAGGTTCAGTCCAGTATCATCAAGGCAAGAGTATGGCAGTATCCAGGCAGGCATTGTGCAGCAGGAACTGAGAGTTCTACATCTTCATCCCAGGCAAAGAGGAAAAGACTAGCTCCCAGGCAGCTAGGAAGAGGGTCTTAAAGTCCATGCCTATAATGATATACCTACGCCAATAAGGTTACACCTCCAAAGAATGCCACTCCCTAGGCCAAACATATTCAAACCACTACAAAGTGCCTAGCAGTAATCAGGTTATTCCTTCTGCTTGGAGGGCAGAGGAAGGAAGAAAGTAAATTCAAGGGTTTTCCAAGTGGACAGAAGTGATGACCAGAATCTACTACTGGATCAATGTGTTTTAATTTTTGTCATTGCTGTGATGAAATAAGTTGACAGGAAACAATTTAATGGAGGAGAAGTTTATTATGGTTTCTGGTTATAGTGAATCATTGAATTATGTTAAAGAAGAGGTGGAAGTTAACAGGGAAGGGACAGCTATAGGTGCAGGGGACTAGCTTGTCACATTGTATTCACAATCCATAATCAGAAGGCAGAGAGTTAATAGAAGCGGGACTGGCTTCAAAGTCTAAAAGTCCTCCATGGTGATTCATTTTATCCAAGGAGGCTCCATCTTTAAGGATTCTAAGCTCTTCCCAAATGGCACCACTGGCTCCACAGTACCTGTTTAAACACACAAGGCTATATGGGATATTTTACGTTCAGACTAGAATCCATAGTGTCCAGTCTCATATGAATTTACCACATCAGATCATAAATGTGAAATCTAAACAAAAATGACACAGCTTCCTAATTTATTCCTCCATTGTCATCTGTTTTGTTTTCCACAAAGGAATATAATGTCCTAAGTGAGAAGACAATGTCGTTTTTCTGTTTATCATTTAGTTCCTCCGTTCTTGTCCTGACAGTTTGCAGTATGCTATATTTTAGTCATTTTCCATGTGCTACATTTTGCTGAAACCAAACCATTTTACCATATAGGGAATCCAGAGGGAGGGAATCTGTTTTACAAACTCTGTGTGGATTTCTTCTTTATATATACTGGTGTAGAATATGAAAGTGAGACCTGTTATATAAAAATATTAGACAAACACACAGAAAGAAATTGGTTCTACCTTTCTTTATTCCCCTGTGTGTCTGTGTGGGTAGCTCAGGAGGTACAGAGCTTGCCTTGAAGAACAAGCACTTTCCTATGAGTTGGCTGGTGGCTAAACAGAAGCCCTCATATTTATGAGACATTAATAATGTATGATGGAGGGGTTTCCATGTGTAGCCAAAGTAGAAATTTTAATATATAATTTCAGTCTACCCAGTCTTCCTGAGTTTTCATTCAAACATAGAAATCTGTTACATATATAGAACAGTGGTGGCTTATGTCAGGAATAGACTAAGTATTCACTCAGGACAACTTAGAAACTATTTTTAAGCTTTTTTTTTTTTTTATAACTATCCAACCCAAGTCATGTGAAATTAAAACGAACACTTTTATAATAAGCATGGTTATATTCCAAAAGAACAACTATTTGAGAATGTGTTATCTGGGAGATTTATGTATATCTATGGAACCTAAGTTGTATGGTCTTTGACAACACAATTTGCCAGTAACTAACCTTCCTCAGCATTTACATGACATGCCTCGTGTTCACTAAGTCACTGAGGAACAGCACTCCAATATGTATATGTATATACATAACTTCTTTAGTTATACATATCTGTTGGGTGGAATCAAGGAGATATAATGATGAATGGACCCAGGCTTACTTTTAGGTAAAAGGACCAAGGTGGAAGTCCCACATATAGTTCCAGATCTGTATTTAGTATTAGGCTTCGAGCTCATTACACTTATGGATCTCTGAAGCCTATGAGAAGCTGGGGTAACATAGCCCAGTGTAGGGATTGCTACAGGAACCCTGATTTTCATCATCATGGTGATGTTAAAAGCAGAAAGAACCAATGCTGATATAGAGTGTGGAGGCTCACCACTAGGGAAGCTCACAGCCTATGAGAACCAGATCACTCCTCATCCCTGTCCTAAAGCCATTTAGGAATGGGAAGATCGTTTAGTGATATGTAAAGGCAATATAGACATTAACTAGAAGTTGTGAGGCTGTGTGAGTTACACACCTTGGGACTATTTTCCTGGTTTGAAAATGTTTTGAAGATGTGATAGAAATCTGTCCTTTATATAACACTTATATTTCCATGATCCAAGATAATTTCTATAATTTGAGTTTTTTTTAGAATAGTCATGTTACTTTGCATCTTATAGATTAAGAATATGATATCTTGCAATATTTGTAAAGTGTTGATTACCTAGCCATTAGTGAAACTTTAACCACAGGATTTAAAATAAAAATATATTTTAAATGTCATTGAATGATATGAATCAAACGACAGCTGAGGTGGTCTTTTCACGAAGCAGTGTGGCTTCATCTACTGTAGACAATACTTTGAGTGTATGTTATTTTCCATACAGAGTTTATAATGGATAGTTCTGAAGAACTCAGTGACACAGAGGATGACATCGTGGACAACATACAAGGAAAACATACGGATTCTACAAATGGTAAGTAATGCATTCCTGACAGGATTCAGTGGGAAAGGACCCAGCAGTGGTGAGGTCATGCCTTCTTTCTAACAAAGGGAGTCAGGAAGTTAGCTCAGTAGGCTTTGAGATGCAGAGAGGCAGTGATGCAGTAGTATCGCCCAGGCAATGTACTGAGTTTAGGTGCTCAGAGAGAGTGACCACTTCAAATCCCATATTGTGTTGTCTAAGTATAAATAATACAAGGATTCAGTTTCTCATCTAATACTCTCTTCTTTTTCATCCTTTGACAAAAGAAGCTAGTGTAACTCAGGGAGACAGGAATGCCTGTGTCATCTGCCCAAAATTTTTAAGTAGTTTGTTATCATCTAAATTGTCAAACTAAAGCAAGTTAACTTTCCTGTTTCCTTGTACTTGCATTTATAAGAAATTTAGTTATTTATTGTGCATTTTCTTTTGTGGAGAGTCATATATAGAATCTTATTTTGACACCAGAGAAAAACAATAAACATGTAAAAAAAACTAAAGTCTTAAACATAATTTTGTATATGTGATGGCATAGACATCAGATGTAGGATCTCCAGTCTGTTTAAGATCAGGGGTCACCAAGCCTCCGACATCCTTGTTAGCATCAGGAAGATAGCTCAGTTAGTCGTGTGCTTGTGAGAATTTGAGTTCAGCCCTAAAGTTTTATGCTGATTTACATGATGGGCAGCAGTTTATAATGCTAGCCATCAGCAGCTACAAAATTCCATGAGTTTGACCTCCGTGAATGAAGCCAGGAGCTCAAGGGAACCAACTATAGGGAGTGACCAAAACCCCAGCTCATCATAGGGAAACCATAGCTGTGCACACAACACAACATGAGAAATACTTAAGTACAGTCTTGATGTTTCCATTGTTTTTCAAGATGTTTATGTGAGTGCACGCCAAATGTGTGTGGTGCCTGAGAGGTCAGAACTGGGCGATGGATCCACAGGTTATAGGTGTTTGTGAAATACCTGAAGAGCTTAACTCAGGCCTAAGCGGCCGAGCTATAGACTGTTTTTAAGTTGTTGTATGTTGGTATATTGAAAATGCTATGGATGTTCCACGATAGAGGAAAACTGATGTTGATCTCATGGGAACAAGTATGACTTCACCTGGTACCAGCAGGAATGAGAGAGCCAGTTTCTGTTTTTTTCCCCCCAATATAGCAGTTCTAGGACATTGGGAGATAACTACCCTAGAGAGGCAGGAAGAGAATAAGGTAAAGTCCAAGCATTCCTGTGGGATACAGGGAGAGGACCTAGGAGCAGCCAGGTCACCCCTTGTGCTTCAGAGGCTGAGGGAGCAGGGAAGGCAGGGAAGGCAGGGAGATACGTGGACGTACGTGAGTTTTTCCTCTTCAAGGCATAATGGTGAGCAGTGCTGTCTGGGTTCTGCTGTGTCTGCTGTGTGCTCTGCCATTTAAACAATCTTTGCCAGCACACCTGCTTCTTCCTCCTGTCTTCATAAAGCTCTAGTCAATTGCGTCCATAATAGTTTGACTTTGAGAAACTGACCTGTGACAGAGGGAATCTACCAGGTAGGACACAACTCTCTCCTGGACACTTGGCACAAACATGGAGATGTGAATCTTACAGATGGGGGACCATCAGTATACAAGACAAGCAGACTTCATTCTGCTCTGTCCGTACATGTAGAAGCACATGCGGGTTTCCTTCTGTCCTTTTGGTCCTTTTAGTTCCATTTTATAAGACACATGTGGAGCAAGAGCAGAGTACTCTTGCCTGGTCTCACTGTGGCATCTGGGAGGTAAGCACAGAACTTGCACCTCATTTACAGCCAGTGCTCTGCACACTTGAGGGGTTGGTAGGGGTGCCAGGCAAGGGGGCAGTTACAGGATGACCTGTCCATTTGGGAGTCTCACACCTAGTGGAGTGATGAGGAATATGGCCTTTGGGTCCTGTTTGGCCTATTTTTCAAATATTCTTTCTTGAGTTCATAAGATGAAGAGGACTGTGTAGTTCTCCCCACAACTATGGGCAGGTATTTAATATAGCTAAAACACATGGACACTTGGCTACCACCTCTCCTTGAAACTCGGGGGCCATAGACTCCCCCATGCCCAAACCTCACTGTCCTATCCCCATCATCTACTATCACATTGCTATGGCTGCCTGAGACCTCTGGTTATCCCCTGATGTCTATGGAGTTTCTATGTGTTCCACTTGAGAGAGTTCTGAGGTATTTTGTCAGTTCTGTAGGCACAAGCTTGTAAGCTGAGTATTCTTTCCTCCATTGCCTTCCCAGAAGCCTTTGTGGTAACGCCATAACCTTTGCTTATTATGACCACAATCTCTCATCTGTGCTGTGTGTCCTGTCTAGCCCTCAAAGCCTACCTGCCTGTCCAGAACCTGCAATCACCCTTTCTCTGATAATCTTTTACCCAGATCCAACTCTTCCTTCTGTCTCCTTAGGTTATGTTGTTGGTGCTGGGGCCTCTGCCGGGCAGTCCAATGAGACTCTGGGATCTTTTTCACCTCCTACTTTGCTCATGACCTTATGTCCCTAGTCTCATTACCCCCATGACCCAAACTAAACCTGTTGTCTGTTTCCCCAGCCATACAACTGAGTGTTTTATTAATAGTTCTTCAATAACCCACTATCTCTGTCAAAGTACCTTGTGCCTCATCAATCGTGGCCCTTCTTGACTCCCTTACAAAGCTGCTCACACAGACTTGAGCCCAACAGTGAGAAGACAGAGCTGAGCACTTCCTAGGAACATTCCTAGGGAGACAGCCATTTGAGACTTAGTATGTTCCCTCAGTTGCTCCTTTTGCTGGGGAGCAGATATGAAGGCTGCTGATGCCCAGCTGTTCAAGCAGGAGAACTGCACCAAGAGGGAAGAGTTCAATGCCCTGAGAAGTATTATTCCCAGCATGAGAATAGACAGACAGACAGACAGACACACACACACACACACACACACACACACACACACACACAGAGAGAGAGAGAGAGAGAGAGAGAGAGAGAGAGAGAGAGTCAAAACTAGCAGAAACATTCCCCAAACATGGGGACAGCAGGAAGAAGGCACCTCAGGGGTCCCCTTGCTCTTTCCAGGGAACTGTTGCTGCCTGCAGCTATTGCGAACTGGGTTCCTGGAACGAAGCCGAGGGATGGATGGGGAAGGGCAAAAAAGAATGAGGGCCAGGACAATAGGTTACCGATCAAGGCCAAAGTTTAATGGAGGTCTGACAAGCCCCTCCTCCCAGACTCTTGCGTGGCTCTTCCTTGGGTGTTGGTTCCACTGCACAGGCAGCTGGGCAGGTCACCTGCTTAATTCAGGAATTCATAGATCTGGAGGAGCTTCGCCTTCACGCTGAGCACTCCACTCTAGGTGGGGCAGGATCCTGAATAGCACAGGAATCCCTGCTCAAAGGCTGGGAGAGGAAGTTCACCTTGACCAATGTCAAGTTCTTACCAGGTGGCATGACACCCCAATATGGCTCTGTACAGGGAACTGTGACAAAAACTTGGTCAAAACCTCATTTCTGTCTCTTGTGTTTCCAGATTCGGCCGAGTCAAAGCCAGATCCTGTTGGACCTCCACATCGTGCATGGGAGGACAACAACCCTATATAGAAGTAACGCGGCTGCCACGCACAGGGTCCACCCTCCCCCACCGGCAATAGGGGGACCTGAGTGCCCCCAGGCAGGAGTTCCACAGCCCCCGCGGTGATTCTGCCAGCCCCCAGCCATGCTTGTCCTTACCATAGTCACTCCGCGGAGGGAGACAGGAAAAGATGCCAGGGACACTCCCAGCCCGAGGCTCACAGCTGGACTCTGGAGGAAAGAATGGGCCAAACCTCTGCTCCTTTGGGGTCACCCTAGACTCAGGCACGGGGGATTCCTAGCTTGCAACCTTATCCGTTCATTCCCCCACTTCCTGTCTTAACAGTTCTAAACTTAGAACTAGGAGAATTAAAGGTCAGCCTCCTCTTGGCTCAGAAGGCTCTTATACTGCTGCCTAAGTACCATAATCTGGACCGCGCTCACCTGTTCCCTGATTGTATTAGTCTGGGTTCTCTAGAGTCACAGATCGTATGGGCAGTCTCTATGTAGTTAGGGAATTTGTCGATGACTTACAGTCTGTAGTCCAACTCCCCAACAGTAGTCAGCAGCAGCTGTGGATGGAAGTCCAAGGATCTTGCAGTTGCTCAGTCCCACGAAGCAAGCCGGCAAGGAAGAAGCAGTCTTCCTTCTTTCAATGTCCTTATATATGTCTCCAGTAGAAGGTGTAGCCCAGATTAAAGGTGTACACCTTTAATCCCAGATGAACTTGAAGTCTGGGATTAAAGGTGTATGTCTCCACACCTTTAATCCCAGATGACCTTGACTGGAATCCATGCTTCAAGATCTCCATGCTAAGTCCAGGTCAGAAACTTATGTCTCTGAGCCTCCAAATTAGGATCATAGGTGAGCCTTCCAATTCTAGATTGTAGTTCATTCCACATATAGTCAAGTTGACAACCAGGAATAGCCACTACAATCCACCCCTTGTCAACTTGACACAGATAATATCTCATGTCCACATGAAACAATAACAAGGTCGTGAATACGCCTAACATGATATAACTATTCCTCGTACAATCGCAAACGCATTTGTAAATTTGCAATGGGGCAATGTCCCTTGGGACATTCTTTTAGTGTCTCAATACCAATTGATGTTAAAGGAATTGGAAGACAAATGTATCCTTAACAAAATAAGATAGAAGCATTCATATTACTTATAATCCTCGTTTCTGCAACTGGTTACGTGGCCTTAGCTGGTATTTATAACTACCATCCTCTGCTACCCATTCTGTATTTCCTTCACCCTCAGCAAGCACCTCAGCAGGTCTTGGCTCTTTTCCTGGAGGATTGACCCATACCTTCATTCCTGATGGGTCATCCTTCCTCATCCTGCTTGGATTATGCTGTTGTAGTTTCCCATTGACTTTAATCACAGGACAGGGTAGTACTAAGAGACGCCCTAGGGGATCTCCTGCTCTCCAGACATAATCCTGCTTACCTCCATTGTGGAGAGGCAATCCAATTTCCCCACTGTAATCTGGATCTATCACCCCTCCTAACACAGTTATTCCTTTCTTAGCCTGATGGTTTAAGGGCATTAGAAGCCCAAAATGGCCAGGGGGAAATCTGAGCTTCCAGTTCAATGGAATGTTTGTTGTGGCTCCAGGTAGGAGCACTCCCCCCTCTGGAACCAAAACTTCTAGGCCAGCAGAACCTAAAGTTGTGGGGACAGGAAGCAAAAATTTTCCTAGCGGGTCACTAGGAGTGATAGTGAGTGGAACTATTCCCTTTTCCACCCCTTGATTCCTGGACCCATGAATCCTGGCTATGGGAGAAACTGTACCATATATTGAACGCTGATTCAAAGCATATACTGCCTTCTGAAGAACTCTGCCCCAGCCCTCCATGCTGTTGCCACCTAATTGGCGCTGTAACTGTGTCTTCAAAAGGCCATTCCATCTTTCTATCAGACCAGCTGCTTCAGGATGATGGGGAACATGGTAAGACCAGTAAATTCCATAATCATGGGCCCACTGCCGCACTTCTCTGGCTGTGAAATGAGTTCCTTGGTCAGAAGCAATACTGTGTGGAATACCATGACGATAGATGAGGCATTCTGTGAGTCCACGGATGGTGGTTTTGGCAGAAGCATTACGCGCAGGAAAGGCAAATCCATAACCGGAATAAGTATCTACTCCAGTAAGAACAAAACGCTGTCCTTTCCATGGGGGAAGTGGTCCAATGTAATCAACCTGCCACCAGGTTGCAGGCTGGTCACCTCGAGGAATGGTGCCGTATCTGGGGCTCAGTGTTGGTTTCTGCTGTTGGCAGATCTGGCATTCAGCAGCAGCTGTAGCCAGGTCAGCCTTGGTGAGTGGAAGTCCATGTTGCTGAGCCCAAGCATAACCTCCGTCTCGGCCACCATGGCCACTTTGCTCATGTGCCCACTGGGCAATAACTGGGGTGGCTGGGGAAAGAGGCTGACTGTCCACAGAACGCGTCATCTTATCCACTTGATTGTTGAACTCTTCCTCAGCTGAAGTCACCTTTTGGTGAGCATTTACATGGGACACAAATATCTTCACATCCTTTGCCCACTTGGAAAGATCTATCCACATACTTCTTCCCCAAATGTCTTTCTCACCAATTTTCCAATCGTGATCTTTCCACGTCCCTGACCATCCAGCCAATCCATTGGCTACAGCCCATGAGTCAGTGAACAATCGTACATCTGGCCTTTTCTTCTTCCAAACAAACTGTAATACCATGTGCACTGCCCGAAGTTCTGCCCACTGTGAAGATTTTCCTTCACCTGTATCTTTCAGGGTTGTCCCAGAAAGGGGTTGTAATGCTGCAGCTGTCCACTTCTGGGTGGCGCCTGCATAACGTGCAGAGCCATCAGTAAACCAGGCCCTAGTCTTCATCTTATCCACTCTAGCATTGCAATTTCCCTAAGCCTTAAAATCCCTTCATCAACACTAAGCCAAGGGATATCAGGCATCTCCAACTCCTTTTCAGTAGGCCATCTTTTAATAAATACTTCAGCCAACCAATCAAACAAACTTTTGACACCTTTTTTAACTGTGCGAGCTTCTATATTAAACCTAGAATCTCCGCTCAGGGGACCCATGCCAATAAACTCAGCCTGCTCTAATTTTATGTTCCTTCCACCATTATCCCACACCCTTAAAATCCATTCCCATGCATATTCCCCAGACTTCTGCTTGAATGAGTTAGCAAACTCATTAAGCTCCTTAGTAGTATAGTGTATTTCCTCATGGACTACACTTTCTACCTCCCCTTTAGGGGCCTGTTTTGCCTTGAGTCTGGTTATAGGTCTAGAAGAAACTATTGGTGGGCCCGGAGAAACATCAATATTGTCAGTAAAAGTCACTGCTGGTCTATCAGGCTCTGAGGGATTACTTTCCTCAAGTGGAGAAGGCATTAATTCAAGGGGTGGGGCTGAGGGTACTACTACTTCAGGTGGAGCAAATCCTTGAAAATCTGAAGATTCAACAGGGTCTTCCCACACATCCCCATCCCAAGTTATAGGATCCCATTCTTTGCCAATTAATGCCCTTACTTTAACTGCTGACACCCTCTGAGGTTGAGACTTGAATTTTCGCTGTATTTCAGCCAACCTTATAATGAGTGCTTCAGTTTGATTTTCTGCTACTTGAGCTCTATGGCTGCTGGAAAGAAGATTCTCTTCAAGGGCACACTTGGAAACTTTTAGATTGTTTACTTGAGTCTGGAGCTGTTCGATTTTATCACACAACTCCTTCCTTTCCTTCATTGCTTTCTCCCGAGATGCTAAGAGTAACAAGCCAGCAAAATCATTTTCCGTTTTTTTTCCCCAACTTGTAGAACGTATTGTATATCACCGAATCACCTAATTCATCAAGATAATCAAAGGCTTTAGCTTCTTTAAGCTTGGAATATAGTTTCATCCATGGGTTTTCAATATCCCCCGAGCTCCCAGGAGGGAGAGAATTTGGAGAGGTTTCAGTAATTGAGAGTGCTGGTGGGTCAACCAACCAACTCCAAAATTTTGAAACATTCATCCTTATACTTCTGCTCCTCTAGAACCACTCCTAGTACCACTTCTGTATTAGTCTGGGTTCTCTAGAGTCACAGATCGTATGGGCAGTCTCTATGTAGTTAGGGAATTTGTCGATGACTTACAGTCTGTAGTCCAACTCCCCAACAGTAGTCAGCAGCAGCTGTGGATGGAAGTCCAAGGATCTTGCAGTTGCTCAGTCCCACGAAGCAAGCCGGCAAGGAAGAAGCAGTCTTCCTTCTTTCAATGTCCTTATATATGTCTCCAGTAGAAGGTGTAGCCCAGATTAAAGGTGTACACCTTTAATCCCAGATGAACTTGAAGTCTGGGATTAAAGGTGTATGTCTCCACACCTTTAATCCCAGATGACCTTGACTGGAATCCATGCTTCAAGATCTCCATGCTAAGTCCAGGTCAGAAACTTATGTCTCTGAGCCTCCAAATTAGGATCATAGGTGAGCCTTCCAATTCTAGATTGTAGTTCATTCCACATATAGTCAAGTTGACAACCAGGAATAGCCACTACACTGATGAAGGCAACTAACCTATTGACTATGTTAAGTCTAACTGTAAGCAACAGGAGCATTATCATTAGGGGTTCTATCAGGGCAGAAAACAGGGTGGTCAAGAGTACAAGATAAGGGTCTTTCCACTGAGTCTTAAAGTTTCCCGCGTGGGGGCATCTAATGTAGACCATATCTCCAACTTGGAAGCGATGTGGGACTTGCGGATCTCCTCCTGAGTAGGCCTCCCGGACCTCGATGCCTTATCCACTGGAGCTCCTTGAGCCTAGAGAGCAAAGGTCCAGTCTCCGTGATCAACCTCGCCAGGGTTCCAGCAACTGTTCCTGAAGCCTTATTTGTCAGATCCAGTAACCTGTCTGGAAGCAGCAAGGAGTCTCTGACATGCCTGGAGCATTAAAGCGGACAGTTTGAGCCAAATCTCATGTTGTGGTACACCTCCCGGGAGGACTCAGTGGATGACACAGAAATTAGGGCAACAAAGAGGATCTCGGGGGGGGGGGTCAGGTTAAAATGGCAAGGACTATTCAGAAACAAGGGGAGAGGCACCACCCAGCCAAAGCCAGTCTCCAAGGTCAATTTAGTTAAAGTCTCTCATAGGGTTTCGTTTATTTTCTCTAGCTGTCTTGAGCCCTGGGGACAGTATATCCAATAACGTTTCCAATTAGTCCCCAATATCTGTCAATTTCTGACTTACCTTAGAAACAAAAACAGAACTATTGTCTAATTACCTTGGGCACTCTGAAACTCGGGAAAATTTCTTTTAACCCTGGCTGCTGTTTCCTGCTTACTAGGGGAAGTCTCAATCCATCTAGATTAAGTATCTATAAGTGCTAGAAGATATCCATAACCATACTTTCCTGCCTTAGCTTTTATAAAACCTCTATATACTCTAGGTTGTTCTCTTCTAGGTCTTTTGCCCTGTTTACTCTTCGCTGCATAAGCATTCACTTGCTGGCATACCTTACACTGTTCTATTAATCCCTTAAACGAGTTCATCTGTGCATTTGCCCTGGTGAGTCCTTGGCTTACTTTCTGGGGAGTATAGTTCTCCCTTCTTGTGTGCACCTTTCCTTGGTAATAGTTGGTCGGATGGCTAGCAATCTCAGTCCTTTTTTCCTTCAGCATATATTAAGTGAGGCTATCTCTTAATTTTGTCCCATTTCTCAGTGGGTGTCTCTTGCAGACCCACAACCAGTATTGCTCTGCTGGGCTATTGCCCACTGAGTCTTTTTCCTTTTGACATCCTGGGCAGAGAGTAATACTCACGGTTGTTGGCTTCATTAGGGCATCTAAGAGGTCCAAGATTTCCTGTTGGTTTCCTCTGATGTGAGCAGTCCTCTTGGCATATACACCTGTGGACGTGAGCTGTGGCAAAGGCATACCTGTTATCCATGTGGATGTTGATTTTCTTGCTGTCTCCAAGTTCCAAGGTCCTGGTAAGGGCAATTAGCTCCACTTTCTGCGTTGACATACCAGGGGGTAAAGATTCTTCTACCCAGATGCCATTTGTGCTGTTCACCATAGCAGCACCTGCTTGTCTCTGTCCTTCATGGAGAAAATTGCTCCTGTCTGTAGCAACTTTCAGCAGGGGTCAGTCTCTCTTTTTTGGGCCAGTTGCTGCACCCCATAGGACAGGAAGTATATCTGTCCTCCCCACCATTTTGGAGAGTATGCCTTGCTCCAACGGTTAGGAACACCCTGGGGTAACCTTAAATGAATGGGTTACCCATCCCATCCCTAGGTCCATTGTTCTTCGGGTAGTCAGTCCATGAACATATTTTGGTGCCAGTGACTTCTTGGACCCTAGATCTTTTCTTGGAAACAAGGCCATTGGGTTGGAAGACCGAGTGTTAAGCCCCTGTGTCCATCAAGAACTGAGTGGGTTTCTCTTTCCCTCTCAGTTATCCAGGGTTGGGGGAGGTGGTCAGAACACCCATCTCCCCTAGTCATTGTCTTTACCCAGGGATAACACCTTTGCCATTTGGGGGCACTTTTCCCAAGACCTGGGAGTTCCTGCTCCCAGCTTGTTAGGGCACACTCTGGCTCAGTGGCCTCTCCATATAGTATGCACATTGATTCTCTTCTGCCTTTTAGCCAGGATTTTCTGTAGCTTCCTTCTCTGTCATTTTTTCCTTTCTCCTCTGTCTCCCTGTCTCAGCAAACTATACTAAATCTCTCTATAGACTTTTCTAACAACCTGCACCACCAAATCTCTCTACAGACCTTCTAAATAACTGGCACCAAATCCCTCTACATACTTTCTCAGCAAACTAAAGTTCTTTTAGTCTGGGGTGTATAGCAAAATGCTTCTATGAGCTGCTCTAGAAAGGCTGCCAGTGACTCATCTGGTCCCTGCTTAACCTCACATACCTTCGTCAAATCTGTGGGCTGCCATGCCCTTGAGACCTGACAATGGAGTCTGGTGTTGGTCCTTCAGGTGCCTCTTACCTTTCATCTGAGGGGGTATTCTTTTCTGGCTTCCTGTATTACAAATAAAACAGTCTCAAAGAGATTAATCAGTCTCTTGGGAAATATGTCCTTAGTGAGAGAGTCACCGTGAATCAGGATAGGTGGTCTCAGATCTTCTGCTCCATTCTGTCGTCTTCTCTAAATATAAATTGAGAATACTATTATCATTTTGTAAATTATAAACTATAAGATAGGCCTAACATACAATCTCTGTCAAACAAACCTTTGTCATTTTTACTATCTTGAAAGACTATAAGAATTAACACCTGACTCATGTTTTGGCTATAAATTTTATATCACCTGAAAATCATTTCTGTAAGTCTAAATCAGCTTTCAAGATTAAAGAA
Source organism: Apodemus agrarius (assembly GCA_964023405.1). NCBI lineage: Eukaryota > Metazoa > Chordata > Mammalia > Rodentia > Muridae > Apodemus > Apodemus agrarius. Next base: position 58,910,714 of record OZ030012.1, on the reverse strand, counting down.
CTTGAGCTATGAGAATAACAGTTTTTATCCTCTTTCCCAGAGAAACAATAAAACCACAAAGCTTAACATCATATCTATTATAATAATTTAAACAGTTTAAAATAAATGAAATAAGCCACCTGAAACTCAGAATTCCTATATCTGCCACTTTAAGTGTCTTGTTAAAAATTATTTCCTCCACCAGGGGGCCTCAGAGCTCAAATATTTCCTCTCTTTTTTGTTTTAACATGGTGGGCTTGAGTCACGCGACCTGATCTTGGCGCCAAAGCCTTAACATGGCGGGCTTGAGTCATACGACCTGATCTTGGCACCACAGAGTCCAACATGGCGCACTTTTCAGTCTGTCTAAATTCTTAACAAAATTATCAGTCAGTCTAAATCCCTATGCGTCAGTCATCTAAGTCCGAGAACACAAGAATATGCAAAACACAGAGTAACAATCACCACATAGACTGCCTGACACTGCCACCATCAGGCGTCTAAATTCAAGAACCCAGAGCAAGGAAAATCAACATACAATCTGCCACTAGACAGGCCCAATTTCAGATACCGAATGTTCCTGCCCGTTGCAGGAACCGAATACAGAGAAGAGCCTTCTCCAGGGTCCTCTGGACCCCCGCGGTTTCGACTGCCAGTCGAACTCTCCACACCAAGACAGGCTCAGTAGATAAAAGCATACAAGACAGCAACGCACAAAACAGAAACCAACAGATTCAAGCCCTTGCGACCCATCCACATCTCCTACAAGCAGGCGAAAGAATCGGACGGCCACAGAGGGGGAAACTTCTACTTTTACAACAGATGTAGGTCCTTTTGACCGGCACCGGAGTCTACTAGGCATCCGTGGCAGACTTACATACATCCCAGAGCGTCCCCTGGGGTCTCGCAGCCTGTGGCCTGAGTGTGTCCCCTCCCACGGCCCCTGTGTCCTTATGGTTCACAGTGGCAGCTGCCCGGAGTGGGATTCCACATCCACTCCCTCTGTGCAATCCAAAACCAAGAAACACACATAGACTGCGGAGCTGCATTCAAACACTCAGAACAAACGGACATTAGCCGGCACACACACACTTCAGAGGGGGTCCCCTTACCTCCAAGTTCTTTCTCGAGTGTGTAGCGGTGTCTGCACTTCCCGGCCAGTGCACCAACTGTAAGGTCCGAAAGAAAAACGGAGGTACCCCAGCACCCCACGCCTCGGAAACCAGCACCCCAATCACTCACGAGAAACAGACCTGATGCAATTTGCAAGAGGAATTTTAATTTCCAGAGCTCTGGGGGTCACAGTCTCACCACACAGGGTAAAAGAAGTGAGCCGCGTGGGCCGAATGGGATGGGCTTTTTATAGGCTTATAACAGAACCCGCCTACCACAAGCTTCTAAGCCAATCAGTTCAAACCATCCGAACCTGCGCCCTCTGAGAACCTATCAGCCTCCCACAGAGGCCGGAAGCACTTGTTAAGTCATTTCCGCTTATGTGGCCGCCACGCACAGGGTCGCGCCCACCCTCCTCCACTGGCAATAGGGGGGAACTTGAGCGCCCCCAGGCAGGAGTTCCATAGCCCCCGCGGTGATTCTGCCAGCCCCCAGCCGTGCTTGTCCTTGCCATAGCCACTCCGCGGAGGGAGACGGGGAAAAGATGCCAGGGACACTCCCAGCCGGAGGCTTGCAGCCGGACTCTGGAGGAAAGAATGGGCCAAACCTCTGCTCCTTTGGGGTCACCCTAGACTCAGGCACGGGGGATTCCTAGCTTGCAACCTTATCATTTCAATATCAAGAAGTAACTTCTCTGTTGGAGAGAGGGCTCAGCCACTTTAAAGGCTACCCTCCCAACTTAATGTATAGGAAATGACTATATTCTACACATCCTGGAGGTGGCACCACTATCATCAAATATCATTCTTACCTTCCCCTTACATAGACCCTCAGTCCCTGTGATAGGGACTATTGGACGAGATGCTCACATCCCAATGGCTCGCTGCCATGCTGCTAATTATCATCCCGGTCCTTCTGGGCCTAAGAAGATATGGTTGTGTTTTCCAGCAGTTTGGTAAGCATGGGGCATCCCTGTAGCCACTAGAGATATTTGTGAAGTTATGGGTGACAAGTGTGTGGGCTCTGTGGAAGGATAAAAGGTGGGAGAGCTGAGCCACTCTATAATCTTAAACTGGGAAGGGTGGGATTTCCCAAGACCTTATGGTTCCCCTCACCCTCTCGACTTTGTAAGCATCAAGCACCTTGGTTTTCACTAAAACCTTGTAAACCCTTTCCTCAATACACACTTTGTGTGCTGAGAGACCTTCTGTCTTGTGTAGGCTCCAGCTGAGCTTTTTCTCTCCCATGGTTCCCTGCTTCTTAGCCCTAGCTCCAAATAACCCACTGCATGCTGGACTTTGGTACCAGGGCCTCCCACTGTGTCCTCCTCACAGTCCACAGGCTTTACCTTACTTTAAGCCTGAAGTCTTTCCAGTCCTGGAGAAGCATCCATGTGTGCCTCTGCTTAGTTAGGATCTGGCAGAGTGCCAACCCCCTTCCCACACATCTCTGGCTCTTGGCGCTTGGAAATTGTTTCTCTTTTCCTTTCAGTGATGCACTGTTCTGGCTGTCTGGCTGTACTTTTCTGCTTCTCATTTGGCAACAGTGTCTCACTAAATAACTCAAACTATCCTGAAACTCATGGTGTTCCTGCCTCCCAGGACTGTGCTTGTAGGTGTGTGCTACCAAACTCGGCCTTGCAGCTCACTTTCTACATATTTATTATTTATTGAATGGTCTAGAGGATACAGAAATACTGCAATATTCTGTGGTGGGGAAACTCACCACAGTCTTATTTAGCTAGGTATGGATAAGGTGGGATGGCCCTTTCTGTTTTGGGGAATTGGTTGTGTGACCCTTGACCCTCTCTAGAGTCTTTGCTGCCTGTAGCTGCACATTCAACCATCTAGACTGCCTAACCATTCCCACAGTGCTATAATCCAGTACCCTTCCCAACTGGATGCTCTGACACGGGTTTCTCCTAGTTCAGAATGGAGGAGGCCTTAGATAAAGTTCTACCATGGACCTCGAGGCCAGGCTGTCCCATATTGCTGGTATGACATTTTCATTTGGGTGGAGAGGAAATGCCAGCATTAGTGTTCTACTGAGTGTGGGTAGCTCAGCTGATCCCCTCTTTATGCCCTTACTCTCTGGGACCTAGAGAGGTCAGGTTTTTTTCCTTTGGCTGCCTCCTGGCTGAGAATCTGAGTCTGGGAGTTAAGCTGCCTGCCTGCATCTAGGTTTGGAGATCATAGTCCCTCCTGGCTTATGGATGCTTCTAGAGAGTTGCCCCTTCAACTCTTCTGAATCTCTGTTCTTACCCTGTTGCCTTCTGACTTGTCTTCCCTTCTAGAACAGTTTTTGGGCGAATCTCTTCATTGTTCTGGCTCCCTGCCTGTGGGTTTTATGGCAGGAAGATGATGGATGGCGTCCTGGGTATGACTGTTGTCTTTCTCCGTGTCTCAGTTTTGACCTGCTGTGTGGTCGGACATTGGAGCCAGCCATTGCTTCTTGGTTTGCCAGGCTCCGTTCCTCCTACTGCTGTTCCCAAGGAAGTTCTCTTGAGCCGTGTCCTCATCAGGTGGAGCTTGGTGGTCCTTGGAAAAGAGTGTGTCTTTTCATCAAGCTCCCAACGGTCTGTGTATATTTCGGAAGGGCTGCATGTGATGCCGTGACACTGCAGGTGCTGTCTGATATTCATGAGATAGATAGCAGAGCTACCCTACTGGGGACCTTTGAGGTGGCATTTTGAGGTGTAGAGATTCTGACATCTCTGTTCCCTTTCCAGGTGTCTATGATATTCAGGGCAGAAGTCTGTCCTTAAGAGACAAAAAATATGACACAGTAGAGTCAGAAAGCTGTATTCTGGCTCAGAAGATGGCATTCCTAAATGCTCAAGGAAGAAGAAGACAGTAATCCTGTCCTGGAGAAAACAGAGATAACCACCAGGGCATGGGTCACACGTTCCCTTCCCTCCTCCTTCTAGAACCAGCTCAAGTGGTGCCATCCTCAAGGTCCAATTGGGTTTCGTGGTCCAGTGCTTCAATATGGTCTGCTGGGTCCAGCAGGCTTCAGGCCCACAATGGCCTTCTCCTCATATTTTGCTCTCCGACATCCAGAACCACTTTTAGTGTGGTAGCCCCAGGGTCAGAGTGAATACTAGACCTGTGTCCAGGAGATGGGTTGGAGAGCTCCTAATATGTTTACTTTTTCAAATAAAAATAAATTTATTTAAAACTGGGCCAGAGTTAGAGACAGAATCATTCTTAGCCTCTCCCTGCCTTCTTTGTAGCTGTGTAACAACATCAGGTGCTCTATCTACCTCTGTGTTCAGCTCCAATGTATTGGTTTCTTTTCTTCCATAATATTTTTATTTGGGAATTTCACATCCAGAACCCAGTACTTCCTGGTCCACTCCCTCACACTTGGAACTTCCCCCCAACAAAAAGAAGAAAGTTCAATCTGTGTTGCCCATATACTCACTGGAGCATGGTCCATCTCCCAATGGCCAGCTCCTTAAGGAAAACAGTCCTTCCCCACCCACACCCTGGCCAGAAGCTATCAGTTTTGGAGAGCTATATTTCAGTATCCTTATCACAATTTTAAAAGGTTCTCTTTATGATTTTATGTCTAGGCAGTTACTTATCAGGGATGGGGATCAGAGTTGTCATAGAAACCTAATGTCCCTCTTCCTCAATTGAGTTTGCAGTCATCAATACTATGGAGAAGTAGCTTCCCTGCCCTTTAGAGTTAGCAGGAGCATGAGTCATGGACTTTCACATGGTTTCTGATGATAGCACGAAACATGACTTTAGCATGGTTTCTTGTGGCAGTACAGACCATAGACACCAATGTGGCCCTCTGCCTCTGTACAAGCCATAGACCATTTCATCCCTCAGTGGCAGCAGAGGAGAAGGACGTAAAGATGACCTCAAGCAGCAGTGCAGGCCACTCACATCAATATGGCCCTGTGTGCCAGCCCAGCCCCAGGATGTCAACATGACTTCCAGCTTCAGCACAGACCATGGGCAGCCACATGGCCGCCTGTGGTAACATGGGCCAGGCACATCAACACCGACCTTGGCTGCAGACATGGTCCTCAGCAGCAGCATAGGCCAAGACATCACCATGGCTTCAGGGTGGTAGCACAGGCCATTCACATCAATATGGTCCCTGGCAGCGAGCTCCTGAACCTTTAACTTGAAGGCATTTGTTGTAAAGGAGTCCCTTTCTTGGTTGGTACCAGCAGTCCTCAGTTCCAGGGCTAGTGACTTGATCTCTAATCAAGAACAAAACAATACAGTCTTTCACAAAGGTTGCCACAATGATAGCTTCCAGAAGTTCATTATTTAATCTGTTCTCAGGACAGGCCTTGACCTCAGCGAGTATCTGGGATACAAGGTGGAGTTCAGTAGAACATTCTTTTTCAAAGTCTTTAACTTGGGGCCTAGTTCCCTTATAAAGTACATGTATATAATGGTATATGGCTCATGTATACATTTTTCCCCAACCCCACCCCACCCATGCATCCCTGCTACTGATGTAGAAGTACAACTTGGGGCTGATGTGGACACCTTGGGTCTCCAGAGTAAAGTCAGCTACTTTACTAAGCCCCTTGACATAAGTCATCGTGGTGCGCTTGCTAATGGGTAGAATTTCTCTGGGAGATCATATAAACGTTCTAAGCTTGGAGGTGGCGGCGGCTGCACAACGCTGATTAGTGTAAAAACACTAAATTTAAAATGTAAATATTCTATGTTAAAACAAAATTCAGGAGCTTCCATCTCGTTACATCAAGACTTTCTATGCTTTTCAGCTGCTACCCTATCCTGTGCTTCTATACCCATACTTCCTAATTTTCTCCAGAATATCCTGCTGTCTGAACCAAGTCCTACGCCACCTCAAGATCTTGCTCTACTCTCTGTATCCTTCTACTCAGAATCTAAATAATTCTTATCTCCTTCAGGCCTTTACACAAACACCCTGTCTGGAGAGTCTTGAGTCATACTAATCCCTCTAAGACATTGTGGCCTCCAGTTCTTTCTGCATTTCATTTGTTCTGCCAAGAACACATCTCCACTCATTCTATGTTTGAATTGCTGATCTTACCTACTGCCTGCCTTCCTCACTGGCTGCCAGCTGCAAGAGGGCGAGAATTTTGTGTTTTGTCCTCGAGAGTATTTTGGGCTACAAGTGCTTTCCTTAAGTGTGTGTGGGATGACTGACAGATGGCATGGTGAGTGCAGTGAGTGAGACTGCACCCCCAGAGGAGCAGCTTGTATCCAGACATCTCCCTGGGGCCTCCTAGCCACTGCTGCTTTTCTTGAAGACACAGGAGGCTCTTGGGTCACTCAGGACCTCACTTTGATTTAGGTTCTGAATCACAGAACTGCTATCCAAGGTAGTGGCTTGGGTGGGTGAGTGGTGAGTACAGTTGACAGGGGCCTTGGGCAGGTTTCTAGGTCTCAGGCCAGCCTCAGCCATTCAGCAGTCAATAGACTTCAGTGTATATATAGCCTCAGTCTTCATTAGGGATGGGACTCTGTTTCTTAATTGGCCCGGGGGCAGTCCTCTGCCCCTGACTCTGTCCTCTAAACAGAGGTAGGAATGATGACTGAGGGAAGGCTAGCCAGGTATTCTGATTGGAGAAAGCATGGGGAAAAGGCAGAAGGTCTCACCTATAGCAGCAAGTCTGTGCAGCCTCAGTCTGAGAGACACAGCCATGGATGGTATCATTGGCCCTTACCTACCCTTGGATACCTGGAGGATGACTCTGGAGTCTGTAGGGAGGACTGTAGGCAACAGACATCTGAGAGAGATGCTCTTTAAATTCAGAATACAGTCCAGTCCTTGAAAATTTTACAAAATATACCTTGTTCAGGTTCCTCGTGACTTTTCAGATGGTTCTGTCAAGGGGACTTAGAAGCAGTGCTGTTCCCTATGCCTCTCTGAGCTCATCTGCTTGTTCTCTTTACATACAGCACAGAGTCCAGAGAGGGAATGGGAATGTAATTAGGGTCATACAACCAGTTAGCTGAAGGGCAAACCCTGCTTTTCCCTGAAGGCCAATATGTGCAAATATGGCAGTGTGACCATGTATTTGGCAGAACCTGGTACCAGGTAGCCCGATCAGTGCTTGACATTTTTGTCTTGTTCAATCCCAGTAGACCCAGTGAGTTATTAGTTCCATCTATCTTATCAGTGTGTACCACCAAATATTTATTGAGCCTCAGTTCTTTCATCTGTAGACCTAGGGAATGTGGGTATTCACAGCTGTTTCTTTAGGGTTGATTACTTCTATCACCCCCAACCTGTCCAGGGCCCTCCCTCTGCTTACCTGGTATATCTCAGCTGGTTGGAGCATAAAGAGTAGAACTTTGCAACCTGGGGATATCCCTTGTGGCCATGTGCCAAATATAATGCTTCACAGGTCAACAGTCTGGTAGGTGGTTCAGGTCCAGGCTGGAGGTGGAGGGACATCCAAGGCCAGGCAGGTATGATAGAGGCAGGTTCACAGGCTCTGTGGCAGATGGGGAGCTCCCTCGAGCTGACAGAGCATAGGGCCAATACCTGGTCCAAGACAACAGGAACATGCTGATATCTATATGTCTAAATTATATTAACATTTAGAAAATGCTTTTGTAAATAGAAAAAATCATTTAAATGCTCATTCATTTATGATATCTACCTGTTGGTCATTTTGGCAGTGACTTGAGATAAACGTTCCCGCTTATTTGAAAAAGTTTCAAATTTTGCACAAATATCACTTTTCTGGTTGGCAATTCAGATTTGTTTGAAGGAATGACATTGGGACATTGAGAGTCTGAAATAAGTAAATAAATGGGAAAAAAGATATGACAGCCTTTAAGCCAAAGAGCTCTTTAAGAGTGGGAGAGGCTGTGCTGGATGGTTTGGACGGACTGACTGACGCAGCAGCTTCCTCAGTCACCACTCCATCCCCTCACTCTTTGGCCAAGGAGGTGCTGAGGGTACAGAGTTCATTCAATCTTCCATTCGGTTCAGTAGTGCGGCCAACACACTGCACAACAGTGCGCATGCTGTGAGGCTCTGCTGCAACCAGCACACTCTCCAAAATGGACCTGAAGCCCAGATAGAGGTAAGTGTGTCCTGAGGATGCTCATGGTTTTTGCTTGCTTCTAATTAGTTCTGATAAATATGAGGATTTTTTTATACTTTTTAAAAAATTTTTCTATATTCTTTGTTTATATTCTGAAGGCTTTCCCCTTTCTCCGTTCCCTCCTCACCATATGTCCCATATGTCCTCTTCATGGGGATTTTTTTAAGGAAAATGTTTTGTAACAGGAAATAATTCAGTATAAGGTATTTAAAAATATTTCAGCTGTATTTCTATAAATATCTCCATTGGAACGTGAAGTGACTGGCTGGAATTTTAAATAGCAACTTGAGACAAATATATAACATATCAATACAACAAATATTTAGGTAATAGTTATAAATCCTGTTGGTCAATATGAGTAAATAAATATTGCTTTTCCTATGGTAAGAAAGTTGACCATGAAGAAGTAACAACAATCTTACAGAAGCAAAATGTTAGAGATAATTAGCAAGTTGGGATTTACAGTGCAGTGTACTGATGGTTTCAAGTTGAAATCACTCCTATAGATGAATCTAAGGTTCCTATGGATGAATCTGAGTGGATACAACTTCTCTCTGGAGTATTTCTGCATGTTCTCATAGTTGAATCAAAGTTGCTACTTAATTCATAGTATTCAGTATTGTGAAACCATAAACAAAACAGCTGGGATAATTTTATGGGACAGTTATCTGCATCTGCAAGTGCTTCATGAACAAGTATGTATGCATGCCTGTGACCAGAGATTTTGAGAAAAGTGCTCAATTTCCAATATTAATGTACTATAAGGAATAGTATTGTAAAGCCTTGCATATTAATAACAGGAGAAAGCCCTGATGAGAAATATTTTCAAGTGTGGCTCCTTGATTCTCTGAGTCAGCAGAAGTTGAGAAGAGGCTCCAAAATCCTAGCACCCTATCTCAGAGTCAGTTGTAACTGTTCAACATGAGGCCTGAAAAATGTCTTCTAATAGGTGTCCCTGACATCAGCCCATAAGCCCACTGTAGTTTGAAATCCACTGAGTGAATACTCAAGTAGAGTGCATCCAAGAGTGAAGAGCAGAGAATGCCCATTTGTGTATATTGCTAACAATAGGAAGTGAATAGATTATAATAGAGAGGGGAGGGGGAGGGGGAGGCAAAGGAGTGAGGGAAAGCAGGGATAGCCACTGAATTTGGTTCTTGGGCAGCCATTCCTGGAGGTAGTCCTATTTATCAGTCACCAGCTGGTCTGGGCTTCTCTGCAAGAGGACTAGCTGGAGAGGTTCCTGAGCCCGACTGGAGGGCTGGTCCAGCAGGATAGCACATGCAGAGGGTTGTACCATTCCTCTCTAAAGTTGCTTAAAGCTGACTACGCCAGCAGAATCTAATCAGGTTTCAAGCAGCCTGGCTCTCTGAGGCTGCAGGATGCTGCTGCTTGCGGCAGCTGCTTTTCTTAAATAGAGTAAAAGCCTGGCATCTCCAGCTCCATTTTGCATCTATGTCCTTTGCTGTGGGAAATTTTCTCCTGAAATCACCTCAGATTGCAGGACAGTAGGTCTGATGCATAAGCATCTTGTAACAAGCATCAAAAGCAGTGCTCAGACAATGACATTCTTACAGACAAACCCCTACCAGTGTTGGTTAGCTTATGTCAGCTTGACAGAAGCTAGTTATCTCAGAGGAGGGAACTTTAGCTGGGAAACTGCTTCTATAAGGGTTGTAGGCTGGCAAGTCTGTGGGGTATGTCTATAATTAGTGATTAATGGGAAAGGGCCTAGCCTATTGTGGGCAGTACCACCTCTGGGCTGATGGTCCCGAGTTCTGTAAGAAAGTAGGCTGAGCAGGCCATGAGGAGCAAGTCAGTAAGCCCTGTGTGTCTGTGGCTTCGGCATCTGCTCCTGCCCTCAGGTTCCTGCTCTGCTTACGTTCCTCCCTTGACTTCCCACTGTGATGGACTGTTGTCTGAAAGTGTAAGCAGAATGAACCCTTTCCTCACCTTGCTTTTGGTCATGGAGTTTCATCACAGCAATGGTTACCCTGAGACACCACCTGAATGATCTTGCAGGGATGATCAATCAGACCTGTGTCAGTGCCTTAGAAGACAGGGCTGACGTCATGCCTGAGTTCTTGAGATACCTTTATTCATTGAATCTTTCTCTGTGCTTTTTAATCATCTTTTTCTTCCCTTTCATTAAACATAGATTCTTTTCTCATACAATATAATCTGAATACATTTTCCTTCCTTCTACTCCTCCCAGTTCCTCCCCACCTTGTCTTCTGTCCAGATCTACTCCCCTTCTATCTCTCATTAGAAGAGGAGGCTTCTAAGAGATACCACCAACACAACATTACAAAAGAAAATATAGTAAGAAGACAAAAACCATCATATTGAAGCTGGACAAACCAAGGCAACAGCAAAATAAAAGTACCCCCAAGAGAAGGGACAAGAATCTGAGACCCACCTCTTTATACTTTCAGGAGTCCCATAAAAGTGCTAAACTGAAAGCTATAGAATATGTGCAGAGGACCTAGTGCAGACCTGTGCCGGTCCCAGGCTTGCCGCTTCAGTCTCTGTGAACTCATGAACTTTGCTCAGTTGTCTTAGAGGTCTTGTTCTCTTGGTGTCCTCCTTTTCCTTTCTGTTTCCCCTACTCCTGCCTCCTCTTCCTTGGGTTTCCCTGAGCTCTGCAGTGATTTGATGGAGACATCTTGTTCAGAGCTATGTGTTTCAAGGTCTCTCTCTCTCTCTCTCTCTCTCTCTCTCTCTCTCTCTCTCTCTCTCTCTCTCTCCTGTTTGGCTGTTGGTATCTGTATTTATTTGGTCCCATCTGCTTCATGAGGAAGCCTCTCTGATGATGGCTGACTAAGGCACTGATAATCATTGTTGCTGGCTCTTTGATCGCACTGTGAACCTCAAGATTGTGCTATTTACTGGAAAAAAGCTGTTTTTAGATGTGTGGCTCAGCCCTAACATACACCTTTAACCCAAGAGCTTTCTGTTTATTGTACACAGGATTAAATGAAGTCGATCATAGGCCAGGAGGTGGAGCAAGCAACCAGCTGACAGGGAGTGGACATAGGAAAAAAGCGTAGAGAGAGCAAGAGGAAGTCACGATAGAGAGACCCAAAGGAAGTGGAAGGGAGGGACATCGAGTTGTGCGGTGTATAAGATGGCATGATGAAGAACTGCCTTTTGGGATGTCAGCTGTGGAGCAAAGTCAGCTGGGTGCTTTCTCTGCCTCTCTGAGCTAGCAGGCTTTCACCTGGCTCACGAGTCTTTATTGGTAAACATCTAACGTTTCAGATTTTGTTAAAAACAACAAATCACTATCTTTTCTATTTGGTTTTGGGGAGAGTTGTTGACCGGTTTGTTGGGACCCACACACTGTATCCCATGGCTTTGGTTTCTGGTAATGCTACCACAGACACAAAGCCTTCACTATCTGGGCTTAACAATTCAAACTACTGCAGGTTGTGGGGATTTGCAGTAAAGAAATGCCTAGTGACTTTGGAAAGAATGGGCAGAAACCAAACTGCTCTAAGTCCAGACCTGAGGAGAAACTTAAGTAGTGGAGATATCTTGTAAATTGCAAAATGCAAACGGCAGACCATGAAAGGGAATGAAAACATGTTGAAGTGAGGGCTGGTGGGTGGGAGATTCTAAGTTGAAAGAGATTGAAGTTGTTAAAATGCTTATGGGAATAAGAGAAGATAATGAACCAGAGAAACAAGATCCTGACTGCCATCTGTGTTGCACCAATTCTTCCTGTTCCCACTTAGTTTATTACCAATAGTGCTTATCATATAACTTATTTTTATTATTTGTGTTTCCTCCGAGCTCAAGAACAAACATCTTTTTCCTCCAGGATTATTTTCGGGGTAGGATCTATTTTGTTCATTTGTTGACTTGAAGCAAGCTAGTAGAGCTAATGTGGCAGGTCCTTCACAACTCTTTGTCAAATAACTGAACGAATGGGTTTTCTAAGAAACCAAGAGGAGGGAGGATCTAGAAGGAGCCTCTTAATACAGTGTGCACCTGCTTCCATAGCTCTTACCCTCTTAAGAGCGAGGCAGACTTCAGTGACCCATTAGTTTCCCACCTGTGGTAAGAAGGGTGAACCAAGTTTAGAATCCGAGTCATCTGGACGAAAAGCAGCAGAGACTAGTACTCCCTTGATATTATACTGTGATGGGCATAGATTCCCTTCCATTTAGTTCAGAACTGTGATTTAAATATCGACACATATTCATCTTGCACTTATTGCTGTCTTTGAAGTAGCTTAAACCTATTTGTTAGGTTTTTGTCGTTGAATCTTTCCAAGCCTGGCACTTAACGTTTGAAACAAGCCTTTAGTTGGAGATTAAGCTCCGCTTGGCTAAATCCCAGGTGCTTTCGTGAAAGATCATCACACACATTTCTTGAGTGGATCTGCTAATCTGTGGACTGTGGTGATAAGACAGGCCGAAGGAAACCTGAATCCGAGAAAGGGACCAGTGTGGACAAAGCCGAGGTGGACCGTCAGTCCAAAAAAGAACAGCCCGGGAGAAGTCAACGTTCGTCAGCCCAGAGCAGACTTACCTTTACTTTCGGTTGGAGCGCCGGAATGAGCCTAGCTGCGCCTGCGCGAACGGTTGAGGACGGCCTAGGGGGCGTGGCTAGGCTTCGGCTGGCATCACGTGGTGCGCCGGCCATCCGCCCCGCCCGGTCCTCGGCGGCCGCCCCGCCCCACCCCGCCCCTTTCCCGCCGGGACGCTGGGAGCCGCCCCAAAGTACGCTAAGCCGCCCGGGTAAGTGTCCGCGAGGGGCGCGCGTCGCCTCGACCCGGACGGGCCCTGGAGGGGCGCGGGCAACCTGTGTTGTGGGGCTGAGGGGACAAGATGGCGGCGGAAACCCTTCCACCTCCTCCCTCACCTGGGCGTGTGACCGGGGGAGGGGAGCCTCGAGGTCGACTGAGGAGGCCGGGCCGGGGTGGGGAGGGCCGGGCTGGCCCCGGGGGCAGTGAGGGTCGTGGGACTGGGAGCTCAGGCCGGGCCGGGGTCGGGGTCGGGGCAGAAGGCTGTCTCTAGGGGGTAGTCGAGGCTTCTGGAATGTGCCTGCTGCGGGGTGCGGGGTCCTCAGGAGCTGCGGGCTTGCCTGCATTTGGCAGTTAATCACTTTCCGCATCTTTTTCCCCCAGGGCTTTACCACACTTTCCATGAACCCTGATTCAGGCTTTAGCTTTCTCAGGAAAGCAAGGAGGTGAACAATTTTTTTTTTCTTCCCATTTTACAAATGTTTAGTTGAGGCCTCAGGTGTGAAACGAAGACCTCTCTCACCTGAGAGCCTCCTACCTCAGTGTCCTTGCCTCTGTACTTTATTAGTGCCTTCCCTCTGCTCAGGTTTGCAGTCCCGCACAAGGAAGCAGGTTAGAGGCAGTAGCTGACTCCAGAGAGTTTTGGGCTTGTTAGAAGGCAGCCAGGAAATTGCTCCCCAAGCAGCACCTGCTGCTGTCCCAAAGGCTTCCTCTGAGGAGGTCCTGCTAGCCTGTGGGCTGCCTCCTCCAGCTGGTGGACTGTATTTCTCAAATGTGTCGCGTTATTGTCTGTGGAATAGTAATTCACTGCAATCATCTTCCCGAACAGAAAATGATTCTCTGTATATGTACCACAATTTACAGATTTATTTCAGCAGCGTCATATGGGAGAAGATTGAGATAGATGTTCTGGACATTTATAAATTAGGAAACCCGGGGGTCAAAGAGATCATTGCTTAGCCAGATCACTTGCTGGTGATGTGGTAGATTTCTGATTTAAGATGGATAAGCTAACCCACCCTGTCCTGTGTTGGTGCTTTGTATTGGTATTTTTTTGTTATAAGCATGACTTTCTGCAAAATGCTTCCAGATTGACTTACAACAAACACACCAAAATGACTTGAGAATGCCTATTGACCTCCAAATATCTTTAATACGAGAGCCATTTTAAAATGTTGGGAAATTATGTTGGTGGGGGAAAGTGTGGTGTGCCTTTTGTCCTTAGGTTTCCCTCATTTGGATACAATCCATGTCATAAAAATAGCAGAAAGAATGTTTCTCCAAAAAACTGCTTCTAGTTCATCATAAACCTTCAGAAATGCCCGTCCTTCCTCTTTCTTCATTCCCTTGAACTGCATTTGTAAAATTCTCTGTTATAGTCTTTTGGGCTGCTTTAACAAAGTATTTTAGACTGGAAAGTGTATAAAAATGGTGATTGATTTCTTACAGTTCTGCTGGGGAAGTCCAAGATGAAGTTGGTAGCTGATTCTGTGTTTGGTGATAACCTGCTTTCTGATTATAGATGACACCTTCTATACCCTCACATGAGGAGGATGGGGGTTGTTTTTTAACCTCTTTTAAAAGGGCATCAATCCCATTTATGAAGATCCTCACTCTTAATTACCTCCCAAAGTATTCACCTAATATCATTTTGGAAAGCTAGGATTTCAGCATGAATTTTGAGGAGACACAGCCATTGAGCACATAGCACTGTGATTAAATACCTGATGTGTTTATGTCAAAACCAGGGTTGCTATATAAATGTTTTATAAATAATTTTGGTGGCTGGGTTCCCAAGGTGTTACTGTTTTACACAGATTTTTTTTTTTCCTTTTCTTTTGTGCTCCATAGATCTTAAGAATCAGTGAGGATTGACTTGATAGGGAACCTTTATTAACGCCTTCATGAGTGCTATGTAGGAATGATTTAAAGATAAGGGGATGGAGTTCAAGCAGAAATCCTTTGTGAAGTACATGTAAATATTCTTGAATCACTAGAAATCGATGGTGTCTGGATTAGGGAGATTTCTCAGTAGGTAAAATGCAGTGTAAGCATAAGGACCTGAGTTCAGCTCCTCAGCACTCATGTGAAAGTCAGGCATTCGTAATCCCAGTGCTGGGAGGCAGAGGTAGAAGGATGTCTGGAGGCTCCCTGGCCAGCAAGGCTAGCTTAGTTCAGTGAGACCCTGTACCCCCATTTCCCTACCAAAAGGTAGAGGGACTGGAGAGATGGCTCAGTGGGTAAAGTGCTTGACCTGGGTTTGAGTCCCATAACCCACTTAAAAGCACTTACAGATGTATATCAGTATAAATCTGTAGCCCCAGTACTGGAGTGATGGTGGTTGTGGCAGAGACAGGTAGATCCCAGGGGTGGGGGTGGGGTAGGGGGGCGCTCGATGACCAGCCAGTCCAGATGAAATGGGAAGCTCCAGATTCAGTGAGAGATCTTGTCTTAAAAAAACCAAACCAAACCAAACAAGATTGAGGAAGATATCCAGTGTCCACCTCTGGCCTTCCCATTTGTACATCATGTACACATGTGTTATCCTTTCAACACATGCAAACAAAAAGTGATTGAAAAAGAAAATGAGTGAGTGAATAAACATCTCACATTAACTGTTGGCATCCACACACATGCATACCTACACATATATACATACTCCTACATACTGCTCTTATATGCTAGGCAATATAACAGACTTCCCTAATGGTACAATATGAATATTGTAGAATTGTCATTTCTGAAACTGTTGACATAAAAATTACAAATGGCTGGGACAGGAGAAATGGCCAAGAGGTCCAAGAGCACAATTTCCTTTTCCAGAGGACCCAGGTTCAATTCTCAGCAACCATGTGATGGTTCATCACCAGTTCTGGGGGCATCCAGCACCTCTTCTGGTCTCATGCGCTTTTAGTCTTCTCTAGACATGCAAGTCATGCATAGACACACTTGTCAGCAAACATCCATACACGAAGAATAAAATAAAAATTTAGCTTGATTAATAAATAAAATAAAAATCAGCTTGACTAATCATCTAGGAAGAGGGAATCTAAATTAAGAAAATAGAGAAGCCTATGGGGCATTTTCTTAGTTGGTGATTGACGTGAGATGGTCCAGCCCACTGTGGGTGGTGTCACCTTTGGGTAGGTGGGCCAAGGTAGTACAAAAAAGCAAGTGAGCCAGCCAGAAATAAGCCAGTAAGTAGCATTTGTGACCTCTGCTTCAGTTCCTGTGTCCAGTTGAGTCCTACCCTGATTTTCCCTCAGGATAGACTGTAAGCTTTAAGCTGAAATACACTCTCCCTCCCAATTTGCTGTCTTATTACAGCAATAGAAAGCAAACTCCGACAAATTTAGACAGATTGTGGTTCAGTGCTAGAGCTGCCCTTAAAAAAAATTTCCATCTCTTACATATTAAGGGTTTTATTAATGTTGCTAAGTAGTTCCCTTTTATTTGTATGTACTGGTTGGTATAGGAGACAGGTGGGTCTCCGCTGCCATTTCCTAGGAGCTGGCCAGTGTGTTTTTGAGACTGGGATTTTCCTGGGACATGGGCCTTGCTTACCTGGTTAGATAGATTGGCTGGGCAGCAAATCTCAGCAGTACCCCCTTGCTGCTTCCCTGGTCCTGGGATCACAATTGTAGGTAACCACACTTTTTTTTTTTTTAAATGGGTACTGAGAATTGAAATCACATGCTCATGCTTGTGTGGCAAGCACTTTACTGGTTGAGATAACTCCCCAGCTCCTGTTTCTGTTATGTTGAGTCAGGTCTTTGTAGCTCAGAGTGACCTTAATTTAAATAGTAGGTTCATCATATATTTTGAAGGCATGCAAAAGTGGAGAATGAACTGCTATATATCAGTCTTTGAGCAATTATACATGATTGATATTTTCCCATAAAAGCTACTCACCTGTACATTTTATTTGTAAAGATTTTGGTATATTGGCCTGCTTTTAAATACAGTGTAGCAACCAAGAGATAGTGTTGCTATTTTCACTGGGTCATGCCATATTGACAGGAAAAATACTTTTTGGTTGATGTATTTATTCATGGTGGTATATACTGAAGCAATTGAAAAACTCTTTAAACAATAAGGAATTATAAAGTTTCAGTATTACTCTTAAAGACACTCATTTTTGCTCTAATACACTTAAATTTGTACTAATCAAACTTGTGAAAAGTTATTGATAGCATTTGAATATATCTATAACAAGATTAAGTACAAAACTCAGGAAAATATTAAGACTTTAAAAAAAGTACCCACTCATCCCCTTACTACCCCAATTTTATGTTCTTTTTCTAATATTTTATTTATTTTTAATGGCTCACTGATGCCAATTTGTGCTGCCTATGACTCCTGGGTGTGGGGCCATCTACTGGGATGGGGTTGAGTTTTAAAGAAAACTGACTCTCCCTTCCCTTGAAGGCACTTAGTGATCATAGGTCCTCAGGAGTGGGAGCTCACGACACTTCCCATTCCGTGCTAGAATGTTGACTGGCTTTATGTTGTTCAGGTCACGAGCAGGCAACCACAGCTGCTGTGAGTGCTTGACTACAGTGCTCCCATCATGCCCAGAAGACACTGTTTTGCCCCAGTCCTCCCTGACTTCTAACCCAGCCAAATACTAATCTTTGGGTTTGCCATATGAGACATAGCACCCTAATAAAATTATCTAATGTGTGGTCTATTGTGTCTTGCTGCTTCTGTTCGGCACATTTTAAAGAATTGTTCATAAACAATTCTTTAACTACAGCATGTACTAGCACTTCGCTCCTTTTTATGAGTAATTAGAATTCCATTGTGTAGGTATCCCACATTTTATTTACATGTTGGACAATTCTTGGTCATCTATATGTTTATATTTTTAGTTGTTAGGACATTGCTGCTGTGGACTTTCTGTGTAAGTTTTGTGTGGTGTTGTGTTTTCATTCTATGTGAGTGAATATAAGAGTGAAATTGTTGGGTTATATGGTAATTATATGCTTAATTCACTGAGGAACTACTAAATGTGTGCTGTGGTAGGTCAGCTGTACAGATTACATTCCCACTGTGCTGTGGGGGAAGGTTCCAATTTCTCGGTTTCCTTTGACACTCTAGTCCTGTCTTTTTGACTGTAGATACTTGGGTGATATGCCATTGTGGTTTTGATTTGTTTTTCTAATGGCTAGTGATTTGAACATTTTCTCTTGTGCTTGTTAGTAATTTGACTAACTTTGCAGAAATGAGGACATGACCTACATAGTGTTACTATTTTAATTTGAAATGTGTTTCACACTTTTGCTCTCTTTGAATTATTTTTTAAAATTCATGTCATTAAAGGGATTGCTTCTCAGCGATCCTTGTAATCTTGAGATGCTCTGTTGAAGCATGTATTACCTACTTGTGTTTATTAGTGCATACATTACAGTAGTTTTCTTTTGGTGCAAAGAACTATCTTGGGTTTTCCTAGAAAAAAGAAAATTATGAATTTTTCTCTTGAGACAAAGTTTTGCTATGTAGCCCAGGCTGCCCTCTTAGAATTCTTCTGTCCCAGCATTGTGATTTCAGTTTGGAGATAGAGATAATAGTCTATTAAGTACCAAATTGAACATTAGTGTTAAAGGCACAGTGATAAGACTGGAATAAATTAGAAGATGGTAGGATTTAAGAGATTATGATTCCATTTGAGCCATTCTTACTCTGTTTTTGAAGGTGTATTTAAATTTAATAATTACAGGTCTTTTCGCAGGTGTTTGCAATTGTAGGATAGTTATTGTTCAGAAAATCAGGAAACTATTGGTAAACATTCCCTCATAATCTGTGTATTATACAGTTACCAGGTTTTGAGTGGTGGTTTTGTGTTCTTCACACAAAATTTCATTGCTTTTGAAAATAACCTAATGGAGTAAGTATTTTACTCTCATTGTCTAATTGTGAACTAGAAGTTAAAAGCAATTAGATAACTTTCCTAAAGGTTGTATAATTTGTACATGGCAGCCTTGGGATATGTGTGAGTCTGACTTTAGAGATCACATTCTTTTCACTATTTCCTGTGGCTGTCAGCTCTGTCTTTTAGCAGGTTCCACATTCTTCTCTCTTCCTTTACAGCTAAATTCATGGTCATAGTATTTTGCGTCTGCTTGCAAAGTGTGCACACACTAAAGCTGTCTTTATTGGGAAGGCTTGTAGAATTCACAGCTTCATAGACTAGTTCTGGAATTACTGAAAGAAGATATTTCTGCTTAATCAGTGAGCCAGACAGTGCTGTGTTCTTTCTCGCAGAGTCTTTTGAGTGCCTACTCTAAGGGACTCCAGTAGGGCAGAGGTCTTCAGCTGTTGATACTGACCCTCAGGGCCTTGACATATGAGAGTATTGGGAGAAAGAGTGCCTGGTTTTCTGTAATATTTCAGAAACTATTAGGACATCTTTGTGTCATGTGGTAGAAAATTTCACTCTAGCACACTATCATTTAGTTTTGTAAAGATATTATTTTATATTGTGGAAGGGAAAAAGTCCTGAGGGAATAATAACTTATCTAAAATTACATAATTATGATAATAGTAAATAGTTAAATTGGAACTCAGTCCCACAGTGTATACTCTTCCCTAATATATGTGTTCATTTCTGAATATATGTATCTCCATATATAGTTTCCTGATAGATTTGTAATTTTTCTAATTATGGCCTTTAAAAATATTGAGGTATAATTCACCTAAGAAAAATGTATCCACTCTAAGTGAATAGTTCATTAAACAGTGACAAATTTACAATAACTGTGAGCAACTACTCCATTCGTAAAACATGTTTTCCTCTGTAATTTTTATTTTATGAGTATGTGTGTTTTGCCTGCATTTATGTCTGTACAACATATACATTCATTCAGTGCCTACAGAAACCAGAGGAGGGCACTGGGTTCTCTTGGAACTTGAGTTATAAATGGTTTCAAGCTTTTATGTGGGTACTGACAATTGAACCTGGGTCCTCTGGAAGAGTAAAGAGTGCTTGTAACCATTGAGCCATCTCCCCAGCCCATTTGTTGAATATTTCTATCCTTCAGGAGTTTGTGTCCCATCCAATCCCTCCAACCAGTTTACCTATTTATTTATTTAAATCATTTTAGTTGTTTACTTTTTTTTTTTTTTTTTTTTTTTTTTGGCTTCTTTGAGACAGGGTTTCTCTGTCCTGGAACTCACTTTATAGACTAGGCTGGCTTCAAACTCAGAAATCCGCCTGCCTCTGCCTCTCAAGTGCTGGGATCAAAGGTGTGCACCACTACTGCCAGGCTCTGTTGTTTACATTTCAGATGATATCTGCCTTCCCAGTTACCCCTCTAAAGCCCCCCATCCCATCTTCCCTCTCCCCCTTCCTCTTTGCCTTCATGAGGGAGGGTGCTTCTCCACCCAATCACCCACTCCTGGCTTATCAGTCTAGCATCCTCCTATGCTGGGGCATCAAACCTCCACAGGACCAAGAGCCTCCCCTCCCATTGATGTCAGATAAGGCCATTCTTTGGTACATTTGTATATGGAGTCATGGATCCCTCCATGTATACTTTTAGGTTGGTGGTTTAGTCTCTGGGAGCTCTGGGTGGTCCGGTTAGTTGACATTGTTCTTCCAGTGAGGTTGCAATCCCCTTCATCTCATTCAATCCTTCCCCTTGCTCTTCCATTGGAGTTCCTGAGCCCACTCTCATGGTTGGCTGTGAGTATCTGCATCTGTATTGGTCAGATGCTGGTAGAACCTCTCAGGGAACAGCCATACCAGGTTCCTGTCAGCAAGTGCTTCTTAGCATCAGCAATAGTGTGAGGGTTTGGTGTCTGCAGATGGGATGGATCCCTAGGTGGGGTGGTCTCAAGATGGTCTTTCCTTCTGTCTCTGTTCCATTTTTTGTCCCTGTCTTTCCTTTGGACAGGAACATTTTTGGGTTAATAATTTTGAAATGGGTGGGTGGCCCCATCTTTCAACTGGGCACATGTCTATCTACTGGGATAGATCTTTACCAACTCTACATCCGATAGAGGGCTAATATCCAAAGTATACAAAGAACTCAAGAAGTTAGTCTCCAGAGAACCAAGTAACCCTATTAAAAATGGGGTACAGAGCTAAACAAAGAATTCTCAACTGAGGAATTTTGAATGGCTGAGAAGCCTTTAAAGAAATGTTCAACATTCTTAGTCATCAGGAAAACGAAAATCAAAATGACCCTGAGATTCCACCTCACACTAGTCAGAATGGTTAAGATCAAAAATGCAGGTGACAGCACATGCTCGTGACTATGTGGAGAAAGAAGAACACTCTTCCATTGTTGGTGGGACTGAAAGCTGGTAAAACCACTTTGGAAATCAATCTGGTGGTACCTCAGAAAATTGCAAATATTTCTACCTGAAGACCCACTACTACCTATACCACTTCTGGGCATATACCCAAATGATTCTCCAATATATAACAAGGACACATGCTCTGGGTATATACCCAAAAGATGCTCCAATATATAACAAGGACATATGTTCCACTATGTTTATAACAGCCTTATTTATAATAGTCACTTTCTTTTTAAAGCTAAGTTTACTTTTGCCCAATATGTAGCTTTATATAAATGGAATCATTGTCTATTCTCTTGTTTGTCATTTCTTTCTGTGGGAGTACTATCTTGTATTCCTCTGTTATGTGTATAAGTAGTTCTTTCCTTTCTGTTGGTGAGTAGTATTCTGTTACATCGATATACTACAATTTGTTTATTATTCTGTTGATGGATATTTGATTTGTTTCCAGTTTGGAGCTATTGTACATAAAACTGCTTTGAATACTTGTTCATAGACTTGTGTGAAAATACTGTTTTTTTTGGGGGGGGGATGGGTAATTATATAACCGTCATTTTTATATATGAGAATACTGCTACAGAGGTTAATGGCTTTTAAAATGTTTCTTTTTAATATCCTCATATGCATGTGTTTTGATAAAATCCACTCTTCATTTTCTCCACTCCAATTCTTTCCCTGTTCTCCCATCCACTTGCCTTCCAACTACATATGATCTCTCTTTAAAGATATCCATGGAGTCCATTTAGCACTGCCTGTTTGTACATATGTGTGACTTTATCTGCTGGAGCATGGTTAGTCTATCAGGGTCTGCATCTCAGAAGAAAACTGACTTTCTCTTCAGCAGCCACCATTTGCCAAATAGCTCCTCAGACAGGGGTGGGACTCATGAGCCCCTCCCACTTTGATGTTGTGATTTTGGCTGGCTTGATCTTGTGCATTGATATGTGGTCCCAGCTTCTGTGAGTTGTTTTGTGTGTGTGTGTGTGTGTGTGTGTGTGTGTGTGTGTGTTGCTTGCTTAATATGTATAAGGCCTTAGGTTTGATTCCCCAGAACTGTAGAAACAATAAAAAACACAAACCCCACAATTCACCTTCATGAAGATGACTTTGAACTGTGTTTGAAGTATTGGTGGCTTTAAAATCTTTTCTTTGACATTTGTGTGCATATGTGCTCACACTTGAGGAGCTCAGAGAATAAGTTGCCAGAGTTGATTCTCTCTTCACCATATGGATTCTAGGACTACGGCTCTGGTCTTCAGACTTGGCAACAAGTGCCAAGGGAAGTGTGCTACCATAGTGGGTTGGGTTATCCCGCAGCACATAAGTCACAATTCTGCACAGATGTGTCTGCAGTCCATCCCAGTGTAGACAATCCCTCATTGAAACTGTCTTCCTAGTGATTCTAGATTGACAATTCAAGATGAAAATTAAAGCTAACCATCACAGAATATCTAAAATCTAAACTCTTTAGAAGTTTTCAAGTATTACTATTAACCATAGTGTCTAGTCTGTACAATAAACCTCTATAATTTTGTGTCATTTAATCTGTATCGTCCTACTTCTTGCCCCAGTCTCCTAGTTCCTAGCTATTACCATTCTTCTCTCTGCTTCTAAGAGATCAGTTATTTTAAATTTTACAAATAAGATCACACAATATTTATTTTTATGTGATTGGCTTTTTTTTCTTAGCATAATATCCCTTCAGATTCACCTGTGTTGTTGAAAATGACAAGATTTTCTTGTTTAGAGGTTGATTAGTATAGCATACCCTCTCACAAATAGCACATTTTCCTTATGTAATCATTCATTAACAGACACTTAGGTTGATTATTTTGGATATTGTGATTAATGCTGAAAATAGTATGTAATGCAACTATAACTTTGATATTATTTTATTTCTTTTAGATATTTACCAGGAGTGGTGGTTGTTGAATCATACAGTAATTTTGAAAAATATTTTAAGAAATCTTCATACTTATTACGTGTTGGAAAATCTTCTGGGTATATGCCCAGGAGTGGTATAGCTGGGTCCTCCAGTAGTACTATGTCCCTCATAGCAGCCTTATTTGTAATAGTCAGGAGCTGGAAAGAACCCAGATGTTCCTCAACAGAGGAATGGATACAGAAAATGTGGTCCATTTACACAATGGAATACTACTCAGCTATTTAAAACAATGAACTCCTGAAATTCTTAGGCAAATGGTTGGAACTAGAAAATATCATCCTGTGTGAGGCAACCCAATCATAAGAGAACATACCCACTGATAACGTGGATATTAGCCCGAAAGCTCCTAATACCCAAGATACAATTCACAGACCACATGAAGCTCAAGAAGAAGGAAGACCAGAGTATGGATACTTTGGTCCTTCTTCGAAGGGGAAACAAAATACCCATGGGAGGAGATACAGTGACAAAGTGTGGAGCAGAGACTTAAGGAAAGACCATTTAGAGACTGCCCCACCTGGGGCTCCATCCCATATACAGTCACTAAGCCCATACACTATTGTGGGTGCCAACAAGTGCTTGCTGACAGGAGCCTGATATAGCTGTCTCCTGAGAGGCTCTCCCAGTACCTGACAAATACAGAGGTGGATGCTCTCAGCCAACCATTGGACTGAGCACAGGGTCCCCAATGGAGGAGTTAGAGAAAGGACTGAAGGAGTTGAAGGAGCTTGCAGCCCCATAGGAACAACAGTACGAACCAACTGGTACTCCCAGAGCTCCCAGGGACTAAACCACCAACTAAAGAGTACACAAGGAGGGACCCCTGCCTCCAGCTGCATATGTAGCAAAGGATGGCCTTGTTGGACATCAAAGGGAGGAGAGACCCTTGGTCCTGAGAAGGCTTGATGCGCCAGTGTAGGGGAATGCCAGGACAGGGAAGCGGGAGTGGGTGGGTTGGTGACTAGGGGGAAGAGATAGGGGGTTTTCGGAGGGGAAACAAGGAAAGGGGATAACATTTGAAATATAAAGAAAATATCTAGTAAAAAAAAAAAAAGGAATCTCTGTACTGCTTTCCATAAAGGCTGTGCTGATTTTATGTTCCAAATAATGGTGT
Source organism: Apodemus agrarius (assembly GCA_964023405.1). Lineage (NCBI taxonomy): Eukaryota > Metazoa > Chordata > Mammalia > Rodentia > Muridae > Apodemus > Apodemus agrarius. The sequence goes on along the minus strand of OZ030012.1, from coordinate 58,886,431 downwards.
AAATCACTTCATTTTTTTCCTAGAGTCTTTGAGATAAATACCATTTGATGCTGGAGTATAATTTTCTTGATGTATTGTTTGGGTTCAGTAGTCCTTAGAGTTCTTGCGTCTATATTCATCAGGTGTATTGGCTTGTAGTCTTCTCTTCATCTTTCCCTTCCTCTGCCTATGTTTGGTTTTGGCATCAGTGTAATATTAGTAATATAGACTGATGTTGGAATGGTTCTCTTCCAGATTTTTAGAATAATTTGATAATTCATAGCAGTTATCTTTAAAGTTTGGTAAGATTCAGCAGTTAAATCATTTGGTCCTGGACTTTTCTTTGTTGGGAGTCTTATTACTTGTCAATGATCTGTTCAGGTTTTCTGAGCCCCCCCACCCCTGCCGCCCCCATGAGACAGGGTTTCTCTGTGTAGCTCTGGCTGTCCTGGAACTCACTCTGTTGACCAGGCTGGCCTCGAACTCAGAAATCCGCCTGCCTCTGCCTCCCAAGTGCTGGGATTACAGGCATGCGCCACCACACCTGGCTTTCTGAATTCTTATGATTATATTCTGCCAGGTTTTAAGTATCCGTTAATTTGTTCACTCTTATAGTTGTTTTAGGCTATTCATAGTACTGCCCAGTGATCTTTTGTATTTACTGTGAGATCTGTTGTAGTGTATTTCTACCTCTCTAAGAAAAGTTCATTGCTCTTACCTGATAAGCCATTGCTTCAGACCCTGAAACTTTTCTCAATTAATTTAGTCATATCTAGATAGATTTTGGTATAATATTAAAAATTTATGTATAGCTTCTCTCTCTCTCTCTCTCTCTCTCTCTCTCTCTCTCTCTCTTTTGTCAACTAGACATAAGCCTAGATATATCTGGCTAGAGCAGTGGTTCTTAGCCTGTGGGTAATGGCACCTTTGGCAAACCTCTGCCACCAAAAATACTTACATTACAATTCATAATGGCAAAATTATAATTATGAAGTAGCAATGAAAATTATTTTATGGTGGGGAGTCACCACAATATGAGAAACTGTATTAAAGGGTTGCACCATTAGGAGAGTTGAGAACCACTGGGATAGAGGAAACTCAGTTGAGAAAATACCTTCATCAGGTTGCCTGATGGCAAGTCTGTGGGGTATTCCGTCCGTCCATCCATCCATCCATCCATCCATCCATCTATCTAAACAATCTAACATTATTCACTTTACACCCAGATTGCAATCTCCTTCCCTGTTCCGCCCAGTTCTACTCTCACAACCCTCTTCCTCCCATACTTCCTATGGGTGCCAATCTCCCCTGGTACCTCAAGTAACAGCATGACTAGGGGCATCCTCTCCCACTGAGGCTAGACAAGGCAGCCCAGCTAGGGGAAAGGGATCCAAAGGCAGGTAACAGAGACAACCCCCTCTCCAATTGTTAGGGAACCCACATGAAGTATTTTCTTGATTAATGGTTGATGAAAGAGGAGGGCACAGTCCACTGTGAGGTCGTGCTATCCCTGAGGTGGTCCTAGGTGGCATAAGAAAACAAATTGAGCAAGCCATGGGAAGCCAGTAATCAATGTTCTTCTATGGCTTCTGCTTCAGGTTTTGTTTCCAGTTTCCTGCCAAGTTGCTTAGTCTAATCAGAGAATTTTCTCTTTCTTTTGACTTTTAAATTGATCTTACCTGTTTTCTGGACTTGTTAAAAATTAAGTTCTATTTTGATATTTACTTTCCTTTTTGCTGCTGCTGCCTCCGCCTCCGCCTCCGCCTCCGCCTCTGGCTCTTCTTTCCCCTCTCCCTCTCCCTCTCTGTCTCCCTCTCAACCTTTCCTTCTTTTTAAACTAGCCACTCATTGTTTTAAAATTTCCTTTTAGAAATGCTTTTGTCATGTTCATATGTGTTTACTGCTCTAGAGATTGTGGGACTTGGGAGAATGGAGCTGAAGGTGAGGGGAACTAAAGTTGTATACAATAGTCAACTTTATTCAGAGCATCAGACAGTTATACTCTGGGTTAAGAGGAGTTGCATGAGTACACATGCACACGCGAGTAAAGTGTACAACCACAGGGCAAGCTGCGTGTGGAGGGCAAGTTGCACAAGGCAAAAACATGATTTTCCATAGAGGCATATAAACAACAATAGCCAATTGTAATGAGTAATCTTAAGTAAACCCACTCCTATCTGCTATACCTGAAAGTGGCACAAAAGCATATTTAAGAATGATTTCGTGTTTTTGAAGAAACTGGGTCACAAGACTCTTCCTGCAGTTTTCTAGCAAGCACTCAGAATTATCACATGACTCCATTCCGGGACTGTGTTCTTATACATATGCTTTGCTCTTTATGTTTCCATTTTAGTTTATCCCACAGTATTATTTCTCCTTTGATTTCTTTATCCTATATGTTATTGGGGGATATGTTGTTGGGGAATATGTTGCTCAGCTTTCACATATTTTTAAATTTAAAAATTTTCTCATCATTGACTTTTTTGGTAATAGTTTCATACCATCTATGGTCAGAAATAAATTATTACTACTTAAAACCTTGAATTTAGTATCATTTGTTTTGTGGTTTAGCATATAATCCAGCCTAGAAAATGTTTCATTTGTGATTAAAAATAGTGTGTACTCTGCTGTTGAGTATAATATTCTAAATATGTTTGATAGGTTCATTTGATCTGTAGTATTTTTTACTTAATGGTTGTATGCCCAGATGATCTATCCTTTTTTTTTTTTTGGCAAGAACTTTTTTATTAATTATTTTTATATACTTTATTCCCCACCCTGCCAACCCCTGTTCAGCCTCTGACTGTTCCACATCCCATACTTCCTCCCCTCCCTCTGTCTCCACGTGGATGTCCCTACCCCCCACCCCACCTGACCTCTAAACTCCCTGGGGCCTCAAGTCTCTTGAGGGTTAGGTGCATCATCTCTGGATGAACACAGACCTGGCAGTCCTCTATTGTATGTGTGCTAGGGGCCTCATATCAGCTGGTGTTTGGTGGTCCAATGTTTGAGAGAGCCCCAGGGGTCCAGATTAATTGAGACTGCTGGTCCTTCTACAGGGTTGCCCTCAGCTTCATTTAGCCTTCCCTAATTTAATAGCAGGGGTCGGCTGCTTCTGTCTATTGGTTGGATGCAAATATCTGCATCTGACTCTTTCAGCTGCTTGTTGGGTCTTCTGGAGTATACCAGTACCATGCAGTTTTTATCACTGTTGCTCTGTAGTAAAGTTTGAGGTCAGGGATAGTGATTCCCCCACCATTCTTTTATTGTTAAGAATTGTTTTCACTATTCTGGGTTTTTTTGCCTTTCCAGATGAATTTGAGAATTGCTCTTTCCATTGTCTTTGAGAATTGTGTTGGGATTTTGATGGGGATTGCATTGAACCTATAGATTGCCTTTGGTAGGATGGCCATTTTTACTATGTTAATTCTGCCAATCCATGAGCATGGAGTATTTGATCATGATTTGATTTTTTATAAAATTGATTTAGCAATTCTTATCTTTTGATTAGGGAATGTAATCCATTTACAGTTAATGATAGAGAGGCTCTTACTACTATAATTATGTTTTGATTTGTAGTTTTTTTTACTTTCAGATTCTCTCTTGATATTTTCCTTTGTGATTTTATTTTTTTTAAAGTAATGATAGGTTTTGATTTTTTTTGTTCCTATTGTATATCTATTATAGGTTTTTCTTTGCAGTTACTATAGGCTTACACAAAACATCTTGTAGTTATAGTGTGTTCTAAAAGTTTATAGCGTTGCTACAAATTTAACTTCAATTTGCTTATGCCTCTAATTTCAGCACTCAGGGAGCCAAGGCAGGAGGATTGCATATTAGAGGCTAGCTTTGGTAAAATAGCAGGACCTTTCAAGACAGCAAAAAGCATCCAGGCTTGGTGCAGCATGTTTTTAATCTCATCAGTTGGGAGACAGAGAAGTTGAATCTCTGTGAGTTCTAGGTCAGCTTGGCCTAGAGAGACCCTGTCTCAACTCCCTCCCCCATCCCCCAAATCCCACAAACACAAAACTAAAATTGTATTAGCACTTAGTAATGATGTCGCAAATTACATCTTCCATATATTGTATATCTCTTAATAAATTGTTGGAGTTGGTAGGTTTGTTTGTTTGTTTGTTTGTTTGTTTTTTTATTTTTTTGAGACAAAGTTCACTCTATTGTCAAAACTGGTACTGAACTGCTGGTCTCAAGTGATCCTTCTTTCTTAGTCTCCTGAGGATCTAGAATTACATGTGCCACTCACTCAGCTTCAGGGTTTTGTAATGTTTGTTTGTGTTTTAACTTTGTTAGAGTTTAATGTTATTTTATACCATCACTATAGTTGTTTTATTTTTTATGTGGTTATCACCCTTTTATTTCTTATGGGCTAATCTGGTGGTGATGAATTTCCACAGGCCGTACTTGTTTGGCAGGATTGCAATTTTAAATAGGGCTCATTAAGAAAGTTACAATTGGCAAAGACAGAGAGGGGTCCTAGCATAAGTCTCTGAGGCTCATGTCCTAAGAAACATAAAGAGGTTGTGTGGCTGGCATGGAATGGAGACTGGGAAGGAGCTGTGAAGACTGGGAGAAAACTGGGATGGGGTTGGTGACTGTGAGGACCTTGTTTCACTGAGTGAGATGGAGTGGAGTTGAGGTTTGTGAACATGGTCAATACACTAAAAAATACAGCAATGTACCCATGCCTAAATCATGTGCTGTGTCATACACATACTTAAAACTCATGTCTAATGTTTTCACAGAGCTGTGTTTCTATACCACCGTGGATTTTGGGACATTGTGACCACCCTGAAAGATAACCTGTTTTCATTTAAGGTAAATTCCATTTTCTCTCTATTCCTCTACCTTTTAAATACATGAATTTAATTATTCTGGGCAATTCATATATATAAAATATATATATGTGTATATATATATAAAAATCTTTTATAACTTTTTCAAAATGTATAATATTTTCAAAGTTCTTCTGTGCTGAAACATGGGAACTTAATTCCCCTTTACAGCTAAATAATTTATTATATTGTTTGGTTATATCACATTGTGTTTAATATTTAGCTGATAGGTATGTATGCCATTTTGATTATTGACTAATAATGCTATATGAGTGTACTGGCTGGTTTTGTGTCAACTTGACACAGGCTGGAGTTATCATAGGAAAAGGAGCTTCAGTTGGGGAAGTGCCTCCATGAGATCCAGCTGTGGGGCATTTTCTCAATTAGTGATCAAGTGGGGGAGGGCCCCTTGTGGGTGGTACCATCTCTGGGCTGGTATTCTTGGGTTCTATAAGAGAGCAGGCTGAGCAAGCCAGGGAAAGCAAGCCAGTAAGGAACATCCCTCCATGGCCTCTGCATCAGCTCCTGCTTCCTGACCTGCTTGAGTTCCAGTCCTAACTTCCTTTGGTAATGAACAGCTGTGTGGAAGTGTAAGCTGAATAAACCCTTTCCTCCCCAACTTGCTTCTTGGTCATGATGTTTGTGCAGGAAAAGAAACCCTGACTAAGACAATGAGTATTTGTGTTTAAGTTTGTGTGTGTGTGTGTGTGTGTGTGTGTGTGTGCGCGCGCGCCCGAGAGAGAGAGAGAGAGAGAGAGAGAGAGAGAGAGAGAGAGAGAGCGAGCACACGCATGTTTGCATTTGAGGTGCTGCGTTAAAAGTATATTTGTCATATTGCAGGTACCTGAGTTCAGGGTCTGTGTGAATACTTACATAAAAGGTGATTAAAATATCCAGATAAAAGTTCAATTTATTGATTTTTTTTTTTTTTTTGGTTTTTTTGAGACAGGGTTTCTCTGTGTAGCCCTGGTTATCCTGGAACTCACTCTGTAGACCAGGCTGGCCTCGAACTCAGAAATCTGCCCGCCTCTGCCTCCCAAGTGCGTGGTGTGCCACCACGCCCGGCTTATTGAAGTTTTTTTAAAAGATTTATTTTTATTTTATATTAATGAGTTTGACTACATGTTTCCATATGTACCATGAGTGTGCCTGGTGTTGATGGAAGTCAGAAGAGAGAGTTTGAGTTTCTGGATTTGAAATTATGAATGGACATGAACCTGTGTCCTCTGGAAGAGCTTCAAGTTCCCGTAACAATTAAACTATCTCTCCAGCCTGCATTTAATGGAAATTCTTAAGGAGAGGGTACACATTATTTTCTTTATTAAGATGAGTCAACATTATTTAAAAATGAAATAGAATAGAGAAGGCAAGAATGGATAACTTACAATAGGGATAAATATTCATGACCTTTTTCTTTTAGTTAAACATTATGAATTGGGTCAAGATATAAAATGTGTGGCTAGAGAACAGCTCAGCTGTGAAGAATAGCTGTTGCTCCAGGTTTGGTTCCTAGTTGCTTCAGGGTGGCTTATAAGCTCCTGTAATTCTAGTCTCAGGGGAGTATAAAACCTTCTTCTGGCCTTTACAGCACATATGCTTTGCACATATTACATACATCAGGCACACTCTTATACACATTAAATAAAAAGTAAACTTTCAACCAAGCATATAAAATGTCTGTGTGTTTTGTGTTTAGAGTTATAATAAAAAGAAGCCTGATGCCTCTGGATTAGAATATGCTATGCTTGTCCTGTAATTAGCATTGTTTCTTTTCCATTTTGTTTTCATATATTGGAGTATTAAGGTACGATTCAGTGTGGAATATATAAAGCCTGTTGTATCTTATATATCCTAACAGATAATAAAATGTGGTTTTATTCATTTTTTTGTATTTAATGTCGTGAGGAACTTGGAAGATTAGAGATTTTTACCTTTAATGATTATGATTTGATAATAAAGCTATTTCTAAGTGTGTGTGTATATATACATATATATGTGTGTGTATATGCATATATATATAATTTTTTTAAATTGTAGGAATTATAACCCATGGGATTATGTGGTAAATGATCTTGTTGTGGAAGAGAATTAAAGAAAGATGGTAAGTACATATATTTTTAATCATATTTATTTATTTGTTTGTTTATCTGTGTCCATATGTGTCATAGTGTGTTTGTGGGGAGTGTACAGGAGTTGATTCTCTCCTCTCATCACATGGGTTCTGGGGATCGAATGGGTCATTGGGCTTGGCAGCAAGTGCTTTTACCCACTGAGCTGTCTCACTAGCCACTATGATGGAGCTGTTTTAAAATCCAACTTTAGGTTTTCTCTTGCTTGTTTGCTTATCTTTTCCTACTCCCTGCCATCTGTCTGTCACTTTTAGCTTCAGTCTCACTGCTGTTTCAGGCACTGCTGCTGCCTTCGTCTGGGCTGACACCTGAGGGATGTGGGGTCGGAAAACAGGTGAAGGCTTTCTTCTTGGGCTGGTTTAATCCAGGATGGCCACTGATGTAGGGGTCCTAAGAACGGAAGCAAACATGTTCTCATCCCTTACACTTTCACCACCCAGTATTTTCAGGCACTTCTATGCGCCTTAAACTATTCAAATGGAGGGCTTAGGAAGAAGTAATGCAGTCTTGCCTAAGTCCCTCCTTTGGTAGACTTGACAATAGGAGTAAGTCTCAGAAGTATGTAGACTGTGATCAGTGATGATGTTTGCTTTTATTTGAAACATATATATATTTGAACAAGCCTTTGTAAAATCTCCATGTAGCACTAGGTGGCACACTTTAACTTTGAGTAAAAATTTTATTGGTCTGAGCCTGAGTAAGAATGCTGTTGAAATAGACAGCTGTAAGGTATTGATGTATCTGAGACTCACTGACTGCATTTCAAACCTCGGTGCTTATAGTAAGATGATTAAAAGATTTATGTTACTGACATGTTTATAAGAATTAAGTTGTTAGAAATTATCAGATTTTGAGATTTCACTGAAAGGAAGCCATTCAACATGTTATAGAAAACATCTGTAATATAAACTGAAAAGTGTTCCAGGCAAATACAAGATGAATAGTAATATTTTTACATGTTAAATATTAGAATAAAGAATAAAAACAAAGTTTCAAGTTGGTGGCTTTTTCTCTGACTATGTCTTTCTGTATTAGGAATAAAAGAACTAAGTAGGTAATACTGATTTCATAGGAGAAAGGAGCATTCACTGAAGTTTCAAGTTTAGTATTACTGGAGTCTTGGGACTGTGAGGTCATCTGCTTTGGTTCTTGGAAGCTCATTACTTTATGAGTTAGAATATGATGTAGGAAAAATGAACTTTATGCCCTGATGTTTATACCTGTAAGATTTCCTACAGGAGAATAAGAGAATTATCTGAAAGAGCTTAAAGTAAATCATCTACTTAAACTTGTTCATTTGGCCTAGAGTTAATAGTGATACTTTTGTTTAAAACTATGTTTAGTTAATCTAAGTGATAGTGTTTTACAATGTTACATCATTGGGAACATGAGAGTAAGTGAAGAAGAGATTGAGAATTTTGCAAATCTAGAGAGCATAGTATAATAAATTCCTGTGAAAGCTTCAGTTAGTTAGGTAGATACTTCTGGGATTTTTTAGGCTAAGTCCAGAAGAATTAGGGATGTAAATATAGACATTAAGTAGAAGGTTGAGAGTTCTGGAGAAAATATATGGATTAGTATATGAACAGAGTATTCATATAAGTAGGATCGTTTTTCTAGTCATTTGGATGTATTAGTAGTTGTTAGTTCATTTGTTACTGAAACTATTTTTGTCACTCATTGATTTAGCAAGCATCTTTATTCCTTTTCCCCTATGTAACACATTTTCTACCAGATTATTCCCATGAGCATAAAAACATGCTATCTTAAAAATTCCATTTTATTTCCTTTAAGGTCAAACTCCAAGAGATTTTAGCTTTAGTGTCTTATGTACATTCTCCTATTTGCCGTTCTCTTTTGGACTTTCTTTCTGGGATTTTGATTGTTACTCTACCCAGTAGACTTGTTAAGTCTTGTAAGATGTGGTGCTGGTGTAGGCATAGAGTGGCAGTTCTGCTGCTTGGTATAGCTGTTCAAGCTCCAGACTGTAGTAGTTTTGGATGTAATTTAAAGTTTTAAAATTAGGGTTTTTAAACTTGAAAACAGACTTGATATCTGATGAACAACATTCCAAATTTCAGATTGGTTTGTGTGTGCATGTTGTGGAGGCCAGAATTTGACATAGGATGTCTTCTTCTCTTTTCCTATTGTTACATTGTTATTATGGTGCATGTTTGGAAAGATGCATGCATGTGTGTGTGTGTGTGTGTGTGTGTGTGTGTGTGTGTACAGGACAGAAGTCAACATTGGGTGCCATGCTCTTGTTTTCCCCCTTGCTTTCTGAGATAGTGTTTCTCACTGAACCTGAAGCAGGAGCCCTTGGGATCAACTCTTTCTGCTTCTAGTGCTGGGATTCTGGTGTATGTTGGCATACCCAGGTTTTTGTTTTTGTTTTTGTTTTTGTTTTTCAACCTGGGTTCTAGTGACCTAAATTGAGTTCCTCATATTTATAGATTTACCTTGCATGTTTATTCCCTTTACCCCATATATCTGACAAATTTTCTCTATAGGATTCTTTCAGGGAACCTAAAAATGTGATATGATATTGTCTTAAAAATTTTGCTGCTTTTTCTTAGTGTTAATAAACACTTTATACATTTAGCTACCACCCAAGACTTTTCTTCTTTTAATTTAAATTTATTATGTATTTATTTGTGTACTTGCTCGTGCACACATGCTTTTGTGAATGTCAGACACCAACTATGGAAGTTGGTTTTACTAATTTCTTTTTACTGTGTGGGTAATGGGGATTATACTCATGTCTTAAGTGTTGTTAAGTGCCTGGAGTATTTACCACTGAGCCATCTGCTTGCCTCCACCTTATCTTCTGAGAGACAGAGTCTCTTACAAACTTGGAAATTCCTATTTTGACCCAACTGGTTGGCCAGTCTCCCCTCTTCCTGTACTGGGATTATGGTTGTGTTCCACTTCACTCAGTTTTCACATGGATTTTGGAGACTTGAACACATTTTTTTTATGCTTGTACAACAAGTACTTTATTCCAGTGAGCCATCTCCCAAACCCCTCAAATTAGATTTTAAGTATTTGCTTTCTGAGTAAGTATGAAGAATAATGAATAAGAAATATATGCTAATGGTGATTGATACCTAATAGTCTCATAAATATTCTTATTTTAATGCTTCTAGGCTTCCTTCCAGCGTTCCAATAGTCATGATAAAGTAAGAAGAATTGTTGCTGAGGAGGGTCGTACAGCAAGAAACCTGATAGCTTGGAATGTTCCACTAGAAAGCAAAGATGATGATGGTATGTATTTTACAAGTTAGCTTTTCCTTTAATGTAAATTGGGAGGACAGGTGGGTGTGCTGGTGTAAGTCCCAGTGGTATGGACGATTGGAAGCAAGAGGATTAGCCTTAGGAGTTCAAGGCTAGCCTTGGCAATATAACAAGACAAAGCAAAATGTATATGCATATATTTAGTTTGAGAGAGTAAGTTGATTTAAACTGAATGTTCATAATTAGGATTCTTTAGCAAATTGGCATAGTAAATAAAATTGATTTTATACAAAAATGGTTTAAGAAGTGTTATTGTTTATTTGCTGTTTTAAAAAAATAATGAAATGCTGGGCAGTGGTAGTGCATGCCTTTAATCCCAGCACTTGGGAGGCAGAGGCAAGTGGATTTCTGAGTTCAATGCAAACCTGGTCTATAGAGTGAGTTTCAGGATAGCCAGGGCTACACAGAGAAACCCTGTCTCAGAAAAACCAAAAGTAAATAAATAAATAAATAAATAAATAAGAAATAATGAAATTATTAAGCTGTCACTCTGGTAGTTGAAATGGTGATTTATTAACTTCGTAATTTTTTTCTGTGTTTATCATTTAGCCTTCTACTATAGAGAATAGTGCTCCCTTCTCCCTTTTATTTTAAAAATGTATATGTATTTATACATTTAAGTTTGTGTAGATTCATGACTTTTTATTTAATGGATTATAATCTCTGACTCTAACTTGATGCTCAAATTGCCTTAGGTTTGACTAGTGGAGATTCTTTGTGCCCCTGTTTTCTTTGGACATCCTTTTCTCTTTCTTTGAGAACAACCTTACATGATAAGATGTGTCAAGCTAACTAAGAATGCACTAGGCTGTTATATCTTAGTAGTAGAATGCTTGTGTTTAAAGTCTTGGTTAAAAAGAAAATTACATATAGGGCTGAGATTCCTCTCTGAGAAATCTTTTGACTAAAGTATTCTCTGGCTCTTGAGAACATAGATTTAAAAAACAAAATGATATTAAAAAAAAACCTCCATCATTAGTTCATATTCATTGACAATGAATAGAATTATACTGTTTTGTAGTTTTCAGGTAGAAATTATGTACGGGGGATACTTGAATGCATTGTATTGTTTAGTTGTATGTTATATATTACATAAAGTTTAGTTACATGTTATCTCTTTTGATTTATGTGTCTATTTACTTTTTTTGACATTTAGGAAAACCTAAATGTCAAACTGGTGGAAAATCTAAGCGGACCATTCAAGGCACTCATAAAACCACTAAACAGGTACAGCATATATAATTTTTTACTAATTTGTTTAAATTCATTTCCTGAGAATAATATCCATTATACAAATTGAAATTTCAGGGTTTGAATATTGTATATCTTATATAAAAATTAAGAGTAATATTTTTAAATTTAAAAGTATGGATTCTGTATTCACTATATGTTTCATCCTAATTAACATATACTAAGAATTAATCTGTCTTACACCTGTTCTCCTCCTTTGGCCTTTACCTGTGTGTACATAGGAGCAAACACCTGGACGCTTGTGTGCAACCTCCAACATTGTCAGCAACAAAGAAAGTGATGTTACTGTATGAAGAGTAACAGCTCAGAGAGGCTGCATAACATTCCAGCCAACAACAGCCAGCCAGCATTTCAGCCCATAGTGCCAGTTTTTCAGTATATAACCTGAGCCTCTCTGCCATCCGTTTCATGTTTAAAGATTTATGATATTCTTTAAGTAATGATGCTTTTAGTTTGTAGAAGTCACAATTTAGTAAGTCTAAAAGTTTCCAAATAGATTCACTAAAGCTGTATAGAATCCAGCCCTACATCTTATTTTAAAAATGATCAGGATAATTATAGTTAGTTTTTCCATGCCCTTTTCTTTTTATACTTGTTATTTTTACTTGATATTATTAGATATGTTTATATAACCCAAAAACTTAATATAAGGAAAATGGAGTTTAAATCATGCTATCATTATGAGTTCGCAAAGAGGCCATCTTACAGAAGTATCAATGACAAATTTTTTAGATATTAATAAAGAATATTTTAAAAATAAGATAAATATTTACAGATAGAAAGGAAACAAAATTTTCTGTTTAGAAGTTAAGTGGAGTTGAGGGCACAAACTAAATAGTCAAAGTATCTAGAAGGTGAGTTCCAATAAGATAGAGGTTGGATGCTATTTGTGGTGAAAAACAAATTCATGGTCTGATTTGAAAACTTAGCTTGAACTCGAGGACTATGAACTATTAGAAGAAGATAAGTCAGATAAGATCCCCAGTAGCTGACTACAGCTGTTGCCTAATGTCAGTGGAGACTGCTTTCAGGGGTCACCCTCTGAAGACTCGGTGTGCCAACTTCTTAAGGGAAAGAGCTGTAGGCACTGGTACAAGACCCCAGGAAGTAGATCTATAGTGGGCCAGATTGATGATATCTAGAGGTGAGCAAAGTTAGAGAGTGAAAGATATGAAACTCAAAGTAAGTTTGCCAAATAAAATATCAAGGCATGTGAAAAAAATGCTATAAGTCAGTATTTTATACAAATGAGAATTTCCTCCTTAGGTAATGAAAAGTAAAAGATAAATTATTCTAAAAAGAGTTTTCAAATAAATGAGTTTAAGGTTCTCAAGGGAAAGAGTGATTATACAGGAAATTTGACAATTTATTAAGTAAAGTTAACTATTAATTTCAAGCATTTATAGATATGTCAGTGAAATTTTGGAAAACTACAATTACTAAAATAAATGACACATTGTAAAGAGATTAGTGAAAGAACTTAGGAACTAGAGGGTGCTCTGAGGAGGATTTAGAGTTGGAGAGGACTGAAGACATGGGGGCGGGGGTGGTGAAGAAAACATGAGATGGAATTTCTAGTACATGTCTTTTCAGGCTTCCAAATGAGAAAATAAATGGTGCATAGAGAGTGGTTTTCACTTGTGTTCTCAGGGGCTTTAGAACATAAACTGGAGCTGAGTAGCTTAAATAAAAGGATTTATACTTAGATCTGTTTCACAGGGTCTTCAGAACATCTGGGTAAAAGAAAATCTTTAAACTTACCAAAAGTAACACCAGAGGGTTACAGGTTACTAGCAATTTTTGTATCCATAAAAAGACACTAGAGCAGTACCTAAGAGTTATAAGATCAGCAAACCTGTAGAACTCTTTGGTGAAGTGCTCTGCTTAGTCAGATAATTATTTCATTACAGAAATGAATTAAAGTTGGTTTCAGATATACAAAGATTAAGTGTTAACCATTGTTTTAGTCTGTTTTGTGCTACTGTAACAAATTTCCACAAAATGAGTAATTTAAAAGCAATAGCCATTTATATGATATATAGTTCTGGAGTCTGAGAAATCTTAAGATGCTGAGCTCAATCTGGTGAGAATCTTTTTGCCTTCTTAGCCTGGCAGAAAGTATCATGTCAATATCATAGGAATAGTATCCTCACAAAAAGAGATGAGCTGGGTTGGTAAGATGACTCAGTGGGTAAAGTGCTTGCTAACCAGCCTGATGATTTGACTTTCCTCTTGGGAACCCACATGACAGAAGGAGACCGTGGACTCCCACAGTCGTCCTCTGTCCCAACACGTGCACTTCCCTTAACTGCTGTGAGCTTCTCAGCCAAGGGTGCGGCTTTAGGACTTCCTTCCCACTCCATGCTGGAGTTTTTACTAGAAAAATCTGCCTCTTATTTAGGGCAGAAATTTATTTGATGAATTCAAGTGTGGTATAAGCTGAAAAGAATGTCTTAAAAATTCATGTTGAAAGATTGCTTTATAAAAAAAATTAGCACTAGAAGCCTTTTATTTGCCTTTTTAATGGTTCATTTATTTCATCAGAATACTGCAGTAGAATGTAAAATAACATCCACAACTGGAGAGAAACATTTTGATAAAAGTCCTACAAAAACAAGGCACCCACGGAAAATTGACCTAAGAGCTCGCTACTGGGCATTTCTTTTTGACAATCTTCGCCGGGCAGTAGATGAAATCTATGTGACTTGTGAATCAGATCAGAGTGTGGTGGAATGTAAGGTAAGGGATGGCTTGCAGCTTGTCATTCATCTAGTTGTATGCTTTAAAAGGGTTCCTATATCTGACCTGTTTACTTCATATTTTGAATTTTTAATTATATAATCTTTATTTCATTACCTGTAATGAGGTTGGCCTTTTAACCCCTGCTCCAAGATTGACATATGCTTGAGGCTTTCTTGATTTTTAGCTTTTTAAATTTTTAAGTTTTTTTATTTGATTTAATATTTGTCTTATTTTCTGTGAAAGATTTAGTGGAAAACTGTCTTAACTCATAGCCCTAGGGAAGGAATCACGGGTACACAAACACAGGATTTCAAAAGTTCTATCTGCATTTTCTTTGGCTACTGTTGGTAGTTTAGAGATTTCTCTGGTGTTTTATTTTTATTTATTTTTATGTTTATGGGTGTTTTGCCTGCATGTATGCCAGAGGCCTGCAGAGGCCAGAAAAGGGTATCTGATCCCCAAGGACTGGTGTTTGAGACCATTGTGAGCTGCCAAGTGGGTCCTAAGAATTAAATTCCAGTTCTCTGAAAGAACAGCGGGTGCTCCTAACTTCAGAAAAATCCCTAGCCCCATTCTCTTATTTTTCAGGTGCTTTTCCCCATGTTTTGTTAAAGCTTGAAAGCTTTATACTAACTGGCAGTTTTTGTGCCTTAACTGAGTAATCATAGTTCAGTTTGGTGTTTCATTTATGAAGTGTAGTCAATAACACCTTTGTTTTGTAATTCACATGAAGTATATCAGAGGAGTGAAAGGTTATTTTTATTTTACCCAGGACTGTTGATCCAACTTTTCATTTTGAGTCAGAAGGTATATTTATTGTAGTATCAAACATTTTACTACATGAGTTTTTTTAAGCACTGACACTCCAGCAAAACACACACACTCTAACCTTTACTCCTCCCTTTCTCTTGCTCCCTTACAGAGTAGGCCAAAAGGTAGGTTGGAGAGACATTGGCTTTTGGCATTTATGCAGTTAGTATAGTGATGGCCAGCCCTCTATTTGTTCACAGTAAGGTTTGACGTGAATACTAAGACAATTTTGTTGGGACATTTGTAAGTCTAAATTCACGAAGAGGAGAATGATAACAATTTTCCCTGGATTGATATTTGTCTTGATTATGATGTGCCTGGAATGTGTTAAAGAGTTTTAAAGGAAAGAATACTGATGACACATTTTCATCCTTTCCATGTTTTCCATTTGAGTTTGCAGTGTGGGGAACTAGAAATAAATATGTGGTAGGTTGCTGTTGGAGGGGTTGCCTACAGAGATTGGTGTTGTCTCTGTCTTAGAGAGTTAATGGTGTAACAGACTTAGTGTGTTAGCCCATGCCCACTTGAAGGATGCTTGGACAGTATGCTTCTGAACATTTGGCTAAGTGAATACATGAAGAATTCTGATAGGTTTGAGTAGAGGGAACCAATGTGAACTTGCATAGTGCCTGGAGATCACATTCAGTACCTGTGCCGAAATCACCATCTGTGCAATGATAAGGTTGAGGCCACTGACTTCAAATTGAGTAAGAGAAAAGAGCCTTGAAGACATCATGTCCTGGGAGCACTTTTGTTGGTTGCTGACTATATCAGTTGAAATCCTAGAAGAGGGCTGACTGATGTTCATGGTGGACCATCACTAATGTCTGGCAGGCTTTGTAAGTAAACTGTTGCTGTTTCTGTAGGTACCCCTTAGTGCAGAGGATAGAAGTTTGTAAAGGAAAGAGAGAAGAAGAGAAATTGTGGAGGATGAAGGAAGCAGCCAGTTTCCTTCATCAACAAATTATGCTCTTTCCCACCATTTTTGCTAATAAGGAAGGAGGTCAATAGATGAAACTTAAAAAACTGATGTTTTACAAATGTTAGTTACCATTTCTCTATCTTACTCTATCATATATATGTAACTATTATTGTATATTAGTTGAAATAGTTTATTAACTTTTAATGATTTCATATACGTCTAAAATACATTCTGGTCACTCTTTCCCTATACATTCTGATATCTCCCTCCCATATTCCTCAGGACACACTCTTTACCTGTTCAGAGATCAGTTAGCTACCTCCATAACAGTTGTACCACTGTTGCATAGTGGATGCATCCACCCTGTCAAGTTTGTAGTTTGTGGAGTAATACCATTGATGCCTTTTCCCCACAGCAGCCTGTATAGTAACTTCCTGCACTATGAAATCTAGCCACGAGGGGAATCTCTTCCAGCTCAACTCTAGCTTGATTTCTTTATATGATGTAACCAATGTGTGGTGTCTTCAGAAGATACAGTTATCTGCCATCTTATTTAGTTCTGTTAATTGAATGTTACTGAAAAAAATGTCATTTCAGTAATCAAACCCAGCAAATTGAGGATTCAGCTGAGTAGTTATGGGGAAAAGAAGCAATTATTTTATGTTTGTATCTCAGTGAGTTGAGATTTCTCAATTTAGTAAGTTAAGACATGTTCAAAAAAGAGCTAGGCTTTCTACCAGAGGTCTATAATCCTTGGTATTCAAGAAGCAGAGGCAGGGAAATAAGTCCTGGGCTGGGTTATTTCACTCAGGAAGATTGTTTCCAGTTTCATTAATTTACTTGTGACATTTATAATTTCATTTTTCTTAATGGCTGAATGATACCCTATTTTGAAAATGTATCATATTGGCATTGTTCATTCATCTGTTGATGGACATCTAAGCTATGTCCATTTCCAGGTTATTGTGAATAGTGTAGCAGTGAGCATGTATGATCACCTATTTCTTAGTAGGATATAATCTTTTGGGTGTGGGAAAAGGACCAGGAAACTCTGGGGTTGGGGGCAGTGGAGGCAGAGTCCATGAAGATTCCCAGGATTTGGACTCTGAAGACCAGCATTGGGTGCAGATCTAACTTACTATCCAATAAGGTAAACTTACATACAGTTTTTCAGCCAATGAAGGTGCGGTTATGTAATTAAAGGCCAAAAGGGGCATTACACAGGTGGTTCTGCTGAATCTGGCAGGATTCATTTGCCCATGACTCTGTAGGGGAGGGAGTTCATCACCTGTGGGGGAGGATTTCTGTGAAGGTAGGGATGAGGGGAGGTGGGGTTGAGGGAAGAGGTGGGTTGTGGCCATCACCCTGGCCTTGGGTCCTGTGTTCTGTTTCACTGGCCACCTTAGATCAGAACTCCTTTAGCAGTCCCAAGAGCCTGTGGCACCTTGCTCTCCATCCCACTTCTTCCTGCACCAGATTCACCCCCACATTCCCACACTTGGGTGTGCAAGAGTAGAATAGCTGAACCAAGTAGTAGATCTACTAGCTTTTTGAGTAACCTTCACACTGTTTCCATAATGGCTTTGCCAATTGCCTTATTGACTTACTCACTTACACCAGCAGCAAATAACTGTCCTCTTTTCCTTACACTTCAGCATTTGCCATTATTATTTTTTCCTTTAAAAAAAAACTTAGCCATTCTTGGGGACTGGAAAGATGGCTCAGTGGTTAAGAGCACGGTCTGCAATTCCAGAGGTCCTTAGTTCAATTCCCAGCAACCACATGGTGGCTCACAACCATCTGTAATGGGATCCAATGCCCTCTTCTGGTATGTCTGAAGACAGCTACAGTGTACTCATAAATAAAGTTAAATAAATCTTAAAGAAAAAACTTAGTCATTCTGATCCGGATAAGATGAAATCTCAATGAAGTTTTAATTTGTATTTCCCTGATAGCAAAGGATTTTGAATATTAAAAAATATTTCTCAGCCATTTGTATTTCATCTTTTTGAGAACTCTGTTCAGATATATGCCTGCCCATCTTTCAGTGTTTGGTCTTCTGATGCTTATTTCTTATTTTTTAGTTCTTTGAATATTCTAGATACTCCTCCATCAGATGTTTAGCTAGTAAAGATTTTTTCCCCCATCTGCCTTTTTACATGAATGATAGTGTTCTTTTGTGCTGCCTAGTTTTATGTCAACTTGATACAAGCTAGAGCCATCAGAAAGAAGCAAGCCTCAGTTGAGGAAATCCCTCTATAGGAACAGGCTGTGGGCAAGCCTGGAAAGCATTTTCTGAACTAGTGACTGATGTGGAAGGGCCAGCTGCTTCTGAGTAGGGTCACCCTAGTCTGGTAGTCCTTGGTTCTATAAGGAAGAAGGCTGAGCGAGCCACAAGGAGCAAGCTAGTGAACATGGCCTTTACATTAGCTCCTGCCTCCAGGTTCCTGCCAGGTATGAGTTCCTTCTCTCTCTCTACTTTTATGATATGGAACTGTGAGCAAAATAAACCCTGTCTAACCCAATTTGATTTTGGTCACAGTGTTTCATTACTGCAATAATAACTAAGACACCTTTTGCTGTTCAAAAGCTTTAGTTTTGCTAGGCATGGTGGTACATGCCTTTAATCCCAGCACTCCAGATGCAGAGGCAGGCACATCTTTGTGAGTTCAAGGCCAGTGTGGTCTACAAATGGCCTCTGTTACACAGTATACACTGTCTTAAAACACCAAATTAGGCCAAACCAAACCAACCAACCAACTGAACAAACAAAACATTTTAGTTTTATGGGTTTCTGTTTGTTAATTCTTGGTCTTAATGCCTGTGTCAAGTTTAAGCATAGTCCCTATTTTCTCCTTTTATGACATTTAGGGCAGCTAGTCTTATGTTGAGGTCCTTGGTAGTTTGGGTTTGAATTTTGTACAGATTTAGAGAAAAGGATCTATTTGATTCTTATACATATAGGTTTCCAGCTTGACAAGCAGAATTTGTTGAAATGCTATCCTCTTCTCCCCAATATGTATTATTGGCCTCTTTATTTAAAAAAAAAAAAAAAATCAGGCAACTGAGAGTGTGGGCTTATAGTTATGCTTTGATTTCTAGTCCATTGATCAACATGTCTGCTTTATGTCAGTACCCTGTTTGTTTGTTTTTGTTGTTGTTATTACTGCTGTTGTTAATTAATATAGTTCTGAAGTTAAAATATGGGATGGTGATATCGGCAGTGGCTTTTTATTGTTTATGAGTATCTTGGCTCTCGGATCATTTGTGTCTCCACATGAAGTTTTTTTTTTTTTTTTTGAAGATTATCATGGAAAATTTTATATAGATATAATAATGGTAGGCATAAAAGTATTTCTAAGTTTGAAAGTGGAATTATAAACATTTTCTGATAAAGTTGAAGATTTACATGGAAAATATTTCTCATAAAATTTGAGAAATAGATAGACATGTTAAGGTTGACGATTATCATGGAAATTATACAGATAAAATTGTAGGCATAAAAATAATTCTAAGTTGAGTGAAAGTGGAATTATAAATATTTTCAGGTAAAATGGAAGATTTACATGGAAAATATTTCTGATAAAATTCAAGAAATATGTAGACAAACATGTTAAAATTGACTCATGGAAAATTATACAGATAAAATGGTAGATATAAAAAAACCTTTCTAAATTAATTGGGGGTAGAATTAAAAAGATTTTGTGATAATGTCAGAGATTTACATGGACAACATTTTTGATAAAATAGAAGAAATATATAGAAAAACATGTTAAGACTGTTAAGACATGGAGGGGCTCCCCGCCACCATCTTTGCTCCTGGTCGGACAGGACAAGCGGCTCCAGGTACTGAGATATCCCGAGTTTAAGATCTCTGGGGATGCTGCTGCCTGTGCCCAGGACCTGGGCAGATCAGTGGTTCGTCTGTGTGCCACCCTGGCATGGGTCCTGTGTCCTGTGGGGTGGTCGGCACTTGGAGGGGCTCCCTGATGCCATCTTCACTCCCTGACAGAGCTGATACAGGTTCACAGAGACAACCCGAGAATAACATTGATTGGGGCAAGACACACCAGGGCTCCAATGGCACCCAAGAGGAGGGCAGCCTATCAGCAATCTGTGGCAGGGGAACCAGTTATCCAGTGGTGTGGAAATAGCTTTACAGGCTCACAGGAGGTTCAAGAACCAGCCAGTGACAACAGGACCAACTAACGTCAGAAATAACCAGACAGCAAAATGCAAACTTAGGAATGTTACTAACAGAAATCAAGGTAATACGGCAGCATCTGAACCCAATTCTCCAACAACAGCAAGTCCTGGATACGCCAATACACCAGAAAAACAAGATTTGGATTTAAAAATCACTGGTCATGATGCTGTTAGAGGAACACAAGAAGGACATAAATAAATCACTTAAAGAAATACAGGAAAAAATGGATCAAAAGTTAGAAGCCCTTACAAGGGAAACACAAAAATCATTTAAAGAAATTCAGGAGAATATGAGTCAAAAGAAGCCAATTAAGAGGAAATGCAAAAATCATTTAAAGAAATACAGAACTTGGGTCAACAGGCAGAACTCATGCAAGAGGAAACACAAAAATCTCTTAAAGAATAACAGGAAAACACAAACAAGCAAGTGAAGGAGCTGAGCAGAGCCACCTAGGATCCAAAAACAGAAGTAGAAACAACTAAGAAATCGCAAAGGGAGACAACTGTGGAGATAGAATACCTTGGTAAGAAATCAGGGGCCATAGATGCAAATATCAACAACAGAATACAAGAGATAGAAGAAAGAATCTCAGATGCTGAAGATAACATAGAAACCATTGACTCAACAGTCAAAGAAAATGCAAAATGCAAAAAACTTGTAACCAAAAACATCCAGGAAATCCAGGACACAAGGTATAGGTATAGATGAAACCTAAGGATTATAGGTATAGATGAAAGTGAAGATTTACAACTTAAAGGGTCAGCAAATATCTTCAACAAAATTATGGAAGAAAACTTCCCTAACCCAAAGAGAGAGATGCCCATGAATATACAAGAAGCCTACAGAACTCTGAACAGACTGGACCAGAACAGAAATACCCAAAACATCCAGGAAATCCAGGATACAATGAGAAGACCAAACTTAAGGATTATAGGTATAGACTAGAGTGAAGATTTACAAGTTAAAGGGCCAGCAAATATCTTCTACAAAATTATGGAAGAAAACTTCCCCAACCTAGAGAGAGATGCCCATGAATATACAAGAAGCATATAGAACCCCAAACAGACTGGATCAGAACAGAAATACCTCCTGTCACATAATAATCAAAACCCCAAATGCACTAAACAAAGAAAGAATATTAAAGGCAGTAAGAGAAAAAGGCCAGGTAACATTTATAAAGGAAGACATATCAGAATCACACCAGACTTCTCACCAGAGACCATGAAAACTAGAAGATCCTGGGCAGATCTCATGCAGACTCTAAGAGAACACAAATGATAGCCAAAACTATTATAGCCAGCAAAATTCTCAATCACCATAGATGGAGAAACCAAGATATTCCATGACAAAACCAAATTTACACAATATCTTTCCACAAACCCAGCCCTACAAAGGATAATAGGGGGGAAACACCAACACATGGAGGGGAAACTACACCCTGGAAAAAAGCAAGATAGTAACCTTCTTTCATCAAACCCAAAAGAAGATAAGCAATCAAATATAAAAAATAAAATAAAAAATGACAGGAAGTAATAATCACTATTCCTTAATATCTCTTAACATCAATGGACTCAATTCCCCAGTAAAAAGACATAGAATAACAGACTGGATACGTAAACAGGACCCTACATTTTGCTGCATACAGGAAACACACCTCAGTGTCAAAGACAAACACTAGAGTAAAAGTCTAGAAGACAATTTTACAAGCAAATGGTCTCAGGAAACAAGCCAGAGTAGCCATTCTAATATCAGATAAAATTGACTTTCAACCTAAAGTCATCAAAAGAGACACAGAAGGACACTTCTTGCTGGTCAAAAGAAAAATCCACCAAGAAGAACTCTCAATTCTGAACATCTATGCTGCAAATGCACGGCCATCCTCATTCGTAGAAGAAAATTTACTAAAGCTCAAAGCACACATTGCACCTAACACAATAATTGTGGGTGACTTCAACACTCCATTCTCCTCAATGGACCGATCAGGAAAACAGAAACTAAACAGGGACACAGTGAAACTAATTGAAGCTTTGGACCAATTGGAATATATATATATATAACATTTCAACCTAAACCAAAAGAATATACTTTTTTCTCAGCACCTCATGATACGTTCTCCAAAATCTGCCATATAATTGGTCACAAGACAGACCTCAACAAATATAATAAGATCAAACTAATCCCATGCCTCCTAGCATATCACTATGGAGTAAAAGTGGTCTTCAATGGCAACAAAAACATCAGAAAGCCCACGTACATATGGAAACTGAACAATAATCAGTGATACCTTGGTCAAGGAAGAAATAAAGAATCAAAGACCTTTTGGAATTTAATGAAAATGAAGACACAACATACCCAAATCTATGGGATACAATGAAAGCAGTGCTAAGAGGAAAACTCATAGCCCTGAATACCTCCAAAAAGAAACTGGGGAGAGCATACACTAGCAGCTTAATGGCACACCTGAAAGCCCTGGAACAAAAAGAAGCTAATTCCCCCAGGAGGAGTAGAAGACAGGAAATCATCAAACTCAGGGCTGAAATCAATCAAGTAGAAACAAAGAGAACCATACAAAGAATCAACAAAACCAGGAGCTGGTTCTTTGAGAAAATCAACAAGATAGATAAACCCTTAGCCAGACTAACCAAAGGGCACAGAAACAGTATCCAAACTAACAAAATTAGAGATGAAAAGGGAGATATAACAACAGAAACTGAGGAAATTCAAAAAATCACAACATGTTTGTAGAGAAAAAGGTCAATTTAACTCATAGTTCTAAAGATGTGAAATGAGTTCAGTTGTGTTGTATAACCCTTTGTATCACACGTCTGTGTTTCTTGTCACGGCAGCAGTGTGTGTGTGTGTGTGTATAATCTCATCTCTGAAGTAGAACCTAGAGAGATTGGGATTCCACTTGCTCTGAGGACATGCCTTATTTGGTTTAAAGACCCACTAAGACTCATTTTTAAAGTTTGAGCACCTTTTTTACTGCTACTCTGGGGACTATCACTCTACTCTAGGGGCACACTTTAAATTGACAACACCACAGCAGTGGGAATTCTGTAAGAAAAACATCTGGGATGACAACTTGCTGCCGAGTTTAAGAGTGGTTGGCAATTACAGTAAAATATTTCTGTATTACTACCTAGACAGCGGCAGCTTTAGTTGGTCACAGAAATGCTGGTAATGATGATTATGGCAGAATGGCTTTCACTAGCATATTTTCATGTTTTTTTTTCTCCTCAGGAGTTTGATAAATATACTTATGTGTCATTCTAGGTTATTATATTAAAAATTAAGAGGAAATATTTGAAAGAAGAGAACGATTATGAGATTTACCTGTCATTTTGCTTTCTTCTGATTTCCTTTTTGAACTATGGTTTTAGTATTAGTGTTTCTCAAACTAAGGAGGCATTACAAAACTGTGTATCTCAAAACTCATGTTCATCAGCTGGGTGATGGCTGGCACACACCTTTAATCCCAGTATTGGGAAGGCAGTGGCAGGTGATTCTCTTAGAATTGGCGGCCAGCCTGGTCTACCAATTGAATTCAAGGACAGCCAGGGCTACACAGAGAAACACAAACAAAACCCAAAATAGACTAAAAAAACTAAAACCCTGTCTCGAAACACAAACAAAAACCAAAAATAAGCTAAAAAAAACTTCAAGCTCATCTTGCTGAAGCACCTCTCTAGAAAGTTCTCATTTGGCACCAATTTCTTGTGATCAATGTTTCTACCTCTTCATCATCACTGACACCCGCTGTGCTCATTCCTTTAGCTCAAGTGGAGGGCTGTATTGATGTTCCAGACCCACGGGCCTGTGCTCCAGGATTGTGTGTCTGCAGGACAAAGGATGGCGTCAACCATCCTGCTTTCTGTGCCAGTAACTCAAATTAATTATGAACCAATCGAATCCGTCGCAGCCAATTGGTAAACTAATTGGTAATTTTAGCTGGATTTCTGTATGTAGTTATCTGAGTCCTGTAACATTACTTTCAGAGCCACTTTTGTTCTGTTTCATCTTGCTTGACAAAATGGCCTTCATAGCTCCAGGGAGAAAAGATGTGCATCAGTGACCACGGCCGCTCCAGCAGCTCCTCATGTCTGTTTGTATTCGTTCGCTCCTTTGCAAACATGACTCAGGTTACAGCTGCATGCTACCATTCTGATCATTTTTGATAACATTAAGCTAAACATTCCTTAAAATATGCTGTCTAACCATCAAATGTACTTTCTCTCTGCCAACTAGTATCAGAAATATTGCTCTATGGTCTTGTCATATACTTTTTTTTTTCAAGCAAAAGGGAAAACAGTTGAAAATTTCTAAAATAAATCATGCAAAATTAAATCTTTCTGTGCCCTAATGTAGGTAGCTTAAGTAGAATGAATTTAATTAGACAATTTGAGTTATATTAGTAAAATTGAAAGAAGGAAGCCAACTAACTCTTTTAATTTGTCCCTTTCCTGATTGTAGAAGACTTTTCATTAGCAGTAATTTGGCACCAAGTACTTATTACTTTTGAAAGGAAATAAACAATACTTCTCTGTTCAGAAGTCTTGCAAAGTAGAATATACCTTTTATGGTTATTCAGGGTGGCACTTCATTTCATTTGTAAATAACCTGACAAATTTATCAATACTGGGTCTGATTTATGAAGTGTATTTCTATGCATAGTTTAAAGATATTTGGTATGGATTCTACAAAATTAATCTAAACTTAGCTATGGAAAAAATCTTCCATTTTTTTTAATACTACCTGGGCCTGTTGAAAAGTCTTTATATTAAACTAAGACTGATAATTTAAAAAAGATTTTTAAAAAAGTTTTTATTTTTTTATTTTATTTTTTTTTATTTTCTATATTCTATGTTTACATTCCAAAGGCTTTCCCCTTTCCCAGTTCCCACCCACCATACTTCCCATAGTTCCTCTCCCCCCCAACTATTCCCCAATCATTCCCCCTCCCCCCTCGGTTTCTTTACTAAACTGGATGCAATCTTTACAGGCCCAGGGTCCTCTCCTTTCTTCTTCTTGGGAATCATTTGACTTGCTATTTGTGTCTTGAGTATTTAGGGCTTCTGGGCTCATTAATATCCACTTATCAGTGATTGCATTTCATGTGCATTCTTTTGTGATTGGGTTAATTCACTCAGGATGATATTTTCCAGGTCTAACCATTTACCTACAAATTGCATGAATTCATTATTTTTTATTGCTGAGTAGTATTCCATTGTATAAATATGCTACATTTTCTGTATCCATTCCTCCTTTGAGGGATATTTGGGCTCCTTCCAATTTCTGGCTATTATAAACAAGGCTGCTATTAACATAGTGGAGCATGTGTCTTTATTGCATGCAGGGGAATCCTCTGGGTATATGCCCAGGAGTGGTATGCCAGGGTCCTCTGGAAGTGACATGCCCAATTTTCTGAGGAACCGCCACACTGATTTCCAGAGCGGTTTTACCATTTTGCAATCCCACCAACAGTGGAGGAGTGTTCCTCTTTCTTCACATCCTCGCCAGCACTTGTTGTCTCTTGAGTTTTTAATCTTAGCCATTCTGACTGGTGTGAGGTGGAATCTCAGGGTTGTTTTGATTTGCATTTCCCTGATGACTAATGATGTTGAACATCTCTTAAGGTGTTTCTCGGCCATCCGAATTTCTTCTGGTGAAAATTCTTTGTTTAGCTCTGTGCCCCATTTTTTGATAGGGTTATTTGTTTCTTTGCGGTCTAACTTCTTGAGTTCTTTGTATATATTGGATATTAGCCCACTGTCGGATGTGGGGTTGGTGAAGATCTTTTCCCACTTTGTTGGTTGCCGTTTTGTCCTTCTGACAGTGTCCTTTGCTTTGCAGAAACTTTGTAATTTTATGAGGTCCCATTTGTCGATTCTTGATCTTAGTGCATAAGCTATTGGTGTTCTGTTCAGGAACTTTTCCCCTGTGCTCAAGTCCTCCAGGGTCTTCCCAAGTTTCTTTTCTAATAGTTTCAGTGTGTCTGGTTTTATGTGGAGGTCCTTGATCCACTTGGAGTTGATCTTAGTGCAAAGAGATAAGAGTGGGTCAATTCTCATTCTTTTGCATGTTGACCTCCAGTTGAACCAGCACCATTTGTTAAAAAGGCTATCTTTATTCCATCGGATGGTTGTGGCTCCTTTATCAAAGATCAAGTGACCATAAGTCTGTGGGTTAATTTCTGGGTCTTCAATCCTATTCCATTGATCTGCTTGCCTGTTGCTGTACCAATACCATGCAGTTTTTAACACAATTGTTCTGTAGTACTGCTTGAGGTCAGGGATATTGATTCCCCCAGAAGTCCTTTTATTGTTGAGAATAGTTTTAGCTATCCTGGGTTTTTTGTTGCTCCAGATGAATTTGAGAATTGCTCTTTCTAGATCTATGAAGAATTGAGTTGGGATTTTGATGGGGATTGCATTGAATCTGTATATTGCTTTTGGCAAGATGGCCATTTTTACTATATTGATCCTGCCAATCCAGGAGCAAGAAATATTTTTCCATCTTCTGAGGTCTTCTTCGATTTCTTTCTTCAAGGACTTGAAGTTCCTGTCATACAGATCTTTCGCTTGTTTGGTTAGAGTTACACCAAGGTACTTTATGTTGTTTGTGGTTATTGTGAAGGGTGTTATTTCCCTAATTTCTTTCTCAGCCTGCTTGTCCTTTGAGTACAAGAAGGTCACTGACTTGCTTGAGTTAATTTTATAACCTGCCACTTTGCTGAAGTTGTTTATCAGCTGTAGAAGTTCTCTGGTGGAGTTTTTTGGGTCACTTAGGTAAACTATCATATCGTCTGCAAATAATGATAGTTTCACTTCTTCCTTTCCAATTTGTATCCCTTTGACTTCCTTATGTTGTCTAATTGCTCTCGCTAGAACTTCAAGTACTATATTGAAAAGATATGGAGAGAGAGGGCAGCCTTGTCTAGTCCCTGATTTTAGTGGGAATGCTTCAAGTTTCTCTCCATTTATTTTGATGTTGGCTACTGGTTTGCTGTAGATTGCTTTTACTATGTTTAGGTATGGGCCTTGAATTCCTGCTCTTTCCAAGACTTTTAGCATGAAAGGATGCTGAATTTTGTCGAATGCTTTTTCAGCATCTAATGAGATGACCATGTGGTTTTTTTCTTTCAGTTTGTTTATGTAGTGGATTACATTGATGGATTTCCGTATATTGAACCATCCCTGCATCCCTGGGATGAAGCCTACTTGATCATGGTGGATGATCGTTTTGATGTGCTCTTGGATTCGGTTAGCAAGAATTTTATTTAGTATTTTTGTGTCAATATTCATAAGAGAAATTGGCCTGTAGTTCTCTTTCTTTGTTGGATCTTTTTGTGGTTTAGGTATCAGCGTGATTAAAAAAGTTTTTATGTTCATATATGTTTGTCTGAATGTATATTGTGCAACATTTGCATGTCTGGTGCTGATAAAGGCCTGAAGAGGCCATGGGTTTCATGGAACTGGAGTTATAAATGGTTGTGAGTTGCCAAGTGGGTGTTGATAGCAGAATTCTAGTCGCCCCCCCCCCAAGAACAGCAATTACTCTTTACCTGGTGAGCCACCTCTAATGCTTTGTGACTCACATTTCTTATAGGGAGAATGTTGTAGGATGGTAAAATGGATATACTTTACAGTTCTTTGTCATGCATTTAAATGACAGCTTTGGCTGGTGAAACAATATTTACATATTTAGTTATACTTTTAGTTATACAGTTTCTTTATAGGGGAATGGGGTGTAGTTAATGACCTATGCTTTACATTAATTTCTTACACAAAGTAAAATTGAGATTTAGATGTCTAATGAACCCATTACAAAAGATTACTTTTGTGATATGTATAGAACATTTTGTCAAAGTAGTTTAAGTGTGGGTTACCTAAAGAAGAAAACTAGGGCCTGGGGAGATGGTTGAGAGAGTAAGTGTTGTGTAAATTCAGGGACCCGAGTTAGCATTGCCAGCATAGAAAGTCAGACTTGGCAGCAAGAGGGTCCCTGGTTCCTGCTGGCTGGTCCATGTAGCCAGTCAGTGAGCTCCAGGCCGAGTGAGAGATCCTGCTTCAAAAAATAAGATGGAGCCGGGCGTGGTGATGCACGCCTGTAATCCCAGCACTTGGGAGGCAGAGGCAGGCGGATTTCTGAGTTTGAGGCCAGCCTGGTCTACAGAGTGAGTTCCAGGACAGCCGGGGCTACACAGAGAAACCCTGTCTCGGGGGAAAAAAAAAAGATGGGAGAAAGTGGGCAACCTTGTCTGGTCCACAATTTCAGTGGGATTGTTTCAAGTTTCTCTACGTTTAATTTGATGTTGGCTATGGGTTTGGAGTATATTGCTTTTACTATGTTTAGGTATGGGCCTTGAATTCCCCATCTCTCCAAGACTTTTATCATGAAGGGATGCTGGATTTTGTCAAAAGCCTTTGCAGCATCAAATGAAATGACCTTGTGGTTTTTTTCTTTTGAGTTTGCATATGTAGTGGGTTACAAGGATGGATTTCCATATATTGAACCATTCCTGCATCCCTGGGATGATGTTTACTTGGTTGTGGTGAATTATTGTTTTGATGCAGTCTTGGATTTGGCTGGCCAGAAATTTGAGTATTTTTGCATCGATGTTCATAAGGGAAATTGGCCTGAATCTCTCTTTTCTTCTTTTGTCTTTGTTTAGTTTACGTATAAGTGTTATTGTGGCTTCATAGAATGAATTGGGTAGTGTTCCTTGTGTTTCTATTTTATGGAATAGTTTGAAGAGTATTGGAATTAGGTCTTCTTTGAAGATCTGGTAGAATTCCCCACTTAACCCATTTAGCTGATTGTGGGCTTTTTTTGTTTGTTTGTTTGTGAGACTAGTAACGACTGCTTCCATTTCCTCAGGACTTACGGGACTATTTAAATGGTTTATCTGATCCTGTTTTAACTTTGGCACCTGGTATGTGTCTAGAAAATTTTCTCTTTCATCCAGATTTTCCAATTTTGTTGATTATAAGCTCTTGTAGTAGGATCTGATGATTTTTTTTTAAATTTCCATAGTTTCTGTTCTTATGTTTCCCTTTTCATTTCTGATTTTATTAATTTGGGTAGTGCCTCTGTGACCTTTGGTTAGTCTGGCTAAGGGTTTATCTGTCTTGTTGATTTTCTCAAAGAATCAGTTCCTTGTTTTGTTGATTCTTTGTATAGTTATTTTTGTTTCTATTTGGTTGATTTTTGGCCCTGAATTTGATGATTTCCTGCTGTCTACCCCTCTTGGGTGTATTTGACTCTTTTTGTTCTAGAGCTTTGAGGGGTGTTGTCAAGCTGCTAGTATAAGCTTTCTCCATTTTCTTTTTGGAAGCACTTAGAGTTATGAGTTTTCCTCATAGCACTGCTTTCATTGTGTCCCATAAGTTTTGGTATGATGTGTCTCATTTTCATTAAATCCTAAAAAGTCTTTAATTTCTTTCTTTATTTCTTCCTTGATCAAGCTATCATTGAGTAGAGTAATGTTCAATGTCCATGTGTATGTGTGTTTTCCATTGTTTTTGAACTTAAGACTAGCCTTAGACCGTGGTGATCTGATACAGTGCATGGAATTATTTCAGTATTCCAGTATCTGTTGATGCCTGTTTTGTAACCAGTTATATGGTCAGTTTTGGAGAACATACCATGAGGTGCTGAGAAGAAGGTATATTCTTGTGTTTTAGGATGGAATGTTCTATAAATATGTTAGATCCATTTGGTCTATAACTTCTGTTAGTTTCACTGTGTCTCTGTTTAGTTTTTGTTTCCTTGATTTGTCCATTGCTGAGAGTAGTGTACTGAAGTCTCCCACTATTATTGTTGGGGTACAATGTGTGCTCTGAGCTTTAGTAAAGTTTCTTTTATGAATGTGAGTGCTCTTGAATTTGGAGCAAAAATGTTCAGAACTGAGAGTTCATTTTGGTAGATTTTTTCTTTGACCAGTATGAAGTGTCCCTTCTTATCCTTTTTGACAACTTTCGGTTGAAAGTTGATTTTAACTGATATCAGAATGGCCACTCAGCTTGTTTCTTGGGACCATTTGCTTGGAAAATTATTTTTCAGCCTTTTACTCTGAGGTAGTGACTGACTTTGTCACGGAGGCAGGTTTCTTGTATGCAGCAACATTTTGGGTCCTATTTATGTATCCAGTCTGTTAGTCTATGTCTTTTTATTGGGGAATTGAGTCCATTGATGTTAAGAGATACTACAGAAAAGTGATAGTTACTTCCTGTTATTTTCGTTGTTAAAGGTGGAATTCTGTTTGTGTGGCTATCTTCTTATGGGTTTGTTGAAAGGAGATTACTTTATTGCTGTTTCTAGGGTGTAGTGTCCCTCCTAGTGTTGGTATTTTCCACCCCATTATCCTTTGTAGAGCTGGGTTTGTGATTGTGTAAATTTGGTTTTCTCATGAAATGTCTTGTTTTCTCCTATGGTAATTGAGAGTTTTCCTGCATATAGTAGCTTGGGCTGATATTTATGTTCTCTTAGGGGCTGTATGACATCTGCTCAGGATCTTCCAGTTTTCATAGTTTCTGGTGAGAAGTCTGGTGTAATTCTGATAGGTCTGCCTTCACATGTTACTTGACCTTTTTTACTTACTGCTTTTAATAGTCTTTATTTGTTTATTGCTTTGGTGTTTTGACTATTATGTGCTGGGAGGACTTTCTGGTCTGGTCTGGCCTGTTTGGAGTCTCAAGGCTTCTTGTATGTTCAAGGGCATCTCTTTCTTTGGGTTAGGGAAGTTTTTGTCTATAATTTTGCTGAACATATTTACTGGCCCTTTAAGTCGGAAATTTTTGCTCTCTTCTATACCTATAATCTTTAGGTTTGGTCTTCTCATTGTGTCCTTGATTTCCTGGATGTTTTTGGTTACAAGCATTTTGCACTTCACATTTTCTTTCACTGTTGAGTCAATGTTTTCTCTGGTATCTTCTGCACCTGAGATTCTTTCTTCTTTCCCTTGTATTCTGGTGTCAGTGCTTATATCTATGACTCCTGATTTCTTTCCAAGGTTTTCTATCTCCAGAGTTGTCTCCTGTTGTGATTTCTTAATTGTTTCTACTTCCATTTTTAGATCCTGGATAGTTTTGTTCCTTTCCTTCACTTGTTTGTGTTTTTCTGAAATTCTTCAAGGGATTTTTGTGTTTCCTCTTTAAGAGCTTCTATCTATTGGCCCATGTTCTCCCTTATTTCTTTAATGGATTTTTGTGTTTCCTCTTTAAGGGATTCTACCTGGTGACCCATGTTCTCCTGTATTTCTTTAAGGGATTTATTTATGTCCTTCTTGAAGTCCTCTATCAGCATTATGAGATGTGATTTTAAATTGAGCTCGTGCTTTTCCAGTGTGTTGGGGTATCTAGGATTTGCTGTTGTGGGAGAACTGGGTTCAAATGGTGCTATGTTGCCTTGGTTTCTGTTGGTAATGTTCTTGAATTTGCCTTTTGCCATCTGGTCATCTCTGGTGTTAGCTGGTCTTGCTCTCTCTGATTGTGGCTTATCTGTTCTACAAGCCTATGTATCTGTACTTCTGGGATTCCAGTTCTCTCTCTGCAGACAGGTATGTAGGTACTCCTGGGAGACCAGCTCTCCAATGCTTCCAGGTCTCTCTGCACTCCTGCAGAGGGACCAAATGCCCTGAGTGCAGCGGGTTCTCTAGGATGTATCAGGGGATGGTGTCTTCACTGTGGCAGACCCTGCAAGAGTCTGCCCCAGCTGAGAGGATAGGTGTCCGAAAGGGTAGAAGGAAGGGAAGGGGAGTGGTATTGGTGGTTGCTGGGTAGTCAGTCCTGCCAGATCCCCAGCAGCAGCTCTGGGACTCCAGAGGTGGGAGGGAGGATCCTGAGTGCAGTGGGATCTATAGGATGCCTTCACTGTGGCAGACCCGGACTGGGCAGAAGGAACGGAAGGGGAGTGGTATTCGGGAAGGGGGGGTTGGCGGTTGCTGGGTAGGGAGTCCTACCGGATCCCCAGCAGTAGCTCTGGGACTCCAGAGGTTGGAGGGGGTTCTTATCAAATGCCCTAAGTGCAGCTAGTTCTCTAGAATGTATCAGGAGATGGTGTCTTCACTGTGGCAGGCCTGGCGAGAGTCTGCCCCCAGCAGAAAGACAGGCAGTGGAAGGACCCCTCTTTTTTTAAACTTTTCAAATTGGCATTCTGTTATTTCCCTCATAGGTCTTTATGTGTTTCATTAGATTTGTATCTATAAATATCTCATAGTTTTTATATCTAACTGTAGATGGTAATATTTATTTATGTATACTTGTATTTGTTATGAATGCATTTAAGTTATATACTTATGTTTTGCTACTTATAATGAAATGATTATTACAGATAAGCTAATTAATAGTCATCACTTTATTGTTTCTTTTGTGTGTTTATAGTAATAACATCAAAGTCTATTTAATTATTGCCCCCCCCCCCCAGGAATTCTCATTCAAATTTATTTAAAATATAAACAAACAGGATAATTTGCATTTTAAATATCTATGGAAATATCACTAATTTAATTCTCCAATGTCTTAGTTAGTATTTCTTCCCCCCTTTTTTATTATGTATATTCTTTGTTTATATTCCAAATGCTTCCCCTTTCCTGATTCCCCTCTCCCCATATGTCCCATAAGCCCTCTTCCCTCCACCCATTCCCCAATCACCCCCCTCCCACTTCTCTGTCCTGGTAATCCCCTACAATGCTGGATCAAGCCTTTCCAGGACCAGGGCTCTCTCTTTCCTTCTTCTTGGGAATCATTTGATATGTTAATTGTGTCTTGAGTATTTAGAACTTCTGGGCTAATTTATATCCACTTATCAGTGACTGCATTCCATGTGTATTCTTTTGTGATTGGGTCACCCACTTAGGATGATATTTTCCAGTTCCAACCATTTGCAGAAGAATTTCATGAATTCATTGTTTTTAATTGCTGAGTAGTATTCCATTGTGTAAATATACCACATTTTCTGTATCCATTTCTCCATTGAGGGACATCTGGGTTCTTTCCAGCTTTTGGCTATTGTAAATAAGGCTGCTATGAACATAGTGGAGCACATGTCCTTATTGCATGCCAGGGAATCCTGTGGGTATATGCCCAGGTGTGGTATAACAGGGTTCTCCAGAAGTGTCATGCCCAGTTTTCTGAGGAACCGCCAGCCAGACTGATTTCCAGAGTGGTTGTACCAGCTTGCAATTCCACCAGCAGTGGAGGAGTGTTCCTCTTTTTCCACATCCTTGCCAATACCTGTGGGTCTCCTGAGTTTTTAATCTTAGCCATTCTGTCTGGTGTGAGGTGAAATCTCAGGGTTGTTTTGACTTGCATTTCCCTAATGACTAATGATGCTGAACATTTCTTAAGGTGCTTGTCCGCCATTTGAAATTCTTAAGGTGAAAAATCTTTGTTTAGCTCTGTACCCCATTTTTAATAGGGTTATTTGGATCTCTGGAGTCTACCTTCTTTGTATGTTTTGGATATTAGCCCCCTTTTGGTTGTAGGGTTGGTGAAGATCTTTTCCCAATTTGTTGTTTGCCATTTTGTCCTTTTGACAGTGTCCTTTGCCTTACAGAAACATTGTAATTTTATGAGGTCCCATTTGTCATTTCTTGATCTTAGAGCATAAGCTGTTGGTGTTCTGTTCAACTTTCCCCCTGTGCCCATGTCATCAAGGGTCTTCCCCAGTTTCTCTTCTATTAATTTCAGTGTGTCTGGGTTTATGTGGAGGTCCTTGATCCACTTGGAGTTGAACTTAGTACAAGGATATAAGAATGGATCAATTTGCATTCTTCTGCATGTTGACCTCCAGTTGAAACAGCACCATTTGTTGAAAAGGCTATCTTTTTCCCATGGGATGGTTTTAGCTCCTTCGTTGAAGATCAGGTGACCATAGGTAGGTGGGTTCATTTCTGGGTCTTCAATTCTACTCCATTGATCTACCTGCCTGTCACTGTACCAATACCATGCAGTTTTTAACACTATTGCTCTGTAGTACTGCTTGAGGTCCGGGATACTGATTCCCCCAGAAGTTCTTTTGCTGTCAAGAATAGTTTTAGCTATCCTGGGTTTTGTTTTTGTTTTTTGTTTTTTTATTCCAGATGAATTTGAGAATTGCTCTTTCTAACTCTATGAAGAACTGAGTTGGGATTTTGATGGGAATTGCATTGAATATGTATATTGCTTTTGGCAAGATGGCCATTTTTACTATATTAATCCTGCCAATCCACAAGCATGGAAGATTTTTCCCTTTTCTGAGGTCTTTTTCGATTTCCTACTTCAGAGCCCTGAAGTACTTGTCATACAGATCTTTGACTTGTTTGGTTAGAGTCACACCAAGATACTTTATATTGTTTGTGACTATTGTGAAGGATGTCATTTCCCTAATTTCTTTCTCAGCCTGCTTATTCTTTGAGTATAGGAAGGCTGCTGATTTGCTTCAGTTGATTTTATAACCAGCCACTTTGCTAAAGTTGTTTATCAGCTGTAGGAGTTCTCTGGTGGAGTTTTTTGGGTCACTTAAGTATACTATCATATCATCTGCAAATAGTGATAGTTTGACTTCTTCCTTTCCAATTTGTATCCCTTTGACTTCCTTATGTTGTCGAATTGCTCTAGCTAGTACCTCAAGTACTATATTGAAGAGATATGGTGAGAGGGGGCAGCCTTGTTTAGTTCCTGATTTTAGTGGGATTGTTTCAAGTTTCTTTCCATTTACTTTGATATTGGCTACCAGTCTGCTGTAAATTGTTTTTATTTATTTATTTATTTATTTATTTATTTATTTTTTTTTTTTTTTTTGTTTTTTTTTGGCTTTTTTGTTTTTGGCTTTTTTGTTTTGTTTTTGTTTTTTCAAGACAGGGTTTCTCTGTGTAGTCCTGGCTGTCCTGGAACTCACTCTGTAGACCAGGCTGGCCTCGAACTTAGAAATCCGCCTGCCTCTGCCTCCCAAGTGCTGGAATTACAGGCGTGTGCCACCATGCCCGGCTTGTAAATTGTTTTTACTATGTTTAGGTATGGGCCTTGAATTCCTGTTCTTTCCAAGACTTTTAGCATGAAAGGATGCTGAATTTTGTCAAATGCTTTTTCAGCATCCAATGAGATGACCATGTGGTTTTTGCCTTTGAGTTTATGTAGTAGATTATATTGATGGATTTCCATATATTGAACCATCCCTGAATACCTGGGATGAAGCCAATTTGATCATTGTGAATGATCGTTTTGATGTGTTTTTGGATTTGGTTGGCAAGAATTGTATTGAGTATTTTTGCATCGATGTTCATAGGGGAAATTGGTCTGAAGTTCTCTTTCTTTGTTGGATCTTTGTGTGGTTTTGGTATCAGGGTAATTGTGGCTTTGTAGAATGAGTTGGGTAGTATTCCTTCTGTTTCTATTTTGTGGAATAGTTTGAAGAGTATTGGTGTTAGGTCTCCTTTGAATGTCTGATAGAATTCTGCACTAAAACCATCTGGTCCTGTGCTTTTTTTGGTTGGAAGACTTTCTATGTCCCCTTCTATTTCTTTGAGGGTTATGGGGCTGTTTAGACAATCTATTTGATCCTGATTTAATTTTGGTATTTGGTATCTGTCTAGGAAATTGTCCATTTCCTCCAGATTCTCCAGTTGTATTGAGTATAGGATTTTGTAGTAGGATCTGATGATTTTTTGAATTTCCTCAGTTTCTGTTGTTATATCTCCCTTTTCATTTCTAATTTTGTTAATTTGGATACTGTCTCTGTGCCCTTTGGTTAGTCTGGCTAAGGGTTTATCTATCTATCTATCATGTTGATTTTCTCAATGAACCAGCTCCTGGTTTTGTTGAATTTTTTTTTTTTTTGGTATGGTTCTTTTTGTTTCTACTTGTTTGATTTCAGCACTGAGTTTGATGATTTCCTATCTTCTACTCCTCCTGGGTGAATTAACTTCTTTTTGTTGCAGAGCTTTCAGGTGTGCCGTGAAGTTACTAGTATATGCTCTCTCCTGTTCCTTTTTGGAGGCACTCAGAGCTATGAGTTTTCCTCTTAGCACTGCTTTCATTGTGTCCCATAGCTATGGGTATGTTGTGCCTTCATTTTCCTTAAATTCTAAAACGTCTTAGATTTATTTCTTATTTCTTCCTTGACTAAAATATCATTGAGTAGAATATTGGTCAGCCTCCATGTGTAAGTGGACTTTGTTGTTTTTGTTGCTATTGAAAAACATTCTTATTACATGGTTATCCGATAGGAGGCATGGGATTGGTTTGATCTTCTTATATTTGTTGAGATCTGTCTTGTGACCAATTATATGGTCGATTCTGGAGAAGGTACCATGAGGTGCTGAGAAAACGGTATATTCTTTTGCTTTAGGATGAAATGTTTTATATCTGTTAAATCCAATTGGTCCAAAGCTTCAATAAGTTTCCCTGTGTCCCTGTTTAGTTTCTGTTTTCCTGATCGGTCCATTGAGGATAGTGGAGTGTTGAGGTCTCCTACAATTATTGTGTTAGGTGCAATGTGTGCTTTGAGCTTTAGTAAAGTTTCTTTTACAAATGAGGGTGCCCATACATTTGGAGCATAGATGTTCATAATTGTGAGTTCTTCTTGGTGGATTTTTCCTTTGACCAGCAAGAAGTGACCTTCTGTGTCTCTTTTGATGACTTTAGGTTGAAAGTCAATTTTATCTGATATTAGAATGGCTATTCCAGCTCGCTTCCCGAGACCATTTGCTTGTAAAATTGTCTTCCAGTCTTTTACTCTAAAGTAGTGTTTGTCTTTGACCCTGAGGTGTGTTTCCTGTATGTAGCAAAATGTAGGGTCCTGTTTCCATATCCAGTCTGTTAGTCTATGCCTTTTTTAGTGGGAAATTGAGTCCATTGATGTTAAGAGATATTAAGGAATAGTGATTATTACTTCCTGTCATTTTTGATGTTATTTTTTATATTTGATTGCTTATCTTCTTTTGGGTTTGATGAAAGAAGGTTACTACCTTGCTCTTTCCAGGGTGTAGTTCCCCTCCTTGTATTGGTGTTTTCCCCCTATTATCGTTTGTAGGGCTGGGATTTTTGGAAAGATATTGTGAAATTTGGTCTTGTCATGGAATATTTTGATTTCTCCATCTACATTGATTGAGAGTTTTGCTGGGTATAGTACTTTTGGCTGCCATTTGTGTTCTCTTAGAGTCTGCATGAGATCTGCCCAGGATCTTCTAGCTTTCATGGTCTCTGGTGAGAAAGAAGTCTGGTGTGATTCTGATAGGTCTTCCTTTATATGTTACTTGGCCTTTTCCTCTTACTGCCTTTAATATTCTTTCTTTGTTTAGTGCATTTGGGGTTTTGATTATTATGTGACAGGATGTATTTCTGTTCTGGTCCAGTCTGTTTGGAGTTCTGTAGGCTTCTTGTATATTCATGGGCATCTCTCTCTTTAGGTTAGGGAAGTTTTCTTCCATAATTTTGTAGAAGATATTTGCTGGCCCTTTAAATTGTAGATCTTTACTCTCATCTATACCTATAATCCTTAGGTTTGCTCTTCTCATTGTGTCTTGGATTTCCTGGATGTTTTGGGTTACAAGCCTTTTGCATTTTGCATTTTGTTTCACTGTTGAGTCAGTGGTTTCTATGGTATCTTCAGCATCTGAGATTCTTACTTCAGTCTCTTGTATTCTGTTGTTGTATTTGCATCTACGACCCCTGATTTCTTCCCAAGGTTTTCTGTCTCCAAAGTTGTCTCCCTTTGTGATTTCTTAGTTGTTTCTACCTCTGTGTTTAGATCCTGGATGGTTTTGCTTAGTTCCTTCACTTGTTTGTGTTTTCCTGCAATTCTTTAAGAGATTTTTGTATTTCCTCTTTCATGTCTTCTGCCTGTTGACTCAATTTCTCCTGTATTTCTTTAAGTGATTTTATCATTTCCTCCTTATTGGCTTCTGTCTGTTGACCCATATTCTCCTGGTATTCTTTAAGTGATTTTTGTGCTTCCATTGTAAGGGCTTCTACCCTATTGATGTTCTCCTGCATTTCTTCAAGAGATTTGTTTATGTCTTTTTTGTGTTCCTGTAGCAGCATCATGACCAGTGCTTTCAAATCCAAGTCTTGTTTTTCAGGTGTGTTGGGGTATCCAGGACTTGCTGTGGTTGGCATATTGGGTTCAGATGGTGCCATATTGCCTTGATTTCTGTTAGTAATATTCCTACATTTGCCTTTTGCCATCTGTTTATCTCTGGAGTTAGTTGGTCTTGTTGTTACTGGTTGGTGTTTGAAGCTCCTGTGAGCCTGGCGTTTGTTGCTGTCATGCTCCCGAGGTTGAGAGCTAAAGGTTTCCACTACTGAGCTCCGAATTACCTCCTCAGCTCTCCTGGGTCGGACCCAAGTCTCCTCCTGGGTTGCTGCTGGACGTGCAATTGGCCTCCCGCTGTCTTCTCCT
Source organism: Apodemus agrarius (assembly GCA_964023405.1). Lineage (NCBI taxonomy): Eukaryota > Metazoa > Chordata > Mammalia > Rodentia > Muridae > Apodemus > Apodemus agrarius. The sequence goes on along the minus strand of OZ030012.1, from coordinate 58,847,866 downwards.
GGCCTGCCTAGATTCCAGCTCTTAAGAATCAGATCTTCTTTTCCACCAATCTGGGCTCGTCTGTTAGATCTTCATGGTGACTTGGGCTCCTCTGTTGGTTCTCTATGGTGACCTGGTCAGGTCACCAGCTCCAAGATGGTGGTGGGTCTCGGGGCTCTGTCTAACCACGGGATTTCCTGCAGGACTGGAGCTTTCCTGGTTGGACTGCCGGAGCCTAGATGGGGGCTCCCTCAGTCCACAGGGCGCTGTCTGGTTAGCTGTCTGTGGTGCCCCGAGGCAAGATGACGGCCTCTGCTGTAATCCAGGTGTAGACTCCTGAGGAAGTTGGTGTTCGTGTGTGTTGTGTCCGCCGAGCTGATCTTGCTCTAGGTGCAGGCAAGAGTCTGACGGGGTAGTCGATGTTAGACTCGGACTCTGTCCCCGTACCTGGCTCCAGCTGCTAGCTGTCTGTCATCACTTTGTTTTAATACATAATAGCTTATAGGAAGAAGCTGGCGAGATGTCTCAGTGAGTACTGGCTGCTCTTCCAGAGGACCTGAGTCATTTCCCAAAATCTCTATCGTGGCTAATAACTGTAACTCCAGTTCCAGGTGTTCCAATATCCTCTTTGGTCCTCAGTGGGTACCAGTCACACCTATGATGCACAGACATGCATACAGGCAAAACACTCATACATCCATCATAATAAAAAAAATAATTGTTTGAAAAGAACATACAAGTATACTTAATAGAATACAATTTTTATTTTTTATTTTAAATATAACTTGTTAACTGCCTAACATATTAATAAGAATAAGAATTTCCTTTTGCTTTCAATTCTTTGAGATATTATACCTTTCTTTATGTACAGATGTGTATTTGACTAATACTACATTTTTTTGAAAAAACTTGAGTTGTGTGTATGTATATATGTATGTGTGTGTGTTTTAAAATTTCTGACAGCAGGTCTATTTAAAATCAAATTTTCTCGTAAGATAGAATGTATATTTAAGGCCTTTTCTCCCACTGAAGTCAGAGTGTAGCTGAATTGTAGTACATTTTCAGAAAACTTTAGAGTAGTGAAAGATTCTTATACAAAGCAGCTACAGTGGGCCTGACCCAAAAAATTAGTAACTCTAGATGTAGACGCTCAGGAGAACATTTCAGAATAAATGTTTGATGAAGAAGGTATTGTGGTAGCAATTAAAATAAAAATGTGGCCAGGCAGTGGTGGCACACGCCTGTAATCCAAGCACTTGGGAGGCAGAGGCAGGCAGATTTCTGAGTTCGAGGCCAGCCTGGTCTACAGAGTGAGTTCCACGACAGCTAGGGCTACAGAGAGAAACCCTGTCTTGACAAAACCAAAAAACAAAAACAAAAACAAAAACCCAAACAAAAAATTGTGAATACCACCAACAATCATAGTAATATGTATGGAATAGAGACTGAGTTATATGTTATAGCTACTTTTTAGAATTAAAGGACAGGTTTGGTAAGTTTGCTCAGAAGGTATTGGTCCTTCCTGCCTAAGCCTGGTAACCCAAGTTTGATTTCCTGGAACTCATGTAAAGGTGGAGGTGAATGGACAGAAGGAAATTCCTCAATCCAATAATGGGTATGTGTGAAATCCAAACAAAAATCCTATTTAATGGTGTAAAGCTGAAAGCTTTTTTTCTAAGGAATCAGAAAATTTTGGCTCCTTATTCCATGTGGGAGAATCCTCTGGGTATATGCCCAGGAGTTGTATAGCCGTAGCAGCCCTATTTATAATATCCAGAAGCTGGAAAGAACCCAGCTATCCCTCAATGGAGGAATGCATACAGAAAATGTGGTATATATACACATTTATATATGCCCAAGAAGGAGGAGGAATAAAGTATGGATCCTTGGATCCTTTTCAAAAAGGTGAAAAAAATACCCACAGAAGGACATACAAAGACAAAAGGTTGAGCAGAGTCTAAGACTACCCTACCCAGGAATGCATCCTATATACAGTTACAAAACCTTGACACTATTTTGTTGCCCACCAGTGCTTGCTGACCAGAGCCTGATATAGCTATCACCTGAAAGGCTCTCCTAGTGCATGACAAATACAGAGGGGGGCACTCTCAGCCAGCCATTGGACTGAGCACAGGGTCCCCAATGGGGGAGCTAGAGAAAGGTACCAAGGAGCTGAAGGGGTTTGCAGCACCATAGGCGGGAACAACAATATGAGTCACAAAGTACTCCCAGAACTCCCAGGGATAAAACCGTCAACCAGAGAGTACACATGGAGTTAACCATGGCCCCAAACGCATCAGTAGCAGAGAATGATCTTGTTGGACACCAAATGGGTGAGAGGCCCTTGGTCCTGGAAAGACTTGATGCAGTAGTGTAGAGGAATACCAGGACAGGGAAGCGACGGTGGGTTGATTGTGGAAGGGGAGATGGATTATGGGATTTTCATGGGAGGGGGGAACCAGGAAAGGGGACAACATTTGAAGTGTAAAGAATATAACTAATTAAAAAAAAAAGAATAAAAGATAAAATTATGGGTCCTCTGGTTACTTGTACTCAGTGTTATACTAGAGGCATTGGTTACCAGGAGGGAGGTTGAGGTGGGGCTTGGGAGGGTACACCAAGGAACTTTCAGATCAGTATTCTTTGTCATGTGTGACAGTTGTAAGGTCTTTGCAGTGACTTATATGCTTGTGTGTTTGGTGTTGGTCACATGACTTTTTTCTTTTGAACAATTTACATATATTGTTTATGTACCTTTCTTATAGAAATTGCACAATAAAAGACTTGATTGCTAGTTAATAAGACCTTGAAAAGATGTATTAATGCCACCTGGATCATTAAGCTCTGGATTCAAATTGTGTTACATTATCTTACCAACAGAGTGAAAAACAAGCAACAATTCCAAAAGACCAAAATAAAATTAGATCAGTAGACTCTATGTGTTCTTTAATGAGTGTAATGTAAAAATTATTAAAGTGAAAGGTCTATACTCTGATTTTTTTCCTAAACCTCTTCCTCCCCCCACAGAATTTTTTCACATAATAGTAGTTAATTTTTTGTTATTTAAATTAGGAGGTGTTAATGATGCTGGATTACTATGTGAGAGATTTCAAAGCATTGATTGACTGGATTCAACTTCAGGAAAAGTTAGAGAAGACAGATGCTCAAAGCAGGTAATTTGTATTTGTAGTAATCCTAGTTTCAGTAGCAAGCTTTGATATTGACAGTAGAGGTTGATTTGAAACCTTTAGCAATCTAATATTTCTCATTTGGTTCACTAACAAATATTTATTATTAATGCCCCTGCCAGTGCAAGTCATATTATTTAGTATGGAAATTAAATTGCAACGTATGACACATGGATTTTGTTATCTAAGAGTATAACAAAATGGAACTTATACATAATGCTGTATATGGATGATACTGTTTTTGAAGGGTGGAATATTAGCTTTGAACACAAAGACAACAGATCAAACAGTTACATAAGTGTAGGGAATACTTAAGGTAAACACAGTCTCCGGTAAGGTATATTTTCTCATCATGGTAGGCAGTGAGGAAAATGATTGTTTTTTTGTTTCTCTAGATACATTTGCTTGCTATTATAATGCTACATCAAGATTTCATTTGTTATTGTAAATAACAAATTGTTATTGTAATATATGCTAATTGTAGAAATTGTAATATATGCTAATTTTAACTATAGTAAACTAGTATTCTCTTCATATCACTTCAAGTTATTGTATTTCATTTCATAGACTGAAAGTACTTAAAGCACATGAGAATACTTGAGACTCATTTATTCTTTGAGCCAAATTAAAAAATGTACATTCTAAGTACACAAATTCCTTAAAAATTACTGGTGACAAGGTAAGAAATGCAAGGAGAGAAATGTGTATTAAAACTCTTATCATTATTGTTTATAAGCTGTTCAAAATTATTGTGATACTGTTTATTCAAGCATTCAGCATCTTTCTTAGCCTACTGCACTCAATTACAAGTCGAACAGGACAGAATATGAGTCATGTTCAAGTTCCACTATTTTATGTGTGTTGTGTGTGTGTGTGTGTGTGTGTGTGTGTGTGTTGTTTGAGTGCATGCAAGTATTTGTGCATGTTCTTTTCTATGTGTTTATAGAGGCTAGCAGTTGATATTGTGTGTCTTCCTTTTCACTTTCTACCATATTTTTTGAGAAAGATCTCTCATTGAACCTGGAGCTTATTAGGCTTGGCTAGAGTAGCTTGCCAGAAAGCACCAGGGATCTGCCTGTCTCTGTTCCTTCTTGTCTGGGATTATGGATTCACACCACTGTACCTGGCTTTTACAGGGACACTGGGGATCCACATTCAGGTCTTCTTGCTTGTATGATAGTCACTTTACCAACTGAGTCATTTTCTCAGAGCTCAGTGCATCTCTTCGTTTTTTTGAGACAGAATTTCTCCATGTAACAGCCCTTGTTGTCTTGGAACTTGCTTTGTAGATCAGGCTGGCCTCAAATTAGATCCACCTGTTTTTGTCTCTCCAGTGCTGAGATTAAAGGTGTGCACCACCATGCTAAGCACACACATTGGCATTTACATTAACTAGTTACTGTCATGTCTTCTCTTTGGCTCATGAAGTAGCTCCAACATATGGAAAGCAACCTTAAATTTCCTGTTGATGGCATTAGCCATTATTAGTGTATTCTTCAAGTCATGCTTGACTTGGGTTTTAAAGATTAGGATTAAATATATACATATATAAGTATTTATTAAAAATACCAAAAAGCATTTATATTTTAAATAAAGGCTTTGAGATAAAATTAGAAACTACCAAAGAATATTTTGATTCACTGCATTTAACAAGATTAAGCCTATATGTAAATTTAAAATATAAAACATTCTTATAATAGCACTAATAATGCATCTATAGCTATATGTCATGATAATCATGTTAATAGCAGCAATATACTTTCTAAATCATTTGGAAGTAACACAAATTCTAATAGAAACAGTGAGCCAAGCATACCAATATTTAAATTTCCAAAGAAAAAATTCACATGGCAATAACATGTTATTCTTACTAGTTATACTACTAAAATTACATAATTAAAAACAGAAAATGAAGACCTTGTAACCATTTTGCTGATTTTTCGTTTTTAAATAAAAGATCCCAAATGTTGGCAAAGGTGAATGGAGATGAACATCCTTTGTCTGGTAGGGCTAGGACTTCTTTCAGAAAGGTGATTTGGTTATGACTCATTCAAGTCTTTGGATATTTAAATATTATCCTATCTGAATTTTTTGTTTTCTGTCAGTAATCAGATTCATATGGTTTTGTTTTTGTTTTTCTGTTTTTAGTTAGGGGTTAAAATATCTAATGACTATATTACATGGAAAGTAAGCTATAGAGAGACTGGCCGGAATGACAGGCTTTGAATACAGGATGTTGATTAAAAAATATTTTCAAGCCAGGCAGTGGTGACGCACACCTGCAATACCAGCAATCTGGGAGGCAGAAGCAGGCGGATTTTTGAGTGTGAGGCCAGCCTGGTCTACAGAGTGAGTTCCAGGACATCCAGGGCTACACAGAGAAACCCTGTCTCAAAAAAACCAAAATCCGCCGGGTGGTGGTGGCGCACGCCTTTAATCCCAGCACTTGGGAGGCAGAGGCAGGCGGATCTCTGAGTTCAAGGCCAGCCTGGTCTACAGAGTGAGTTCCGGGACAGCCAGGGCTATACAGAGAAACTCTGTCTCAAAAAAACAAAACAAAACAAAACAAAACAAAACAAAAAAAACAACAACCAAAATCCAAAAAAAATAAAAACCAAAAAAAATAAAAATTTCCATAGTGTATGTATCCTGTCAGCTGATTGTAGGGCAGAGAATAAAGAAGAGAAGGTTATTTCATCCATGTAGCTTTTGCAGTCAAAAGCAATGGTATCTTTGTGTTTCTACTCTGGTGATTAAGATGTAGAGAAGGAAATTTCTTCTTTTAGCCCTCACTATTTCCTTTGTTTTTCACTTTTCCCCACAAACCTAGTTATCTGAAAGGTCAGCCAAATTAACCTGAATTAGTAGTATTGTTTTAATTTACTTTTCTGAGCATATGGAGAAGCTTGTCGATTGTAAAAGGTTTATCTCAGTTGGGTATGGTGATGCATCCTTTTAATTTCAGTAATCAAGAGTTAGAGGCAGGAGGATCTCTTGAGTTCCAGGCCAGCCTGATGATCTACATTGCAATTTCCTGGCCAGCCAGACCTGCATAATGTACCCTGTTGCAAACAAGTAGTGCATCTCATATCTTCTGTAACTCCATGATCTTTTGAGGGAAGTAGTGGCTGTTGTTTGTTCGTGTGGAAAATTCTGTACCATAAACCATCAAAGATTGCTTACTTGTTAGTGTGGTACATTTCTGGTAAGCAAGATAGCATGCAGAAGTTAGGATTTGACCATATTTTTACTCATTAACAACCAAAAGCAAAGATTAGTTTGTTTTTACTTTTTCTGTTAAAGTCATCTACTATATGTTCTAATTGTCAGACCAACCTCACTGGCTTGGGAAGTAAAGAAGATGTCTCCAGGACGTCATGTGATTCAAAGCCCATCAACAGATAGAATGAATGTCACATCAACTGCAAGAAGAAGCTTAAACTTTGGGTGAGATGAAAATTCTCATACTATTATGAAACCAGTATTTCAAGAGAAAAATATTCTGCAACACGTGTGCACAAACACAAAGGAACAGCTGACTGTGTGTGCTCAATTCTCAATGGAACATCTGTATCAATGTCCTCCACTATCAAGGCTCAGGAATACAGCAGATGGGTCAGAGAAGAATCTAAGAGGATTGGGAGGAATGCTATAAAATTATTCCCTTCAGGACATGACAGGGCTATTGCATTCATGAATGCATAGCTGTTGTGGTTAACTACACAAGATCTGAATAAGATCAAGCCAGCCAAATTCCAGCATGAAATTTTTAAAATTTAATTTAATTTAATTTTTTCCTAATTATTTTATGTTATTTATTTAGTTGGGTATTTCATGCAGTAAATTTTAATAAAATTCTTTCCCTTCTCTCAGTTCCTAGATTCGCCCTCCCTCACCTATATAGCTTCTTAAAACCAAAACAAACAGAAACCCCCCCCCCCCCCAGACACACACACACAAAAAAACCCTACAACATGGGAGTCAATTTATGCTGGGCAACTACTCCTAAGATTAAGTCCTGCTCTGCAATGTGGTTAATATACCTAGTACCACTGCACTAAAGGAAAACTTTTCTGTCTCAGAAGTTATCAATTGCAAATAATTTCTTGGCCAGAGGTGGTATTTTGTACCCACTTCCCTTCTGTCATGTTGGGATTTTGTCTGGCTTGAGCTTGTATAGATCTTAGCATGTTTATATATGCATCAGTCCTGTTGTGTTGGAAAATGCTTCCTTGAAGTTACCTGATACCTCAGGCCATCATAACTATCTACCTCCTTTTCTGCATAGATGTCTGAGCGTTGATGGTAGGGGTTTGGTAAAGTCATCCTATTTAGGGTTGATGGTGCCAGAATCACTGCACATTGTCTAGATGTGAACCTCTGTATTACTTAAGAAGCAGCCTCCTGATGAGGCTTGAGTGGTGCACTGACATGAGTGTACCTGTGTGTTATTAGGAGTCACCTTACTGTGTTCATTGGGTACCCTCCCCAGTGTGATTAGAAGACCCTTTTGCTGAGCATATTACATATTTATGCTACTGACCATGGAGAAATAAAGCTGGTGCTCAACTGGAAGCTTTAACCTAATAACTAGCATTCATAGTGCTAGGACTATACATGCTGCCAAAACTTGAAAGCAGTGCTTTTCAACCTTCCTAATGCTATAATCATTTAATACCGTTCTTCATGTTGTGGTGACCCCCCAAATATAAAACTATTTTTGTTACTTCATAACTAATTTTGCTATACTTATGAATCATAGTATAAATATCTGTTGTGTTTTCTGATGGTCTGAGCTACCCCCATGAAAGGGTTATTCTACTCCTACAGGACTTGTGTCTCCTACAGGAGTTGTGTCCTACAGGTTGAGATCTGCTGTTGCTCTACACTGTGTCATATTAACAGCTGTCGTTAACTCAGGACATCTCAGTTCATATTTCATTGCTCAACCTTGCTTTTTTTTGGGGGGGGGAGGACTTTTTCGAGACAGGGTTTCTCTGTGTAGCCCTGGCTGTCCTGGAACTCACTCTGTAGACCAGGCTGGCCTCGAACTCAGAAATCCACCTGCCTCTGCCTCCCAAGTGCTGGGATTAAAGGCGTGCGCCACCACCGCCCGGCTGCTCAACCTTGCTTTTGAGTCTTCCTAATAAATCTGATTGTGATCATGACAGTCTCTTGAATATGAAGATAACAGAATATCATTAGGAATCACTTCATTTACTTTTTATTTATTTATTTTTTTGTTTTTGTTTTTTGCTGGCATGTTTGGATCTCTCCTTGATCTCTGGGGCATCCTTCTCTGGTTTCTGGTTGTCCAGGTAGTATCAAGGGTGTGCTCCCTCTTGTGGCATAGGTGTCAAGCTGGACTAGCCACTGGTTGGCCATACCTACAATTTGTGTGCCATCTTTACCCTAGTGCATCTTGCTGGCAGGACAAACTGTAGGTTGAAAGTTTTGTGGTTGGGTTGGTGTCCCAGTCTCTCTACTGGAAGTCTTGCCTGTGTATAGGAGATGGCCAGTTCAGGCTTTATATTCCCCATTACTAGAAGTCTTAGCTTGGGTAACCTAATAGAGTTATAGGAATTTTCATAGGAAATTTCTTCCTTGCTCTGAATTGCTTTCCACTCCAATTCCAACTGACTCTCCTAGTACTCTCTTCCTTTATCCTCCCTTAACCTGATCCTTCCTGTTCCTGTCCCCACTGGCTCCCAGTCCACCCACAATATATCTATTCTATTTTCACTTCCCTGGGAGAATTGTGCATTCCCCCTTGATCCTCCTCTTTACTTAGCCTCTCTGGGTCTGTGGATTGTAGCATGTTTATCATTTACTTTACAATTAATATCCAATAATTACACAGTTACAAGTGAGAATATACAATGTTTGTCTTTTTGTGGTGCTGCACTCAGGATGATTTTTTTTCTAGTTCCATCTATTTGTCTGCAAATTTCATGATAGTAGTTTTTTTAACAGCTGGGTAATACTCCATTGTGTAAATGAACCACATTTTTTTATCCACTCTTCAATTGAGGGACATCTAGGTTGTTTCCAGTTTCTGGCTATTATGAATAAAGCTGCTATGAACATAGTTGAGTTTTGTGGAAATGGAACATCTTTTGTGTTTATGCCCAGGTGTTTATAGCTGGATTTTAAGGTAGATCAATTTCCAATGTTTTGAGAAACCACCATATTGATTTTAAGTGTGGCTATACAAGATTACATTCACACCATCAATGGAGGAGTCTTCCCCTTGTTCCATATCTTCCTAGGCATGAGCTGTCCTTCAGTTTTTTATCTTAGTTACTCTGACAGGTTTAATATGGACTCTTAGAGTCATTTTGATTTGAACTTCCCCAATTTCTAAGGATATTAAACATTTCAAGTGATTCATGGCTATTTAAGATTCCTCTATTTAGAATTCTATGTTTAGGTCTGTACCTCATTTTTTAATTTGATTATTTGATTTGTTAATGTATAGTTTCTTAAGTTCTTTACATATTTTGGAAATTGGCCCTCTGTCAGAGATTTGTAAAGATCTTTTCCCATTCTGTGGGCTGCTGTTTTGTCCTATTGTTAGTGTCATTTGCCTTTCAGAAGCTTTTCAGATTCACAAAGTCCCATTTATTATTGATCATAGTGCCTGTGCTGTTGCTATTCTGTTCAGGAATTTATTTCTTGTATTGATACATTCAAGGCTATTCCTCATTTTCTCTTAGGTTGAGTTTGTGCAGGATGATGTATATGGATCTATTTACACCTTGCATGTGCTGACATCTAGTTAGGCCAACACCATTTGTTGAAGATGCTTTCTTTTTTTTCCATTGTATAATTTTGGCTTCTTTGTCAAAAATCAGGTGTCCAACTGTGTGTGGATTCATGTGTGGGTCTTTAATTCCATTCCATGGGTCAGTATTTCTGTTTTTATCCCAATTGAATGAGGTTTTTATTACTACAGTACTATAGTGGAGCTTGAAATCAGGAATGGTGATACCTCTGCAAATTCTTTATTGTATAAGATTGCTTTAGCTATTCTGTTTCTTTTTTCACATATCAAGTTGTTTATTGTTTTTTTCCTAGGTTTGTAAAGAATTGTGTCATAATTTTGATGGGAATTGCATTGAATCTGTAGATTGCTTTTGGTAATATGGCCATTTTTGCTATGTTAATCCTACTGACCTATGAGCATGGGAGATCTTTCCATCTTCTGATAATCTTATTCAACTTCTTTCTTCAACATTCTTGTCATAAAGGTCTTTCACTTGCTTGGCTAGAGCTACCCCAAGATACTTTATATTATTTGTGGCTTTTGTGTAGGGTGTTGCTTCTCTGATTTTTTTCTCATTCCATTTGTTTTGGTACATATGAGGGCTACTGGGTTGTTTTTGAAGTAAATTTTACATCTCACCACTTCACTGAAGGTGTACAGCTGTAGGAGTTCCCTGGTAGAATATTTGGGGTTACTTATGTATACTACTATATATCATCTGGAAATAGCAATATTTGACATATTTTCCAGTTTGTATACCCTTGATCTCCTTCGGTTGTCTTATTGCTTCATCTAGAACTTATAGTACTATATTATTAGATATAAGGAGAGTGAAGAGTTGGTCTTGTATCTGATTTTAGTGGAATTGCTTTGAGTTTCTCTTTGTTCAATTTGATGTTAGCTATTGACTTGCTATAAGTTACTTTCATTATGTTTAGCTATTTCCATTTTATTCCTGATCTCTACAATACTTTTATCATGAAGGAATGTTAGATTCTTTCACAGCCTTTTCCAGTGTTTAATGAGATGATTGTGTATTTTTCTTTCAGTTTTTAATTTTTATTTATTTGTATTTTTAGTAGATATATGCTTTATTTATATTTCAAATGGTATCTCCTATTTGCGTTACCCCTCTGAAAACCCCCCATCCCATCCCCCTCCCCCCTGTTAACTCCCCTCCCCTAATTTCCTGACTTTAATTCCCCTATTCTGGGGAATGGAGCCTTCACAAGACCAATGGCCTCTCCACTGATTGATGTCTGAAATGGTCATCTTCTGCTACATAGGTAGCTGGAGTCATGGGTCCTTCCATGTGTACTCTTTGGTAGGTGGTTTAGTCTCTGGGACCTCTGGGGTTACTGGTTGGTACATACTATCATTCCTCCTGCAGGGCTGCAAACCTCTTAAGCTCCATAGGTCCTTTCTCTAGCTGCTCCATTGGGGACCCTATACTCATTCTATTGGTTGGCTGTGAGCCATGGGTATTTGATCCACTTTCCAATAAGGATCAAAGTATCTACACTTTGGTCTTCCTTCTTCTTGAGCTTCATGTAGTCTTTGAGCTATATATTGTGTATTCCGAGCTTTGGAACTAATACCCACTTATCAGCAAGTGTATACTATATGTGTTCTTTTGTGATTGGGTTATATCGCTCAGGATGATACTTTCTAGCCCCATCCATTTGTCTAAGAATTTCATGAATTCATTGTTTTTAATAGCTGAATTGTACTCTATTGTGTAATATACCACATTTTCTGTATCCATTCCTCTGTTGAGGGACATCTGGGTTCTTTCCAGCTTCTGGCTATTATAAATAAGGCTACTATGAACATAGTGGAGCATGTGTCCTTATTACATGTTGGAGCATGTTCTGGGTATCTGCCCAGGAGTGGTATAGCTGGGTCCTCAGGTATTGCTATGTCCAATTTTCTGAGGAACCGCCAAACTGATTTCCAGAGTAGTTTCATCAGCTTGCAACCCCACCAGCAGTGGAGGAGTGTTCCTCTTTTTTTTTTTTTTTAAATCCCTAACACCTTTTTTCTTTCTTTTTTTAAATTTTATATTCTATATTCTTTGTTTACATTCCAAATGCTTTCCCCTTTCCCTGTTCCCCCCTCACCATATGTCCCTTAAGTCCTCTTCCCTCCGCCCATTCCCCAATCTCCCCCCTCCCATTTCTCTGTTCTGGTACTCCCCTACAATACTGGATCAAGTCTTTTCAGGGCCAGGGCCCTCTTCTTCCTTCTTCTTGGAAATCATATGATTTGCTAATTGTGTCTTGAGTAGTCAGAGCTTCTGGGCTAATTAATATCTACCTATCAGTGACTGCATTTCATGTGTATTCTTTTGTGATTAGGTTAGCTCACTTAGTATGGTATTTTCCAGTTCCAACCATTTGCCTACAAATTTCATGAATTCATTGTTTTTAATTGCTGAGTAGTATTCCATTGTATAAATATACCACATTTTCTGTATCCATTCCTCCATTGAGGGACATCTGGGTTCTTTCCAGCATCTGGCTATTATAAATAAGGCTGCTATGAACATAGTGGAGTATGTGTCATATTGGAGCATGTTTTGGGTATATGCCCAGGAGTAGTATAGCTGGGTCTTCAGGTAGTGCTATGTCCAGTTTTCTGAGGAACTGCCAGACTGATTTCTAGAGTGGTTTCACCAGCTTGCAACCCCACCAGCAGTGGAAGAGTGTTCCTCTTTCTCCACATCCTCACCAGCATTTGCTGTCCCCTGAGTTTTTGACCTTGACCATTCTGACTGGTGTGAGGTGGAATCTCAGGGTTGTTTTGATTTGCATTTCCCCGATGATTAAGGATATTGAACATTTCTTTAGGTATTTCTCAGCCTTCTGGTATTCCTCAGTTGAGAATTCTTTGTTTAGCTCTGTACCCCATTTTTTTATAGGGCTATTTGGTTCTCTGGGTCTAACTTCTTGAGTTCTTTGTATATATTGGGCATTAGCCCTCTATTGGATATAGGATTGGTAAAGATCTTTTCCCAATGTCTTGGTTGCCATTTTGTCCTACTGACAGTGTTCTTTGTCTTACAGAAGCTTTTGAATTTTATGAGGTGAGGTCCCATTTGTCAATTCTTAATCTTATAAGTCATTGGTATTCTGTTCAGGAAATTTTCCCCTGTGCCATGTACTCCACTCTCTTCCACACTTTCTCTTTTATTAGATTCAGTGTGTCTGGTTTTATGTGGAGGTACTTGATCCACTTGGACTTGAGCTTAGTACAAGGAGATAAGATTGGATCAATTTGCATTCTTCTACATGTTGACTGCCAGTTGACCCAGCACCATTTGTTGAAAATGCTCTTTTTTCTACTGGATGGTTGTAGCTCCTTTGTCAAAGATCAAGTGACCACAGGTGTGAGGGTTCATTTCTGGGTCTTCAATTCTATTCTTTTGATCTACCTGCCTGTCACTGTACCAATACCATACAGTTTTATTTTATTGAATATAATCTTCATTTACATTTCAAATGCTAAAACCTTTCCCAGTTTTTCCCCTTCCCGAAAACCCCCAACCCCTTCTTCCACCCCCTGCCTCCAAGTATATGCCTCTCCACCTGACCCACTCCCACTTCCCCCCCATCGATTTCCCTTTGTTGGGGCATTTATTGAGCCTTCATGTGAGCAAGGACCACTCCTCCCACTGATGCCGGACAAGGCATTCCTCTGAAATGTCTATTTTGTATGCTTTTATCATCTTTGAGGCAAGATCTTTGACATATCTATATATCTTAAGCATCATAACACTGTAGCTGGTTTTTAGTGAAAGCTGATTCTTGTTCAGTTGAATTAGATTTTTGCTTCTAATTTTTTTGTGTGGAGTTTCTAGATACTGTTTTTTTGTTTTGTTTTTGTTTGTTGTTTTGTTTTGTTTTTTTGGTGAGTGTTTAACAGGTAAAAAGCATTATAAAATACTTAGACCTTAAGCAGGTGGGAAAAGATAGAGAACCAAATACATTCTCCCAAACAAGGGAGCTTTTACAAGATAACTTGTTCTTTACTTTAGTTCATTAATTTGTTTTCTAAGACTTTTAATATGGATTTCTTTTAGTGCTGGAGACTTTTAATGCATGCATTACTTACTTTCTCTTATGCCTTAGAAAATTCCTGGCATAAGCAACTTAAGGGAAGTTTGAAGGACTTACTTGGGCTTATTGTTGGGCAAGACCTAGTTTATTATGGCTGGGAACATGAAGTGTCTGATCACATCGTGTCCTCAGTCAGGAAGCTGAGAGATGAATGCTAATAACATGCTTGCTTTCTCTTTTTTCTTCAGTCTGGGACCCAAACCCATGCAGTGGTGCTGGTCTCATCTGGGTGGGTCTTTTAAAAAAGAGTATCTCAAAATCACTTGCCATTTTGATGCTATTTAAAAAGCATTACACTTGTTAGTCTATCTAGAAATTCCCTCACAGGCAAACCCAGAGGGTTGTCTATTAGGTGATTCTAGAACCTATCGAGTTGACAGTATTTGCCATGGCAGTGCCTACATGGATAAAGTTCTCATTTCTCAGTGTGATCCTATTCAATATCATTGTATAATATATTGTTTCTTTTTCCTTTTAGATGTGGTTCATAGGCTACCTTTAGTACCCACCCACATCTCATTCTGCTTGGGTTGTGCTTACTAATGGAAATGTTAATTTTGAAGTTTGGGTTTTGTTTATTATTTCAACTCAAAATTTCAATAGGAAGTAAACCATTTAATATGTATACAGCAGAGTCACTTTTTCTGGAAAAAAAATTGGGAGTCTTTAAAGCCATTGACCCAGGGAACAGAAAAGGTGGGAGGGAAAGTAAATCTTGTCTTTTTCCCTGTAACAAGTTTTTATTATTTGCCTCTTACATCACAGAAAAGGAAGTTGGAAGCTACCCTAACCCCAGCCATCCAGCAAACCTATTTCCATGTCAGTGCACTAAGATTCAGGACCTAATTTTGGTTGCAGAAGGAGTGTTTGGACACATTTGGACCAGAATAGAAGAAGGATGTCACTGTTAGATTGTACTTGAAGCCAAGAAAAACCCGAGTGAGCCTTTTAGTAGTCTCACAGCCTTGGTGTGTCCTCAGACCTGAGGACTCTGTGATGCTTACTAATAAATTTACTTTCATTGTGTCATAATTCTTTAGTCAATGAAGGAAAGAATTTGAGGCTATGCTAGCAACAGATTTTTGATAAATGTGAACTATTAAGTGACTGTAGAAGGAGTGGATAGGATAACTATGTAGATTTGAGGAAAATAACTTTAGAGAATAGTATTACTTAATTTTCATGGAGCCAGAATTGAATATTTCCAAGGAAGGGCCATGTTTGTAGTTTATGATAAAAACATACACAGGGAAGAAGGAACAGTTTCAGTAGTGCCTGTGTTAAGGATGACATGCCGTGTTACTTATAGAAACTAATAATGGCAAGAAAGATTTATGTATTTGCATATAATGGTATATTTTCACAGTAATTACTTTGATATTTAATTTATCACATGTGTTTTCCTTTCTTAATAGGAGTTTACCTGGGGCAGTAACTGCCCCATGTCTGGCTCCCACAGGTGTCAGTTGGGCTGACAAGGTAAAGGCTCATCACACTGGTTCTTCCACTTCTGAGGTAACACCTGCTCAACCCTGTGCACCAGTGACAGTGCAAAAGACTTCCCGGAAAAATGGCAAGTGATTTTGAGTTACTCTTTAAATTTTTTACTTATTCATGTTTTAGCTGCCTGTAGTTAGAAAGGGTTATTCATACACTTTAAAACTTGGCCCTGCTGGGCAGTTGGGAGGCAGAGGCAGGTAGATCTCTGTGAGTTGAGGCCAGCCTGATCTACAGAATGAGTTCTAGGATAGCCAGGAGATGCTACATGAAGAAACCCTGTCTCAAAAACCAAACCAACTAATCAAGCAACCCCAAATTTGCTCTTATTTTATGTTTATTGATCTCTATTAGTTAAAACTATAAAATGTAAGCTTGCAATGTAGTAACTCATTAGTAGAGTGCTTCCCTAGCAAATGGAATATCCTGAGTTGATTCCTAGACACTTCTTTTTGGGTACTATGGATGTATTTCATTTCACTTTTCTATTTAGATCTCAGTCATGTTGTCTTGTTTTAAATATTCTTTCCTTTTACCCAGTGTACTGTCCTGATTTTTTTTTTGTACAAGTGAACTTGTTACAAATTAGTAGTAGGCAAGATTTCTGTTCTATTCTCTTTTTTGTTACTATAGCATAATATCAGGATATGTGCTTTTTAAAAAAAAGCAGTTTATTTAACCTACAGTTTCAGAGGGGAAAAAAAATCCAAGATTGGTTGGCCCCATCAATTCAATGTCTAGATGCTACAAATAAAATTTTATGATCTTCAAAATTCTGAAAGAGAATTAACTCATACTCTAGAGACTATGGCTAACTAAATTACTCATTAAAACTGAGACACCTCAGGGTCAAAGACAAACATTACCTTAGAGTAAAAGGCTAGAAGACAATTTTACAAGAAAATTGTTGCAGGAAACAAGCCGGAGTAGCCACTCTAATATCAGATAAAATTGACTTTCAACCTAAAGTCATCAAAAGAGACACAGAAGGACATTTCTTGCTAGTCAAAGGAAAAAATCCACCAAGAAGAACTCTCCATTCTGAACATCTATGCTCCAAATACAATGGCACCCTCATTCGTAAAAGAAACTTTACTAAAGCTCAAAGCACACATTGCACCTAACACAATAATTGTGGGTGACTTCAACATTCCACTCTCCTCAGTGGACCGATCAGCAAAACAGAAACTAAACAGGGACACAGTGAAACTAATTGAAGCTTTAGACCAATTGGGTTTTATTTATATATATATCATCCTAAAGAAAAAGAATATCCCTTTTTCTCAGCACCTCATGGTACCTTCTCCAAAATCCACCATATAATTGGTCACAAGACAGACCTCAACAAATATAAGAAGATTGAAATAATCCCATGCATCCTATCAGATCACTAGTGGTCTTCAATAGCAACAAAAACAACAGAAAGCCCACATACACATGGAAACTGAACAATACTCAATGATACCTAGGTCAAGAAAGAAATAAAGAAATCAAAGACTTTTTAGAATTCAATGAAAATGAAGGTACAACTTACCCAAATCTATGGGACACAGTGAAAGCAGTGCTAAGAGAAAAATTCATAGCCCTGAGTGCCTCTAAAAAGAAACTGGAGAGAGCATACACTAGCAGCTTGACTGCACACCTGAAATCCCTGGAACAAAAAGAAGCTAATTCACCCAGGAGGAGCAGAAGACAGGAAATCATCAAACTCAGGGCTGAAATCAATCAAGTTGAAACAAAGAGAACCATACAAAGAATCAACAAAACCAGGAGCTGGTTCTTTGAGAAAATCAACAAGATAGATAAACCCTTAGCCAGACTAACCAAAGGGCACAGAGACAGTATCCAAATTAACAAAATTAGAAATGAAAAGGGAGATATAACAACAGAAACTGAGGAAATTAAAAAAAATTATCAGATCTTACTACAAAAGCCTTTACTCAACACAACTGGAGAATCTGGAGGAAATGGACACTTTCCTAGACAGATACCAAATACCAAAATTAAAGCAGGATCAAATAAATCAGCTAAACAGTCCCATAACCCCTAAAGAAATAGAAGGGGTCATAGAAAGTCTTCCAACCAAAAAAACTACGGGACCAGATGGTTTTAGTGCAGAATTCTATCAAACCTTCAAAGAAGACCTAACACCAATACTCTTCAAGCTATTCCACAAAATAGAAACAGAAGGAACACTATCCAACTCGTTCTTCGAAGCCACAATAACGCTGGTACCAAAACCACACAAAGATCCAACATAGAAAGAGAACTTCAGGCCAGTTTCCCTATTGAATATCCATGCAAAAATACTCAATAAAATTCTTGTCAACCGAATCTAAGAGCACATCAAAACGATCCTCCACCATGATCAAGTAGGCTTCATCCCAGGGATTCAGGGATGGTTCAAAATATGGAAATCCATCAATGCAATCCACTACATAAATAAACTCAAAGACAAAACCACATGATCATCTCATTAGATGCTGAAAAAGCATTTGACAAAATTCAGCATCCTTACATGCTAAAAGTCTTGGACAAAACAGGAATTCAAGGCCCATACCTAAACCTAGTAAAAGCCATATACAGCAAATCAGTAGCCAACATCAAACTAAATGGAGAGAAACTGGAAGCAATCTCACTGAAATCATGGACTAGACAAGGCTGCCCTCTCTCTCCATACCTTTTCAGTATTTACTTGAAGTTCTAGCGAGAACAATTAGACAACATAAGGAAGTCAAAGGGATACAAATTGGAAAGGAAGAAATCAAACTATCACTATTTGCAGATGATATGATAGTATATTAAGTGACCCAAAGAACTCCACCAGAGAACTCCTACAGCTGATAAACAACTGCAGCAAAGTGGCTGTTTATAATATATACTCAAGCAATTCAGTAGTCTTCTTATACTCAAAGGATAAGCAGGCTGAGAAAGAAGTTAGGGAAATAACACCCTGCACAATAGCCAGAAAGAATATAAGGTTTCTTTTCTATTAGTTTCAATGTGTCTTGTTTTATGTGGAGGTCCTTGATCCACTTGGAGTTGATCTTAGTACAAGGAGATAAGAGTGGGTCGATTCGCATTCTTCTGCATGTTGATCTCCAGTTGAACCAGCACCATTTGTTGAAAAGGCTATCTTGTTTTCACTGGATGGTTGTGGCTCCTTTATCAAAGATCAAGTGACCATAAGTCTGTGGGTTCATTTCTGGGTCTTCAATCCTATTCCATTGATCTACTTGCCTGTTGCTGTACCAATACCATGCAGTTTTTAATACAATAGCTCTGTAGTACTGCTTGAAGTCAGGGATATTGATTGCTCTTTCTAGATCTATGAGGAATTGAATTGGGATTTTGATGGGGATCCTAGAGGACATGGGCATAGGGGGAAAGTTCCTGAACAGAACACCAATAGCGTATGTTCTAAGATCTGGAAATCAGTTTGGCGGTTCCTCACAAAATTGGGCATGTCACTTCCAGAGGACCCTGTCATACCACTCCTGGGCATATACCCAGAGGATTCCCCTGCATACAATAAAGACACATGCTCCACTATGTTCATAGCAGCCTTGTTTATAATAGCCAGAAATTGGAAGGAGCCCAGATATCCCTCAGAGGAGGAATGGATACAGAAAATGTGGTATATTTATACAATGGAATACTACTCAGCAACTAAAAATAATGAATTCATGCAATTTGTAGGTAAATGGTTAGATCTGGAAAATATCATCCTAAGCGAGTTAACCCAATCACAAAAGAATACACATGACGGTGGGCGCCCAAGCTCTGCCGCAGGCCTCCATATTGCAACCAGGACACAGCTGGAAAGGTGCAGGTACACAGACTCCATCTGGGGCTAGAGCAGGGAGATCTGCTAAGCTCTCGCCCCCAGGCGGGCCCAGTGGTGGGCACCTAGGCTCTGCCGCACGTCCCGGCGAGCTTAGGCTGTGCACCGAGGCAGCCGGAGCCACCCAGCTCCCCAGGACCCCGGACCAGCGATAGCTGCAGGCCTCCATATTGCAAACAGGACACAGCTGGAAAGGTGCAGGTACACAGACTCCATCTGGGGCTACCGCGCAGGGAGATCTGCTAGGCTCTCGCACCCAGGCAGGCCCAGAGGTGCCCACCTCGGCTCTGCTGCACTTCCCAGTGACCTTAGGCTGTGCACCCAGGCAGCCGGAGGCAACCAGTTCCCAGGACCTTGGACCAGAGATAGCGGCAGGCCTCCATATTGCAACCAGGACACAGCTGGAAAGGCACAGGTAGACAGATTTCATCAGGGGCTACAGCTTGGGGGGATCTACTAGGCTCTTGCTACTAGGCAGGCCCAGCAGCGCCCGCCAAGGCTCTGCTGCACTCCCCCGCACGTCCCCGAGACCTCAGGCCGTGCACAAAGTCAGCGGGTGGCAGCCAGCTTGTGTTCCCGTTGAGCAGCAATCACGCATAACCACCAGTAGAGAAACAACAGGTAAGCCCAGCCTCACGGGAGATTCAAACACCAGCCAGTGACAACAAGGTCAACTAACACCAGAAATAACCAGATGGCAAAAGGTAAACGAAGGAATGTCACTAACAGAAATCAAAGCAACATGACAGCATCTGAACCCAGTTCGCCAACAACAGGAAGCCCTGGATACCCCAAAACACCAGAAAAACAAGACTTGGATATAAAATCACTGGTCAGGATGCTGGTAGCTGAACACATAGAAAAATCTCATAAAGAAATAGAGGAGAAAATGGATCAAAAGTTAGAAGCCTTTACAAGGCAAATACAAAAATCACTTCAAGAAATGCAGGTGAAGATGGATCAAAAAGAAGAAGACAATAAGGAGGAAAGACAAAAATCACTTAAAGAAATACAGAAGAACGTGGGCCAACAAGTAGAAGCTATGAAAGAGGAAACACAAAAATCTATTAAAGAAATACACAAAAACACAAGCAAGCGAAAGATCTGAGCATATCCATCCAGGTACTAAAAACAGAAGTAGAAACAACTAAGAAATCGCAGAGGGAGACAACATTGGAGATAGAAAACCTTGGGAAGAAATCAGGGGCCATAGATGCAAATATGAACAATAGAATACAAGAGATAGAAGACAGAATATCAGAAGCCGAATATATCATAGGAACCATTGATTCAACAGTCAAAGAAAATAGTAAATGCAAAAAGGCTGTAACCCAAAACATCCAGGAAATCCAGGACACAATGAGAAGACCAAACCTAAGGATTATAGGTACAGACTAGAGTGAAGATTTACAAGTTAAAGGGCCAGCAAATATCTTCTACAAAATTATGGAAGAAAACTTCCCCAACCTAGAGAGAGAGAGATGCCCATGAATATACAAGAAGCATATAGAACCCCAAACAGACTGGATCAGAACAGAAATACATCCCGTCACATAATAATCAAAACTCCAAGTGTACTAAACAAAGAAAGAATATTAAAGGCAGCAAGAGAAAAAGGCCAAGTAACTTATAAAGGAAGACCTATCAGAAAAACACCAGACTTCTCACCTGAGACCATGAAAGCTAGAAGATCCTGGGCAGATATAATGCAAACTCTAAGAGAACACAAACTTCAGCCAAAACTAATTCTACCAGACCTTCAAAGAAGACTTAACACCAATACTTTTCAAACTATTCCACAAAATAGAGACAGAAGGTATACTGCCCAACTCATTCTTTCAAGTCACAATTACGCTAATACCTAAACCACAAAAAGATCCAACAAAGAAAGAGAACTACAGGCCAATTTCTCTTATGAATATCGATGCAAAAATACTAAATAAAATTCTTGCCAACCGAATCCAAGAGCACATCAAAACAATCATTCACCATGATCAAGTAGGCTTCATCCCAGGGGTGCAGGGATGCTTCAACATACGGAAATCCATCAATGTAATCCACTACATAAACAAACTAAAAGAAAAAAAACCACATGGTCATCTCATTAGATGCTGAAAAAGCATTTGACAAAATTCAGCTAAAAGTCTTGGAAAGAGCAGGAATTCAAGGCCCATACCTAAACATAGTAAAAGCAATCTACAGCAAACCAGTTGCCAACATCAAAATAAATGGAGAGAAACTTGAAGCAATCCCACTTAAATCAGGGACCAGACAAGGCTGCCCTCTCTCTCCATATCTTTTCAATATAGTACTTGAAGTTTTAGCGAGAGCAATTAGAACAACATAAGGAAGTCAAAGGGATACAAATTGGAAAGGAAGAAGTCAAACTATCATTATTTGCAGATGATATGATAGTTTACTTAAGTGACCCAAAAAACTCCACCAGAGAACTTCTACAGCTGATAAACAACTTCAGCAAAGTGGCTGGTTATAAAATCAACTCAAGCAAATCAGTAGCCTTCTTGTACTCAAAGGACAAGCAGGCTGAGAAAGAAGTTAGGGAAATAACACCTTTCACAATAGCCACAAACAACATAAAGTACCTTGGCGTAACTCTAACCAAACAAGCGAAAGATCTGTATGACAGGAACTTCAAGTCCTTGAAGAAAGAAATTGAAGAAGACCTCAGAAGATGGAAAAATATTTCTTGCTCCTGGATTGGCAGGATCAATATAGTAAAAATGGCCATCTTACCAAAAGCAATATACAGATTCAATGCGATCCCCATCAAAATCCCAACTCAATTCTTTATAGATCTAGAAAGAGCAATTCTCAAATTCATCTGGAGCAACAAAAAACTCAGGATAGCTAAAACTATTCTCAACAATAAAAGGACTTCTGGGGGAATCAATATCCCTGACCTTAAACAGTACTACAGAGCAATTGTGTTAAAAACTTCATGGTATTGGTACAGCAACAGGCAAGTGGATCAATGGAATAGGATTGAAGACCCAGAAATTAACCCACAGACTTATGGTCACTTGATCTTTGATAAAGGAGCCACAACCATCCAGTGGAAAAAAGATAGTCTTTTCAACAAATGGTGCTGGATCAACTGGAGGTCAACATGCAGAAGAATGCTAATTGACCCACTCTTATCTCCTTGCACTAAGATCAACTCCAAGTGGATCAAGGACCTCCACATAAAACCAGACACACTGAAACTATTAGGAAAGAAACTTGGGAAGACCCTGGAGGACATAGGCACAGGGGGAAAGTTCCTGAACAGAACACCAATAGCTTATGCACTAAGATCAAGAATTGACAAATGGGACCTCATAAAGTTACAAAGTTTCTGCAAGGCAAAGGACACTGTCAGAAGGACAAAATGACAACCAACAAAGTGGGAAAAGATCTTCACCAACCCCACATCCGACAGTGGGCTAATATCCAATATATACAAAGAACACAAGAAGTTAGACCCCAAAGAACCAAATAACCCTATCAAAAAATGGGGTACAGAGCTAAACAAAGAATTTTCACGAGAAGAAATTCGGATGGCTGAGAAACACCTTAAGAGATGTTCAACATAATTAGTCATCAGAGAAATGCAGATCAAAACAACCCTGAGATTCCACCTCACATCAGTCAGAATGGCTAAGATTAAAAACTCAAGAGACAACAAATGCTGGCGAGGATGTGGAGAAAGAGGAACACTCCTCCACTGTTGGTGGGATTGCAGAATGGTAAAACCACTCTGGAAATCAGTGTGGCGGTTCCTCAGAAAATTGGGCATGTCCCTTCCAGAGGACCCTGGCATACCACTCCTGGGCATATACCCAGAGGATTCCCCTGCATGCAATAAAGACACATGCTCCACTATGTTCATAGCAGCCTTGTTTATAATAGCCAGAAATTGGAAGGAGCCCAGATATCCCTCAGAGGAGGAATGGATACAGAAAATGTGGTATATTTATACAAT
Organism: Apodemus agrarius; assembly: GCA_964023405.1. Lineage (NCBI taxonomy): Eukaryota > Metazoa > Chordata > Mammalia > Rodentia > Muridae > Apodemus > Apodemus agrarius. The sequence continues at coordinate 58,824,492 of OZ030012.1, read as the reverse complement.
GGAATACTACTCAGCAATTAAAAATAATGAATTCATGCAATTTGTAGGTAAATGGTTAGACCTGGAAAATATTATCCTGATTGAGCTAACCCAATCACAAAAGAATACACATGAAATGCAATCACTGATAAGTGGATATTAATGAGCCCAGAAGCCCTAAATACTCAAGGCACAATTAGCAAGTCAAATGATTCCCAAGAAGAAAGGAGAGGACCCTGGGCCTGGAAAGATTGGATCCAGTTTTGTAGAGAAACTGTGCGGGGAGGGGGAATGATTGGGGAATAGTTGGGGGGGAGAGGAACTATGGGACATAGGGAGGGGGGAACTGGGTAAGGGGAAAGCCTTTGGAATGTAAACATAGAATATAGAAAATAGAAATTTAAAAAAAATGAATACACATGAAATGCAATCACTGATATGTGGATATTAATGAGCCCAGAAGCTGTAAATACTTAAGGCATAATTAGCAATTCAAATGATTCCCAAGAAGAAAGGAGAGGACCCTGCGACTGAAAAGATTGGATCCAGTTTTGTAGGTCCAGAACAGAGAAATGGTGGGGGGGGGATGATTGGGGAATAGTTGGGGGTTAAAGGGCTTATGGGACATATGGTGGGGGGGAACTGAGAAAGGGGAAAGCCTTTGGAATGTAAACAAAGAGTATAGAAAATAAAAAAAAGAGAGAGAGAGAAAAAAAAAAGAATATAAAGTATCTGGGTGTGACTTTAACCAAACAAGTGAAAGATCTGTATGACAGGAACTTCAAGTCTTTGAAGAAAGAAATCAAAGATCTCAGAAGATGGAAAAATATTTCATGCTCTTGGATTGGCAGGATTAATATAGTAAAAATGTCCATCTTGCCAAAAGCAATCTACAGATTCAATGCAGTCCCCATCAAAATCCCAAATCAATTCTTCATAGAGTTAGGAAGAGCAATACTCAAATTCATCTGCAATAACAAAAAACCCATGATAGCTAACATTATTCTTAACAATAAAAGAACTTCTGGGGGAATCAATATCCCTGAGCACAAGCAGTACTACAGAGCAGTTGTGTTAAAAACTACATGGTATTGGTACAGTGACAGGCAGGTAGATCAATGGAATAGTATTGAAGACCTGGAAATGAACCCACAGAATTATGGTCACTTGATCTCTGATAAAGGAGCTACAACCATCCAGTGGAAAAAAAGATAGCCTCTTCAACAAATGGTGCTGGTTCAACTGGAGTTCAGCATGCAGAAGAATGCATATTGATCTACTGTAATCTCCTTGTACTAAGATCAACTCCATGTGGATCAAGGATCTCCACATAAAACCAGACACACTGAAAGTAATAGAAAAGAAACTGGGGAAGACCCTGGAGGTAATGGGAACAGGGGGAAAGTTCCTGAACAGAACACCAATAGCTTATGCTCTGAGATTAAGCATTGACAAATTTGACCTCATAAAATTACAAAGTTTTTATAAAGCAAAGGACACTGTCAGAAGGACAAAACAGCCAGCAACTAATTGGGAAAAGATCTTCACCAACCCCACATTTGACAGAGGGCTGATATCCAATATATACAAAGAACTCAAGAAGTTAGACCCCAGAGAACCAAATAACCCTATTAAAAATGGGGTACAGAGTTAAACAAAGAATTTTCACCTGAAGAAATTCGGTTGGCTGAGAAGCACCTTAAGAGATGTTCAACATCACTAGTCATCAGGGAAATGCAAATCAAAACAACCCTCACACCAGTCAGGATAGCTAAGATTAAAAACTCAAGAGACAGCAGATGCTGATGAGGATGTGGAGAAAGATGAACACTCAACCACTGTTCGTGGAATTGAAAGAAGGTACAACCACTCTGGAAATCACTCTGGCCGTTCTTAAGATAATTGGGTTTGACACTTCCAGAGGACCCTGTCATACCACTCCTGGGCATATACCCATAATATTCCCCTGCATGCAACAAAGACACATGCTCCTTTATGTTCATAGCAGCCTTATTTATAATAGCCAGAAGCTGGAAAGAATCCAGATGTCCCTCAATGGAGGAATGGATACAGAAAATGTGGTATATTTATACAGTGGAATACTACTCAGCAATTAAAAACAATGAATTCATGAAATTTGTAGGCAAATGGTTCGAACTGGAAAATATCATCCTAAGTGAGGTAACCCAATCACAAAAGTATACACATGAAATGCAATCACTGATAATTGGATATTAATTAGCCCAGAAGCTCTTAATATTCAAGTCACAATTAGCAAATCAAAAGATTCCCAAGAAGAAGGAAGGAGAGGGCCCTGGTCCTGAAAAGACTTGATCCAGTTGGTAGGGGAGTACTAGAACAAATAAATGGGGGGGGGTGATTGGGGATTGGGCAGAGGGAAGAGGACTTATGGGACATATGGTGTGGGGGGGGAACTGGAAAAGGGGAAAGCCTTTGGAATGTAAACCAAGAATATAGAAAATAAAAAAATAATCAAAACAAAGAAATTAAAATTACATAACTTTCCCAATTTGCTAAAATAAATCAGGTGCTATGTTTAAGAAAGCCTCTGAGTCCCAAGCAGAAAAAATAGAAAATAAATTTTATCTGAATACAACATAATAAAAATAGTGAAAATTGAAGAAATAGAAAATCTTTACCAGTAGTTAGAGAAAATAAATCCCAAAGAGGAATGAAAATAACATCGGTTAACTGACCTCATAAGAGGAACTGTGAATACTAAGTACATTGGAACAATATATTTAGAATGCTGGACAACAGAGCTTAAAAATATGTATAGAACTAAAGTTATAAACAGCAGATCTGTGGTCAGAGCACAGTTCTCTGTAGAGAACTTCCGGGATGGAAAGAAAATCATCCCTGATGGACACCTAGGCCTTCAGGAAGTAGTGGGAAGCCTCAGAAGGAGTTCAAAGAGTGTGGACTATGGAAGCATTGTGTCTCTGGGCTGTGAGATACAGCAGAGTGAATGTTTATAATACAAAATACAAAGCAGAGAAAGACTACACTGTTAAATTCTCTCCCTCCCTCCCTGTCTCCCTCCCTCCCTGCCTTCCTGTCTCTTTTATACTTTGGAGGCCAAAAGTTGATGTCAGGTGTGTTCCTGTGTTGGTCTCCACGTTATTTTTTGAGACAGGGCTCTCACTCAACTTAGAGCTCACCCCTTGGCTAGACTGGCTGCTCATCTATTCCCTGAGATCCTTCTGTCTCTGCCTGGCTATACTGGCTTGTGCTGCGATCTTCAGTTTTCACAAGCGTGGTATGTATGGGTCAGGACTAAGGTCCTCCCTAAACATCTACCATTTAGGGACTAAGTATTCAAATACCTGAGATGTAGCAGACATCTCATTCAAACCACTGCGTTCCACTCCCTGGCCTCCGTGGTCTTGCGGCCATCACATAATGCAGAATGCATTTAGTCCAACTTCAAAAGTTCTCATAGCCTTCCACAGTTTCAACACTTTTTTAAAGAACAGAGTCCAAGTCTGTTATGAGACTCTGAATTTTAACCCTATTAAATTAAAAAAAATATATACATTCAACATACAATTATACAGAGTATGTATTTCCATCCCAAAATAGAGGAATCGGGGTGCAATCAGAAAATACTGGACCAAGTCAAGACTTCTGTTCACTATCTAGACTTGCCATGGATCTGTCTGCCCATTTGTCTGATTGGCTTGTGGCTTTCATCTGAGCAGCTGGACTGAACTCTGCTGGTCAACTCTGACCCATACGGCTGATTCAGTGGCTAGCTACAGTAGCCCCTCCAGCTACGTCTGGTGCTCACTTTGCCACGTTACTTCCTGGCAGAGTCCTTTGCGTCCCTATCATTTTTTTAGATTTGATTTCTTAGGCCTCTTTGAACACTCCAAAATTCCTTGCTTCTTTTTCTTTTCAGGCTTTTTTTTACCTTACATGTTTATATACAGATAGGTACCTTTGTTGTACAATATATAATTTATAACCTGAGAATTAATAATTGTACTTAAAATTGGAACTAAAAATCTGTTTGATCAACCATTTGCCTACAAATTGCATGAATTCATTATTTTTAATTGTTGAGTAGTATTCCATTGTATAAATATACCACATTTTCTGTATCCATTCCTCCTTTGAGGGACATCTGGGCTCCTTCTAACTTCTGGCAATTATAAATAAGGCTGCTTTGAACATAGTGGAGCATGTGTCTTTATTGCATGCAGGGGAATCTTCTGGGTATATGCCCAGGAGTGTTATGACAGGGTCCTCTGGAAGTGTCATGCCCAATTTTCTGATGAACCGCCAGACCGATTTCTAAGTGAGTTAACCTGATCACAAAAGAATACACATAAAATGCAATCACTGATAAGTGGATATTAATGAGCCCAGAAGCTCTGAATACTCAAGGCACAATTAGCAAATCAACAGATTCCCAAGAAGGAAGGAGAGGATCCTGGTCCTGAAAAGACTGGATCTAGTTTTGTAGGAGAGTAGCAGAACTGAGAAATGGTGGGGGTGTGTGTGACTGGGGATGGGGGGGTGGAAGATGACATATGGGCCATATGGTGAGAGGGTTAACTGGGAAAGGGGAAATGTAGACAAAGAATATAGAAAATAAAAAGTCATAAAAAAGAAACAATAAATTCATGAAATTCTTAGACAAATGGGTGGAACTGGAGAACATCATCCTAAATGAGGTAACTAGTCTCAAAAGAACACTCATGGTATGCACTCACTAATAAACGGTTATTAGCCTAGAAGCTTGGAATACCCAAGACATAATTCACATATCAAATGATGCCCAAGAAGAAGGAAGGAGTGGCCCCTGGTCCTGGATAATCTCAGTGCAGCAGTGTAGGGGAATACCAGGACAGAGAAGTGGGAGCGGGTGGATTGGGCAACAGGGGGAGGGAAGAGGGCTTATGGGACTTTCAGGGAGGGGGGATCCAGGAAAGGGAAAATCACTTGAAATGTATAAAGAATATATCAAATAAAAAATGAGAAAATTCAAAAAAATCTGTTTGACTTGGCCAGGACTGTCAACTAAAGTGAAGAGTACTAGGCAAATTCCTGTCAACTGAACTGTCATACATTGTGAATTTATTGTTTCTCAATAAATCCTAACTGTAGAAAGGCACAAACTTGTTCTTCTATGTTGGTTATATAGTATGCTTATGGCAGTAGCAGAGTGTTTTCTTAAACAAAATCAGCCAAGATACTCAATGTTAAATGTTTAACAGGCTTGACACAGTTGGCATGTTTAATAAATTGTATGTATTCCTCACTGTTCTTTTTGCTTCTGATACTTTAATCTGAATACTTGGTAGGGCTGTTTATTCTAACTTACTGATCTTTTGATTTGTATTCTACTAATGTAGTCTATTATTAAGCCAGCTAGTACATTCATAAATTACTTTTTATCATTCAAAATATGGATTCTCAGTGTAGGACCATCAAATGAAATATGGGTAGCCTCTCATAGGTCACATCTCTGAAGAAAACTGGTTTTCTTTCCCATCAGTTGTCAAATGTACATGAACTAGGGATGGGTTTCATCAGCCCATTCAGATTTTTCATCTTGCTCTGATCTGTTATGAGTATTTGCAATGACCCTCTCATGTCCTACACCCATGCTGACAGTCTAACACTAGGTAGACCTAGTAGGTTTATAAAAAGCTCATGAAGGTAGATGGATAAGGGAGGAATAAAGAGAGGAGAGAATAGAAGTAGATTTGGCAGACACATTATATGCATGTATGAAATTCTCAAACAATTAAAAGTTTTCAAAGCTACATAAAATATTAATGGATGTTAAAAATGCAGTATTGGGTTTTTTTTTAAATGCTATCTAAATAAGAGTAAGTGGTGATACCAGAATAGAAGATCAAATGTGTTGAATCAAACATTTGTGATAAAACCATAGAAACATCTCAGATGTTTAACTTAAAAGTCTACTTTCTCAGACATTTATGTTTGGGTACACTTTAGGATTTGAATCAGCTAAAAAGTAAGAGGCTCTCAGCATCTGCTAGTCATCCCTGTCTTCTTCCTGTGGGGTCTTTTTACATGCCTCACAGATATTTTATAAGAGTTGTACCTGAAAAAAAAAACAATAAAACCAACCAAATGAACACCCCAAACACTGGAATTGTATGTACTTTCTTTAAAATAAATTTTAGTAAGTTTAATTCTGTGACCTTCTCTTTAGCTGTTCTTCTCATGCTTTTCTAATTCAGAGAATTGGTGCTTCTTTGTGTGGTTGGTTTCAATCCATATGTGTTTATGCATTAATCCAATAGCACAGTAAACAGTGTATTCAACCATTAATCATTTGTGGGCTTGGGAAGCTACCACTCAATTTCCTGAGAGAATCAACCCATTTTAATGTCTGACTGCTTCAAGTCTGAGGCTGACAAATAGCTTTTGGCAAATCAAGTTTGCCTCCAAGTCAGCCTGTTGTTTTAAATCATTATCTGCCATTCAGGAATGCTGTATTTCAGCTATAAGGACCACTATACCTAAAGCTATGACTCCAATTTCAGAAGGCCCTGCATTAGCCATGGCTGCTTCAGACAACTTGAAACAGTTTCAGCTATCACTAACTTTGGTGACCTTTTTTCCTGCATCAATTCTCACTAAGGTGTAGGTGGGAGAATAAATTTATCCTCTTTTAACAGAAGCCTCCTGACTTGTTATAATTGAAAGCCTTCATTTGAACCTTATACCAGATTTGTGATTGCTGTGGAACTTGAAGCAGTATTGTGAATGGTTCAAAAATATAGTCCTACATTTATATCCCAGTCCCTCCAGGCCATATATAACCAGAGGGCCAAGCTTTACTATGAGGAGACAGTGGCAGTGATTGTCAAGTTGATAGCAGCCAGAACAGTAACTAGTGGTAGTGGTTATAGTCATAACAATGAGAAGGCTGCTGTAGAGTCCTAGGCCTCAGGCAGCCCCATGACCTAAATTCAGTTCCTTGGTACTTTAGTGGAAGGAGAGCACTGACTCCTGAAACTTGTTCTCTGACTCTCATGGGCACCAGCACGGACAACATAAGTAATAAAACAAATACGAAATCATGATAATTATAGGTTTTTCTCTTCTGTCTTGCAGGATGGTAGAGAAGAGGCAGAGTTCTGTGTTCCTAATCCTAAGATTTGAGATTGTATTCAAGTCTATTACTCCTTTTGAGATTCCCACTGAAAACCCCTGAGTGTTCAGAAAATCCACTATATCCATTAATTCCAGCTTTTGTTTCCAAGAATTGTACAGTTACTTCAGTTTCTGCTTGGCTCGTTAACATCCCAGCTGCTTCTTTCTGCTGCTTTTTTTGGAGTCTTGCCTTGTATACGGAAAGCTGAGTAGTTGTCAGCATCTCAGGGAAGATTGAATGCAGATTTTTTTGGAGGGGCTTATTTCTCTGTAGTATCCCCCACTTTCTGTAAGGCATTGCCTCTGGACTCTAGTGCCAGGGCAGGAATGCTGGCTTTTGCTAGAACACAAGTCCTTGTACTCCCAGTGGCAAGTGTTTTCAGTCAGAAGGCTCACATGAACAGGAGTCTGATGCTGCCACTCCCTTCACTCAGGAATTGTGATTCTCAGGACATGCTTATGCTGGTTGCTTTCCAGCACCTTTAAACAGTTTCTTTATATATTTTGTCTAGTTTTTATGGCTGTTTTTGGCAAGAAAAAGGCCAAATTTCATTCAAGTTCTTTTTTTTATGGCCTGAATTATTAAGTCTAAATATGTATGCATGCATACATGCAACATTTACTCAAAACATGCTGAGTTGTTAGAAAGTCTTGTGAAATTTCAGGTGATTTCAGTCATTTGGGAGATAGGGGGTGGGAGTGCTGCTGCTGGTGAGATGGTTCAGTGTGTAAAGAACTCGCCATCAAGCCTGATGACCTGGGATGAATCCACATGGTAGAAAGAACCAACTCTTGAAAATTTCTGTGATCTTCATCAGTACCTCTTCATGGAATCGAGATAAAGCATATTTTGTTACTAATCACATGGAATTAAGTTAGAAAAAAATACAAAAAGATAGCTGTATAATTCTGAAAATGTTGGGACTTCATAAGGTACATCTGGACAATGTCAGGAAAATCTGAAAAATGAATTAAATGAAGATGAACATTTAGGTGTTATGGAGATAAAGAAGAAAAACTAAAATATTCTTGTTTTGAAGTTACAAAAGAGTTTAAAGCCAAAGGAACTTAAAAAGAAAAATATATAGATAGCTGTAAATTTAAGAGGTATTTTTCAAATAGATGAATAAAATGACCAGTCTCTAGTAATGTGGATAAAGGAATAGAAGAGATAAAGGTATTCATCAGAGAAAAGCTAGGGAATAATATAGAGAAAGTGTCAATGTTGACAAGGAAGTAATAGACTATTAAAGCAGCATTATACCTCAGATTTAAAAAAATCAAAGGAAATGGAAAAAATCTTAAAATACAACTTCAAATTTATATAATAAGAGTTAGGAGTAGGATGAAGGGACATTATAATTATCCTGTAAAAATGTGAATCTGAAATATCTTTTCCCAAAAAGATTTTATGTCAAGATGGCTGTACCTATGACTTCTTCTAAACTTCTAAAATAAAATATCAAGTCTATGAAAATTTATCCTAAGGTTAAAAAGGTAGCATAATCTTAACATCAAGACCTAACATGGAAATTTCAGGAAGATTGTCTCTTAAACACTGAAGTAAATATTCTAGCCAAACATTATTGCATTAATTGTTGTTATAAATTCATTGATGAGCTAGGCAGTGGTGACGCCCGCCTTTAATCCCAGCACTTGGGAGGCAGAGGCAGGCAGATTTCTGAGTTCGAGGCCAGCCTGGTCTACAAAGTGAGTTCCAGGACAGCCAGAGCTACACAGAGAAACCCTGTCTCCAAAAACCAAAAACCAAAAACCAAAAACCAAAAACCAAAAACCAAAAACCAAAAACCAAAAAAAAAAAAAAAAAAAAAAAAAAAAAAAACCCAAAAAAACCCCCAAAAACAAAAAAAACCAAAAACCAAAAAAACATTGATGTATCACAATCAAATGGGATATTTTAATTCTTCTTCAAATAGAGGTTGTATTGAATTGAATCTAATGCAACTTTACAAATAACATTTGTAATATTGGAAAATTTATATGTATAAAATTATGAAAGGAGATGTAAATTTTAGTTTTTATACTTTTGTTCTAATATTCTGTTTTGAATGGCTCAGACAGTTTTACACATGATTTTCTGTCAAACAGTCATTGTTATAGGAATAATTTATCAATATAGTTTTCACTGGAGGATCAGTGAAGATGTAATTTGTCTGTAGCCTTTTATTTTTTGTCTCTAAGAGACCTTGGTATAGTTTCTATTTTGAAATACCCCTTTTTACTTTCTTCAATTTTTAAATTATATGATATTGTTTGTGTTGGCTGTCTTGGCTAATTGATTAGGTTCAACTTCTTGGTAGTGTTTTTCTTTCTTTTAAAGAACAAAGTAATTAATCATCATGGTGTGAAGAGGAACTGGCTGAATTCACTAGAAACTGAAATCTTTTGTTAAACTTTTAATGTTGTATTTCAGTTTTTCCTCCTTGTGTGGGTCTTACTAATTTTATTATTTGTTGTTTAATTTGTATCATATTTAAGTATAAACAACATATACTTAAAAACATGTAGTATGTTTTGATAAAGTTAAGCATGACTAAGTATTGAATATAGAATTGATATGACTTACGGCATTGTTCTTTTTGCTGGGTATACTAATAGTATTGAACATGTAAGACTAAATAATTACAGTATAATAATGTTTAAATTTTGTCTTAAAATATTTTAGGAAAAACAGTAGGGAAGGAGAAACTAATGAAATTAAATTTGAAAATATTTCTTTTTATAAGTTCTGTAATATTTTTTATCATCTAGAGAAAATTTGATTTAATTTCTTTCTTTAATTAAATAGAACGGAAAGATGCTGAGGGATGGGAGACTGTTCAGAGAGGTCGGCCAGTTCGTTCCCGATCAACAGCAGTGATGCCAAAAGTTTCACTAGTGACAGAAACCTTAAGGTCAAAGGATGACAGTGATAAGGAAAACGTATGCCTTTTACCTGAAGAAAGCATGCAGAAAGGGAAACTTGTTGAAGACAGATGTTCTACTCTTGAGTTGCTATCCAAAGACTCATTACATTCTTCTGACCATCCTCTTTCTGAAAGAACTCAGGTAATGTATTTTTAAAATCCTCACTACTGTGTTTAAACATGTCTATGTGTGCTAGAATGACTTCTCCTCTCCACTTCAGTGTTTGTTTCTATAATTAGAGATCTTAAGAAAAGTTTCAGAGTAGATTGCTTGAATATACGCTCTACTTAGTTTCACATATTAATCTTATATTTTCTTTTTACTCTGTCTGCATATCTGTCTATAGTATGCTAAAAACTTTAGATTAATGTACCAACCTGAAAGCCATCCACTTTTATACCACAGCATGTATCTTCTAGGAGCAGATAGATTCTTTTATGTTATGTTATAAAGTAAATATAATATTTCTATAATATCTAATAAATAGCCAATATTTAAATTTTTCTTATTGTATCAACTTTTTAGTATTTTTAAAAATTTAAAGGATTTAAAAATTGTTTTTAAAGACTGTACTTATTAGTGTATGTTGTGGTGTACCTGAAGAGGGGAGAAGACATCTTATATGAGTTGCTTGTCTCTTACTATCATGGTTTGGGGTTTTGAACTCATGTCATCAGGCTTGGCATTTTACCCACTGAGCCATCTTACCCATCATTTTGTTTATGGTTTAAATATGGGGCCTTACTATGTAGCCTAGGCTGGCCTGTAATTTAACTATCATCTTGTTTTAGCGTTTCAAAAGTCAACATGGCAGTTATGTCCTAGTAGTGTTATTCATTAGGGACAATTCCTCATCTGTCTTAGGCTTTCATCCTTGATGTGTCTGGAAGAATTCATTGAAGCTTTGGTTTTGTTTTGCTTCATAAACAGTGTTCTTTGTTATTCATTCTTTGTCTGTATTTCAGTTCAGTTTATCCCTTTGTGTCAGAAATAAAATTTTTATACTTAATGGCACAATGGTTGTAATTTGACAAGGCCTTATTAATCAGCTCAGATGGTGTTATCTTGTTTCATTTGGCGTTTAGTATTATTAAAAAATGACATTGATAGCCGGGTGGTTGTGGTACACGCCTTTAATCCCAGCACTTGGGAGGCAGAGACAGGTGGATTTCTGAGTTCGAGGCCAGCCTGGTCTATAGGGTGAGTTCCGGGACAGCCAGGGCTACACAGAAAAACCCTATCTGGAAAATCAAAACCAAACCAAACCAAACCAAACCAAACCAAACCAAACCAAACCAAACCAAACCAAACCAAACCACCAACCCAACCCAACCCAACCCAACCCAACCCAACCCAACCCAACCCAACCCAACCAACCCAACCCAACCCAACCCAACCCAACCCACACATTGATTTCAGCTAATGTCATCTCTATTGGGTCCTGGGAACCTGGTGCTTTCCTGGACTCTGGGAGTTTCTGTCGGCTACCCTCATTCCCCATTGCTACACACCTCTGTTCAGTTTCCTGACCTTTTGTATACTTCCTGTCTCCTCCCACACCTGATCCTGCCCCCTTTCCCTCTCCCCCTCCTCTCTTTCTCCCAAGTCCCTCCCACCCTTTACCTCCGGTGATTATTTTGTTCCCCCTTTTAAGTAGGACTGAAGCATCCATCCTTTTGTCTTCCTTCTAGAGAACCTGTAGAGACTATATGGACAGGTTAGACATGGCCCCAGGTTGAGGGATGGGGCCACCTATCCTTCTCAAAAATTTTAACCAGAATTGCTTTTGTCAAAAGGAAATGCAGGAACAAAGAGTAGAACAGAGATTGAAGGAAAGGCAATCCAGAGACTGCTACATTTAGGGATTCTTCCCATATACAGCCAGCAAATCCAGTCACTATTGCTTAAGCCAAGAAGTACGTGCTGACAGGAGCCTGATATAGCTGTCCCCTGAGAGGCTCTGCTAGAACCTGACCAATACAGATGTGGATGCTCGAGCCAACCATAGGATTGAGCACAGGGACCACAATGGAGGAGTTGGGGGAAGGACTGAAGGAGTTGAAGGGGTCTGCAACCCTATAGGAAGAACAATAATATTAACCAATCAGACCTTCCCCCACCCCTAGAGCTCCCAAGGACTAAACAACAAACCAAAGAGTAAACATGGTGGAACCCATGGCTCCAGCTGCATATGCAACAGAGGATGGCCTTATCTGGCATCAGTGATAGGGGAGGCTCTTGGTCCTGTGAAGGCTCGATGCCCAAGTGTAGGGGAATGCCAGGACAGGGAAGTGGGATTGGGTAGGTTGGTGAGCAGGAGGAGGATGCTGTGATAGGGGGTTTTCAGAGGGGAAATGAGGAAAGGGAATACCATTTGAAATGTAAATAAAAAAAACCAATAAAAAATTTTTAAAAAAAGACAGGAAAGTTAAAAAAAATGACATTGAGGCATTCTTTTGCTTCAACTATCTACAACTGGCAATGTTAAGTATATTTTTTGAAGTTAAGGTTCCTAGTATTTTTTCACTTTGTCTTATGAACTCATATGCTTTTTTGATAAAATTTATATATATTTTATATAAAATTTCTCACTCATTTGATATAATTGTTATATAAAATGAACAATGACATATTCTTTGTTATCAGAAGACTCTTAATAAAATCATTTATAAAATAGTTGTAATATTTTCAGTTTAGAATGATATTTACCATTAAAATTAATCTTTATCCAAAAGATATTTTCCCCATTGGAAATAATTTTTAATTTCCTGGTCTTGCTTTTTCTTTTTCTTTTTACTTTTTTTTAAAGAACCTAGGTGTTATGCACATGCCAGGCCAATGCTCTACCACTGAGCTGCATTTTCTTTTTTAACTTTTTTCTTTTGAGATAGGATGTAACTGAGTGGTTCAGGTGCACCTTGACTTCACTTTGTAGCCCAGGCTGATTTTGAACTTGTGGTTCTCTTCTCAGACTCCTGAGTACCGGAAGCGACAGGTCTCCACTGCCAGGCCTATGCCTTACAAGGCTCTAATATTACAGTATTCTTAACTGTTTGTGTTTTCTTTGTGAGATTTCAAACTTCTTTGAGGCAGTACCTTACATAGTGTTCTAATTTGAGACACTATGTAAGAACCCTAGACATATGGAAAATAGTGTGTGTGTATGTATGCATATATATATATATATTATTAATCTTTTTATTTCTTTTTATTTCAAATGATATCCCCCTACCAGGTTAACCCTCCACAAATCCTCCACCACACCCTCTCTTCCCCTCACCTTTGCCTATATGAGAGTGCTCCTCCACCCGCTCACCCACTCCTGCCTCACTGCTCTAGCATCCTCCTTAGCTGGGGCGTCATACTTCCACAGGACCAAGGGCAACCCCTCCCATTAATGTCAGATAAGGCTATCCTCTGCTACATAGTATATGGCTCAATTTTTCGGTTGGTGATTTAGTCTCTGGGAGGTCTGGTTGGTCCATTTAGTTGATTTTGTTCTTCATATGGAGTTGCAATCCCCTTATCTCCCTCAGTTCCTCCCATGGCTCTTCCATTGTGGTCCCTGGGCTCAGTCCAATGGTTGGCTGCAAGTATCTGCATCTGTATTGGTCAGGTGTTGGTAGAACCTCTTGGAACAGCTGTACCAGGCACTTGTGTCACTCCATAGTCCTGGTGGGCCTGGAATTTCTGTGTTGACTAGGCTACCATGGAACTCTCAAAGTTTCATTTGCCTTTGTCTCCTTTGAGTGCTGGGATCACAGGGGTGCAGCACCATGCCCAGCCATCTCTGCTTTAGGATAGGCTCTAACACTGACCTCTGCTCCTCCAGCTCTTCCTGCCCCTACTCTCCAGTGCTGGGATTCTAAGCACTTACCAACACACCTAAGAACTACTCACTTTTTCATTTTACCTACCATCAGAAATTTTACTGCTGTGTATTACTTAAAACTATAATCTCGTTCTAAAATTAATAATATTTTTGTGTATTAAAATAAATACATTTGAATTTTGAGATTTAAAGTGTATTCATACAAAGAATTTTGAGTAATTAAAATGTCTGCTATAATGTTTGCTTAGGTCTGATGGAAGTCAAAGTAACAATAGTATTCATATTCTTCACTGTCACTCTAAAAATGGAATTAGGGTGTCTAAAAATGGAATTAGGTGTCTCTTTATAACTTTTCTCCACTTCATTTTATGGTTTAGCTTTGATTTCTTTGATAAATGATAATGATTTTTTAAATAAATGGTAAACTGTTTATTAGCATCAGTAATGATAATGTAAATATTGTCAAGAAGATTATAAACCACAGTGACTGACAGGTTAGTAATGTTGAAGGCACTGTAAATAGTGTGATTCAATTTAAATGATGTTTCTGTTAAAATCAACACTTTGGATGCTAAGTTCTGACCAATAGTAGGATTTCTAGAGTAGTTTCTGAGACTTGGCAGAATTTAATATTTTTAAGCACAGTTCACCATTCTCAGCTTTATGGCTACTGCAGTGTTTATCAGTGTTTATTTAGAAGTTATGTGAGCATTAAGTTCACAGTTTTAGGTTTGAGTTCTTTAATGTGAAGATTAGAACACAAAGCACCATTTTCTTATATTCTGTTGGAATGTGAAAATATACTTATTTAAATTTATTAAATTACATTTACAAATGGATATGTAGGTGGTCTAAGCCAATGTTACTATCTTTGTATTTTTGCATTTCTGTTGGTCATATGTGAATCATTCTTGAGTGGTTAATGGGGGACATTTAAATCCAAAGGATATAAGTTGCATGAGGAGATGCAATGGGTGTTTAGATGTCTTGTCTTAGCTCAACTGTTTTTTACCCCCCTGAGACTACTGTAGGTTGTCTTTTTCAAGCCTTCCTCTACTCAAAGAATAAATGGACTAAGAAGGAAATTAGGCAAATAATACCCTTCACAATAGTCACAAATAGAATAAAATATCTTGGTGTGACTCTAACAAAGCAAGTGAAAGATCTGTATGACAAGAACTTCAAGTTTTTAAGAAGACTTCAGAAGATGAAAAGATCTTCCATGCTCACGAATCAGCAGGATTAACACAGTAAAAAATGGCCACCTTACCAAAAGGAGTCTACAGATTCAATGCAGTCCCTATCAAAATTCCACCTTAATTCTTTACAGAAATAGAAAGAACAATTCTCAAATTCATTTGGAACAACAATAAACCCAGGATAGCGAAAACTATTCTCAACAATAAGAGAAATTCTGGGGGAATCACTATCCCTGACCTCAAGCTCTACTATAGAGCAATAGTGAGAAAAACTGCATGGTATTGATACAGAGACAGACAGGCAGATCAATGAAATAGAATTGAAGACCCAGAAATGAACCCACTCAACTATGGTCACTTCATCTTTGACAAAGAAGCTAAAACCATCCAGTGGAAAAAAGACAGCATATTCAACAAATAATGCTGGCTTAAGTGGCAGTCTTCATGTAGAAGAATGAAAATTGACTCATTCTTATCTCCCTGTACAAAGCCCAAGTCGAATTGGATCAATGACCTCCACATAAAACCAGAGATTGGGAAAGAGCCATGAACACATCATCACAGAGGAAAATTTCCTGAGCAGAACACCAGTGGCCCAGGCTCTAAAATCAGTGGTAGACAAATGAGATCTCATAAAATTGAAAATCTTCTGCAAGGGAAAGGACACTGTCATTAGGACAAAATGCCAGCTTTGACTGGAAAAAGATCTTTACCAATCCTACATCCAAAAGAGAGCTAATA